>OZ018331.1:126386604-127119104 GCA_963969495.1 Ceratothoa steindachneri
TTTACCAGTTTACCTGGGCATGTACGCACGCGTGGTCTGTGGTACTATAGCAATGGTTAACCACCCTCGTTCAGCATCGACCGTGCCTTGGAGGTTCGCTACATTACTCAAATTCAATACCATTCTAGCAGTACCATACTGATTTTCTCTCGACTCCACAAGCAAACCTAGCAAGGAGGGGGGGATCGTCCTTTAGAGGGCTTATCTTCTTGTGTACGAATTTGTTCCTGTTTCAAATATGTCCCTTCCGACCCCAGAATTGAAGATTTAAGAGATTTGTTATGGGAGATCATTTTGAACAATCGTTTTTGCAAATGCTGTTCTTTCTTATCATTCGTTGTCTAGTTTTAGTGGTGTATAGAGAGTTGCACGCCTAACCAGTTCTGAGTGTCCCTAAGTAGTCTCCTCTTTACAGTACTCGAGCTATGAACCTTAGGCATATTTTTACTTCCCCCAATTTCACCACTTTTACAAGCCTCTTCAAAAAACTCTAATATGCCCTCTCTTCAATAATAACTGCCTTGGTGCACGGGTCCTACTTCGATTACACACCTAATCAAAACTTTACCAATGGACTCCCTATAGTGTGATAGTATAAATGACCGCGACATAGTGCCAGTTGCACGTACCAAGCGCCTAAGGCACCGTGCGTGGGTAGGGATGTGGGCTGGGAACCCACTCAACCGTGTAATAACGGTTAGATATGAAAGTGCGAGCTCGAGAATTATGTGGGTGAAGGTGTGAAATTTCCAAGGCTGAAACTGGAGTGGTTGTAGTGTATGGACTTTGTAATGATTGAAGTGAGGGTGAGAAAGAGAGGTTCTGGAGTGACTTGGGACGAGTGGTCTGTGGAATTGTGAGTGTAGGCTTAGGGTGCTGGTTGTAGGAGAAATGAATGGACGAAGAAGTGATAGGATGAGAGGTGAAGTAACTGGAGGTTTTGGTACACCTAGAGGAAGGAAATAGAGAGGGTGGTTAGGGTTCTGTACTGAAAGAAATGTGTGTGTGGTATACTCCGTTTCAGCACGAAGAGCAACTAGAGCTTTTGGTAAACCTAGAGAGAACGAAAATAGGATAGTGTGGTAGGGTTCTGTGTTGAAAGAAACGGTGTGCGGTAAATATATTCTTTCCTTTAAATGTATCTCTTAAGTACACATGGTGAAGAGGTAAGGGTGATGGTAACAGGATGAGTCACCTACTTATGGTGAGAAAGAATATGCTGAGGAATGTTTGATATGAGACCTGTAATAAGTGTGATTGTGGCTTATCTTACCGAATGATAAATCGGTTGGAGTGTGTGAGGAGACACGAGGAAGGACGCAAAGTAGTAAGAATTAGAAGTGAAAAGCTGTTGAATCTGTGAGAGGGGAAAGGGTATGTATGGAAGACTGCTTGATAGTAGGAGAAAGGAAGTATGTGTGAAAACATGGGAACATAAAATGTGAAACAATTCTTAGAGTAATATTGGATAGTGCAAATACTGTGTGTGTGAGAGAAGGTGGCTAACTGGAAGAGAACGTGAAATGTCGAGTGGCGGAATAATGCGAAACTTGTAGTAGATGTGAAGCATGAAACGTGTACATGCAAACGAGGAGAAAAACGCAGTGAAATGGGAAATGATTCAAACGAGCAAACAAATGAAAGGTTCGGAGAGATGTGAGATTTTTATTTTTAATTTAAGCTCTTCTGACGGCCGTTAATAAGGGCACAACCATCCCAAGCTACAAACAAATCTATTTCGAGGGCTAATTTTAAAATAAACAAAAAGAAACAATAACGAAACCATATAGCAAACTAAAACCAAAAAGATGAAAGATACATAAAAGGGGTCAGATGCCATAAGGAGGCCCCTCCCAAACAACAACAACAAACAAAACAAAAAAAAAATACTGTAGATGAGGCCCACCTCGTCCAAGAACTAGACCAGTCCACAATTGGGAGTGGACGAATCTCGAGATACCGGAGGAAGGATGTAAAAAAAACAAAACGCCGGAATATGAAGGCTAACGGCCGTATGCTTAGACAAATGTGTAGAGCAAAGAGTGCATTCCACTCCAAAACAGTATGCTTAAACGAAAGTGGGTTGCACATTTATGACGCGCTACACAATTTCGCCGCGTAGCTGTTCACATTATTGGAACAAATATGGAGAAATGTGGAGAGCAAAGTGAATCGCTCCGACCCTGTTCACTTTGCGTTACACATTTTATAATTGCGTTGCACGTTGCATTACAGCTTCTGATTCCAATGATATATGACTCACTGAGTGTGTGGATGGTTCAAACCAAAAAAATAATGCTGTTATGGGTAAAAAGTGATAGCCAAAATATCCGTTAAACATCGTGAATATATTCATCAAATTAAAAGACAACAACAATAATTTCCAGCACGGTGAGTAGATGACAAACATCTCACATTCTTTTCTACTTAGGTTAATAGGTACATAACTGTTTACTTATATAGTTTTGCCGATTCATTCGTTTGTTTTTGTTAAAAGCTTAAGTTAAATACTTAATTAGGTTAGTATGTGTTTTATTAAGTTTTGGGATAATAACAAAATATGCAGTTAAAATCATATTTGGCAGCTCCTAGCAGCTAATGTCTGTGGGTTGCATCTTGTAAATCAGTGCATATATAATATATATATATATATATATATATATATATATATATATATATATATATATATATATATATATATATATATATAAAATATGTCATCCTTCCTATTTAGATGAAGAAATTGTCATTATCAGGACCATTTTTTCTAATTTGTATTACCCCGATTGGTTCATATCGTCTGCCCATTTTGCAGCTAGGAAAACATTCTATGGTAATAAGCCTTCCCACACTAATGACTTCAACAAATGTATAACATTGCCATTTAATAATAAATTAAATAGTTTAAAGGACATATTTGGAAAAGCGGGTATTAATCTAGCCTTTAAATATAATAATTCCTTAAACCAATTGATGATTGCCAGGAAACCCAAAGAACATCATAAAATAGGAGTATATGCAATACCATGCAACGATTGCCATAAAGTTTATATAGGAGAAACGGGGAGAAATCTAGACAAGAGATTGTATTAACACAAAATAGATATTAGAGTGGGCAGCGAAAGCAGCGGAATATTTTGCCATGTTAGAGACTTGAATCATACGATCGATTTCAATGGAAGTAAAATGGTATTTAAATCGGCTAACTATGTTAAGAGAAGAATCGTAGAATCGAGCTTAATATCGTCAGTTCCTAATTTAAATCTATCTGAGGGTCAATTTTCTTTTAATCCTGTAATAAGAAAGCAAATAAACAAAATAGTAAAATGTCAGCCCTTCAATATGTTTAGGCCTAACCCCCCCCCCCCCCAGATTAGCCACAAGTAGGGGATTGGGCAAAAAAGAGGGGATCTTTCACGACCTGACCTTGTGTTATGCTTGTATGCACTTTTCTTATATTTTATATCCAGTGTCAGTTGAAAAAGGGTGTGAGATACACCGAAACTGTTCTGAATTAAATTGTCTTCGGAGAATGTGGTTTAATTCCTCATCTTTTCTTGCGATATTGCATTAATTTTCATCATATATATATTATATATATATATATATATATATATATATATATATATATATATATATATATATATATATATATATATATATATATATATATATATATATATGCTATAAAACTTATTTGTAGTTTGTTGCTCCATACTACAGATGATTTTTATTCCAGCAATATGTTAATATGTTCCCTGAGCTTCGCGCGATCCGAGAGCTTCGTGACCTGGAGTTCTTGATGAGGAGGCCTCCACGAAGAATAATTATGGATCGTATGAACTTGTTTGAACTGCCTGATCAATAGTTCATCATGAGGTTCAGACTGAATAAGGACTGTCAATCGAGCGATTCACCTCATAGAACCTTATGTTACTCAGCATTTAAATAAGCGAGGTGAGCAACTCATTGGGTACATTTTTCGCATACATTTATAATATAGCCCTACACTATGGTCATGATGTTTATTAAGGTATAATTATATAAATATACATCATGCTAATTTGCAGGTGAACATGGTACTTAAAATTCACATGGTAAACACTGTGGTCATATTAGTACGGGGCTATTCTAAATAGTAATCATATTTTATTAAGTTCAGGGAACTAAATTTAATGAAAACTTACATATTTCTATTTTAAAGTTGATTAATTGTGTGTAACTTACGATTTATATTTTCATCTGTATAATCTCACTACATATTAAATCAGGTCTATAATGAAGTTATAAAAATTATATACTTTCAGTATTCCGTTCAGGGAATACTGTGTTGTGCCCTGTATGTTCATGGCATAGTAATACAGAGAGTTCTTGTTCCCCTGCCACAGGGAAATCTATTATTTTAGTTTTCTTATTTTTATCTTTGATTTTTTCATGTGTCCCAATTCGTGTTCACCTGCAGGTGCTGATTACATTGAGGTACCTAGCGAGGGGCAACCACCAGCTCACCATAGCAGATTACTATAATGTTTCGCAACCTTTGGTATGCCGCTGCATCCATCGTGTTTCGCGTGCAATTGCCAGGATGAGTCAACTCATCATCAAGATGCCAAATAATGATGAATCCCCGAGGGTGGTGGAAGACTTCATGGCAATAGCTGGAATGCCTGGTGTGATAGGCTGCATTGACTGTACTCATATAGCTATAGAGACTACCTGGAGATCAGTCTGAACATTTTAGGAACAGGAAGAGGGCATTTTCTCTAAACGTGCAGGCAGTATGTGGACCAAGACTGCAGTTTTTTTTTAATGTTGTTGTTAGGTGGCCAGGAAGCACAGGTGATGAAAATATCTTCAACAATAGTCGTTTTTATCCTCCAGGATGTCTTTTCTGGCTTCATATAATTCAACCAACAACTCCTGCTCTCTTCTTGAGGCGTAGCATGAACTTGACACCTTTTTCTCCATTTCCATGACTGCTGACAACGCTGAGGGATCACGTGGAACTGAACAAAAATGTAAACAAATCACGAACAGTACTACCAACTTTGCCGCATGTTACAATTGTGGACTACACAATTGTGGAAGTGTCACTCGACACAATTCTCAGCTTTAGGCATACGAAAAATTTGTGTAAGCCACATGTGGTGTACAGTGTACACTGTACACCGGTAACACTATTGTGAAGTGACACATTTTGTATTTAAGCATACGGCCGTAAAAATGGAATTTGAGGGATGGGAAGTTAGTTCTTTATCTAAGGCGGCGATCTGACGACTGTTACCACAGGCAAAGTCACCGAAATTAAAACAAGGTCTGCTGACCAAAAGGTCACGTGCTCTCACTTATTCTGATATACGACCTTCAAAACTTTCAATAATTCAAAGACTAACCTTAGGAGGACCTTGGAAGTTAAATCATTCGAAAGAGAATGTAAAACAACATAAGGGTTTCAAATCTCGTTAGAATGGGCCGTCTCCGTAAGGAACACGGCGATTTGCTTTCCTAGCCGCCGTGCTGACGGGACTCAGAGCCCCATCCGGCCCCAGCTTGGCATTCTTTTTCTCCTTCTGCTAACCCCTACTTCGTCTTCTGTACCAATTCTCTTTCACCCTGCATCTTCCCTCCATCTACGTTTGTTTGTCGATCTCGGTGTATCAGAGCTGTCCGTCAGGGGGTGCGACCCCATAGCTGGTCCTGCCTGTGTTGGTTGGTGGGTGCCTGGCGCTCTTGGGGGTCTTTGTGTCGCAAACGGTAAATTTCCGAGGCTGGCCGGCCATTTTTAAAACGATGGTTAGGTCAGGGGTTGACGTGCTTACCCTCCTGGTTGGGCCGGTGCTCCGAGTAGGTGTCTCGACGGTAGACAGTAAGTTTGCTGCTCGAGTTCGCACCCTCTTTTATACTCTCTATGGGAAATAATAAAATTAATTCTCTAGTTCTCGTACTACGCCTTTCAATAAGTCCTCTTTTCCGCGCTTGTTAGATCCCTTCGCAGAAGAGATAGATCCTGATTTCGATTATCCTCGTTTTCTGGTGATGAATTCCAGTTCCGGGTCTTCGCTTTATAGAATTGGACGTGTTTGATTTGAATGAGGAGTTTGAGTCCCGCTGTGGTGTGCTCCGCCGTATGTGGGCCCGTGGTAGTGGCGATTTAATGGTTGAGGTATCTTAGCGAGAGCAGTGTGGTGCCGTGCGGGATTTGTCCTCCCTGTTACAGGTCCCGGTTTCGGTTGTGCCCCACCCTCGCCTTAATTTTGTTATGGAAGTGATTCGCTTCAACGAATTATTGCAATATGATGTTTCCAGACTAAAGGATAAACTTTCGTCCCAGAGGCTTACGGACGTTTATTAGGTTTCTAAGTCTGTTGGTCCCGCTAAGGTTCTTACGCGTACGCTCATCGTTACCTTTAAGCGTCAAGATCTGCCCCAGTTTGTTCGTGCTGGTCATCTTCGTGTCCCTGTGTCCCTTTATGTCGAGCTCCCCAGACGTTGTTTTAATTGCCCCTAGTTTGGCCATATGAGCAGCAATTGTAGTCAGGCTCGTCACTGCGTGGCCTGTGCGTTGGCGTATCATGGCTCCTCTTGTGAGAATCATGAATGTTGCGCCAATTGTGGAGGTTCCCATAGCATGGCTTCGCGTTTTTGTCCCATATTCCTTTTTGAGGGTTCTTCGGGACACCCTCAGGCTGGACTTCCGTGAGGCCCGTCGTTGGGTGCGGGGGCAGCTCGCCCCCTCCGGTCGTCTCTTCTCTGACGTTCTGCGAGAGGCGGGGTCTCGCTGCCCTCCTCCCGGTCACTCCACTGCTTCTTCGTCTTCTCGTGGTCCCTCTATTGCTCTTTCTCCCGTGCCTTTTGTCCCTCCTCGCGGTTTCTCCGTTGCACCCTCTCGTTTGCCTTTGGTCTCTTCTCATGTTTTCCCCTCTGTCGCGGACCATGAGACCGACCAAGTTGAGATGCTGGAGGGTATCCGGCAGTTGCTCCAGGCGTCTGCCCCGCTGTTCCTTCCGTTCCTTTGCCTCAGCGCAAACAGAAGGGTTCATCCTTACCCCGTTCGAAGTCCAAGCGCGCTGCCTCTGATGAGGCTGGTTTGGCCCCCCGAGTTGGTTGTTGAGGCGTTCTCCGTTTTGATGTCTTCTCCTCCTCGGTCTTCGCTGGCCTCCCTCGTTGGCATCATCGATGTTATTGTCCGGGTGGAAGTTCACCCGGTCCTTTCTTCCTTACCCGCTACCACGGCCCCTTCTTCCTTGCCCCCTACCTCTGGGCAGTCTCTGTCTCCTACCCCAGTTTGGTATTCCTTGCCTCCTACCCCTGTTAATTCATCTCCTTCTGACCCTGTTCCCTCCTCACCCTCTGACCATCTCCTTTCTCTCCAAATGATCCAATTCCCTTCTCACCCTCTGTCCATGTTCCGCCTTCTGTTCCATCTTCTTCGCATCTTAGTTCTCGTCCGTCTCTGCTCGATCTCCCATTCCATCCGGGCCATAAGCCGTCCACGTTGGGGGTTTGGTCTGGCCCACAGCTGTCGCCTTCCGCCGTTCACGCTGCCAAGCCCGTGCCGGGTGCGTCCCCGGCTCATCGCGATTTGTCCCTTTTTTCCTCTGTGTCTTCTAGTCGTCGGGAACTTTCGACGGTTTCCGTCACTACAATCACGACGTTGGTGTCGAGATGACAGTAATGTTTGTTATCCTACAGTGAAATTGTCAAGGGGTTCTCCCCAAGTGGGAGGATCTCCAGCTCTTGCTTTCTAGCCTTCTGCCTTTGGTGGTCTGTATGCAAGAAAATAAGCTTGGGACTGGCCCCTCCCCGGCACTTCCGGGTGTTTAATTCCACCCCCCCCGGCCTATGGCGAGTCCCATAGTGGTGCTTCTCTTTTAATTTCCTCTTCGCTATTCTCTGCGCCACTTCCCCTCCGTACTACCTTGCATGCTGTTTTCTGCGAGGGGTTTTATTTCCAAGCTTCTAACTGTTTGTTCTGTGTACATCCCCCCGGATTTTAATTTGAGTCGGTCTGACCTTTTAGAGCTCACAAGTCAGTTACCTATCCCGTTTTTATTATTTGGTGATTTTAATGCTCGCCACCCATCTTGGGGTGATACTGCCCATAATCCCCGGGGCGGAGTAGTTAAGTCCCTCTTATTATCCGATTCCCTTTATCTTTTAAATTCCGTCGATTTTACTTCTTACCATGTTCAAACGGATTATTTTAGTGCTGTAGACTTGTTTTTATGTTCACCCAATGTTTCCTTGATTTCCGGTGGTCGATTCGGGACGACCTTTTTGGGAGTGATCACTTCCCGATCGTCCTGTCAGCCACCCTTCCTGTCTGTACCTTTCCCTCCCTTTTCAAAGAGTTAGTATAGATGGAGTTAAATCTGAGTGGGGGTGTGTTAGCAGTGGAGTTCCTCAAGGATCTGTTTTGGGTCCCTTGCTATTCTTAATTTATATTAATGATCTTGACATAGGTATAAGTAGTGACCTGAGTAAATTTGCTGATGATACTAAGCTAGGTAGGGCCATTAGGGCTGATTCTGATGCCGTTGTAATGCAGGAGGAATTGACCATTCTGTCCAATTGGGCCGAGAAATGGCAAATGAAGTTTAACATAGACAAATGTAGGGTACTTAGTATAGGTAGAAATAATCCATTGAATAGTTATAAATTAAATGGGAGAATTTTAGGGAGGACTGATTGTGAGAGAGACTTGGGTATTTTGGTAAGTTCAGACCTTCGTCCTAGAAAGAAATGTCTAAATGCTAAGAATAAAGCTAATAGGATATTGGGATTCATTAGGAGGAGTGTAAGCAATAAGAGTGCTGAAGTCATTCTAAAACTGTATCTGGCGCTAGTTAGGCCTCATCTAGACTATGCAGTACAATTTTGGTCACCATATTATAGGAAGGATATTGATTTGCTTGAGTCTGTGCAGAGAAGGATGACAAAGATGATTGGTGGGCTAAGGAACTTACCCTATGGTGAAAGGCTCAGAAAACTAAATCTACATACATTGGAAAGGAGAAGAGTCAGAGGGGAATTGATTGAAGTCTTCAAATGGGTAAAAGGATATAATAAAGGGGATCTGGGTAAGGTTCTTATACTTAGTGAACATGACAGGACACGTAGCAATGGGTTTAAGCTTGATAAGTATAGGTTTAGGAAGGAGATTGGGAGGAATTGGTTTACAAATCGTGTGGTAGATGAATGGAATAGGCTCACTAGACATGTGATAGAAGCCTCCTCTCTGGGTAGTTTTAAGAATAGATTAGATAAATATATGGATGAAGCTGCTAGATGGGACTGACTTTTTTTTATGTACATATGTATATATTTTTCTAAGGAGTGGGGAGATTATATTTTGCGGTTGCATGAATGGACATAATCCTCTGGATGCATTTTATGTATATTGTAGATTAGATCTGACGAACTCCTGTAAAGGGTGACAATGTTGATTACTTTTCTCTGGTAAGAAATCTTTTGTGTGTTGACTGGAACAGGAGCTGCCAAGTGTAGGCCATGAATGGTCTTTTGCAGTCTCCTTCTTTTCTTATGTTCTTATGTTCTTGTTCCTCGTTGGAATCTGCGGCGAGCAAATTGGGTTGGGTTTCGGGAAGCTTCCTTTATTGATGCCTTCCGGGTTTCCTTCGATACCGTAGATTCAGCGGTCTCATATTTTACTACTCATATTTTAGAGGTGGCTGAATGCTTTGTTCCTTGGAGGTGCCCTGTTGCGGGGCGCTCCACCGTCCCCTTGCGGTTGAAGGATTGCGCGTGGGATATTTCCGCCCATCAGTTAGCCCATTCCCGTTATAGGCAAAACCCGACCCTCTCGAATAGGGTCTATCGGAACCCGGCTCGTGCCATCCGCCAAAGCACCCTCCGACGTGCCTGCCGTGAGTCTTGGCGCCGGCACGTATCTTCCATTTCTTCGTCCACGCCACTGACTCGGGTTTGGAAGCGGGTCAATAACATCTGTGGTCGCTACGCTGGTAATTACATCCCCATTCTGGACATCGGAGGCTTGCTCGTGTCTGATGTCCGGTTTGTCAGCGAAGCTTTGGCTGACCATTTTGCTTCGGTGAGTAGCGCTGATAGCTATCCTCGAAGGTTTGTTGATCATAAGGTCGCCATAGAATCTGTCCTTTTAGATTTTACCATGTGCGCCACCTACTCTTATAATGCTCTCTTTTCCGTATATGAGCTGCGGGATGCTTTGTCTCACTGTGGCTCCACCTCTCCCGGTGATGATTGCATCCACTACGACTTTGTCCGTCGTTGCCATCCCCACTCGGAGTTATTTTTGGTTGACCTCTACAACTTGCTTTGGGTCAAAGGAATCTATCCGTCCTCCTGGCGTGTGCGGGTTGTTCTACCATTTTCCAAGCCCGGTAAGGACGGTTTCGACCTCAGTCACTATCGCTCGGTTGCACTCACGAGCAGCCTCAGTAAGTCATTCGAGAAGATGGTTCAAGTTCGCCTCACTTGGTTTTTGGAGTCCAACTCGCTCCTTTCTCCATTTCAGTGCGGTTTTCGCAGTGGTCGTAGTATTCTTGACCACCTTATTAGTTTGAAGACTCCGTTTTACGGGTCTTTTCCTCCAGGCATCAGGTGTTAGCGGAGATATGGAGTTTTGCGTCAGACATATGTTTGGGGTATGAGGGGCTTTTTACCGGTTTTTATTCAAGAATTTTTATCGTCCCGTAATTTTAAGGTCCGTATTGGCTATGGATTTGCTTAGTTTTATCCCACACCACTTGGGGTGGTGATAGGCGCATCTTGTGGTCTCTTTATTCGGCACTGGTCCAATCCCGGCTGGACTACGGTTGCCAGGTGTATTCTTCAGCGTCTCCTTCAGCCTTGAAGATACTTGACTCTGTTCGTTCGCTTGGGGCCCGTCTTAGTATTGGAGTCTTTCACACCTCTCCTATATCTAGCCTTTTTGTTGAGGGTGGCGTGCTTCCCTTGCGATACCACCGGCTGCAGGTGTTCCTACGATTCCTGTTTCGTGTTTAGCAATACCCTTCATCCCCAGTCCATGAGTGCCTTTTTTCCCCGTCCTCTTCGGCATCTTTTGATCGGCGGCCATCTCTACCCTGACATCTTGGGCTCCGGGTTGGGTACCATCTCGCCTTCTTGGGTGTTCCCGGGGTGTTGGCCCTCCCATTTCCGCCGGCTCCGTGTTGGAGCGTTCGCCCTCCTGAGGTCTGTACTGCTTTTTGGCATTTCGAGAAAGGGTCTACTGACCCTCGTCTATTAAAGGGCCTGTTTCTTGAACATGCGTGTTCTCATGCTCATCAGCGTTGTGGTGGAGCGAATGTGAGTGTGTATGAAGGGCCATTCTCCCACCCCTTTTCCAATACCCTCTCCCTCCCTCTGTAAGAATGTGTGTGAATGGAGAGATGTTTTTTATTTATATAATATATATCTGAATTTCATCTTTTGTCTAAAATGTTTTTTCTCTTCCTCAGCTAATTATTTGTTTATTTTGCGCCACTACTCTATTAAATTTCAATAGATAATTAGTACTGGGACTGAAAGGGCTTTTTATAGCCTCGAAAGCGCGACCGGATCGCATTATTATACCGAGCTCGGATGCGCCAACCTTTTTTGGGTAAGACCTATGCAACATTTGTGAACACTTGAGTGGCAGCCGGCAGGACTTCCCCAGGGGGTAGCATGTGAGAATCGGAAGGTGAGAGGGAAGAGTGTGGATTCGTTGTACTCGAATAAAGGAGAGGGTGATGGTCTGATTGGTATGAGTGAGGGTGAGAGCAGCTCAAGTGAGAGTGAAGTGACTGTGGGGAAAGGAATTTTGATTAGGGAAGTCCCGAAAGTTGATAGATTTAAATTGCATGGTTGTAAGAGTGGGAGAGTTCTTCGGGGAGTTTGAACGCTATTCCAAGCTAAAATATCCGGAGAATAAGTGATAATGGATGAATGTTTTAGAGGCGTGTTTGGATGGAAAAGTATTAGAATTCTTCCAACTGATAACGTGTGTGGATGAACTGAGGTATGAGGTGGTGAAGGAGAGGCTGATTGGGCAGGTGAAACGAATGAAAGAGAGTGTGAAGTATAAAAGGGTGAATGAATTTGAGAAGGCTCTAATGGGGAGGAGTGAAAGTGCGGACATGTATGCACATATGCTTTGAGACTATGGTGAGAAAGAGGTATGGTGATGATGGTGTGAATGAATGTAAGCAATTGATGAGAAAGTTCCTTGATACGGTCTGCGAAAGATAAGTGAATGGTTGAATGGGAGAAGAAAGGATTTTTTTTTTTAATTAAGGTGCTATCTGGCGACTGACAGGTGAACGATTGGTGTGGGGGGATGTGTTTGGAGCTTCTGGAAGATGAGCGATTTGATGAGGAGAGTGATTTGATAAGGATGGATGGTATAGTGTGAATGTTGGGGTAAGAAGGGCAGGAGCTTTCCTCCACCGCAGAAGTTTGTCAGCTATCGGGATGCCCTTAGGGCTGCGCCAGCTGGGGTGATGTCGAGCTTCCTAGGCCGGCAGACTGGATGAGCGAATGGATGATGCGCAAATGGAAGGGGGCAGATGTCTGGTAATCGCGTGAATCGGTATATGAGGGAGCAACCGAGGTATGTCCCAGCAAATGAGAGGCCCAATGGTGTGAAAAGGATCGTGGAATGTCGTGGGTGTAGAAGAAAGAGGCATATGTTGGCGGAATCCTGGTGGACGTCTGGTGCATGTTTTGGGTGTGTTAAGAAGGGGCATATGATGAAGGATTGCCAGGAAAGTGTGAAAAAGTGTTTTGAATGTAAGGAAAGAGTCATTTGAAGAGAGACTGTCAGAAGTTAAATGGTGAAGCGACTGCTGGTGGAAGTATGAAGTATGCTTGTGGTAATTGCGGAAAGGCTGGTCATTATGCGAGAATGTGTCATGACTAGAGGAATGCATGTAGCTATTGTGCGATGGAAGGACATTCGAGTGAAAAGTTTTGGATTAGACTGAGAGCGCAAGGTGTGAATGGTATGTCTGAAGAATTGTAAGAGGGTATCTGGTGAAGTATCCCCTGGGTGCATGCGTGCGATTAACGTGTTAGTAAGTCTGTCTAGTGTGAAAGTGCTGTCTGGTAGGAAGTATGAGTGCCTGAGTGTGAAGGTTGAATTGAACGGGATTGAGTGTTTGGCTTTGATAGATTTTGGGTGCAAGATCAGCTTGGTATATAAGGACGTGTATGACAAGTTGAGTGATAAAGCCCTCCTGTCTGAGTGTAAGCTAGTTTCGCAGGGTTTGGTAGTATGAGAGTAACGACGATTGGAATGATAAGGTCAACTGTTAGAATGCATGGTATGTCGATGAATGAGGGTGAATTATATGTGATTAATAAGGTGAGTAGTGATTTTATGGTGTGATTTGGGGTATGATTTTATGAAAGTGAACCGTATGGTTGTGCATCTTGCGAGCGATCAGATTGAGAATAGGATTGGTAAAAGTGGGGTGTATAAGTTGTATGTAGGGGGAGATGGCAGTGTTTTGACGAGTGTGCTTAGCGGTATTGAGGTGACTGCTGTGGAGAGTGTAAGGCTTGTGAAGAGAGAAAGGGTGTCTGTTAGAGTGAGTTGGAGTAACGATGTTAGTTTGAATGTTGGTGCGTGTTATAGAGTAAGGCTTGTTGCTTGTGTGTTTGAAGGTTGAATTGAACAGGATTGAGTGTTTAGCTTTGATAGATTTTGGATGCAAGACCAGCTTGGTATATAAGGACGTGTATGACAAGTTGAGTGATAAAGCCCTCCTGTCTGAGTGTAAGCTAGTTTCGTAGGGTTTGGTAGTATGAGAGTACCTGTGATTGGATGATCCTTTTGTATGTGTGCAGGCGGACCCCAGGGGGGAAGGGCAGGTAAGGAGGATCCAAGTCGGCGATGTGCTGGGTCACCTCTCCACTGTCAGTGAGGTAGTTATGGATGATAGCAAGGATGTCAGGGTAAATGTTTCGAATGAAAAGAAGTGTGAATGGATGTAGAATGAAGTGGAAAGGATGATGAAATTGGATAAATGTTTGACTGAGTATGAAAGGGAGGATGTGTATCGAATGCTGTTTGAAGGAAAGGGGGTCCTCAGTAAGGGTGCTCTGGATTTCTGGGTTGCGAAGCTTCCGGAATTTAAGATTGTCCTGAAGGAGGACACCCCGATCTATCAGCGGCCGAGACATTTCCCGCATCCAGTTGCTGATGAGATTGAGGAGCAGCGTGTGGAATTGAAACGATTAGGGGTAATTGAAGAAAGTGAGAGTGCATGGAATAGTCCGATTGTGCCTGTACGTAAGCCGGATGGAAGATTGCGTCTGTGTGTAGATTATCGAAAGGTGAGCGAAAGGACTGTGAAAGAAAGGTTTCCGATGTGTGTGGTATCTGAGTGTGTGTATAGTATGCATGGCATGAAGTGGTTTACAAAGCTGGATCTGGTACGGGGGTATTACCAGATTTCCATTGCTGATGAGAGCCGACCGGTGACTGCCTTTTCCTCCACGAAGAGGCATTATCAGTTCCGGAACCTCAGCTTTGGGTTGGCTAATGATCCCGGTGCCTTCCAGCGGGCAATGAATGTTGTGTTGAGTAGGTTTGCGAGTAAGAATGTGATTGTGTTTATAGATGATATTTTGATTATGACTGAGAGTTTTGAGGAGCATATGAGCTTGGTGAATGATGTGTTGAGAACGTTGGAGAGGGTTGGTGTAAAGGTGAAAGTAGTGAAGTGAGAATGATTTGCGAAAGAAGTGGAGTTCCTTGGGCATATGGTGAGTGAGAATGGGTTGCGAAAGTCACCGAAGTATGTTGAGAAGGCGCGAATGTTTCCGAAACCGGTGACTGTGAAGCAGCTGAGGTCGTTTCTGGGTTTGATTGGGTTTCAACGAAAGTTTATACGTGATTGTTTGGGTGTGAGTAAGTCTTTGATGGGCAAGAAAGGTAGTACGATTGTCAAGTGGAATGATAAGATGAATGAGGTGTATGAGAGACTGAAATATGTTGAATTGTCATACCCGGACTATAGTGTGAATGCTGAGATGCTTGAATTGTATACGGATGCGAGTGGGTACTGTATGGGAGGTTTTCTGATGCAAGAGCAGCGTTTGAATAGAGAGAATGTCAGGCGAATAATTGGGTATGTATCCAAGGATATGAATGCGGCAGAGCGAAAGTATTCGACTGTAGAGCGAGAATTGGCTGCGATAAGGTATTGTATGAAAGTGTTTTGCCCATTTTTGTATGGGGTGGGGTTCGTGATTTAAACAGATCACCAACCTCTTGTGTATTTGCAACGTATGAAATGGGCTGATAGTAGGATTGCGAGGACTTTGGAAGATTTGAGTGATTTTGACTATGTAATTGAATACGTGCCTGGTGAACAGAATGGAGTGGCTGATTTGATGTTAAGGTATCCTGGTACGAATGATGAAAATGTGTGTGGAGTGAGTGATCCTGAGTATTTGCCGAAATGGATTATGAATGGAAAGGAGAGTAAGGATGGTGTTGATTCTTTGTTTGAGAGCGTATGGAATGGTTTGCAAGATTTGAAGAGTGATGGAGTAGATGTGACAGTACCCGATAGCGTAGATAACTTAAGGAAGGGGGTAATGAGTGAAGTATGTAGGAAACCTGAGAGTATTGGTATGACAATGGTGCGGAACTTTAGGAAAGAATTGAGAGCGATGGGTATACCAGGGGTACCGCCGTTTCAGGAAGTGTTGATTGTAGTGCGTCGTTTGTATGGTGTGATTGTTTATATGCTCTTTGGTGGTGAGAGGCCGATTGTGTACAAAGATGAGAAAGTGAAGGGTTTGAATGCTAATGTGGTGCATCTTCAGTGTTTGAGCGGTGTGCATTACAATTGGGTGATTGAAAAGTGTTCGTATATGAGGGAGAAGAATGATTGTCTGCATCAAGATGAGTGTGTGGTGAATGAAGATGTGGGAGTTGATGCCAGTGTGGATGTCAATGCTGATGTTGGCGTGATTGTTCCTTCGGTGTATTGCGAGCATGTAGGACTTGATATGATGGAAGCGAGAGTGAAAGTTGGTGAAAGGATTAGCAATGCCCTCTGAACTTCCTATAATAAAATCCTCCTGGGAAACTTAAATATATATATTATGTATAAAATTCAAGTCATTCATTTATTTGACTTAACTTTTGTCAATTATATCATTCATGTAATTTATGTATAACTTAATAATTCATTCATTCATTTTACTTAACTTTTGTCAATTCAATCATTCAATTATTTTATCCATAACCTTTTGCAATTCAATCATTTATTTATTTTATGTGACCTTAAATAATTCAATTATTCCGTGACGAGAAACTGATTTCATTTAACACATATACAAACAACATCTCTCAGAATTTCACGCACATACAAACAAACGCATTTCACCACTTGTGAAATTTCGCGAAATGATTGTCTCACTTGTATTCTCATCACCGTCATATTAAGGTCAGTTAAAAACTTCCCTGTTCACTTATTCTCTAAAATCACCCCATACTATAGAGAGATCCTAATTCCCATTCACACTTTTATTACAGCCCCAATTCACTAATTATAGTCGATACATCAAAATCATTTCCACATTCAACATCCATTTACAAAATTTATACGTCACACTACATCTCGTCACGTGAAGTTATTTTCAACTAAAGTTCAACCCTGCCTAATTTAACGTAATTCAACTTATTATAATCTGTTTTGTTAATCTCTAATATATTATTTTCTTTAAAAACTCGTTGCATTTATTTTCCATCCCACGTGAGAAGTGTTTCCTTTGGCCTACATTGTACATATTCAAAATCCCTTCAATCAATCATAATTTATGCACGGAGAATATTGTATCATATACGCTATCTAGTCCATCTATATAGTATTCAACATTTGCATAAAAGGTTCTTCTGTGGTTTGATTGATACTGGAGCGCAAGTGTCGTTAGTGAACAAGAGGATTCTGATGTAAGTACGATGAGTTTAGCTGTTGTGAACGTAAGCCTGTGAAATTACGGATAAGTGGATTGGGAAATGTAATGATACTGGCATGGGAACAGGTTAGTCTGAGAGTAAGTTTGGGCAGTGGTGTGAATGTGAAGCATGACTTTGTGATTCTGAAAATTAGCAAATGCCGTGTTGTTTCTTGCTTGGTGTGGACTTTATGAGATTGAATGATTTGTCTTTGGATGCTGATAAGCATTGTGTTAGGAAAGGTAAATGTGAGGTGATGAGGTTGAACGAGTGTGCGAAGAATGTTGTCAAATTTTGCGGTATAATCGAATTGGTCATAGGGAATGAGAATGAGATTTTAAGTGATGATGATATTCTAGAGATGCAAGAGATGTGTCGTTTTGTCAGTCAGTTGAAGAGGTGTGTAATAATGCGTGTTGATTTGAATAAATTACCCGAGTGTTTAAGTGATTTTAAAAGGTAAGCTAAGGATTTTGTTGTTTGTATGGATGTTGTATATTTTGTGAGGCATATGAAGGATGGGGATGATATGTACGTACCTGTGATGTCCTTGTTTGGCATGATTGGTCTGGTGAAAGTTGTGCATAATAATTATGGGCATATGAGTAAGTTTAAGTGGTGGGAGTGTATGGGGGAGCGTGTGTTCCATCCGTTTCTTAGGACTGTTGTGCATGATGTTGGGATTACGTGTGAAAGGTGTCAGAAGCGAAAGGTGCAAGGTGTGCAAGTGAAGCCACCGATGTTGAAAGTTGATGCGAAAAGAACCGTTGGAATTGGTAGCGATTGATTGTCTGTCTTTACCGCGTACAAGTGCTGATAATGTTGGTATGGTTGTTATGGTTGATCATAAAAGTAAGTTTGTGTATGCGGCGCCTGTGAGAGATAAAAGGAGTGTGACTGTTGCGCGTGTGGTTGAGCAGTTGTTTTTTCCTATGTGTGTATGGAAGCATAGCAGATGTCTGAGTGATAATAGGCCTGAGTTTTGCGAGTGAAATGTTTGAGCGAATGTTGAGAGATGATGGTGTGGAGCATGTGAGGACGACTTCGTATGTACCGTCTTCGAATGGGTTGGCTGAGCATACAATTAGAACCTTATGTAAGATGTTGAGAATGATGAATACGACTTTGAATGACTGGGATGAATGGTTGAGTAGAGTGTTATGGGCTTATAATTTGACGGTGCATAATGCAACTGGGGTGTCCACGTATCAGTTTGTTATGAACTTTGAAAGGCGAGTGAAAGATAGGTTTCGTTTGAATGAAAGTGAGCAGTGTATGGCGTGAGACGCATGAAAGGTTTCGTTCGTTTAAAATTGGTGCAAAAGTATTGAAGGTAAAAGAAGTAAAGGTAGGTTGAATGTGTCGAAGATGAGTGAAAAGTTTGAAGGGCCGTACAGAGTTGTGAGAGCCTGGGAGAATGGTGTGACTGAAAGAGTACGGGCTCATCAGAATCAGTTGAGGAGGTGGAGAAAACCTCCTGACTACCTGGGGAGCCATCCAGTGTATGAACTATGCAGAGAGAGAGAGAGAGAGAGAGAGAGAGAGAGAGAGATAAGGTGCATGGTGATAAGATGGAGTGTGATAGTATGAATCTGTCTGAGAAAGAGCTTGTCTTGGTCTCGAGGAGTAGAAAGCGTACAAAGAAGAGTGAAAGGAAGAATTCAAGTATGAATGAAAGTAAGCCTGAGCGGTCTTTCTGGTATGGGGAAGCTTGAGAGAGAGATTGAGTGTTTGCATAAGCAGGTGAGTGATTTGGCTGATGTAAGTAGACGAGTGAGTGAGCTGCCTGTAGCTGATTTTTCTGGTTTGGGGAACAGTATGAATGATAGTGTGTTTGGGCAGAATGAACCTAGTGTGGCTGATTTTTCTGATTTTACGAATGGTAAGGGTAGAGGTGAGTTCGATGTGGAGAATGAGGAGGTGACTGACTTTTCTAGCTTCTGGTGGGAACACGTTGAATGGGTTTCTGGTGTAGCCGCTGATTGTAGAGGGAATGTGAGTGATTTGTCTGTTTCGCAAGAGTGTACCTTGAGTTGGATGAGAGCTGTGAGTGAGAAGCTGATGAATGGGGGTATGAAGAGTGAAGGTTCTGAACGGAAGAGTATAAAAGAGCTATGTCGAAAGATGGGAGAGCTAGTAATGAAGGCTAAGAGTATGGTGGACGACAGGATCGATAGTGACGAGGAGACTAACAGGACGACTAACAAACAACCCCGACAGATCGCTACGCGTAGCCAGGGACCAGTAGACGAGTGTGAATGGGTGCAGCAGGGAGCGATTGAGTATAAAAGGTACTGTGAGTAATGATTGAGAGTGTATTGTGAGTGACTGTAGTCGAATGGCCTAAGGAAGTTGGGGTGTGGTGGAGCGAATGTGAGTGTGTGTGAAGGGCCATTCTTCCACCCCTTTTCCAATACCCTCTCCCTCCCTCTGTAAGAATGTGTGTGTGAATGGAGAGATGTTATATATATATATATATATATATATATATATATATATATATATATATATATATATATATATATATATATATATATATATATATATATATATATATATCTGGATTTCATGTGCTACCCCCCGTAGGTAGCACATGAGGCCTTTTCTTTCGTTGTTTGCATCCAATGTGTTTATTAGGCCTCTTTTGTATCGTTGTTTGTGTGTATATAAATTATTGGTTGGTGATAGGATTGTTTTTTTTTTTAGTAACGAAATCTCAAATTTATTTACCCCATATCTCTTATAAATATTATTGTAAATTTTTGTGAATGCAAGACTGTACATCCAATCGTTTCTTTCTACCTCGGCTTTTCACGTCCAATTTAGTGCAGGAAGAGGGTTGGATCGATTGGGAATTAGAGTATAGATTTTCGGCCCGCTACAGCGTCCCATCTATACTAACGGCTCGAAGTCGGACCTCTGTGCTGGGAAGCCGCGGTGTCCTATGCGGAGTTTCTTCGGTCCGCCCTATCTCCTGTAGCATCCGTTTTTACCGCAGAGTTGACGGCCATTCTTTTGGCTTTTAATTTGATTTTATCCCTCAATTCTTCAGATTTTATCGTTTTTCGCGATTCCCGGTCTGCTTTGGAGGCGGTTCGTTCTTTTACTCGTACGTCCACACACCCTTTGGTTTTACGGATCGCTCCTGGCTGGTTAGTAATGCATCCCGTTGCAGGGTTGAGTTCTGTTGGGCTCCGGCTCATGTTGGGGTCCCGGGCAACGAGGCGGCTGATCAGCTGGCTCGCTCGGCCGCCTTCGAGGTGCCGGATGTAGCCCCTCTGCCCTTTAGGGATTCCTACCCCGCAATCAGGGCGTTTCCTTTTTGTTTGTGGCAGAGAGAGAGAGAGAGAGAGGAATTCGTTCCCCTCTTCTAAGCTATCCCTTATTAAACGCTCTGTCTGTTCCTGGTCCTCTAGCTCTCAGCGACTCCGGTCTTGGGAGGTTGATCTTTGCGGGTTGCGAATTGGGCACACGCGACTCACCCATGGTTATTTAGTTTCGGGTGGAGGTCGAGTTTCCCCTGGTTGTCCCTTTTGCGGTGGCGAGCTGTCTGTGGCTCACATTTTAGTAGTTTGTCCCCGCCTTGCTTCGCTTCGAAATTCTTGCTTCCCTACCCTTTCTGGCGTCGCCTTCCCTGCTCGACGTCGCTTTGCTTTAACAGAGGACTCCCTTCGGTCGTCCTCCCTCCTTACATTTCTATCACGAAGTGGCGTTTTATCCCTTTTATAAATTCTTTCCATTTTTGTGTTTATGTTTATTGTTTTATCTTTTATCCTGTTCCCTCCCCTGCGGCTGCTGCATGTCTTTTGTTTATTGCCCCAGCCGCCCTTGTTTTTAGAATGCGTGCTGTATGCCCGTAATTTAAGTGTGCGTCTCTTTGTGTTGTACTATTTTCTTCTAATCGTTTGCTTTTTCCCATTTTTATTGAGTGTCTCCCACGCCTCTTCTGACTTTTTTCGAGCGACTCCGTTTTAACAGTGCTACTATTAAGAATCCATTAGGATTGGGCAGATGCCACCTTGTTTTCCCTTAAACTAAACTAAACTAAAATGGGCCGAATAGTTATGACGTTATTGCCAAAATAAAATAATTCCCGGGCTAACCTCGGGAAGACTTTGTTAAAAATGTAGTCTAGCCTTAGGTTGCATCATAAAACGAGCAAAAAAAACAAACAAAAAACACACACAAACAAAAGAACAACAAAGCGAGACGCAAACCCAGACCACGGAGGGACGTTCACCTCCCCCCAGCGCCGGATTATGCACCCAACACCATGAGAGTTAAATGCAATGGGAGAGGCTCCCCTCTCCCCAAGTCATATAATCCGCGGTATATTGCAACCAGCTCGGCCATAAAGACAGATGCAGCGCCCGATAGAGCCCCACTGACTTCAAACAAAGGGGATACGGCGTGGAAACCGACCCCCTCCTGGCACTTGAGCCATATGACACGGATCCAACGGGACATGAAGGTACTGAGGCCGAGAGTGCAAAACTGCCGGTGTCGGGGCTGGAATGGCACACAATCCCCCAGATGTCAACCGTAGCATGGTTGCCTATGCTACACCTGACATTCCCTTGCTGGTGCATAACGGGATGGATAAAAGGAAAGATGTAGGGGTGCGGTACTATATGAAAAAAAGTGAGACGAATGCAAGCATCCCCCCCACAATCGGAGCCAAGAGAAAGAGATAAACCCCCTTTCCCGGTCCCGACAACAGATGAATAGACGAAAGCTGGTCGGCGACTATCCTGAGAAATCAGCCGTTGGCCAAGAAAACAGGTGAGAAGAGACTCTTAAAGAAAATGTCGAAAAAATGGTAAGATGGAAATATCTAGATTACTATAAGGAATAAAGCGCAGGTAGTCTCAACCTAGGGTTGAGATTAGCAGGTGTACTGGCGCCGGAAGGGCGTGCCAATCTTCTAGGTATATCTCGCGTGATCTGTGATGTGAAAGGTCTGAAAAATGGGAATGTAGCCGAGATGCGAAAAATGGTGTGATTGGGGAATGCGACGGTGGTGGTGGCTGTGCTGTGAAGCCTCTGAAAGTTCAAACTTGCTTTACAATGGATAGCTCGGATAGTATCTTTGCTTGGAGGAAAGGTAGCGAAAGGTGAATTGCAAATATTACAATGAAATAAGTGAGTATTACTAGCAAAGTATATGGAAAAGTCCCTAAAGTAAGAAAGAATAGCATATAAGATGAACAAGGCGAGTTTATAGCGGGTATGGAAGAGTAATGTATATGATAGGCTATGGATTGGATAAAGCCTATGGTTGAGTTAATAGGGTAAGATATAGTAGGTGTTAAGAGAAGAGCTGATGGTCAATTTTTATATGGTGTGAAAAGTTTTCAGGTTTGAAATAGGGCGTCTGTTAGGGTGAAGGATGCCAAGGGTGGGATGATATATGTGGGTATGTGAGTCAGTGATTGTTTGATTTTACAATGGGCCTTTAATATTTTTTTTAATAGATGAACTATTGAGAGAAGTACGATATATACATGGAGGTGGGGGTGCTAATAAATGGCGAGTGATGAATACTGTTGCTTTATAATGATAGTCTGGTGTTGTCTCAGAGTGAGATTTGTAAATGGCGAATGAGCCGTTAGATAGATTGAGCGTATATGTAAGATATAGTTTGAACTATATGCAGGAAGAATAATAAACTGTAATTAAGAATGGAATTGGGAAAAAAGAAACGCAAAGAGCCAGCCCCCCTTTCCTTATTACGCTGAGTTGGCAATTGGCAAACCTTCCTTCATAGCTTGAGTCTTCGTCATATCTGACTCAGCATTCCGTTAACGGTGATGGCCTCTTTGATGCTTAGGCAAGAGATTGATGCCTAAGCGCATTTTCTTCGCTCTCTTGTACCGAATGGTTAGATGAAAAACAAAACAGAGGAGGACGATTTATAGTGTAGATAGAAGGGTGTATGGAAGAAGGGCGTTGAAAAATAAAGAACGAAAGGAGTACCCGGCGAGTTGCGAACCCCTCCAACTCGGCCACTATGAATCCAAGATATAAAAAGTCGGAGCTTATAAGTGTTCGTTGGCAATCTCGTCAGGCTACAATAAGCTTGGTTTGAACATAGCTATTTTGAGTTAAGAAATGCGCCTAGTCGGTAAGGCGCCTGTCCTATTTGATCTCACCGTTCCCAAATTATTTTCCTTCTACCTATCCTGAATTTAGGGTCACTCCCTCCCCCAAAGAACCAGCCTGTAAGCCATGAAGGGACTACCTTCATTCATACTTCCCTAAACCGCATTCAGGCTCACCCCACAAAGGGGTAGCCTATGTAGTCTGTTACACTATGTACCTGGAGGAGTTGTAGGTCCTCCTAGTCTGAATGAAAATTAGGGAAGCCCTCTCACTAGGTTGACTTGAACACTCTGGTGGTGTCTGGAGAAGTTGTTGGTGCACTTCCCCCTCGCTCCCTCTCGGCGCTACTTTTTTTTTAATTCTACGACTATTCCCTCAATCTGCTATATGCTTGCACTTGGTACCAGGAGGACCTGTTCTTACTCGGGCAGTTTAGATTAGTCCCCTCGTCACTGAGTTGAATAGAACTCTTTGACGGGGCCTGGGGAAGTTGTTGGTGCGCTTCCTCTTCGTCCCCCTCAGCATTCCTTTTTCTCTTAAGACTATCCGCTCAATCCTATGTCTAGGCTTAAGGACCTTGTCAACTCATTCATGCCCTGTCATAAGAGAGGCTTTGAAATCTGTATAAACAACGTCCGCAGGTTGCAAGAGACCCAGCCTTGAGGGGACTTTGGTGTTGTGGCACGAGTAATGGGAATATCGGTTTTACCTCCATACCACTTCCATGAGGCCATTCTCAGGTGAATAAGGCTGTACTGCTTGTGGCGGGCGGGCTTCACTGCCTTGTTGGCTGCGAGGTCAACTAAAAGTCTCGGGTCCCGTCTTTGGGTCTGCCACAGCCGATCTTTAGATCCAGACTGTCCTTTCGAGGATTATTAAGTACTACTAAGGATATCCACCCTATCGCCATGCCTCTCGGGGTGCTCAGTTGTGAGCTCAAACTTTGGAGAAGGATCAGACACTGGGTAACTTCTGGCCGGTGTGCGTCATTGTCCGAAGTTGGGAACACCATTCTTTAACGCATCCTGGGTGGATCCCTGAGAAGTCCCAACACCCGAGATGGGAAAGGCTGGATACCAGATAAAACCCACCAATCGCCCATTTTTCTTATAAGCGGTCACAATCGTAGATGCTCTCGTATGTTGGTCACAAGTTCTACAAAAGTTCGGGCTACGTCCCTCTCTTTCAATCCTCGCCCCACCTTCGTGTTGGGGTGAAAAAGGATCTAAAAGACAGCACCACTCTGACAGGTGGAGCGGCTTCCCTACTACCTAATGAATGCAGCAAAGGGTTTTTCCATTTACCATTTTCGGAGCCCCCCCTCAGGCAGCTCCACATCTTTGACAGAGGTGGGCACCCCTGTGCTTTCTCAAGGCCTCCTCCAAGACTCTTCTAGAGATGGCTGGAGTGCTTCTTCCTCGCTATTTTTCACGGTTCCGGGGGTTTTCTTCTTACACCCTTTTGCAGAATTGCCTCCTCGTGACTCTCCACTTACAGCGGGCCACCCTTTGCTCTATCGGGGTCCCGCCATGAACACGGCAATACAGGACGCGCTGCAGCGGCCCCCGTTCCTCCCTTTGGGTTCGGGAGGCCCCCCTCAGCCCAATTGGAGGGGTAAGAGGCGGCATCGTCCCCTGTGCCTTACCGAGACTCACCTCGGAAACTCGAGGTTTGTTACGTTGATGGGAGTCGGCATACACGCTCCTCATATCTTCTCAATTGGGGTCGGCATGCAGGCCCCAGTGACGTTCGTGACGGGCCATAGACCCTATAAGTCTTCTATCGGGATAACTAACACAGTGGAGGGGGACTGGAGGCAGTTAGAGGTTGCCCCATCCCAGATGGCAGGGTCTTCCATAGGTGCGAACCTAGGCTCGGTGCCAAGCACAGAATCGTAGCCAGCCCCTCCTCAGGCGACACAGGCCCCCGAGTACCCAGAAGGAGAGGAGGGACCTCTCACCTGCCTGGTGCTCGAGTGACGGCCAGGATCTTCTCCAAACTGGAGAAAGATATGGCCTTAAAGCCTCTTCCGGTGGGGAGGAGGTCACTCCCCGCCCTCCTCTCCAAGGAAGAAAAAAACAAGATATCATAGAGGACAAGGGATTCTGCTGCCATTTCGACAAGCGACTAGTCCAAGACCCGCACATCCGCTCCCGAGTGTAGGGCCCAAAGAAGAACTATGTTCGCAAGTGCGGGAGAGGAGCCTTGATTACGTCGGGCCCCTCATTCAAGCATTACTTGGTGTTTTGAGCCCGTTGGCCTCAAGCACGTTCTAGTTATTCGGTCCACAGATGGCAGCATGGTGGCAAAAGACCACATGTCCATCAGAGGATAGCATTCCCTAAATTGACTGGTAAAGATATGAAGGTGACCCGTTTCTCGGAATGGAGCCTTCTAGCTAATGCGGCGGATCCTTCCGAGGCGGCCTTTAGTAGTGCCCTTCAGATACTCGATGGTTCACCGGTAAGTGCGACGCACCACTCCTTTATGAACTTCGTGAAAGAAGAGGTTTATGTGGGAGAACTCGTGAACTAATCCAAAGAGCTGACTGACCAAGGAGCATCCACCCATACACTTCTCCGCATTCTATCGACGGGCCTCCTGAGTCGTTGCGTGCTGGTTGGTATCGCTACCGCGTGGAGGCATTCGTGCCACTGACGCGGAGATGCTACTACTGCCACCGCTTCGGTCATACGAATGGCTCATGTAGACATGCAAAGTTGGGTTTACCCGAAATCTGTGTAGGTTTTTGGAAGGAAGTAGACAATAAGTCCTTATCGTGTAAGGCCAAGTGTGACAATTGCGGAGAGCCGCACCGCAGCAATGTGGCGGCGTGGCGTGTATCTCCTGAAGAAGGGAATCCTGTCCCTTTAGGCTGCGGATCGTCTCCCCTTTCGAGAGGCGAAGGACTTAGTCTAGTCGCGTCGAGCACTGCCTGAGAGGTATTATTCCTCGTAAGGTGAAACAGCCGCCCACTTCTAGCGAATTAGTAGAATCGCAGGAGCCCGCCCTTCCCCTTTACACACACACACACACACACACACACACACACACACCACCGCGGATGTAGTATTGAGACCGTGTTCGGGGAATCCTAAAGTTGATCATCGAAAGGAGGACAACACCAAACGAGCTTCGGATCGTACCTCCCCACCCAAGACATATGGAAGCTAGTCAAAAGAATTCGGGGCAAGTTCTCGCAGGACCTCCCTCCTGTTCTCCGGGAGAATGGGACCACAATCCTTGACCCGTGTCCGTGGACGAGTCCTTTTCGATCGCTTTTTTCACATTCTCGTGCCGCGATGCTGTTTAGCTAGCATTCGATGCGCGTCTTGATGTCGCGGAAGGCCGCCGACTGGACTTTACCTCCAGCGGCGGAGAATCCTTCAACATGTTTACATTGAGTGAGTTGCGTTCCGCTCTCGCTTCGTGCTCAGACACCACCCCTGGTTGGACAATTTCTCGTATGCCATGCTTCGACACCTGAATGAGCTAGACATGGCCTTTCTGTTAGAATTTTTCAACAGGACCTAGTGTGAGTTTACAAGGGGCGGTCATACCCCCCCCTCTTATCCGACGGATGCTGGTTCGCCGGCCCATGACGAGACGAAAGGTTTATCGAAGGGGATCCGTAATATCTTTGGGGGGATGACTACATGGAGGCCTCCCTTGAGATGGACATGGTCAATGAGGTGACCCAGCCCGAGCGGTAGGAGCTTCCATGGAGTCGAACACGGGCTCTGCGCCAAATACAGAACCAGAGTCCACCCCTGTGCAACCTTCTCAGAAGGCTCGGGGCCCCGAGGGATCTCTTATCCCGGCTGGTGCCCCTATGACAACCAAGACCTTCTCTATTTCAGAGAAGGATCTTGCCGAGGACGGTCCATCTGGCCTAAAGGCTCCTACCGGTGGAGGAGAGAAGCGGGTTCATTCCCCGCCTTCCTCTCCTAAGAAGAAAAGGCACAAGAAAAAGATAAAAAGACTCGGGGGTTCTTTTCCCCCCGTGGCAGCCACGGAGACGGACAAGTCCACAGCTGTTTTATAAGCGACCGAGCCGAGATCGGAACGTCCACCCCCAGTGCTACCCCGGGTGGGGAGTCCCTGACAAAGACAAAGGTTGCAAGTGCGCAGAACGGAGCCTCGATTAGGGCGGGGCTCCTCATTCGGAGGATATCTGGTGTTTTCGAGCCCCCTGGATTCAAACGCTTTCTAGTTATTCGCTTCAGTGATGGAAGCATGTTGGGCCCGTCGGCCCATGCCCTCTAAAGTCCTGCTGACAGGCATATCAAGTCTAGGGGAGGGTCACTTTACGTGCCCCCCTGTCTTCCCCGATGGATGCCGGCGCGCCGAGCCAAGACGAGACGAAAGGTTTCTCGACTGGGATCCGTGATGTCTTGGGGGGGGGGGAAGCATATGGAGGCCCCCTGAGATAGACATGGTCTATGAAGTAACTCAGTCCCAGATAGTAGGATCTTCCATGGGGTCGAACACCCAGTCCCAGATAGTAGGATCTTCCATGGGGTCGAACACGGGTTTGGTGCCAAACACAGAATCCGAGTCCACCCCTGTGCAAGCTTCTCCTCAGAGGGCTCGGGAACACGAGGCCTTACAAAGAGAGGAGGGATCTCCTATCCCGGCTGGTGCCCCCGTGAGAACCAAGACCTTCTCCATTTCAGAGAAGGATCTTGCCGAGAACGGTTGATCTGGCCTAGGGGCTCCTACCGTCGGAGGAGAGAAGCGGGTTCATTTCCCGCGCTTTTCTCCTTAAAAGAAAAGGAACACAACGAAAAAGACTCTGGGATACTCTCTCTCCGAGGGAGCCCTGGAGACGGACGGTTCTGTTGCCATGCCGTTTCGGTAAGCGACCGAGCCAAGGTCAGCACGTCCGGCCCCGGTGCTTCCCCGGGTGGGGAGTCCCAGACTACGACCAAAAGTGCGCAGAGCGGAGCCTTGATTACGTCGGGGCTCCTCATTCAGAGGTTACTTGGCTTTTTTGAGCACGCTGGCTTCAAACGCTTCCTGGTTATTCGCTCCACTGATGGCAGCATGTTGGTTAGGAGGGAAACATGATTCATCAGAGAGCTCGAGGTAATGTGATTGGTAGAGAGCCTAAGGTGACTCGTTTCTCGGATGGGGACCTTCTGGCGAATGCGTCGAATCCATCCGAGGAGGGGGGGGGGGAGCTCGACGCCGCACTCTACCATGAACCCATGAACTCCGTGAAAGGAGTGGTTTATGCCAGGGAAGTCGTTGACTACTCCATAGAAGACAGCACCTTACACCTGGCCGACCAAGAAGCGGTCAAAGTCGAGCGTGTGATGAGAAAACAGGGAGGGGCCTCGATACCCACCCCTAGACTCTTCTTGACGTTCGACTGTGACAAGCTCCCTGAGCTGGTGCTTGCCGGTTTATATCTCTACTACGTGAAGGCTTTCGTGCCACTGCCGCCGAAGTGCTACTACTGCCACTGCTTCAGCCATACGAATCGTTCCTGTAGACGTGCAAAGTCGGGATTAATCAAAGTCTGTGAGTTGCTTCAAGGCCACACACGATAATTCCAATTGAGGAGAGCCACATCCCGCTATTTCGGAGCAATGTGGTGCGTATTTCCTTGAAAAAGAAATCCTGGCAGTTCAGGCTCAGGATCGTCTCTCATTTCGCGAGGCTAAAGAGTTGGTTTTGGCGCGCCCGGCGCTGCCTGGTACGTCTTATGACTCAATATTAAAAAAAAAGACACACTCTGCTCGTGGCCCATCCAGAACTACAAGAAAGGTCGTTTCCGCCCCTATCCGGGACCCTTCTGCGGGCTCTTCCAGCCCCCCGGGCGCTCCCCTGGTAGAGCTGGTGGCATAACAGGTTCCCAACCAGCCCCGGCAAAAATTAGGGCTCCCCCTCCTTTTCTCAGCAAGACAGTTTCCCGTGAGGCGAAACGGCCACGCGCCTCCGCCGAGTCATTAGACTCACAGGGGTCGTGAGGCCATCTTCCAGTGTTTCTAAAGCTGCCTCCCTAAAGGAGGACAGCCCTAAAAAAGTTTCGGCTTCTACGCCCACAACGAGTGCTAAGTTGGGGACTCGAAGGCGTTGGATCCTGCAAAGGGACACCCGCCTCCGAAGCCGCCCCACCTGTCTAAGGTTTCGAAGCGGACGGTCTAAAAGACTTGCATTGCGAGCGCAACCTCTCCCAATAGGTCCTCGAAGGCGACATCCCCTTCAGCGCATTGTCCGACCAACAGCGCCCGGAGTTCTGCCTCTGGGAAACGTACGGCCATTCCCGTGAGGGTATTTTCTTCGAAGAGGGACCCCGCATCTCCTCTAAGCTAGGCCTGGAAGGCATATTCTTTCAATGTAACTGCCGCGAACTCCAACTAACTGGGAGGAACTGCGGAGGTTCGTCTCCTCCCATTTTACTTTAGCTATCTTTTTGCAGGAGACCATGCTGGGCGCTTTTTCCCTGCCCACACGACCTCGGTATAAGGGTTTCCGACCCCACCACCACGAGATAGAGGACGGGAAGGTGGATGCACCTTTACACCCAAAATGTTGTCTCCGTGCTTCTCTTTGCTCTAGATACCTCCTTTCAGGCAGTAGCTGTGCATATACACTTGGATAGGGAGTATAGTTATTTCTGCGTACATTCTACTCTCAGGCCACTTCGACGAATGTGACTTCCGCCACGTTTTGGCAAGGTTGCCGAGGCCCCTTCTCTTGCTCAGGGATCTGAACAGTAGATACCCCCTCTAGCGAGACTACTCGATCAATCCCATGAGTCAGGTCCTTGCCGACCTGGTTAGCGAGCTGGAGATAGGAGTCTTAAATGTGGATTAGTTTACGCCTCACTGCCCGAGAACAGCTTCATTTTCCTGTCTAGATCTATCCTTGTGCTCTTCGGATGCACAACCTGATTTGTGGTTAGGTAGTCGATGACCTTCGTGGTAGTGATCACTATCCCATTCAAATATTATTTTCTGGGCCACTGCCAACAGAGCAGGCATATGATGTGTCTTCACTTAACGGAACGACACCTTTAGCAGAGGTGTGGGGGCGAGTCAAAAGAATTCCGGGTAAGTTCTCGTAGGACCCCGCTCCCTTTCTCCAGGATAATGGGACCGCAATCTCGGATCTCGCGTCCTTGCGAGGTCCTTTATGACCGCTTTCTTCTCTGCATTCTCTAACAGGGATTCTGCTCCGCCTACATTAGATGCACGTCGTGATTTGGGGGAAGGCCGCTGACTGAACTTTATCTCCATACGTGGAGAACCCAACAACGTCATGTTTACATTGATTGAGTTGAGTTCCGCTCTCGCTTCGTGCGCGGCTTCCGTCTCTGGTCCTGACGATGTTCCGTACGTCATTCTTAGACAGCTGGGCAGAAGGTATCCTCCCAGACTCCTAGAAAATCGCTACCGTCCTCGCTATGGCAAACCAGGGAGATATCACTCTCTAACCTCCTGCGTGTGCAAGTTAATGGAGAAATTAGTAAATGATAGATTAGCCTCTTCTTTGGACAGCGTATGCCACCTGTCTTCTGCACAATGCAGCTTCCGTAAGTTCCACTCCATGTCGGATGCTCTGCTCCGACTGGAATATGCCATCAGCGAGGCTTCCTTCGTAGACACACTACGCCACGGTATTTTTCGATGTAGAAAAGGCCTATGATAGCGCATGGCTATACTGTATAGTGGAGACTCTACACAGGATTGGGGCGAGGAGGTTCCTCCCAATCTTTATATCTGAATTTTTGTGAGATCTTCGATTTGGCGTACGGGTTAGGGGGCCCCTCTCCTGCCCAATGGAGCAGGAAGAGGGCATCTTAGAGGAAAGTGTCACTCAGTGTCGCACTTTTTGGCCTGATAATCATTGGCATCACCTCGCTGCTGCCAGGCGATGTTCTTGCTACGCAATACGTGGACAACTTTTCGATCTCTTTTGGCGAGGCCCAGATGCCAACTCTGGAGTGTCGACTCTCTCGGCGTTGATCCGTGTCTCACGCTATGCGAAGCGCAAAAGCTTTGGTTTTCCTTGGCCAAGACTAATGTGGTGCACTTCTGCCGCCATCCACAGCTCTACCTTAACCCAGACTTGTTTCTAAATGTGGTTCGCCTGGAAGTGCTGGACTCGCACCGTTTCCTTGGTCTTGCATTTGACCGATGACTCACCTAGGAGGCTCATATTCACAACCATATGGTCTATTGTACTCGCGCCATGTATATTCTTCGTTCCGTGACGTTTAGCGCCTGGGGCGCTGATAGGGATACTGCCTTACTTTTTATCGATCCTTTGTTCGTTCGAAGCTTGACTACGTATGCAAGTTTTATGCATCCGCAGCCGAGCGTGTATTGTGGAAGGTGGACTAGATACACCACACCGGCCTTCCCTTGGTGACCGGTGTCTTCCGCACGTGCCCCCTTGAAAGACTACTTGTCGATACTGGGCATACGCCACTCGCTCTTCGCCATGCACAGTGTATTATTCGCCTGTGCGCGTGAGCTTGGTGCCTCTCTCAGTCGCCAACAGCTCTCACTGCATCCACAGTTGATCTAGACGGTGCCTATGGGTTTAGGGCTAGGAAACTCCTTTGAGCGCTCGATATAGCTCTCAGACCAGTGGCGCTCCAGGTTCTGCCCAAGACACCACCCTGGATAGTACTACCTTTGACTATTCGTCACCATGCCTCTGCTCCCAAAGCTTCTACAGCAACGGGAGTATTGCATTCAGCCTATTTGGAGCACAGTTCTTGTCACGTTGGAACCATGCCAGTGTATACGGATGACTCCAAATCTCAAGAGGGAGTCAGTTTCCACGCCGTATCCCCTCTGTTTGAAGTCAGCGGGGCTCTGCCAGGCGCTGCGTCTGTCTTCACGGCCGAGCTGATTGCAATACACTGGTCGGTACGGGAGATAACGCAACGTGCCCAGTTCGTACACCGGATTGTGATTTATAGCGACTCACAAAGCGCCATGAGTGCTCTCGGGACATTGTAATCTCCGCATCCTTTGGTTTGCGATATCTTTAACAGCATCGTTATAGCGAGCCGAGCGGAGGTCGAAATTATCACTTCTTCTGGGGTCCTTGACATGTAGGAATTGCAGGAAATGAGCGTGCCGATGAGAGTGCCAGAGAGTCCGCAAGGACTGGACGACCAGACCAGCGTTTTGCTCTCCTTCACACCGATTACATGGCAGGAATCATGTCTACCCTCTGTGCTACCTGGGAAAGATGATGGGGGACATTCGAGGGGAACTTAAAGTTACGTTTCATTGCACCTCATCTGTTCCCATGGACCTACCCCCAATGCTGCGACGGCTACTGGTTGCTTTCTGTCGTCTCCGAATTAGGTACACTCACGGGACTCACCGCCGTTCGATGAAGTGCTCGCCAGCAGCTTAATGTGACAACTGCTTTGTCGCCCAGATTGTTGGGCACATTCTTTTGGACCGTCCCAGTCCGGGTGATCTTCGCGCACGTTACTTGTGCCGGTACAGGGACGAGCGAGGTCACTAAAGTTTGACCCTTGTACTCGGGACTGGTTCTCGCAGGAGGCTTACTCGGGACTGGTTTTTTGGAAGAGACTGGCCTCCTCCACTTTATTTGATTCTATTTGTTGTAGTTCGCATGTTCCTGCGCCGGGGGAGGCGGGCCCATCTAGACGCCTGAGCGCTCCTCCTTCTTGTTTTTTTTGTTTTTTATTTATTTGTTTTGTTTTGTTTTTAGGTTGTCTTGCCTTTGTTCTTTATATTTTTGCTATTTGTTATTTACTCGTTTTTTAATCTTTCGTGAATTACGACGACTTTTCCCATAGTAGGCAGTCGCCAGATAGGCTCGTAAAATAAAAACCTTCCACCCAAAACTGGAACAGGTGACTGAGACGCGGGATCCTTCAAAAGATGGACCCCTGGCTCCGAAGCCACCCCGACCGCCCCAAAGGCTGTAAGGTAGATGGAGGAAAAGACTCTCATAACAAGCCCAACTTCCCCCGATAAGTCTTTAAAAGCAACAGTGCCTTCAATGCTATGTATGGCCAACGCACCAGGAGTTCTGCCTCCGGGAAGTGTACGACCATTTCCGTGGGTGTCTTCACTTTGAAGCAAGCCCTCGCACCTTCTTTGGACTAGGCATTGAGGGAACATTTCTTCAATTGAATTAACGTAGAGTCCGCGTTAACTTGGAAGAGCTGCGGAGGCTCATTTTATCCCGTTCCTCTTTAGCAATCTTTGGCAAATCATGCTGAGCGCGTCCCCCCTGCTAACCTCCTCTGGATACTCGGAATATAATGGTTTTATGACCCAAAGGAGGATTCGCAATTTGAACCTGGCATGATATCTCCGTTCTTCTATTTGCTATACGTAAATACCTCATTTCATGCAGTGGCATTGCAACAGCAACACCTGGATAAGGGGTGTACTGTCGATTCTGCCTTCATTCCACCGTCAGTCGACTTTGACACCGGGAACTTCCGCTGTGTCGTAGCACGGTTACTGAGGCTCTTTCTTCTGCTCGGGATTTTAACGGTAAACACCTCCTCTAGTGGACCTACACGATCAATTCCAGAGGGGAAAATCTTTGTAAATTTGATCGAGAAACTGGAGGTTGGTGTCCTAAATGTAGATGAGTGTACGCATCACTTCCCGAGAATTGCTTCATTTTCTTGCTTCAATCAGTCCCTGCTCACTTTTACATTCAACTATCATTTTATGGGCCGCTGCTCCTTGTAAAACTGCCCCGGTGGTGCTTTCTCTATCCCACTCGAGGAGTTTAGGTCAGTGGATGAGGTTATCGAGTTCTCCGACAAAATCATAACCGTGAGTCTAACTACTATTCTTAGAATGCCTGGCCTTTCTATACACCGCGTGCTTCCTAGGTGGCCGGCTGAGTGTGAGACCACCCTCAGAAAGAAACGATATGTCTGTATAAACTATAAGCGTGCAATGACGATTTCACCTTTGGTGAATTTCTGCGAGCTAGAGCTAGGTTCCGGTATATTTCGAAACACGCCCACCGTTCTTCCTGGGGGTATACGTTTCTTCACTGGATTGGAAGATCCCTCTTGCAAAGGTGTGGAAGCAGGTAAAAAGGATTCCAGGCAAATGCTCTCAGAATACCCCGTTCCGTTCTACATGAGGATGGTATCCTACCCTACTCCTGGCGAATGGCTACTGTGGGTGCTTTTCGCAAACCAATGAGAGATTACTCTACCCCGGCCGTTTATCTAACTTCCTGAGTATTCAAGTTGATAGAGAAATTGGTAAATATTAGGTTAGCCTTTTTTCTGGACAGCAGATGAACTATGTCTTCTGCACAGTGAAGTTTATCCAAATTCCACTCCATGAAGGATGCTCTGCTCTGACTGGAAAATGCTGTCTGCGAGGTCTTCCTTCATAGACAGCACTACGCGACCGTGTTTTTCTATCTGGATACCGTATGGCGATACGGTATCATGGAGACTCTCCACACGATGGAGGCTAGGGGACGCCTCTCAAATCGTCGATACCACGTACGTGTAGGGGAGCTCCCCCCCTAATGGAATAGAAAGAGGGCGTCCAAAACGAAAGTGTCGTCAGTATCGCACTCTTTGCCCTGAAAATCAATGCTATCACGTCGGTTCTGCCGGATGATATTCTAGCGACGCTCGATCTCTTTTGGTGCAGCCTAGATGCCAACTCAGGCGCGTCGAATCTGACAGGCAATGAACCCCTTCTCTCAATATGTCGAATCGCACAGGTTTCATTTTGTGACCGCAATCTCCTTCATCTGTACTGCTATCACTTAAAATTCATCCTAAATACTTAATACTTAGCACTTATTCAAGGGTCTCATTTCTGCATTTACTTTTAGACCTCTTCTTTTACATTTTAAAAAACTAAAATCAAGATTTCTAAATCATTCTCCCTCAACCACCACAACCAGGTCATTAGCATATACCAACATAGATAGAACCCATCTCTTACCATTAATTCCTCATCATTCTCACACACACATCCCTCCTTCTCTTGGACCTTTTCCTTTTTCAGGGGTTGGTCCCAGAGATACTCTGGCCTTCTCCTGGTGAGGGGGACCATCCCTGGGGCCCTTAGGGGTCCCTTGGTGCTGCTAAATAAGCTTTTAATATACCCCTCTCTCCACTTATTTTTTACTGCCCTTTATTTCCCCCTTTTCTTTCTCCTATCTAGTGCCCTGACGGTTACCTGACTTCTACTTCTTTTCAGACTGATTCTGAATTGTTCTTTTATGAAGGTCGGAGGAGGTTGGGTATCTCTACCGCCTTTGCTACCGATGCCCAAGGAGAAACCCATCATTGCCCCTTTTCTCCCCGCGCGTAGGATAACTCAAGCAGCCTCTTCTGTCTATAAATACGGTGTGCTGGATCCGTATCCATTCTCTAAGAACACAAACCGGACGTAACCGAATATAGAGTTGCAGTAGCGCCGGGCCCTGGTAGGCCTCCGTGGTGGGAGTCCCAAGAGAGAATGTGAATTTATTTCTATTTGCAATGGCTAGCCATCAACCTAAAACTTCCCCTTCTAGTTTCAAACTTTCTTCAGCCCCCTCCCCCCTCACTCGTTGGAGCCTCACTCTTTGGAGCCTTATGCCAATGATGTGGACGCAGATTTAGACTATCCTCGCTATTTAGTCATAGGTTCGCCATATGACACCCTACTGCAAAAGTGGATGCGTTTGACGTTAATGAATCATTTGAGGCCCGCTGTGGTAAACCCCACCAGATGTGGTCAAGAGTAGTGGTCATATCGCAGTCGAGCTGTTATCTCGATCTCAACATAATCTTGTGCAAAATATGTCTTCGATAGCTGAAGTTCCCGAACCGTTTCGCCCTATCCACGTCTGAACTTTGTCAAATGTGTCATCCATTCAAACGAATTAAGGGACTACAACCTCACCCGTCTTCAAAGCAAGCTTAGTACCCAACGCGTCATACATGTGCATAGGGTCACTAAAACTGTAGGCTCTACTAGAGTCCCAACTGCCTCATTGATTTTAACTTTCGAACGTCAGGAACTGCCGTAGTTTATTAAAGCTGGATACCTTCGTGTCCCGGTAAGGCCGTATGTCAAACCACCCAGATGTTGTTTCATTCGTAATCAATTTGGACACGTTGGTCGTGCTTGTCGGCACTCCCGTTCTTGCGTGCGTGAATTGCAGTTCTGATTACCATAGCCACGAATACACCAAAACACCGTGCTGTGATAACTGCGGTGGTGCCCACAAAACCGCGTCAAAAATCTCCCCAATAGTCTTATTTAAAAAGGGGGTTCTCACTTTGCGCGACTCTCTGCATCTGGACGTGAGAGAAGCGCGCCAACGTGCTTGAGCACAAACTTCGCCTCTTGGCCGTCTCTTCTCAGATGTTTTGCGTGACACTGGACAAAACCAACTATCACGTTCAAGTTCCGACACGCCTGAAGCATCCCATCTCCCATCTACCGTCAGTGTCAGAAGCATTCACGATATACCGTCGAAGCATCGATCTCACACCGAGATACCTAATGTTGCCTCCCTCTCTCCAGCAGCTCTAGCTGCCGGAGTGAAAATAAATCCCATGAACAACCATATACTACAACCACTTCCCTATTGTTTTGTCGGCCGTTCATCCTAGCTCTCATACAATTATTTTTTTCAAGTGGGACTTAAGCCATGCCGATTGGGAAGGCTTCCAAGAGGGACTTTCAAAGGGGGCGACGCGGCAATAGCTTCCTTCACCATTCCACGGAGGCGACCCGAAACGGGTCGCTCAACCGTGCCCTGGTGGACTTCGGAGTGTGCGACAGCCGTCAAAAACTAGAGGTTAGCTCATGCCCGATTCCGGCGTAACCCAACCTTGTGCAATAAGGTTGACCGAAACCGAGCTCGGGCACTTTGCCAAAGAACCCTTCGTCAGTCTCGGCGAACTTCATGGCGCCGCTACGCTTCAAAGATCTGGAAGAGGATTAACAAGATCCGGGGTTGTTATGCCGGCTATAATACCCCCACACTCAACTTACAGGGATCCTTAGTGAATGACGACCTGGTGGTCAGCAATGTCTTGGCCGACCATTCCCGTGCCATCAGCAGTGTTAACCATTACAATAAGGCTTTGCTAGCCTATAAATCAAACGAAGAATCTCATCATCTCAATTTTACAACAAAATCTAAACTTCTGTATAATGCCATATTCTCCATCCACGAGTTGCGTGCTGCATTATCTCTTTGTAGATCCACTTCTTCTGACCTTGACTGGATCTTTTTTGATATGATTTGGCAGCTCTATCCACACTGTCATTTTCTTACTTAACTTGTACATCTTTACATGGGTGAAAGGTCTTTGCCCATCATCATGGTGCGTAGGGATTGTCATTCCCTTTGTTAAACCGCATCAACTGGCAGTTGATGCGGTCTCGAAATGTGCACAGCTTAGGGGATTCTGCTTTTCTACGAGCAAAACTAAAGCAATGTATTTCCACCGGAGTAGAGGGGCTCTCGTTCCGCCACCTATCTCCCTACAAGGTGTAGATATAGAGTTCGTCTCTGAGTTTCGATTTCTGCGCGTAACTCTTGAACCCAAGCTATCCTGGTTACTACACCTACGCCGTCTTCGGGCTCTAGACATTTTTAAAGTCATCCCCACACGTCGTGGGGCAGTGATCGTCAAACAATGTGGTCACTATTCACTGCCCTCGTCCAATTCAAATTTACTCCTCGGCTTTGCCCTCAGCCCGATTCACAACCTTGGAGTTCGTCTCTCGAGTGGAGCCTTCCGCACTTCTTGAGTCAACAACCTTTACTGGGAGAGTTGAATGCTCCCCTTGCCCTATCATCGACTCCAGATCTGCATGCGATACCTCTCTGCCGTGTACAGCAGGCCCCTCTATCAGAGGTTTACAGATGCCTGCATGCTACCGAGTCAACGGTGGCATTCGATAGACTGTCGTCCTTTCCCCGCCCGGAACCTTCGGATAGGAAATCATCTCTCCAACCTGGGTGCTATAAGGGTCCTTGCCATTCCACCGTCGCTAACCCCTAGTTTGCGTGCTCCACCTCCCACAGTTCGTACTAGCATGTGGAGCCTGGACAAGTTGTACGCGGACCCTTGCCTCCTTAAGAGCCTGTTCTTAGAGCATGCGACCTACATATACAACACTGATCGATATATACCGATATTTCCAAGTCAGAACGTGGCATGGATGGCACAGCCACTTACTCAGAAGAGTTTTTAACTTTGTCTTTGCCGCTGGCAGCTTCTATTTTTACCGCTGAACTTTCAACCATTCATTTAGCTTTTAGACTGATGCAAATTTTACCTTTTAAAAATTTCTTCATTTTCTCCATCTCTATGAGTGTTTTACAGGCAATTCTCTCTTTTAATACTTCCCATCCCTTAGTCAGAGAAACCGCAAACTGGTTGGTACAGAATGCGTCTTGATATCGAGTTATATTTTGTTGGGTCTATGAGCAACGAGAGAACCGATCAGCTGGCCCGTTCAGCTGGCCCGTTCAGCTGGCCCGTTCAGCTGGCCTGTTCAGCTTACTCTGTGTCCCCAGATAACTCTGCATTATCCAATCGAGATTTATTTCCCTTTATAAGAGAATATGTTTTTCAGTCGTGGCAGGACGAATGGGATGAATATTTATCATTTAAATTATATAAAATCAAAAGGTCTGTTCGCTCTTGGCCCTCAAGACTTCAGAGACTGCGCTCCTTAGAGGTGTCCCTTTGCCGCGTTCGCAACGGTCACACAAGACATATATGGTTATCCTGTTTCGGTTGATGCTCGAATCTGCCCTTGCTGCCGTTTTTGTGGTGGGGACCAATCGGTCGCCCATCTTCTACTAGAATGCCCTCATTTCACCACTCTCCGGTCGTCCTGTTTCCCGACCCTTTTAACTATCCATCGCCTGTACGCCTTCGTTTCATTCTGGCAGAGGAATCTTTTAATCCCTCATTTTTACATTTTCTATCACATAGTGGTCTTCTTCCTCTTCTATAACTAATTTGCTTCTTTTTATTTCCGCTGCCACTTAGAATCAACTTGGATTGGGCAGTTGCCAACTGGTTCCTTACCTTAAACTTTAACCTCAATCTCACACCTCTTTCCCTCATCTCCATAGTTACAGTACTGTCCAAAGCAAGAGAACAAAATACCAAAATTTAAAATTTCCTGAAATTACTAATTCAATTTCGATGAAAATTGAACAAAGTATCTTTGGAAATTTGCGTCTGTATTTGAAAGATTACGTCCATAACTAGAGACCGATGAGCATACATGCTGCCTGTCGTAGAATGACTCCCGACGATACCATATATATATAACACTATTCGTTGAGGGAACTTCCTTAATTATCTTTAGAGTGCGTTTACTGTCTGGCGGCCGATATTATGTATCTTCGATATGCTTAAGAAGTGGAACTGAGCTCAAGGATAATAATATTGCTATCATTAATAAAATAGAGTTTTATTAATAATAACTATAAACAATACACAAAAAACGGAAAATATTGACATAAACAGAATGGAAAGGGTCGTGGAGACTCGGGCTAATCCGAGGATTTAAAGGATTAAAAAAAAGGTAAAACAAATATCGAGTTAAAGAGATGGGATGGTTCGATAAACCATTTAAAGCACAGGATAAAATTGACAAAAGGGATCAATACTCAAAGGTGAAGTTTGGCTTACGTAACTTTTGGCCCTAGTGGTGCAGTGGAAGGTGGCGCAAAGGAGTTTCGGTCCGCTGGCGAGCTCCAGCCGAAGGGGGGGGGGGATAAAAGGATCCTGACGAGGCGTCTTGGGAAGGAGAACCGTTTCTCGACGAACGGCTGGAAGAACAATGGCTGTTCTAGGTTGTTCTCTTCTGAACAAAGGGGGGATGAGAACCGTCTCTTGTCTACGGGCTCAAGAACAATGGCTGTTCTAATGTTGTTCTCCTTTGAACAACAGGGGGGGTGAGAACCGTTTCTTGGCGAAGGGCTCAAAACGAACAATGGCTGTTCTAGGTTGTTCTCTTCTGAACAAAGGGGGGGGGATGAGAACCGTCTCTTGTCTACGGGCTCAAGAACAATGGCTGTTCTAATGTTGTTCTCCTCTGAACAACAGGGGGGTTGGTGAGAACCGTTTCTTGGCGAAGGGCTCAAAACGAACAATGGCTGTTCTGATGCTGTTCTCCTTTGAACAACAGGGGGGGAAGCCTTGGGGACTTGGCGTCGGAAAGGCTCGAACCTTTGGCACTCAAGGAATATTGTCCTCCTTCTGGACAAGTGATGGTGAATCTCGAGGTCGAGGTCCCTTGGCGCACAAAGGGAGAGAGGGTCGTGGTGATGTTTCGCGACGAAAATTTGGATCTCCAATCTGATCTTAGTGGTAAAGTTTCCATATAAATAGCCAGGACATCTCCTTGGCGTGGGGGAAAATGGAGTGAAAGCTTGGAGGGAACGCACAGCCGGGCCGGAGAACAATGCCTTATCTGCTCATAAGCCCAACTCAATCTGGCGAGGTCGGCGTATGGGGGCGAACGGGGGGACGATAACCTCCTTGATTAAACATTGACATCCGGTAGCTGTGATAAGACTCCAAGCCTCGAATCGAAGATGCACGTGGGCAGCATCGTGGTTTTAAATAATATGGGATAGGAGTTGAAATTAAACGCAGTCAACTGGTTCTATCACACTGCCATAACCAAAAAAAAACAGGAACAGACAGTTAACGCTGCCCCCTACAAATGTCTTTTTTTTATGTGCATGTGGGATTCACTCTTTCATTGTAGGAAGACGTACATGTTGCTTCTCATCCGATCAGAAATTAACTTTGCTTTCGTCGCTGAAAACCTTCCTTTCCCTTTTCAGCGCTCCACAGAAACATGATCAGTATCGATGGCCAACCTATCAGCTTTTTTTCTTTTTACTTGAGTCGTTTCTTAACTGGGAAGCGTGCTAGGCGTCCAGCCTCTCTCAGGTGACGTGAGACACTCAGGTTCATGTTCTTGCCAAGTTGAAGTGAAATACCGGTAGTTGTCTCAAATCGGTCCTTCGTTGACACCCGTTGCATCGAGTGGTTTTCCTTGGGAGTAGTTTTTCGAGGGCAACCCGTTTTCTTCGTCGACTCGCAAGACTCATCATGGAGCTTTATTATCTGCTAAATCGCACTCTTTGACCGATTATAATGCTTCTAGACGTCATAGTTATTACTTCACTCTTTCATTGCACAACCTGCTTTATGAAGGATGTCGATATTAACTCGTCTCTCCCTCATAATAAATTAATAATACCATCAGTATCAGTCTACTATATACGTGGGGCATTGTTGACATATCTTTACGTGCAAACGAGTGTTATCACTCTCTAGTTTTGGGCGCATTCTTTCTTTCAATACTTGTTACTTTCCTCATAACATTTTTTAGCCGAGGTTCTATGAAATGAAACTTGGACACTATCAGATGTGCAAATTTCACCGAACTAAAACGAATATTTTTGAAAATTATATAAATGTTGATATTTTGTAATCTCGTTTTGGATTTTATTGCATTTCTCTCAGTACTCCATCCATAAGGATATTTAAAATCCATGGCATCACAACCTTAGCTTACCTCCCCATGTATGTAGAAACATACCATTCACTACTGCTATCTTTCCCCCTAACGCATGCCATACCTCCACCATAAATTCTCTTTCCACTATCCAATACTTTACCACTCACTCCATACATTTGCTAAAGCTCCCAAAATGCTTCTCTATCTACCCAATCATAAGCCTTTTTCCAGATCCACAGATCCAGATTCAGCTCTCTCAATGTAAATACACGATTTACACACACCGTTCCCGCTCTAAACCTGCTTTTTAATCCTTCATCAAGAGTGAAATCAATATTTAAAAATAAATGCATAGCAAAGGTAATTAATTCCCCAAAATTTTTTTTCTAAGGATTAAGAGTTTTCAGAAAAGAAGAAAAAAGATCAGTTGCCATCTTAAGGGTCACCCAAATTACTTTTGGCTTTAAAATTGCAATTCGTTCCTGGAAATATTAAGATCCTCGACTTTTAAAATATTTGATCTTATCCATGATCAATTATAAATCGAATTTCACATTCGCGATCCCAAATTTCCTCTCGTGGTTGAATTGTTCTCCTAAATTGATCATACCATAGGCCTGGCCTTTAAAACCGGAGCTCAATGCCCAAACCAATCAAAAGAGATGGCGTAAGGAGGGTCTGAAAGCATATAGTAAGAGGATGGTACTAGGGGAAGTAGTTGGTGTGGATCTTGAGAAAGGGCAATATTTTGGGTATATCGTGAATGATAGTGGTATGTATGAGGCAGACTACAAGAACAAGTTTATGAATGGAAGGAAGTCACAGGGCGCTTCAGAGTTGGCGAATGCTAAAGGTTCGAGAGTAGAATGTGCCAGAGAGTTGAATGAGAGTATTCAGGTACCAATGGTAGCGTATGAAACTTTTCAGAGAAATCTTAAGTGGGAAAAAAGAGGTGAATGAGGTTGTAACAATGTTTTAGTGTTTCGGCCATATAAGACGAGTGGATGAGACTTTATTAGTGTGTGGTGGCGTGTGGTTTAAAAACGCGTAATACATGGATTGGTTATGTGAGAGCAAGAGAAAGGAGACTAGTAAAGGGCACTGCGGTTTTCCTGGCTGGCGGTAATCGGCCTGGATAGCGGTAATCCCTTCTTCCGCTAACATCTATTTTCTGCCATTCTCTACCATCTCTCTTTATCTCCCTTAACCTTTGCTTAGGGTTTAGAGCTGACCAGCTACCCGATGGCGTATAAAAGAGAGGCTTTGGAACCTCTATAATCAATGCCCTTTAACGCCTGCAGGTTGCGTGATACCAGGACTTTGAGAGGTCCTGGGCATTGGGGCGCAATTAATGGGAACAACGGTTTTACCCCAATAGCCCCCTTTCACTGGGTGGAATGGGTTGACCACCTCCCTGTCGCCGTTATTCGGTGTATAAGGTTGTACTACTAGTGAGCAATCAACAGCAAGAGAAAGGGGATTGATAAAGGAAAAATTGCGAGCTCGTGACTTTTACGGTAGGAGCATGGGACTCCTGTCACAAAAGGCCATCAGTTGAGCACGAACTCTGAACGCTCTCTCCCTCTCTCTCGCATTGGAGGACATGACCGAGTCGGGATCTGAAATAGAGGTATAGGGACGGGTGAAGCCGGGTTCGCCCTTCCATTTCGTACTTTTTCTCCCTAATGGTATTGGGAGGAAACCCCACTCGATGACCATGGTACTTCTGAATACCGGTATTATCCGTTAAATCATTAAATATTTTGATAGGGAGCAGCCTTTTAGTGGCATTGACAGGCGTCGACCAGAGGTCACTTCATATTAGAGGTCAGTTAATGATAATGAAAAAAAATTCACTGAATTATTTTCAAATCTGACTGAGTCATGTCATGACCAAATTTTGGGCCGTCCTGTTAGGGTTTTTTTTAAGTCCATCCGGGTGACTGGCTACATGGGCATGAGTCGCAGCAATCATGTTAGCCTAAAAATTAGGCTAAATTAAAAGAAAAAAACAATGACACGAAAACGAACCAAATCCAAATAAACAACAGAAAACAAAATTTTAAAAAGCGCCCTAAGAGGAGGGACCAGTTTTTGTTGATGCCCTAGGCACGGGAAGCCGTGTTGTTCCTGCTTGTTTTAGGCACTCACTACCCCGTTCGAGGTAGAGTTCACTACGGGCTAATAATACTCTCGATTAACATAAACCTAAGCCACATCGGGTGTGGCAAGTCCCTGGAGTTTGCTATACGTTTTCCCTTGAGGGGCGCGGCGATTTGCCTTACTGCCCGCCGTGCTGACGGGGTCCAGCGCGCCGTCCGGCCCCTGCTTAGCCACTTCTTCTTTGTTATGACACCCTGACTTCTGACCCTGCTGCCTCACTTTCCATACAACCTCACTCAAAACTTTCTCTGGTTGGCCACTAATTTCACAAATTAGGCGCCAACCAGCTTCCTCTCACCCAACTATTCCGGATCGGGGCTGAGGGGTAGGGGAGAACGTTCCCTCACCTCTGAGCTCCGGTCTGGGGTGGTGGGTTTTTAATAGTTTTATCCCTACCCACACCTTCCTCATATACCCTTTCTTTCTCCTTTCATTGTATATCAATTTTACTCCGTACCATAGGTTGAGCCGCCATGCCGATGGGCTGACAGGTCACGAGGCAGGAGGAGTGGCCTCAAGGGGTAGCAGCTGGTTTGCCGGCCCCGTGTTCACCCCTTACAGCGGGGGCTACTGCGTGGGGTGATTACCGGTTCCGTCCCGTGCTACAAAAATGGTCAGCATGCCTAATGAGGATAATTTAAAAAGCACTCTCCCTCTACCTTCCCCTTTGCCAACATCAGAGCCGCCCTAGGGCACCTCCACCGTGGAAAAGGAGGTGTCCCTCACCCCGGTAGTTTCTCATGGGACCCTCCAAACTTCTTCTACCAGAGATGAGGCTTACTGCACCCGTAGGCATAGGAGAGGCTTACTCCTCTCCCATGCCTACGGGTACAGGAGACTTCCACTCAGCCCCTACTTTGGGCGACTCCATCTTACTAGCGCTAGTCCCCCACTTTACTTTCCCAGGGGACTGCCAAGAAAGCATGCATGCGGCCCAAAATTGACCGCTCCCGTAGAAGAGCGCCTTGATGGGGCCAATCCCCTTAGGGGGCAAGGGATGGCAGGGTTCGTCGGTCTGTGTCCCTTAACGTCCTGCACTCGTGCGTTCAGAGTCTACAGGGGGTCACTGTATGTGCTCCCTTCGCCTCCGCGACTGGTGCCGGTTCGCCAGCCGAGGACGTGACGAAAGGTTCCACGAATGGGATCCGTGATGTCTGGGGGGGGGGGAGATAGCCACATGGAGGCCCCCGTGAGATGGACATGGTCTCTGAGATGACCCAGCCCCTGACGTTAGGATCCCTTATGAGGTCGAGCCCTGGTTGGTGCCAAGCACAGAACGCGAGTCCGCCCAAATGCAAGCTTACCCTCACACGTATCGGGGCCCCCGAAGTTTCACAAGGAGAAGAGGGATCTTCTACCCGAGCTGGTGCCCCTGTGAAGCCAAGAGCATCTCCATTTTGGAGAAGGATCTTGCGGACGCCAGTCCATCTGGCCTAGGGGGTCTTGGCGGTGGGCGAGGGAAGAAGCGAGTTCATTCCCCGCCCTCTCCTAAAGAGAAAAAAAAAACAGAAAATGCCAAAAAAGACTCAGGGCTCCCCTCCCTCCGTGGGAACAACGGGGACGGACGGGACCGCTGCTGCTTCTGTATGCCTCCAAGCCAAGATTGGCATGTCCCGGCTACAGTGCTCTCACGGCTGGGTAGTCTCTGAAAAGACCAAAAGTGCGCAGAGCGGAGCCTCGATTACGTCAGGTCCCCTCATTCAGAGGTTACCTGGCGTTTTCGAGCCCTCTGGCTTCAAACACTTTCTAGTTATTCGCTCCATTGATGGCAACATGTTGGCCAAGGAAAACGGGTTCCATCTATACCTGATTGGCAAAGAGCAGAATGTGATCTGTTTCTCGGTCAAGATTAGTGCTCTTCGGACACTTGAGGGCACGACGGTGAGTGTGACGCCGCACTCTACCATGAACTTTGTGAAAGGATTACTATATGTGAGGAAACTTGTGGACTACTCAATAGATGACATCACATTAGAGCTGACTGACCAATGAGCAGTCAAGTTTAAGCGTGCGATGAGAAAACAGCGAGGGGCCTCTAGACTTGCCCCTACACTCTTCGTAACGTTCAACTATGGTATTTGGTTAATAATGGGATTTATTTTGGGTTAATAAATCAGCATAAATAGCTATTAGAAAACCATTACCATAAATTTTGAGTTTAGATGGAATCGTCGTCTGCTAATTTTTAGGCCTACGACTAAGGTGAAATAAATTTTGAACTTCTGTCCTAGGGTTGTAAGAAAAACAATTAAACAAATGTAAATATATTCACAGAATTAACGAATGAACAGTGAGAATTGAATTGTGAATACAACGTAAGATGCGGTAAAGTAAATAGAAAAAGGTAAGTGATTTAAAGTAACTAATATATGAAATGAAGTATTATGTGGAGTGAAAGTGAAAAACGAAAGAGACTATGATGGACTGAATTGGGGTCTGCAATGCGAGAAGTAAATAGAATTAGGAACTACTCTCGTATGGCAGTTTGCAGAGAATAAGTGTGAGAGGATGAGGAACTAAGCTAAGTATGATTTGTTTGGAGTTAAATGACTAAATGTAGAAGGAATGATTACCGACCTTTATGCTGAGAATTGCGAGAGACAAATGGGGAATACTCTTGTTCAATTTGGTTGAGCTGAAAGCGTGTGTTTGTTTGTGTACGTGAAATCCTAAGAGATGTTGTTTGAACCAGTAGTACGTTAAATAAATTCAGTTTTTCGTCACAGGATATTTGAATTATTAAAGGTTACATAAATTAAATGAATTGCAATATTGTTATGCATAAATTAATTGAATGATTGTATTGACAAAAGTTAAGTATATCAGAATTTAATGATTTGAATTTTATACAAATGATGATATATATATATATATATATATATATATATATATATATATATATATATATATATATATATATATATATATATATATTTATATTTAAGTTTCCCAGGAGGATTTTATTATCGGAATGCCCAGAGGGCATTGCTATACAACTATGACAAGCACCTTGAGTCGGCACGTGCCATTTGGTATCCCTACTACGTGAAGGCTTTCGTGCCCTACCGTGGAGATGATACTACTGCTACCGCTTCGGCCATTCATATTGTTCATGTAGACGTGCAAATTCTCGGTTACCTGAAGTCTGTATAAGTAGCTCCAAGGCGGAACACGATAAGTCCAAATCATGTGTGGCCAAGTGTGCCAATTGCGGAAACCCGGACCCTAATTCTTCGAAGCAATGTGGTGCGTATCTCCTTAAGAAAGAAATCCTGGCCGTTTCTGCTCAGGATCGTCTATTATTTCGCAAAGGTAAGGACTCGGCCTAGTCGCGCCCGGCTCTGCCTGGGACGTCCTATACCTCAATGGTAAGAAAGACACCGTCTGCTCCTTGCCCCTCCAGGCATACGAGCACGGTCGTTTCCGCGCCCATTCGGGACCCTTCTGCGGGTTCTACCCACGCCAGGCTCTCCCCTGGTAAAGCCGGCGGCACCAAAGGTTCACACCTATCCCCGGCTAAAACTAGGGTCCCCCTTTCCCGAGCGAGACCGTTTCCTGTAAGGCAAAACGGTCGCGCACCTCCACCGAATTGTTAGGATCGTGGGAGGCAACACCCCTGAAGTTAGTCGTGAGCTTATCTTTCGAGGTTCCTACAGCTGCCCCTGAAAGGAGGACAACACTAGAGGAGCTTTGGCTCTTACGCCGACAACCAGTGCTATGCTAGGTGGCTCGGAGACCGTGGATCCTCCAAAAGAAGGAGCCCGCCCCACCTGCCTAAGGTTTTGAGGCGGAGTGAGGAAAAGACTCACATGACGAGCCCAACCTCCACCGATAAGTCCTCGAAGGCGACAACGTCTTCAGCGCATTGTCCGGCCAACAGCGCCTGGAGTTCTGCCTCTGTGAGGGTCTTCTCTTCGAAGAGGGCCCCCGCATCTCCTCAGAGCTAGGACTGGAGGGTATTCCTTCAATGGAATTGCCGCGGACTCTGGGCCAACTGGGAGGAGCTGCGGAGGCTCGTCTCGTCCCGTTCCCCGTTAGCTATCTTTTTGCAGGAAACCATGCTGCGTGCGTGCCCCCTGCCCACCCTCCAGGGGTATAAGGGTTTCACGGCTCCACCACCACGGGATTGGATCTAGGCAGGAGGATGCGCGATTTACCCCGGGCAGGATGTCTCTGTTCTTTTCTTTTCTTTAGTTACCTCCCTTCAGGTAGGCGCTGTATAGCTGCACCTTGATAGGAGGTATACTTTTATTTCCGCGTACATTCCACCGTCAAATCGACTTTAATGCAGGGAAGTTCCGCCGCGTCGCGATATGGTTACCGAGGCCCTTTCTCTTGCTCGGAGATATGAACGGTAGACACTCCCTCTGGGTAGACTAATGTATTAATTCCAGGGGTCAAGTCCTTGCCGACCAGATTGACGAGCTGGAGATAGGCGTCCTAAATGTAGGTGAGTTTACGCACCACTGGCCGAAAACCGCTTCATTTTCCTTTCTAGATCCATCTTTGTGCTCGCCGGATGCTCAGCCAGTTTTGGTTGTGGGGAGATAGTCGATGATCTCCATGGTAGTGATCACTTTCCAATTCCCATATCATTTTCTGGGCCGCTCTTCCCGAAGTCCCGCCCCGGTAGTGCTCCGCATTTCAGGAAATGACTGATTTATCTGTCTATGTCGAGGAGTTTAGCTCAGTAGATAATGCCATTTAGTTCTTCTCCGGCAACCTCATTGACGTGGACTAACTACTATTCCTAGAACCTCTGGTCATTTTTGCGCGCCGACCGCTCCCGTGGTGGTCAGCCGAGTGTGAGTTAGCCCTCAAACAGAAACCCCACGCCTACATGCGTTTTATGAGTCGCCTGAACGATTTGACTATCGGTGAACTTCGTCGAGCTAGGGATATGTTCAGGTATATTTCGAAGCACGCTCGCCGCTCTTATTGGCGGGCACACATGTCTTCACTTGACGGGAAGACCCGACTAAAAGATGTGTGGAAGAGTCAAAAAGATTTGGGGCAACTTCTCGCCGGACCCCTCTCCCGTTGTCCAGGATAATAGGGCCGCAATCTCGGACTCCTCGTCCGTAGCGGAATCCTTCGCCACCGCATTCTCTAGGAGGGATGCTGCTCCGCCAGTATACAATGCACGTCGTGATGGCGAAATTGATAAGTGTTAGATTAGCCCTTTTTTTCTGGACAGCGGAGGTCATCTGTGTACTCCACAGTGCGGCTTCCGCAAGTTCCACTCCACGTCGGATCCTTTGCTCCGACTGGAAAATGCCGTCTGCGAGGCCTTCCTTCGTATACAGAAATATGCCCCCGTGTTTTTCAATCTGGAGAAGTCCTATGATACCTCATGGCGATACTGTATCATGAAGAATCTCCACACGTTGTGGGCGAGGGGCCGCCTCTCAATCTTTATATCGGAACTTTTGTGAGATCGTAGATTCCCTCTCCGGCCCAATGGAGTAGGAAGAATGTATCCCACAGGGAAGTGACCTCAGTGTCGCACTCTTTGCCCTGAGCATCAACGGCATCACTTCAGTGCTGCCGGAAGATGTTCTCGCTACGCTCAACGTAGACGACCTTTCGATCTCTTTTGGCGCGGTCCAGATGCCAACTCTGGAGCGTCGACTCCAGAAGTCATTGAACCGCGTCGCTCGCTATGCCGAAGCGCACAGGCTTCGGTTTTCCTTGGCCAAGACTAAGGTGGTGCACTTCTGTCGCCATCCACAGCTCTACCCAAACCCAGACTTGTTTCAAATGGAGTTCGCCTGGAAGTGGTGGACTCGTACCGCTCCCTTGGTCTTGTTTTGGACCGACACCTCACCTGGGAGGCTCATATTCGCAGTCTTAGATTCTTTTGTACCCGCGCCATGGATATTCTTCGCTACTTGACGCTCAGCCCCTGGGGCGCTGATGGGGCTACTGGCTTACTTCATATCGCTCATGTAGACATGCAAAGTCTGGGTTACCCGAAGTATGTGTAAGTTGCTCCGAGGCCGCACACGAGAAGTCCAAATGGTGTGTGGCCTAGTGTGTCCATTGCAGAGCGCCACCCCGAATCTTCTAAGGGATGTGTTGCCTATCTCATTGAGAAGGAAATCCTGACCGTTCAGGCCCAGAATAGTCTCATTTCACGAAACTAAGGACTTGGTACTGGCGCACCTGGTTCTCCCTGGGATGTCTTATGCCTCAACGTTAGGAAAGACGTAATCTGTTCCTGGCCCCTTCAGGCATACGAGCACGATCGTTTCCGCGCTCATTCGGAACCCTTCCTCGAGTTCTACCCACCTCTGGCATCATAATATGTTCACACCCAGCCCCGGGTAAAATCAGTGTTTCCCCTCCCCCGCACGAACGTTTCCGTAAGGCGAAACGACCGCGCGCCTCCACCGAGTCGTTAGACTTACAGGATGCAACACCCCTGAAATTGGTTGCGAAGCCATCTTCTGGAGTTCCTAAATGTGCCCCCCGAAAGGAGGACATTACTAAAGGAGCTACGGCTCCTTCGCCCAAACTCAGTTGTAGATTGGTTGGCTCGGAGACGGTGGATCCTCCAAAAGAGGGCCCCCCACCTGCCTTAAGGTTTCGAGGCGGAGTGAGGGAAAAAGACTCGCATGGCAAGCCCAACCTCCCTTGATAAGTCATTGAAGGTGGCAGCGCCTTCAGCACATTATCCGGCCAACAGCACCTGGAGTTCTGCTTCCGGGAAGCGTATGGCCATTCCAATGAGGGTATTCTCTTCGAAGAGGGCCCCCTCCCCCGCATCTCCCTGATCTAGGCCTGAAGAGCATATACTTTCAATGGAATTGCTGCGGCCTGCGGGTCAACTAGGAGCAGCTGCGGAGGCTCTTCTCCCGTTTCCCATGTTTGCATTACGACGGGCAATCTTGGACCCCGCATCCGTAGCGGAATCATTCGCGACCGCTTTCTCTATCCGGGATGCTGCTCCGCCATCATTAGACCAAGCTGGACACGTGCCCCCTGCCCACCCTCCCTGTGTATATGGGTTTTGTCACCCTACCACCACGGGATGGGGGCCGGGCAGGAGGATGCGCGATTTAAACTCGGTGATGTCTCCGTTCTTCTCTTTAATTTAAATACATTATTTCAGGCAGTAGCTGTGCATCTTGACCTGGATAGGAGGTATACTGTTATTTCCGTGTGCATTCCGACAGTCGACTTCGAAGTGGAGGACTTCCGCCGCGTCATAGCACCGTTGCCGAGACGCTTTCTCTTGCTCGGAGATCTGAAATGTAGACACCGCCTCTGGGAAGACTACTCGATTAATCCCAGGGGTGAAGTACTAGCCGACCTGGAGATGGGTGTCCTAAATGTGGATGAGTCTACGCATCACTGCCAGAGAACCGCTTAATTTTCCTACCTCACTCTATCTTTGTGCTTTCCGGATTTACAGCCTGATTTAGGGTGCCGCAAGAGAGCTCGCCCTAGTGGTACTAGGCGCGGGCGCAGTGATCCACATTTCAGGAAATGACAGATTTATCTGTCCAGGTCCAGGAGTTTAGGTCGGTAGATAAGGCCTTTGAGCTCTTCTCCGGCAACCTCATCACCGTGGGCCTAACTACTATTCATTGAACCTCTGGCAGTTTTGCGCACCGTCCGCTCCCGTGGTGGTCAGCAGAGTGTGAGTTGGCCCTTAAACAGAACGTTATGCCTACATGCGCCAAAAGCAGCACCCGAACGATGAATTGCGTCGAGCTAGGGCTACGTCTCGGTATATTTCGAAGCACGCCCGACGCTCTTCTTGGCGGGCATACGTGTCTTCACTTTAACGGGAAAGACCATTTCTAGCAGAGGTGTGGAAGAGAGTCTAAAGGATTCTGGTAAAGTCATCGCCGGAATCCCCTCCTGTTTTCCAGGAGAATGAAACCGCAATCTTGGACCCCGCGTCCGCTTTCTCTAGCCGTTATGCTACTCCGCCAGCATTCCATGCACGTCGTGATATCGCGAAAGGCTGCCGAATGGACTTTACCTCCAGAGGCGGAGAGCGCGTCAACGACAGGTGTACACGAGTGAGTTGCGTTCAGCTCTAGCTTCGTGCGCGGGCACCAACCCAGGTCCAGACGATATCCCGCACGCCGTGCTGCGACATCTTGGTGAGCGAGGCATGGCCTTTGTTCAACAGGATCTGGGTAGAGGGTATCCTCCTGGAAAATCGCTATTGTGGTCGCTTTTCGCAAACCAGGAAGATCGTTCTCTCTAACCTCCTGCGTGTGCAGGTTGATGGAGAAATTGGTAAATGTTATATTAGCCTTTTTTTCTGGACAGCGGAGGCCATCTGTCTTCTGCACAATTCACTTCCGTATTCGGCAATGGCTCTCACAGCATCTGCAGCTGATCTCGATGGTGCCTATGCCGCCGAGAAGCGCAGGTCATACCCTAAGCCTTTGGATTTAGGGCTAGGAAACTCCTTCGAGAACTACCTATAGCTCTCGGGCCGGTGGCGCCCCTCGTTTTGCCCAGGACTATTTGTTGTCAACAAGCCTCTGCTCCCAAAGCTTCTACAGCGCCAGAAGTATTACGTTCGACCTTTTTGGAGCACACTTCGTGTCCTGTTGGAACCGTGCCAGTGTATACGGATAGCTCCAAGTCCCAACAGGGGTTCGGTTTCCTGCCGTATCCCACCTCTTCGAAGTCAGCGGGGCTCTGTCTCTCTTCATGGCCGAACTCGGTAGAAGAGATAACGCGACGTGCCCGGTTCGGGGACCAGGTTTGATTTATAGCGACTCACAAGGCACCCTGAGTGCTCTCGGGGCATTGGAATCTCCGGATACCCTAGTTCGCGATATCCGTGACGCCACGGATGTAGCGAACCAGTCGGATGTTAAAATTATCTTTTGCTTGGTTCCTGGACATGTATAAATTGCGGGGAATGAACGTGCCAGAGTCCTCTTCCTCACACAGATTACATGGCAGGAATACGGGCTGCCCTCCGGACGGCTTGGCAAAGATGGGATACGGTCGAGAACAAGTTAGGTGCTATTGCGCCGCGACTGTTCTTATGGACCTCCCTCGAATACCTCGAGGGCTTCAGGTTGCTTTCTGTCATCTCCGAATTGGACACATTCGCCTTATTGAGAAGACTGTGTTGTACCTCAGACTGTTCGGCACCTTCTTGTTGAATGTGTCCGTGTTGATCTTCGCGCAAGTTAGCCGTCACGGGATGAGCGGCGTCGCTACCGCGCGTCCCTTGTACTTGGAACTAGTTCGTCCACACGGACTATACGCCAACCTTCTCCACTTAATTTGACAGTTTGTTGTGGCTCACATGCTACTGCGCCGGGCCTCTCCTCGACGCTGGAGCACGCTTCCTTCTTATTTTTGCTTTATAGCCTATGATCTTTTTATCGTTATTTATTTTTTTTTATATATTGCCTAGTCGTAAGATGATGTGAGTGCGGCGACTTATGCCGAAGTAGGCAGTCGCCATGTGGGGTCCTACAAAAAAAAGCTAAACGTTCTAGGTCCCCGTAGTTCGGAGTCCGTTAAAATGTACTCCTAACCCCCACACTGAGAAATAAAGGTATTAAATGGAGTGTAGATCGGTGGTAAACCCAAATCAGTTTTCCGCAAAATGGCGCGTATGACGTCACTAACATTGTCCCCTGCCCCTCCCATACCTCCGGGCCCTGTTATTCATCTACAACGACACAAAATTGGAGCGAACGAGGCGAAGCCCGAAAACATCGAGGGTTGAGGGCGGACCAACGGATGATCAGTGAGTGGTCTGACAAGTAGCAGATGCCTTTCAACTTGGAAAAATGCAAGGTGATGCACATTGGGTATGCGTCTTGAGTAAACTAATATCGAGAAGGACTTACGTGTGCCGATTAGCAGCGATTTCAAATTCTCGTAGCAGTGCTTACAAGTAGAGAAGAGGGCTCGACGCCTTCTGGGTTACATACATCAGAAGGAAATTCAGCTTTCGGGACAAGGTTGTTGTTATGCCCCTGTACAACTCACTGGTGCGGCCTCACCTAGAGTACGTGGTAAAGTTCTGGTCTCCTACTCACTATCGAAAAGACCGATCGTTTGGAAAAGGTGCAGGCCAGGGCCACGAAACTGAGCCCATCGATAAAGAACAAGCCATACCCAGAAAGACTGCAAGAGCTTACTCTTTTCGCTCGAGACTCGAAGACTGCACGGTCGTCTCATAGAGATTTTCGAAATCTTAAATGGCTTTGAAAATGTCGACTACACGAAGTATTTTACCCTTAACCGGAATGCGACTCGAAATCACGGATGGAAGGTGGAGTTGCCCGGATTTAATACGCTTACGGTACGACATCTGCGACACGTGGATTAGACTGCTAGCAGTTGTGTCAATAGTAGCAGTGTCGAACAGTTCAAGAGTCGAGTCGACAACATATACTTTAGAATCGAATGTGGTAATAGCAATTTTGTAGTGCGTGCCAATAGGTAGAGTTGAATTTAGATTAGCGTAAGGTGGCTAAATTTCATTTTCTAAGTAGTGCCTCCTCGGCATGGACCGCAAGGCCTTTGAAGTACTTTTCCTTGTAACTGATGGCAAACAAATAAATCTACGCGCAAATTTTCCCCGACACACCAAAATGGAGGACTTAAAATCTCCATGACGGACAAATGTATCAGAAATGGCCACAAGGTCGAAAGCACTTAAAACAAAGTTACTTCGCTTTCTAGCAGAATTGCAGTTGAAGCAACCAGAGCACAAAGGTTAAATAAAACGCCACCCATTTTCTGGACAATTATATCCAAAAATACAAAACATTTCAATAAATATTGTAATAGCAAACAAATTAAATGTCGATAAAGACAAATCTTGCTAAATCTCTCAATAGAGAAAAATAAAGATCTTTAAAATAGATATAATCAACTCTTTGGCAACCTGTATTTGCCATTGGTTAAAATTATTTGCTGCTGTAGGATTTTTCCTTCGAGAAATGTCCTGAGTTCCTCCAGGCTACACTCGACGCTGTCCTGGACAAACATTCTCAGCATGGCGTGAATCCTCTCGAGTGGGAGACTCACCAAGTTGGTCAGCATTCCCACTATGTACGACCATAATACCTGTTCGTATTACACGCATTAGTATCTAGGTAGAACTATATCCCCGATTTTATTAAACACAAAACGTTACACGACTGGAAAATCCCCGTATCGTCCCCCGGCGCGTGTCTATAAAAAACGACTAAGCATGGATAGGGATCCCGCTGGTTTATGAAGCCGCACGTACTAAACCATCACCAGCAACCGGGGTGCCAAGAAACCCGATCAGGTAAACTAAAGATCGATGCAATCCCCCATTTTTTATGAGGTGTAGGCGTTTATGTGTGCTTAGTACATGTGTGACACCGAGGGCAGTTTGAGTTTAAACGATTAACAATATCACCTTTGAATACTAGAGCTCAAGGATACTAGAAATGCCCATGGCGCAGTCACTCCTTAAGGCATCCTCAATCCAACAAAGGACTCCTATGGCCACGACGCCTTCCTAGGGGCCTCCTGAAACTAACCTGGAGCTCCTCTTGGCGCTGATCGTGGGACGACGCCATGACGCTCTCCGCCTCGACCTCCAAACACGATGTCCCTGTTAGGGACACATCCTGAGACACGGTGCCGGTCGACGGCCCTCCCGCATACGAAACCCCGACACCTGCCGCATCTTCGTCTTCTACTAGGACGAAGATGTTCGGCTCAGTTTCTTGAATGAGACCCTGGTATAAAAAGGGAGGCTGACTAAACAACACAAAACACTACAGGACAAGAATTGAAATTAAGATGCTTAGTTACGTTAACGAGCGCCGACCAAGCTTTATAAAGGAACCTGGTAGATGTTGAGGTCCTGAAGTAAAGTTTTTTATGTTGATAAAACCCCCTGTAAGGGACTATGGGCAAATGGCAGCAGTCCATCTTCAGCAACAAAGGCGACCCGTGCCTCATCGAAGGCGGCGGCCCTCACTGCCTAACAGAAGGCGGGACGCAGTACCTAACTCAAGACAGCGGTGGCCCTCACTACCCAACCGAAGGAGACCCTCAGTGCTTTACCGACGAAGGGGGTGTCCCGCAGTGCCTTACCTGCGCCTGCCAGAATGCTATTTTCTGCCTCAGGAGACTCTTGGGGACTAAGGTGATCTTGGACAAGTCCTCCAACGCCCACCTCGGCTCCTTGGCGAAGTGGTGAATGATCGTCGCCTTAGTCGGGGTGACACTCAGGTTCAAAGTCCGGGTTTTCAGCGCGATTTCAAGTTCCACCTAGGAAAAAAATAGAGGTCAGTAGAGAGACGCGGGTACCCTGTGGTTTAACTCTGAGAAGGTTCATGTGGAAGGGCATTATGATAGTCGAAAATCCGGGGTGTGAGTTATATAGTAGCGATGGTTTGGATATGCATTATTTTTTGTTTTAAGGCGGCTATTTAGAAACTACTACGAAGGGCATAAGCGCTGCAATCAAATTACCCTATTATTGGCACAGAAGCATGCACCCAACACCAAAGGGAGACGTATAAAATTGAGGCCAGCCTTCTTCACGTCAAAAAGTTGCAGTGTACAGGTTTGTGTGCACAAACTCGTCCCGAGTACAAGAAACAAGCGGTAGCGTTCCCGGTACCGGGAGAGAAAACGTGCGCGAAAACCCAGACACGGACATTCAAGAGAATGTGCCGGGAAGATTAGGGGACCACGTAGTCGTCGCATTAAGGGACAGGGCAGCGCTCCATCAAATGGCGGCTGTGCGTCCCCGCGAGTGCGTCCAATTCGGAGAAGACAGAAAGCAACCTGAAGCCATCGCGGTATTGGTGGGTAGGGCTATGGCAACAGTCGCGGCGGTATGGCATGTAACTTTGAGTTGCCCTCAACCGTCTCCCATCTTCTTTGCCAAGTAGCCCGGAGGGCAGACTTGATTGCTGCCATGTAATTGGTGCGTGGAAGAGCGAAACGCTGGTCTGGTAGCCCAATCCTCGCGACTCTTTGGCGCCCTCATTCACCGCAATTCCCAAATGTCCAAGAACACTGAAGATATTCTCTACATCCACCAGGCTCGCGGCAACCGTGGCGTCACGGGTACCGCGAATCATGGGGTGTGGAGATTCAATTGCCTCGAGAGCAGTCAGGGCGCTTTGTGAGTCGGTAAAGAACACAATCCGGTCTCCGAATCGTCACGACTAGTTATCTCCCGTACCGAGAGGTATATTGTAACCAGCTCGGCCGTGAGAGCAAACGCAGCGCAAGTAGAGCCCCGCTGACTTCAAACAGAGGGGATACGGCGTGGAATCCGACACCCTCTTGGGACTTGGACCTATCCGTATACACTGGCACAGTACTAGCGTGGGATGAAATATGCTGCAAAAAGGCAGAACACAATAGTCTGGGCGCTGTGGAAGCTTTGTGAGGAGAGGCGGTGCGGCATGACGAGTCTCTCGGCGGCATAGGCAGCATCAAGATCGGCTTCGGATGCAGTTAGAGCCGTTGGGGACTGAGGGAGGCGCCGGGCTCTGGCATAAAAGGGCATAATTCACTGTGCACGGGGCAGAGTGAGTAGGCTCTCAATGGGTGACGTAAGGAAGACACCGGTCGCCAGGTGGAGACTGGTATCGTGAATCGAGTACACCTTCCGCAATGCACAAACTGCTGCGAATGCGTAAAACTCGCATCTGTAGTCAAGCTTCGAACCAAAAAAAGGATTAATGGAAAAGTAAGGGAACGAAGAATGTCCATGGCGCGGCCCCAAGAGACCCTAAGGCTGCGAATATGAGCGACCCAAGTGAAGAGTCTGTCGAAACAAGACCAAGGAAACCCGGATCCATCACTTCCAGGCAAACCCCATTTAGCAACAAGTTCGGGTCGGGATGGAGCCGAGGATGGCGGTAGAAATGTACCACCTTAGAGATGATGTTCAATGCTTGTTGGTATCTACGCTCAAGAGTTGGAATCTGGGCCGCACCAAAAGAAATCGAAAGGTCGTAGGCATAGAGCCTAGTGAGAACATGTTTCAGCAGCACCCATGTGACACTGAGGACATTTCCCGGTGGGACCCCAACTTCCTGCTCCAATGGGTCGGAGAGGGCGCCCCACCTTTACTCGGAATCAACGGTCTCGCAAAAACTTGGGAGGTGTGTTCTAGCCCCTATCGTGTGGAGAATCTCTATGGTACCATAGTGGTCTAAGAAGGAAGGCCTCGCAGACATCATTTTTCTAGTCAGAGCAGAGCATCCGACGTGGAGTGAAACTTGCAGAAGCCGCATTGTGCATGACAGGTCTCCGCTGTCCAGGAATAAATCAAATCTCTCCCCAGGTTGTGAAAAATGAAAAGAGTAGCCATTCGCTAGGAGTCTGGGTCGATACCCTCTGTCCAGATCATGTTTAACAAATCTAACAGAAAGGTCATATCCCATTCACCCAGGTGTCAAAACATGACACCGACATCGTCCGGGCCAAGGGCAGTGTCCGCGCACGGAGCGAGAGCGGAACGCAACTCAACCAATGGAAACTTGTAGTTAAGGGTTCTCTGCCTCTTAAGAGAACTAAGGAAACTAAGGCGGCCTTCAGCGACATCACCACTTGCAATGAATGCTGGCGGAGCAGCATCTCAGCGAAAGAATGCTGAGAAAGCAGTTGCGGAGGATTCTGCCACGGACGCAGTGTCCGAGAGTGCGATCCAATTCTCCTGGAGAACGGGAGAGGTAGGGGAAAGGGTCCAGCGGGAACATGGCCCGAATCCTCTTGACTCGCTTCCACACCTCCTAAGAAGAGTCTTCTCGTTAAGCTAACACACGTTCCCGCCAAGTGTTTCTAAACATAAGGAAACCTAGCCCTAACTCGACTAAATTCACTAACGTTCGGGTGGCGCTTATAGCGCAAGTAGGCATAACGTTTCTGTTTGAGGACTGTCTCACATTCGGCTGACCACCACGGAAGCGATCGGCGGGCAAAATGGCCAGACGTTCTAGGAATACTCTTTAGGCCCACGGCTATGAGGTTGCGGAGAACTCAATGGTCTCATCTACTGATCTAAACTCCCCAACTGGGACAGAGAACTCAATCATTTCCTGAAATGCAGACCACCACACCCCCGAGGAGACCTCCATGTGTTGGCCATCATGGATCCCAATTGAGGATTATTCTTGTGTTTCGTTTTTCCTTGCAACACGAAATGCAAAACTGCACGACTGTATGGGGCACAGACCGACGAGCCCTGGAATCCCTTGCTCCCCAAAGGGGGTTGGCCTTATCAAGCCGCTAGCACTGAGAGCGGTCAATTTTGGGCCGCTTGTCTGCTCTCTTTGCAGTCCTTTGTGGTAGGAAAGGATGGACTACCGATGCTAGGGAGATGGATTCGCCTAATGACGCCTCCAAATGGGGTGATGGGAAGCCCCTCAAGCGGTCGATGTGGTGCCTCGATTTTTCCTCGTCATCCCCGACACCTTGGGAGGCGGAACTCCATGCGCTTTCCCACTATTGCCTTTTGTTGTAACCATTTTATAAGAAAAGGAGAAAAAAGCACACATGGAACGTAGATACTACGACCTCTCAATGACTTGGAAGATTAAGAGAAAAGTCTCCATAGGATCAGAACGTCTGTGATAATTTACACGTACTCAGTCCACGCATGGGTCGAACGTTGATGGGCTTTCTCAACTGGATTCGCCATTCAGGCGAAATTTTCGTCGAGCTTTAGCCATAAAGGATGGTGCCGGCGTAGCCATCTTATATGTATATCTACTGGAAGGTGAGCAAAGTGGACGGCCCAATATACCCCGTACCTAATATTTGCCCTAGCCAGTGGATTTTCACCCCTCGCACCAGGTAGGAACCTCACAGTACACACTGCCATTCGACTATGCCTCATAAGAGGACGGAAGTGCGCCAGGGAAACCAGAACTTGTGGATAAAAGAGCAATTTTGGAAAGCGGGTAGGCAGGTCCACTAACGAGTAGGGTGGGTGGGTAGCAGAAGAAGGGGGCAGACGGAAGGGTAGAGGAAGTGACGGAGTAAAAAAGGTGAAGGAAAGACGATGCAGGGTAAAAGAGAGTTGGTACAGAAGACGAGGTGGGGTTTGCAAAAGAAGAGGAGACAGGCTAAGCTGGGACGGACGGGGCATTGAGTCCCCTCAGCACGGCGGCCAGATTACATGCCGTTCACGACCTCACTGTAACAAGGAATACTAACCCAATAGTCGCGGAACTGTCTAAGTTTTGGGAGCAGATACGTAGCGAAAAAGGTTGTGTGTGGGGTGGTATGGTCCAGGATGGCGGCATGAGTAGAACCATGGGTACCACCGGTCAAAGAGTTATATCGAACTCTTGAATTATTTCCTAGCCTGAATTCGAAAGGTTTAGGGCATTTTTAGCCTCCCATTGGGGCATGTGTAGCGACAAAATCGCCCACGGACGAAATTAGTACCATTAACAACCGGGAAAATGCTGAACTTTCGCCTACACTGTGCACGACGGAGAGTGGAAAAAGCCAGTCACCAGTCTCGTGTTAGATCGAATCCACCTTTCGAAATAGATGCTCAGATGCAAAAGAATAAAACTAGCACCGGTAGTCTAGCTTTGGTCTAGCCACGGATCGGTAGAACACGAGTCGATCTATTAGCACTTCACAGGCTTAACGCTACGTAGCGTAGAATGTTCATAGCGTGGGCACCAAGAGAGGCTGCGACAAAACCCAGATTCACCTGTCCGAGATGAGGCTTCCAGTTCAGCGTTCGGTTCCCTTTAAGGTCCTGGTAAGCCTCCGTGTAAATCTCCATCTCTCGAACCACTTCGTCCGGGAGCTGGAGAGACTGTTCCTTGAAGGTGGGCCAGAATTGAGATGAAAGGATCATGGCGGAGATGGGGAACTTGTGCTTCGTGTGGTGTGGGTTCTCATCAGACTGGATGGAGGCATTGATGCGCTTCGAATCTGCCACGTCCTTTACCATCACCTCGCATTTGTGGAGAGGAGAAAGCGTCTCGCCGAAACTGGAATCAATGACAAACAATCAAAGGTACACAAGAGAGTCAAAAAGAAAAGGAATACCCCCAAAAGATATTGCTATCAATACTGTGAAGGTACTATTTATGGAAAGCCCTAAACTTGAGAAAAAGCAAGGTAAAGATGAAGGCTCTCTCCAGCCACCTTTCTGAACGTAGAAAAACGGAAAATATAACTGAGTGTACTGATGAAAGGGTAACAACCATGAATTTTGAGAGTAAAGTTGTTACTAAAAAGAACTAATAATAATAACCTATCCATATAATTTATTGCACCTATAATGCATTCAGTGAATTTTAACCTCAAGATGCTCAACGTTGAAATTATTAGCTACCTTTGCTGGTAACTCGTTCCATGTCTTGCAGATTCTATATGTGAATTTTTTTTTTTTTAATTAAGGGGCTATCTGGCGACTGCCGACTTAGGCATTAGTCGCCGTAAACAAACAGCCTAGTTCTAGGCTACTTTAAAAATTAAACAGGAAACAATAAAAAGAAATAACAATAACAATAAAAAAGCAATAACAAAAACAACAACAACAATTAAACCGGGTTAAATGAAAGGGAGAAGGCCAGCCTCCCCCCAAAAGTCAATAAGTCCACTAGTCATGGTGCACGCACTCGTCCCGAGTACAAGGGACAGGCGGTAGCGACCCTGCCCATCCCGGTACCGGGACAGGTATCGTGCGCGAAGATCACCCAGACTGGGACATTCGACAAGAATGTGCCGAACAGTCTGGCGGACGACGCAGTCGTTGCAATAGGGCGCAGGCGAGCGCTCCATCAAGTAGCGATGCGTCACACGAGTGTGTCCGATTCGAAGACGACAGAAAGCAACCTGAAGCCGCCGCGGCATTGGGGGATAGGTCCATGGGAACAGTCGCGGCGCAATGGCACGCAACTTTAAGTTCCCCTCGACGGTCTCCCATCTTCTTTGCCAAGCAGTCCGAAGAGCTGCCCGTATTCCTGCCATGTAGTCAGTGTGAGGAAGAGCGAAACGCTGGTCCAGGCGCAGAGTCCTCGCGGACTCTTTGGCGCCCTCATCGGCGCGCTCATTCCCCGCAATTCCTACATGTCCAGGAACCCAGCAGAAGATAATCTCGACATCTGCCCGGCTCGCCAAAACCGTGGCGTCACGGATTTCGCGAACCAGGGGATGCGGAGATTCCAATGCCCCGAGAGCACTCAGGGCGCTTTGTGAGTCGCTATAGATCACAATCCGGTCTCCGAACCGGGCACGTCGCGTAATCTCCCGTACCGAGTGGTGTATTGCCACCAGCTCGGCCGTGAAGACAGACGCAGCGCCTGGTAGAGCCCCGCTGACTTCAAACAGAGGGGATACGGCGTGGAAGCCGACCCCCTCTTGGGACTTGGAGCCATCCGTATACACTGGCACGGTACCAGCGTGACACGATGTGTGCTCCAAAAAGGTCGAACGCAATACTCCCGGTGCAGTACAAGCTTTGGGAGCAGAGGCGTGGCGACAAATAGCCAAATGTGGTACCCTCCAGGGTGGCGTCCTGGGCAGAACCTGGGGCGCCACCGGCCCGAGAGCTATATCTACCTCTCGAAGGAGTTTCCAGGCCCTAAACCCAAAGGGTTTAGGGTATGACTGGCGTCTCTCGGCGGCATAGGCACCATCGAGATCAGCTGCGGATGCAGTGAGAGCTGTTGGCGACTGAGGGAGGCGCCGGGCTCGCGCGTACAGGCGAGTGATGCACTACACGCGGCGCAGAGCGAGTGGCATCTCCCCAGCATCGACCAACAGGCTCTCAATGAGGAAAGTGCGGAAGGCACCGGCCGGTGTGGTGGATCGAATCCACCTTCCGCAATAAACGCTCGGCTGCGGATGCATAAAACTCGCATCCGTAGTCGAGCTTCGAGCGAACAAATAATCGTTAAAAAAGTAAGGCGGTAGCCCTATCAGCGCCCCAAGCGCTGAACGTCACGGAACGGAGAATGTCCATGGCGCGGGTACAAGAGACCCTAAGGCTGCGAATATGAGCCTCCCAGGTGAGGCGTCGGTCGAATACAAGACCAAGGAAACGGTGCGACTCAACCACATCCAGGCGCACCCCATTAAGAAACAAATCTGGGTCGGGGTGAAGCCGTGGATGGCGGCAGAAGTGCACCACCTTAGTCTTGGCCAAAGAAAACCGAAACCTGTGCGCTTCGGCATAGCGAGAGACGCGGTTCAATGCCTGTTGGAGTCGACGCTCCAGAGTTGGCATCTGCGCCGCGCCAAAAGAGATCGAAAGGTCGTCCACGTAGAGCGTAGCGAGAACATCTTCCGGCAGCACCGAGGTGATGCCGTTGATGCTCAGGGCAAAGAGTGTGACACTGAGGACACTTCCCTGCAGGACACCATCTTCCTGCTCCTTTGGGCCGGAGAGGGCTCCCCCCACCCGTACGCGGAATCGACGATCTCGCAAAAATTCAGATATAAACATTGGGAGGCGTCCCCTCGCCCCCATCGTGTGGAGAGTCTCCATGATACCGTATCGCCATGCGGTATCATAGGCCTTCTCCAGATCAAAAAACACCGTGGCGTAGTGCTGTCTACGAAGGAAAGCCTCGCAGACGGCATTTTCCAGTCGGAGCAGAGCATCCGACGTGGAGTGGAACTTACGGAAGCCGCACTTTGCACAAGACAGATGGCCTCCGCTGTCCAGGAAATAGGCTAATCTAACATTTACCAATTTCTCCATCAACTTGCACACGCAAGAGGTTAGAGAGATTGGCCGGAAACCGGTCGGAGTAGAGTGATCTCTCCCCGGCTTGCGAAAGGCGAGCACAGTAGCGATTCGCCAGGAGTCTGGGAGAAGACCTTCCACCCAGATCCTGTTGAACAAATCTAACAGAAAGGCCATGCCTCGCTCACCCAGGTGTCGAAGCATGGCGTACGGGACATCGTCCGGACCATGGGCGGTGTCCGCGCACGAAGCGAGACCGGAACGCAACTCACTCACAGTAAACTTGTCGTTGAAGGGTTCTCCGCCTCTGGAGGTAAAGTCCAGCCGGCGGCCTTCCGCGACATCACGACGTGCATTGAATGCTGGCGGAGCAGCATCACGGCTAGAGAATGCGGAAAAAGCGGGCGATGAGGTTGCCGGAGAAGAACTCAACGGCCTCATCTACCGACCTAAACTCCTCGACTGAGATAGAGAATTCAGTCATTTCCTGAAATGCAGGCCACCGCGCCCGCGCCAAGCACCACCGAGGTGGTCTCTCAGGCGGCAGTTGCCCTGAAAATGATATTTGAATGGGAAAGTGATCACTACCATTGAGGTCATCGACCACCCCCCAATCAAAATCAGGCTGTGCATCCGAAGAGCACAAAGATAGGTCAAGGCAAGAAAATGAAGCGGTTCTCGGACAGTGATGCGTAAACTCATCCACGTTTAGGACACCCATCTCAAGACTTGTCCCCTGGGATTTATGGAGTAATCTCCCCAGAGAGGATGCCTGCCGTTCAGATCTCCAAGCAAGAGATAGGGCCTCGGCAACCGTGCCACGACGCGGCGGAAGTCCCCCGCGTCGAAGTCAGCTGACGGTGGAATGTACGCAGAAATGATAGTATACCTCCTATCCAGGTGCAGCTGCACAGCCACTGCCTGAAAGGAGGTATCTAAAGAGAAAGGAAGAACGGAGACATCATGCCGGGTGTAAACCGCGCATTCCCCAGCCCGGCCATCCCGCGGTGGTGGGGTCGCAAGACCCTTATACCCCGGGAGGGCAGGCAGGGGGCACGCGCCTAGCATGGTCTCCTGCAAAAAAATAGCTAACGGGGAACGGGACGAGGCGAGCCTCCGCAGCTCCTCCCAGTTGGCCCGGAGTCCACGGCAATTCCATTGAAGGAATATGCTCTCCAGGCCTAGCTCGGAGGAGACGCGGGGGCCCTCCTCGAATTGAAGACCCTCACGGGAATAGCCGTACGCTTCCCGGGGCAGAACCCCGGGCGCTGTTGGCCGGACAAAGCGCTGGAGGCGCTGTCGCCTTCGATGACTTATTGGGGGAGGTTGGGCTCGCCATGCGAGTCTTTTCCTCCCTCCGCCTCGAAACCTTAGGCGGGCGCTGCGGCTTCGGAGGTGGGGGGCCTCTTTTAGAGGAACCACCGTCTCCGAGCCACCCGCTCCACCTCGGGGCGTGGGCGAAGGAGCCGAAGCTCCTTTGTTGCTGTCCTCCTTTCGGGGGACAGCTTTAGGAACCCCTGAAGATGGCCTAGCGACCATCTTTAGGGGTGTTGCCTCCTGTGAGTGTAACGACTCGGTGGAGGCGCGTGGCCGTTTCGCCTTGCGGGAAACGGTCACGCTGGGGGAAGAGGGGGGAGCCCTGGTTTTAGCCGGGGCTGGGTATGAACCCTTTTTGCCGCCAGCTTTACCAGGGGAGTGCCCGGGTTGGGTAGAGCCCGCAGAAGGGCTCCGAATGGGCGCGGAAACAACCGTGCTCGTTGGCCTGGATGGGCCAGGAGCAGAGGGTGCCTTTCGAACTACTGAGTCATATGACGTCCCAGGCAGAGCTGGGCGCGCCAGGACCAAGTCCTTAGCCTCGCGGAATGAGAGTCTATCCTGGGCCTGAACGGCCAGGATTTATTTCTCCAGGAGATATGCACCACACTGCTTCGAAGAAGCAGGGTGCGGCTCTCCGCAATTGACACACTTGGCCACACACGATTTGGGCTTATCGTGTGCGACCTTGGAGCAATTTACACAGACTTCGGGTGACCCCGACTTTGCACGTCTACATGAGCGATTCGTATGGCCGAAGCGGTGACAGTAATAGCACCGCCGCGGCAGTGGCACGAATGCCTTCACGCGGTAGCGGTACCAACCAGCACGCACCGACTCAGGGAGCTTGTCACAGTCGAACGTGACGAAGAGTGTAGGGGTGGGTCTCGAAGCCCCTCCCTGTTTTCTCATCACACGTTCGACCTTGACCACCCCATGGTCGGCCAGCTCTAGGGTGATGTCCTCAATGGAGTAGTCAACGAGTTCCCTCGCATAAACTACTCCTTTCACAAAGTTCATGGTAGAGTGCGGCGTCACACTCACCGGGGTGCCATGAAGTGTCCGAAGAGCACTTATTTTGGCCGCCTCGGCGGGATTCGCCGCATTCGCCAGAAGGCTCCCGTCCGAGAAACGGGTCACCTTCGGCTCTCTACCAATTGCACTAGCTAATCCTCTCCTCTGATGGATCATGTTGCCCTTGGACAACATGGTGCCATCAGTGGAGCAAATAACGAGGAAGCGTTTGAAGCCAGCGGGCTCGAAAACGCCAGGTAACCTCTGAATCAGGGGCCCCGATGTCATCGAGGCTCCGCCCTGTGCACTCTTTGTGTTAGTCTTGGTCAGGGGCTCCGCACACGAGGGGGTAGAGGGGCCGGATGTGCCGATCTTGGCTTGGTCGCCTACCAAAGTGGTAGCAGACCCATCCGTCCCCGCAACCCCCGCGGATGGAGAGGAGCCCCGAGTCTTTTTCGTCTTTTTCTTTTTTGGAGAGGAGGGCGGGGAATGAACCCGCTTTTCACCTCCACCGGCAGAAGCCCCTAGGCCAGATGGACCGGCCTCAGCCAGGTCCCTCTCCGAAATGGAGAAGGTCCTGGTTGTCGTAGGGGCACCTGTCAGAGGAGATCCCTCCCCTCCTTTTACTGCCTCGGAGCCCTCAGCCATTTGAGGAGGACCTTGCATAGGGGCGGATTCGGGTTCGGTGCTTGGCGCCGAGCCCGAATTCCCCCCCATGGAAGGCCCTACCGTCTGAGGAGGGGTCTCCTCAAGGACCATGTCTATCACAGGAGGGGCCTCCAGTTGGCCATCCCCTCCCAGGACATCGCAGGTCCCCTTGGCAGTGTCGCCAGTCTTGTGTGGGGAGGCACAGGCCTTGACCCCAGCAAGGTTTAAAATTCTTGCCAGCAGGTCTTTTGAGGGAAGCGACCGAAGGGGCCTGGCTTCCCTCTCCCCCCTAAGGGGGTTTGCCCTACCAAGCCGCTTTGATGGGGAGCGGCTGGCTAAGGGCTGCCTGCTGGCTTTCTTGGCAGTCCCCTTGGAAAGAAAAGAGGGGACTGCCGCTGGGAAAAGGGAGGTGCCCGAAAGCACCTCCAGAGAAGGGGGTGAGGGGGAGTCCCCTGCACCTGTAGGCGAAGGAGAGGAGTAAGCCTCCTCTCCGGTTAGAGAAATATGGAGGGTCCCCTGTGCAAGCACAGGGGGAGGGGGACCTCCATTTTTTCGGTGGAGCTGCCCGAGGGCGGCTCCGTCGATGAGCAAGGGGGAGTTAAAGGGGTTTGAGGTTTTATTAATTCATCCATGGGCATGGTGACCCTATTTTTGCCACGGGACGCAATAGCTCATCACCTCTTGCAGTTGCCCGCACTGCAAGAGGTGCTTACAGGCCTGGCAGAGCCAGGCGCCGCCATTTCGGACCACCCCTCCCGCCTGGTGGCCTGGCAGTCCATCGGCATGGCGGCTCCACCTTAGACACGGCGTAAAAAAATATAGGTTGTGAAGAGGAGAGGAAAAGGGATGTGTGGAAGGTATGGGTGGGGATGAAGCAGGTTGTTAAAAACCAGCCACCCCAGACCGGAGCTCAGGGGTTAGGGAACATTGTCCCCCACCCCCTCAGCCCCGATGCGGGACGGTTGGCTGAAAGGAAGGTCAGCATCTACCCTGTGAAATTAGAGGCTGACCAGAGAAAGTTGTGGGAGAGGTTGTGTGAAAAGAGAGGAAACAAGTGTTTTGAAGGAAGGAAGAGAGGCTAAGCTGGGGCCGGACGGAGTGCTGAATCCCGTCAGCACGGCGGCCAGGATGGCAAATCGCCGCGACCCTTACGGGGTCTATATGTGAAGTAGTTGCCCAACAAAGTAGTTCTGAACCTCCCACATCACCTTCACAATTTCTCAACTCGTACTACCGGCAGACCCCCTGCACATAGACAAGGAATACCTACCTTCCCTGAAACACCAGTCACCTTATCCAGGCCGCTCCACCCCGTACACTAGCACAAACACCTACCTAAAAAAGCAAACCAACAACACAGACTGTCATAGCTGCAACAACCATAACATTAGAAACACAACACTGCCCAAACTCGAACCTCTCCTGAGTAATGCAGGCTGGCCATGATACCAGCAATGAAAAAAGCTTTATTTGTACTACATATATTCCTCTACTTCTATTTGAGTCCTGCCTGTCCCGCCTCCCATTCCCTCATTGGATTACTCAAATTTCGTTATTTTTAACTACTTGGCGTGCTAGTATGTACCGAATTAGCCGAGATGAATTCCGCATCAGTGACCACGACCCAATCAACCAACCCCTGCATTTTTATTTTAATTTAAAGTTTTATGGCCACTACCAACCAGGGCACAACCGTTGAAACCACAAACAACTTTCTAGGCTCCATTAAAATAAAAAGCAACCGAACGCACCATTAAAAAGAACATTAAGTGAGAAAAAAAGCCCACTCCTTCAGGAGCTTGATCGCTCCCCCTTCCCCAATTAAATACACGGAAAAGGCCTAAATCTTCCAGGAGCCTGATCACTCCCCTTTCCCCAATTAACTACAGGGAAAAGGCCTGCATCTTCTAGGGGCTTGATCACTCCCCTTTCCCCAATTAACTACAGGCAAAGGCCTGCATCTTCCAGGAGCCTGATCACTCCCCTTTCCCCAATTAATTACAGGAAAAAGGCCTGCATCTTTCAGGGGCTTGATCACTCCCCTTTCCCCAATTAACTACAGGGAAAAAGCCTGCATCTTCCAGGAGCCTGATCACTCCCCTTTTCCCAATTAACTACAGGGAAAAGGCCTGCATCTTCCAGAAACTCCATCACTCTGCAGTCGAGTGTGCACAAACTCGATAACGAGTTTGGGAACATTTTCCCCCTCCGTCTTTGGTGCCCTCAGGCTTACAATCATTCTGATTTTTATGTTGTTTCATTATCTGGAATGTGGACCTTGCCCAAATAAAAGGGAAGGGTAAGTTGCGTCATTCGATCTCCGCATTGTGGACGAGATCCCACGGTTTGGAAATGAAATGCACATAAAGATCAAAATGACAATCGCTGGTTAGCCCGAAGGCAGCTGTGTGAAGGGCTTCGTTGGGGCAGGGGAGGTTCCCAGGTAGTATTGTGTTTATAACAACAATCAGCGATTGTGGAACACATTTGTAGAAGTGTGTGTGTGTATGAGTTCCGCTTCAAGCTATGTGGATGAGTGCCCTTATTGGCACAGCTCAAGAACACAGCGTCTATGTTGTGTTGTGAAGTCAGGAAGGAAATGATATTGTAATTGGCTATATGTATTTAGGAACAATTTATTCCAGCAGGGATAAGTTTCAGCATAGCGGCCAATGGGTGTCGAGCTTATGACGGTGCTAAAGGTTTCATATCCATGCTCGCGAGGCTTGAACCCTGCCTCGACGCTAGAAGTCCAACACGGTATCCACGAGGGTAGCGAGAGCTCTACAGGGAAAGGTGTTCACAAATAACAGCAGATTATCGAGCCCCCCCCCCCTTCGAATTATGTCAACTCGAACCAACATCACTAAAAATAGCCCCCCAACGCCCTCACAATTTCTCAGCTGGTTCATAGTTGTCAAGCCAGCCATGCCCCATCTCTCTGGCGAGGGGGTGATGTGTGGACTGTTCCCTTACCGTACTTTGAGGTGTTCGAGATACTTGATTTCCTTCTGGGTGTCATAGCTGAACTGGGAGAGAATCCTGTCTGCCAGGATGTTGCCGTACTCGTTGATAAACACAGTCTTGCTCCCATAGATGTTTACCAGCATCGAGATGATATCGGCAGTTCGCTGAGATTTGGACTTCACGGCTAACAATAAAGTTCAAACTCATGTCAACGCTTCAAATTCCACTGCTAACTTTAAATTTAGATACTAAAACCAATGCAGGCATTTGTTAGAAAGATTTTTAAGGAGGCTAGTAAAGTAGTGAGGTAAGGGGAAGTGAAAATGTGCTGAGGAATAAATAACCCGAGTGACCTTGTGTTCACTGTGGTGTCAGCTGCACGTCACATGCGCTGAATATGACTAGGAACCTATAGGGGGAGAGGCTGGGAATCCTTTCTGTGTTAACATTGGGACATGTCAGGAGGCTCTCCAGTTCCGACCTAACTTAAAGGACTATTCTATTTATTTCTTTATTTTCTGATTTTGATCATCACAATGTCAATGATTACCATCACCAAACCATTAATGGCCATTGGCAAGAGTCAATGCTCGCTGCCATAAGGATGGAGACACCAGCCTAATTTTTGCCAATAGACAACAGGCATTGACTGAACATGTGACAAGGATTGAGGCATCTCCTCACTTTAGTCATCCATTGCCAGAGCCACAAGAAACCAAGCCCGGCAGCATACACATGGTTCACAATTCCACTTATGCACACAATCTTCCCTATTCTCACAATCAGAAAACATTTGCCTGTCTATGGCATGTGCCAACAGCCAGGTACGGTGCAGCGCTTCCAAAAATATTCTGCACAACAGAAAATATCCCTTGCTCAAGAGGATACAAATAAAGGGTTAGTTTTGTTTCTGGGTGGAAAGTCTTTTGGTGACCATTATTTGCAGATGATAGAATAGTATCTTCGATGTTGAAAGAAATTCTCCCAATGAAACACCTTCCCAAAACCAAGCTGAGCCTTCCAATATCCTTACCGCCTTTACCTCAAGTTCAATTACTGGAAACATAATGAGCCTAACTCTTTATGAACAACCAATCACAGACGAATATTTCATGTTTGGGGCAGGAAAAATAACCAAACCACTATCCAGCGTGATGCAAAAAGGACTAAGCTCAAATGGGGTACCACTGTCGGAAAATATATCTTCCAAAATAGAGAATATAATCTAAATTTGTCATTAAGTAATAAGCCTTAATATAAATCAGTGGATTATTTTACCACCTTGTTAATTGCCGATTGTAATTCTCTTCTTTTCATTTCTGACGGTTGGCCAATTGAATATGTTTAGCTATGTAGATGTCGGAGAAAATCTTCCTAGATTCTTATTGTTCACTTGCATTCAACCTGTGTGGTTTGCTGTAATATTACTCCCATACACTGCTAGTCTCTGTTCCCTTGGTGGGTACAATAAAATGTCTAATTACTCTAAGACAACCTTATTTACAACCGCTGGCCTGGAGAGCTGAGCGACAAAAGGCTTTATCTTAGGAGTGCAGGAACATACGGTGACAGTAAAGGGTGGGGCTGTGGCAAGCCCTATCCTGCCATGCCAGTTAATCTGAGCCCATGTGTGAATCAGGAGGGTGTATGGAATGTGAGGAGTGTAGGAAAGAGAGGAATGATAGTCAATGTCTTTAAAACTGGGAGAGTGCAGATGCTTGCTCTATGAGAGACAAAGATGAAGGGGAATGAAGAGCTTATGTGGGATGGAGTGTGATCGAGGTGGCAGAAGTAAATAGAGTGTGGCAGTGCAATGGTCAGGTATGAATGTGTGAGCTTGAGAATTATGTGGGTGAAGCTGAGATTTGCAACGGTGAAACTGCTGGTGGTTCTTGTTTATTGACCTTATAATGACAAAAGTGAAGCTGAGAAAGAGAAGTTCTGGAATGACTTGAGATGAGTGTTGGATGCAATTGGGAATGTGGATCGGTTAATGGTTGTAGGAAATATGAATGAACAAATATGTGAAAAGGGATAACTGGAGTTTTTGGTATATCTGGAGAGAATGAAAATAGAAAGAGGGAGGGGTGGTTATGCGCTGAAAGAAACTTATGGCCAAGAATCACATTCTTTCAGCACAAGGATGTACATAAATACACATGGGTTGGGCAAAGGAAAGGAGGAGAAGTTGAATTTAATTGATCTGTGCTTAATAAGAAAAATCTGCTGCGGGATGTATTTGCTCTGAAAGCTGTAAGAGGTATGAGTATGGGAGTATCTCATCTGTGTTGTGGAAGGTTAAACGGGTCGATGCATGAATGAAAAGACGTGAGAAAGGTGGAAAGGAAGGGAGAATCAGAAATGAAAATGGGGAGGTATGTGAAAATGCAAGTCAAAGAGAAAAGTGTGAGCAAGAAAAAAAAAAGCAAATGTGGAATAAATTTAAGGTAGTAGTAGGTAGTGCAAGGGTTGTGGCAGAACTGGAAAGAGGAAGCTTATTTTTATGTAATTAAAGAAAGCTCATCTGACGACCTTACCAAGGGCAAAGTCACTGAATAAAAAGGACAAGAAAATGCAAAAAATAAACAAAAACGAGTGGAAAAGGCAAAGAAAAGGGCATGCTCCAGCTCCTTTCAGCGCCCGAGCAGGCAACAAACAACTATATACAATCAGGGGATCAGACTCATCCGAAAACTATATTAAGCCACGGTTCGGTGTGCACGAACACATTCCAACTACAAGAGACAAGCGGTAGCGATCCAGCTAGTTGAGGTACCGGATTAAGTAACACGCGCGAAGATTCCCCAGTGGGACAATGAACAAAATGTGGTAGAGAGTTTAGGGGGCCATGAAGTCGTCGCATTAAGGAGTAGAGAAGCGCTCCGTCAAATGGCGGTGAGTCTCTCGAGTGTGCCCAATTCGAAGGTGACAAAAAGCGACCTGAAGCCGTCGCGGTATTGGGGATAGATCCTGCTAACAGTAGTGGTGAAATGGCACGCAACTTTAATTTCCTCTCAGCCGTCTCCCATCTTCTTTGCCAAGAAGTGAGGGCTGCCCTAATTCCTGCCATGACGCCATCATCGGTGTGCTCATTCCCCACATTCCCAAGAATCCAGATGAGATAATCTCGACATCTGCTCGTCTTGTAGCATCCGTGACGTCATGGATACCGCGAAACAGGGTGTGTGGCGATTCCAAAGTCCCGAGATAACTCGGTGCACTTTGTGAGTCGCTAAATATCATAATCCGCTCTACGAACTAGGCACAAAGCTTCTTCCTCGTACCGAGAGGTGTATTGCAACCAGCTCGGCCGTGAAGACACGCAGCGCTTGGTAGAGCCCCACTGACTTCAAACAGAGGAGGGGATACAAGGTGGAAGTCGAATCCCTACTAGGACCTGGAGCCATTCGTGTACACTGGCACGGATCCAGCGTGACGCGCAGTGTGCTCCAAAAAGGTCGAACGCAATATGCCAGGCGCTGTGAAAGCCCTAGGAGTCACGGGGTGGCGACAATTAGTCAAAGGTGGTACCTTCCAGGGTGGCGTCCTGGGCAAAACAGAGGCGCCACCGCCCACCGAGCTTTCGGAGTTTCCTAGACCTAAACTCAAAGGGCTTATGGTATGTCTGGCGTCTATCGGCGGCATAGGCACCGTCGAGATCGGCTGTAGATGCAGTGAGTAAAGTTGGCGACTGATGGAGGCGCCGGGCTCGCGCGTAAAGGGAAATAATGAATTGTGCACGGGGTAGAGCGACTGGCATCTCCCCACCATCGACAAGTGGGTTCTCAATGCGTGACGTGCGAAAGGCACCGGTCGCCAGGCGGAGACCAGTATCGTGAATCGAATCCACCTTACATAAAACACACTCGGCTGCGGATGCGTAAAACTCGCGTCCGTAGTCAAACCTCGAACGAACAAAGGATCGGTAGAAAAGTAAGGCAGTGCTCTAACAGAACCCCAAGTGTTGAACGTCTGGGAACGAAGCATATCCATGGCTGCGAATATGAGCAGCTCAGGTTAAGCATTGGCCGAAAACAAGACCAAGGAAACGGTGCGAATCCACCACTTTCAGGAGAGCCCAATTTAGGAACAAGTTCGGTTCGAGGTGGAGCCGTGTATGCCGGCAGAAATAAACCCCTTTAGTCGTGGCCAAGGAAAACTGAAACCTGTGCTCTTCGGGATAGCGAGAGATGAGGTTCAAGGCCTGTTGGAGTCGACGCTCGAGAGTTGGCATCTGCCGCATGAAGAGAGATCGAAAGATCGTTCATGTCGTGCGTAACGATAACATCTTCTGGTAGCAACGAGATATTACTGTAGGAGCTCAGGGCAAAGAGTGTGCCACTAAGGACACTTCCCTTCCTGCCCCGTTGGGCCTGAGAGCCTCCCCTCACCCTCTACCCATATGCTGAATCAACGATCTGGCAGAAATTCAGATAATAATTGAGACGCGTTCCCTAACCCTCATGGTGTGTATGGTTTTCGTGATACCATATCACCATGCAGTATCAAAGACCTAAAGATCGAAAAATACAGTGGCGTAGGAAGGAAGGCCTCGCAGATAGCATTTTCTAGTCCGAGCAGAGCATCTGACGTGGAGCGGAACTTGCGGATGGCGTACTATGAGGAAGATAGGTGGCCTCCGCTGTCCAGAAAGAGGCTAATCTAACATTTAACAATTTCTCAAACAACATGCAGACAAAGGAGGTTAGAGAGATTTGGCAGAAACCGGCCAGGGTAGTGATCTCTCCCCGGTTTGAGAAAAGCGAGCACAGTAACCAGAAGTATGGGAGAATATTCTACGTCCAGATCCTGCTGAACAGATCTAACAGCAAGGCCATGCCTCGCTCACCTATGTGTCGAATCATTGCATACGGGACATCGTCCAGAAAAGGGGCGGTATCGGCGCAGAAAATGAGAGCGAAACGCAACTCATACAATGCATACCTGCCGTTGAAGGGTTCTCCGCCTATGGAAGTCCAACCGGCGGCCTTCAGCAACATCACGACGTGAAGTGAAGTTGGCGGAGAAGCATTTGGATAGATAATGCGGAAAAAGCGGTGACGAACGACTCCGCCACGGACGCGTGGTCCGAAATTGCGGTCCCGTTCTCCTGGAGAACAGGATAACTGAGTTGCGAGAACTTGCTTCGCTTCCATGCCTGTGCAAGAGGGGTCTTCACGTTAAGTGAAGGCACGTATGCCCGGAATGAAGAGCGGCGGGCGTGCTTTGAAACATGTCGAACATAGCCGTAGCTCGACAAAATTTACAGATGGTGAAATCGTTCGGGCGGCGCTTATAGAGCATGTAGGCATATCGCTTCTCTCTGATAGCCGTCTCATACTTGGCCCACCATCAAGGAAGCGGACGGCGTGCAAAAAGACCAGACGTTCTAGGAATAATAGTTAGGCCCACGGCAATGAAGTCACCGGAACAAAACTTAACGGCATCATCCACAGACCTAAACTCCTCGAGTGGAACAGAGAAATCAATCGTTTCATGAGATGCGGACCGATGCGCAGTCGCTAAGCAGCATCGGGGAGGGTTTTCAAGCGGCAGCCCCCCCAGTAAAAGATAGTTGAATGGGAAAGTGGTCACTAACCATGAAGGTCATCGATCACCTCCAACCAAAAACCAGGTTGTGCATCCAGAGAGCACAGGGATAGATCGAGGCAAGAAAATGAAGCTGTTATCGGAGTTATGCCTCAACTCATCCACATTTAGGAACCTATCTCCATCCATTTCGTCGATCATGTTGGTTAAGACTGAAGCCTCCTCTCCGCAGAGGAGGTGTCTACCATTCTAATCCCCGAGCAGAAGGGCCTCGGCAACCGTGCCACGAGGGAGCAGAAGGCCCCCGCGTCGAAGTCGGCTGATGGTGGGATTTACACAGAAATGACAGTATACCTCGTATCTAAGTGCAGCTGAACTGCCAATGCCTAAATGGAGGTATTTATAGTAAATAGATAGAACGGAGAAATCATGCCGTGTGTAAATAATTGCGCATCCTCCTGCACTGCCCTAATTTCATAGTGGTGGGGTGGCAAAACCCTTATACCCCGGGAGGGTGGGCAAGGGCATGCGATCAGCATGGCTACCTGCCAAAGAAAAAAATAGCTAACGGGGAACAGGAGGAGACGAGCCTCCGCAGCTCCTCCCACTTGGCTCAAGGTCCACGCCAATTCCATCCAAAGAATATGACCAGGCCTAGTGAAGAACCTCACGAAAATAGTCGTACGCATCTCGGAGGCAGAAACCCGGCGCTGTCGCCTTCGCGAAAATATCGGGTGAGGTTGGATTTGCAATGCGAGTCTTTTCCTCCCTACGCCTCGAAACCTTCTGGAGGGTCCCGCGTCTTCGATTTGCCCGATCCAGCCTTGGGTAGGAGCTTACGAGCCGAGTCTCCTTTGGTCCTGTCCTCCTTTCGGGGGACAACTTTATGAGTCACCCAAGACGGCCTCACGACTACCTTCGGGGGTTTTGCCTCCTGCGAGTCTAATGAAACGTTGGAGGCGCGTTGCCATTTTGCCTTACGGCAAACAGTCACGCAGGGGGAGCCCTAGTTTTAGCCAAGATTGGCTCTAAACCTTTTGTACCGCCAACTCTACCAGGTGAGGGCCCTGGGTGGGTAGAACCAGCAGAAGGGTTCCGAGTGGGCGCGGAAATTACCGTGCTCGTTATGGGTAAATTCAAGCACTGAAAATAAAGCAAATCAAGTACAAACACGACACTAAGAAATTTCACAAATAACGCCAACAATTGAAATATCCTAATTTATTTTGACATTACTTAACAAAAGTTAGTTTAGGAGATAAAGCGGTTCTATTCTGAGTGGTGGAATGACGGGCGAAAATTGGCATGACGTAATTAACTTGTGCCGTTACTTGATCCGTCAAATGCATGGGCACATGACATGTTGATAATTGGGAGCGTTTATAGAAACCCTAATATTGAATAATTTTTGAAAACTTGCAACAAAAATGGATGAATGCTCGCCGCCCCTTTTAACACAAGCCCACAAGGGGGGCGCTAGCGACCACTTTGGGAATCACTGCATTATGGCATCTTCAATCTACACCAGCACAGGAGAATGTATTTCTGTACCCAGAAGAAATGGAAGATAAGATCGTTGAGGAGTTTACCAACGATCTTTCATTTAAAAAACACTTTTACCACCAACATGCACTCATTTAAGATACATTTTACTACCAATATGCACTCATTTAATATATGTTACCACTAGTATACTAATTTAAGATATATTTTTACCACTGAACTAATCATTCAAGATGTATTTTTACCACTGATCTACAATCATTGAAGATCTACCCTCAATTAAGATGCCTGTTACCACCGATATGCACTCATTTGAGATACCTTTTACCACCGATTTGCACATATTTAAGATTGCACTCCTATCTCATCGGGGGCCTACAATTTAATGCGAGATCCGAAGCACCAGGATTTACAGCATATATTTGGTAGCTGCTGCGAAGACGACCCAAATAAAGATCCTATCCTACCACTTACTACATCCAATGTGGTTAACATATTCACACATGAATGTTTTGATACAGTTTTTACCAACAATTACCACAATTCCTCAAATCTGGCCTCCGTAAAATAGCCCCGAAATGAGGCTTCCATCCCCCAACTAATCACACCCGATGTAGTTAACTTCGCTCACCATGGTACGTCGGGTCTTCCACTAGGTTACGCCGCGACTTTACAATGTACGCACCCGGAACCTCATAATCTCTAATATACGAACAACCCCTCGCCCTTGCCTTGAGAACCCGGACTTACAGCTCTGGGCGTGAGTGGGGTCGGGGGTCCACGTCTCCCAGTGGGCCATATCCTCGACGTCCGAGTAGGAGTCGTCGAGGACGAGGGGGGCTGCTACCTCGAGCTCCTCGGACAGCTCCGAGCAGCTCTCGTCGGTCAAGCTGATGGCGATGTAGCGGACGAAGTCGCTCCTCCCTCGTAGGTACTGTCTGAGGGGTTGGAACACCTTCACTGAGGGTAAAATACCTCAATTGATCCAAGCCAGGGGCGGGACACCCACGAGCATGCGCAAAATACTGGCAATTATCGGAATTGGAGAGTTAAATGTATTTGATGAAGCCGCAATGAGTACTGACGACACTTTGGCAGGACCTTATGAAGGGTAAAAATACTCGGAGGCGTTGACAGCTGCGAATCGTAGAGGACGACTAAATGTGAAGAATTCAAAGAACCTGACTTAAAAGCACCTGTAGAATAATCCCATGAGTGAATACACCTTGAAGATGGTAAAAAATGCACAAGTGTATGTCCTCTCCGGTGTTTCCAGATTTCTATCTTCTAAACTCTTTTGATGCTAGCTAGTGATTTGGGCACCGCAGTCGCATCGGAACTCGGAGACGGAATCAGTCATGGGCGATGCACAAGTTTAGTTCTCAAGTGAATTTAGTCGTGGAAGCACAACGCGAGGCTAATGCTGTCAAAGTACATGGGGCAATCAGAAGTTGATCAATCCAAGGAGTACAAGTGTCGAATTGTGAGAGAAAGGTTTTTTTTATTATTATTATTTAAGGGGCTATCTGGCGACTGCCGACTTAGGCATAAGTCGCCATAAAAAACAGCCTAGTTCTAGGCTACTTTAAAAAATTAAACAGAAAACAATAAAAAGAAATAACAATAACAAAGCAATAACAAAAACAACAACAACAATTAAATCGGGTTAAATAAAAGGGAGAAGGCCGGCCTCCCCCCAAAAGTCAATAAGTCCACCAGTCAAAGTACACGCATTCGTCCCGAGCACAAGGGACAGGCGGTAGCGACCCCGCCCATCCCGGTACCGGGACAGGTGTCATGCGCGAAGATCACCCAGACTGGGACATTCGACAAGAATGTGCCGAACAGTCTGGGGGACGACGCAGTCGTTGCAATAGGGCGCAGGCGAGCGCTCCATCAGATAGCGATGCGTCACACGAGTGTGCCCGATTCGGAGACGACAGAAAGCAACCTGAAGCCGCCGCGGCATTGGGGGACAGGTCCATGGGAACAGTCGCGGCGCAATGGCACGCAACTTTAAGTTCCCCTCGACTGTCTCCCATCTTCTTTGCCAAGCAGTCCGAAGAGCTGCCCGTATTCCTGCCATGTAGTCAGTGTGAGGAAGAGCGAAACGCTGGTCCGGTCGCAGAGTCCTCGCGGACTCTTTGGCGCCCTCATCGGCGCGCTCATTTCCCGCAATTCCTACATGTCCAGGAACCCAGCAGAAGATAATCTCGACATCTGCCCGGCTCGCCAAAACCGTGGCGTCACGGATTTCGCGAACCAGGGGATGCGGAGATTCCAATGCCCCGAGAGCACTCAGGGCGCTTTGTGAGTCGCTATAGATCACAATCCGGTCTCCGAACCGGGCACGTCGCGTAATCTCCCGTACCGAGTGGTGTATTGCCACCAGCTCGGCCGTGAAGACAGACGCAGCGCCCGGTAGAGCCCCGCTGACTTCAAAGAGAGGGGATACGGCGTGGAAGCCGACCCCCTCTTGGGACTTGGAGCCATCCGTATACACTGGCACGGTACCAGCGTGACACGATGTGTGCTCCAAAAAGGTCGAACGCAATACTCCCGGCGCAGTACAAGCTTTGGGAGCAGAGGCGTGGCGACAAATAGCCAAATGTGGTACCCTCCAGGGTGGCGTCCTGGGCAGAACCAGGGGCGCCACCGGCCCGAGAGCTATATCTACCTCTCGAAGGAGTTTCCTGGCCCTAAACCCAAAGGGCTTAGGGTATGACTGGCGTCTCTCGGCGGCATAGGCACCATCGAGATCAGCTGCGGATGCAGTGAGAGCTGTTGGCGACTGAGGGAGGCGCCGGGCTCGCGTGTACAGGCGAGTGATGCACTGCACGCGGCGCAGAGCGAGTGGCATCTCCCCAGCATCGACCAACAGGCTCTCAATGGGGAAAGTGCGGAAGGCACCGGTCGCAAGGCGAAGGCCGGTGTGGTGGATCTAATCCACCTTCCGCAATAAACGCTCGGCTGCGGATGCATAAAACTCGCATCCGTAGTCGAGCTTCGAGCGAACAAAGGATCGATAAAAAAGTAAGGCAGTAGCCCTATCAGCGCCCCAAGCGCTGAACGTCACGGAACGGAGAATGTCCATGGCGCGGGTACAAGAGACCCTAAGGCTGCGAATATGAGCCTCCCAGGTGAGGCGTCGGTCGAATACAAGACCAAGGAAACGGTGCGACTCAACCACATCCAGGCGCACCCCATTAAGAAACAAATCTGGGTCGGGGTGAAGCCGTGGATGGCGGCAGAAGTGCACCACCTTAGTCTTGGCCAAAGAAAACCGAAACCTGTGCGCTTCGGCATAGCGAGAGACGCGGTTCAATGCCTGTTGGAGTCGACGCTCCAGAGTTGGCATCTGGGCCGCGCCAAAAGAGATCGAAAGGTCGTCCACGTAGAGCGTAGCGAGAACATCTTCCGGCAGCACCGAGGTGATGCCGTTGATGCTCAGGGCAAAGAGTGTGACACTGAGGACACTTCCCTGCGGGACACCCTCTTCCTGCTCCTTTGGGCCGGAGAGGGCTCCCCCCACCCGTACGCGGAATCGACGATCTCGCAAAAATTCAGATATAAACATTGGGAGGCGTCCCCTCGCCCCCATCGTGTGGAGAGTCTCCATGATACCGTATCGCCATGCGGTATCATAGGCCTTCTCCAGATCAAAAAACACCGTGGCGTAGTGCTGTCTACGAAGGAAAGCCTCGCAGACGGCATTTTCCAGTCGGAGCAGAGCATCCGACGTGGAGTGGAACTTACGGAAGCCGCACTTTGCACAAGACAGATGGCCTCCGCTGTCCAGGAAATAGGCTAATCTAACATTTACCAATTTCTCCATCAACTTGCACACGCAAGAGGTTAGAGAGATTGGCCGGAAACCGGTCGGAGTAGAGTGATCTCTCCCCGGCTTGCGAAAGGCGAGCACAGTAGCGATTCGCCAGGAGTCTGGGAGAAGACCTTCCACCCAGATCCTGTTGAACAAATCTAACAGAAAGGCCATGCCTCGCTCACCCAGGTGTCGAAGCATGGCGTACGGGACATCGTCCGGACCATGGGCGGTGTCCGCGGTGACAGTAATAGCACCGCCGCGGCAGTGGCACGAATGCCTTCACGCGGTAGCGGTACCAACCGGCACGCACCGACTCAGGGAGCTTGTCACAGTCGAACGTGACGAAGAGTGTAGGGGTGGGTCTCGAGGCCCCTCCCTGTTTTCTCATCACACGTTCGACCTTGACCGCCCCATGGTCGGCCAGCTCTAGGGTGATGTCCTCTATGGAGTAGTCAACGAGTTCCCTCGCATAAACTACTCCTTTCACAAAGTTCATGGTAGAGTGCGGCGTCACACTCACCGGGGTGCCATGAAGTGTCCGAAGAGCACTTATCTTGGCCGCCTCGGCGGGATTCGCCGCATTCGCCAGAAGGCTCCCGTCCGAGAAACGGGTTACCTTCGGCTCTCTACCAATTGCACTAGCTAATCCTCTCCTCTGATGGATCATGTTGCCCTTGGACAACATGGTGCCATCAGTGGAGCGAATAACGAGGAAGCGCTTGAAGCCAGCGGGCTCGAAAACGCCAGGTAACCTCTGAATCAGGGGCCCCGATGTCATCGAGGCTCCGCCCTGTGCATTCTTGGTGTTAGTCTTAGTCAGGGGCTCCGCACACGAGGGGGTAGAGGGGCCGGATGTGCCGATCTTGGCTTGGTCGCCTACCAAAGTGGTAGCAGACCCATCCGTCCCCGCAGCCCCCGCGGATGGAGAGGAGCCCCTAGTCTTCTTCGTCTTTTTAGTATTTTTCTTTTTAGGAGAGGAGGGCGGGGAATGAACCCGCTTCTCACCTCCGCCGGCAGAAGCCCCCATGCCAGATGGGCCGGCCTCAGCCAGGTCCCTCTCCGAAATGGAGAAGGTCCTGGTCGTCGTAGGGGCACCTGTCGGAGGAGATCCCTCCCCTCCTTTTACTGCCTCGGAGCCCTCGGCTGTTTGAGGGGGACCTTGCATAGGGGCGGATTCGGGTTCGGTGCTTGGCGCCGAGCCCGGATTCCCCCCCATGGAAGGCCCTACCATCTGAGGCTGGGTCTCCTCCAGGACCATGTCTATCACAGGAGGGGCCTCCAGTTGGCCATCCCCTCCCAGGACATCGCAGGTCCCCTTGGCAGTGTCGCCAGTCTTGTGTGGGGAGGCACAGGCCTTGACCCCAGCAAGGTTTAAAATTCTTGCCAGCAGGTCTTTTGAGGGAAGCGGCCGAAGGGGCCTGGCTTCCCTCTCCCCCCTAAGGGGGTTTGCCCTACCGAGCCGCTTGCACGAGGGGCGGTCGGCAATGGGCTGCCTGCTGGCTTTCTTGGCAGTCCCCTTAGAAAGCAAAGGAGGGACTGCCGCTGGAGATAGGGAGGTGCCCGAAAGCACCTCCAGAGAAGGGGGTGAGGGGGAGACCCCTACACCCGTAGGCGTAGGAGAGGAGTAAGCCTCCTCTCCAGTTAAAGAATTATGGAGGGTCCCTTGCGCAAGCACAAGGGGGGGGGGACCTCCATTTTCTCGGTGGAGCTGCCCGAGGGCGGCTCCGTTGATTTTCTTGGGGAAGTTGGGGGGTTGGGTTTTTTGTTTTTTTTTGTCATACATGGGCATGGTGACCCTCTTTTTAATACGGGACGCAATAGCTCATCACCTCTCGCAGTTGCCCGCACTGCGAGAGGTGCTTACAAGCCCGGCAGAGCCAGGGGCCGCCATTCGGGACCACCCCTCCCGCCTGGTGGCCTGGCAGTCCTTCGGCATGGCGGCTCCACCTTGAACACGGCGTAAAAAATATAGGTTGTGAAGAGGAGAGGAAAAGGGATGTGAGGAAGGTATGGGTGGGGATGAAGCAGGTTGTTAAAAAACCTCCATCCCGAACCGGAGCTGAGGGGTTAGGGAACAATGCCCCCCCCCCCCCGCCCCGATCCGGGGTGGTTGGCTTGAGAAGAAGGTCAGCATTCTACCCTGTGAAATTAGAGGCTGACCAGAGAAAGTTGTGGGAGAGGTTGTATGAAAAGCGACGAGGTAGGGGAGAAATCGGGCTATCTGAAGGAAGGAAGAGAGGCTAAGCTGGGGCCGGACGGAGCGCTGGATCCCGTCAGCACGGCGGCCAGGATGGCAAATCACCGCGCCCCTTACGGTGTGAGAGAAAGGTTGATAAAAGAGAATTCTGGTGGCAAAGTTAGTGCATGGGAGTGAGAAGAGTATGGTAGGGGAGGAGGGGAAAGGAAGATAAAAAAGGGGCGGGAAAAGGAAGATATAAAGGGGCGGAAAAGGGAAGATATTAAGGGGGGCGGGAAAGGAAAGATAAAAAGGGGAGGGGGAAAGGAAGCTAAAAAAGGGGGGCGGGAAAGGGAAGCTAAAAAAGGGGGCGGGAAAAGGAAGTTAAAAAGGGGAGGAGGAAAGGGAAGCTAAAAAAAGGGGGTGGGAAAAGGAAGATAAAAGGGGAGGTGAAAGGAAGATAAAAGGGGAGGGGGAAGGAAGATAAAAGGGGAGGGAAAAGGAAGATAAAAGGGGAGGTGAAAGGAAGATAAAAAGGGGAGGGGAAAGGAAGAAAAAAAGGGGGAGGTATAAAAAGTGTGAAAAAGACGTTAGTTAATGGCAACACCGTCCATTTTTAAACATGGACGAGGTCCTCCGATAACATGATTTTTTTTTTCAAGGGGCTATCTGGCGACTGCCCACTCCGATCAGATGAAACTTGCATTACGATCAGAATGACAAAAGCTGACATGCCCAAGGGAGAGTGCAGTAGTACTATATTTTGCCAGCGAGCCCTTTGGGGCCCAAAGGAGAGCCGGCCACTCTGCATCAGGGGTGTGCGGGTATGGTACCCTCTTTGGCATATTTTTGTGATGGAAGAGTAATGTGTTGTCTGTATGAAGGGAGGGGGGATGGAAGAAACAGTGGTGTTGTGAATGTCTGGTGACATATTAACAGAGCTGTCTGCGTCTCTCAAACTCGACGCACCGCTAAATTGGTGGCAACTCTGCGAGCATCAAAATATTTTGCGTCTGCTCTCGCTGGGAATCGAGACCGACACCCAGGTGTGGGAAATCAAACACCTTATCAATTAGGCTAGCGAGAGCTCGCATGTGCTGAAAGATGTCAATGCAGTTGCAGCCCTTGAATGTGTGGAGATGGTTATGGAGCTGCAGGAATGGGTGAGAAAGACTTCCGAAGAGCATACAAGAGTGTAGTGATGTGGATTGTGGATGTGAATGTGCGTAACAGGGTTTAAATGGGTATGATGGAAAGGGTACTTTAGAGCTGATGCACAGCAACCACATTTGGGAGGGGGGGGGGGGCTGGTAAATGATTTTTTTTTTCTCCTTAAGGAGATAAAAATACGACTCTTGGCAGGACGGTAAAAGGTACCTAATCGGCTCCGAAACCAACTCGAGGAGAATTCCCTTTGGGTCCAGTACCCGAAGGCCTTTGATGGCGGATATATAGGCGTGCAAGATGTCTTTCGTGGTGACTCCGGGGTGTAAGAGGCGCGTCTGTGACAAAAGAGACAAAATCTACATAAATGAAGGTCCTGAGGGGTTGGGGGGAATGGGAGAAACAGCTATTGAGATTTTATTTTAAGCAAAAACCAACGAGGGCGCCTCTCCCTTGTTTTAGATAAGAGGTTTCTAAAGAGAAAGTGAAAGTGTGTGGAAAGTTTGTAGTTTGTACAGAGTACTTGGGGCGGTGGGGAGGGGAAGAGCGAGGAATTATCCTGTGGCTTTCAACCTTATCACAAAGAATAATGGAGAGGAAAAGTGCTTTCTCTGTATTTGCTCCTAGGATGTGGAATAATCTGCCCACCTCGATACACTCACCTATTAGTCTTTAAGACCAACCTCAATACTTTTTTTTAGTCGATTGACAGGTGCTGTGCGAAGGCCAATGGCCTTGAAGAGTGCCATACAAAAGTCTTATTCAGTATAAAAGCGAAAACCATGGAGGGAATTTCACCCAGAATGTTTGTAAGGAGATATTGTAAAGGTGAAGAATTAGGAAGTGGAAATGTGTGAAAGTGTATAGTGGTGGATCCTACTTCATGCAGTGGGGGTGGGGAGAGAATGCAGTCCTTCTGGCTACCCCTGACACCCACAATGGCCAGAGAGGTGTACCATCCTTACAGGTTTAGCGGGTGTGCTTTACCCCTCCTACATGAGAAAAAGGGAGGGAAAAGTAAGAAATGGAGAGAGAGAGAAAAAAAAGATGATAAATGGAGTGACAAAAAGGGAGGAAAAATAATACACAGAAAAAATAATAGAGGGCAAAAAAGAGAAAGGTAGGAAAAATAGAGATACACGGAGGAAAAAAGAGAAATGAAAAGTGAAAAAGAGAAAAAAATAGAAATACAGAGGAAAAATAATAGAGGGGGGAGAAAAACTAGAAATACAGAGGAAAAAAATAAAAGTGGAGGAAAAAAGAAATGGAAAAGTGAAAAGGAGAGACAAAGAGTAAGTACACCAGCAAAATAAGTAAAATGGCGGGGGCTATTGACTCCCAAAATGCGAAATGTGGGTGCTGAGGGAAAGCTGAATGCTCCTTTTCAAGTACCACACTCTCCCTTCCACCCCACCCCAGGGGGGAGCAAAGGAATGGAAATTTTGTTTACAAACCTCCCCTCACAAACATTTTGGGTGGAAATGTCGTTGGTTTTCGCTTCTTGGGAGATGATGGTAGTTGTAATGGCACTGATGTGCACTGACCCTAGAGTTTGTGTTTTAGTGTCTTTTGTTGTTGCTGTTTTTTAATAATAAATAACAACAACAATCTCCGAGAGCTCTTTACCTGAATCGCCTGACTCAGCGTCTTGACGAGGCTGTCTCTGAGATCCGTCTTCTCCAAACACTCACGCAGGTCATCCAGGGCAGGTTGCGAGTCCGGATATTCTGCAAAAGAGCCAAAGAAACATTCGCACCTCCACCATCCCAACCATATTCCACCAATATAGAGGCTCTCCAACCTAGCTGAGTGGACTATCAATGGTAAGGGTGAGAGGTGGGGGGTTAATGCACAAAGCCGAAGGCATATTCATGCACACAGGAAGGAGAGATCCGCAAAGAGGTGAAGGTAGATTAAGCGATAATGAAAGATATATAGCGGTAGTTCCTCCGGCAGGTATTTGGGCTGGGAGGGTACACAAGGAAATAAAAGTGTGCTTTCCTACAGTAAACATTCTTAATCATTGGTCATCTCTAACATGTGTGGGTGCTGATTCTCAAATTCAAAGCAGAATAGCAACGAGGCTGCATTATGCTGAAAATTAGTAAGGAGAGATCAGTAAAGAAGACAGTAAAGGTCGATAGTAGATATAAGCAACAACGCCTACTGTATGCCATGAGGCCAGAAGGGTGCACAGCTGCAAGCACTGGGGCCGGGAGTGCATTAAAATGCTACACCACCCACCCCCTTGCGGGGGATACAAGAGATATAAAAGAGATGCAAAGGAAAATCCAATAAAGAGCACAAATTTCTCTTAAGAGCACTCGGGTCATCGTGTGCACCCCCCCCCACCCCACCAGGTGATCACAGTGGATGAAGTTAAGCAACATCATCTATGATTAGTAGGTGGATGGGAACTTTGAATCAGTGGTTATCACCATCAACGAATCAATGGTGAAAAATAAATAAGGGAAAAGAAATGACATTTGGTTCTCAGCGTTAATGACTAATTGTGGTACTACAAACACATCCGGGGATGAAACGTAGTGCTTTGTCTCTTTTGTAATGTTGCAGTGGGTTGATGCGAGATTCGATGCTCAGGCCATGTTGGCATAGGTGAGTGATGGATCTAGTTTGCAAGTGTGGTTAATGGATTCCTTGGATTGCCGAATGTAGTTCCGTTAGTGCTCTTTATCAATTTCCTGGGCGTAGCAACACAATCATCAGCAAACTACTATTACCAACGTAGTGTCAGTGGTAAACCTCTTGTCACCACCCTATAAGTTCTTCAGAGAGTTCAAGAGATTTCAAATATAACCAAGGAAATTAAGACTAAACAAATTCAGATAAACAAATGAAATAACAAGACACATACCTATCAATATAATAAAGAGCTGTTTGATCCGTGTGGCTGTGTACTTGTGATACATGGCCAATTTGTACATTTGTTTCTTGTCCTTGGATGTGTGAGGTTCTGCAGGCAGAACCACACGCTGTTCCCTTGTACCATTGCCAGAATACACAAAATCAACCCAATCCACTGAGATTTTTTCCACCCACTGAAATAAGAGACTTATGCTTAATAAAATTAAAAATTTCCCATTAGATGGAAAGATAATAGTGGGCTTTTGGACATACCACACAACCACCTTTGAGTGCTAGAACCTAGTGATATGGGCGGAGTTATATTCTAATTCCTATATTCAGTGAAATTAGAGCATTTGTATCAAACCCTAAGGAAAGTACACATTGAGAATATTCCCCTGGTGTACCAGGAGCAGCCAGGAATTATGCCATAAAAAAAGATAAAGGAGTTAAATATCACATATTTGCCTATGCCAGTATGGTCTGGGTCCCTGACCCTACAGCTACACACCCTATGAGAGTAAAATAGACAAACAAAGCAATCAACTTGCCATAGGATGCATCCACTTTATAACAACCAACTACATACACTTCTAAATTTACCTACTTCTCATAACAACCATCCACCTACACCTCAAAATGAAAGTACTTGCATTAACAACCAGCCACCTACGCTTAGTGCTACTCAATAACTCTTAAATACTGTTAAAAGGAAGGGGGAAGTCGCACTAACCCCCCCCCCCAACAAAAAAAAGTTCATACAAAATGTAAGGGCACACAATAGTAAAAACATGAACATTGAAATAGTAATGAACCTTGCCATACTTTGATAGAATCTTTCCACAATTTTGATCCAATACTAGTGTTCACTGGTACTTTTTCAATTACCTTCTCTAAGGAGTGAATGCGATACTTGTCAAAGGAGTCCTTGCATATTACAGTCACCTGATCATTGATGGCAGTCAATATTAAGTCTTCAACCACACTTCCAGCCAACCGCTCCCAAAGCTCAAGCTCTTGAAGGATTCTGAGAAATATGGGTATTTTAGGAAAAAAAAAAGTGTAATCTTGAAATTAGAGTGGCATGGATGCACAGAAATGCCATTTTGTGGGAGAATGGTGTAAGATCATTGGATAAAACATTCATTCCTCCACAGAGAAAGGTTGATTCCTCTGCATGGTAGCCTGCTTCCATTCACAAATGAAGACAAATCCCTTTGAGGATTACAAAGAATCATAAAAATATATATTTTGAGTTAGCAATTACAGAGTTATGGCTTTAGAGTAATTTGAATTCACTCTCAGACACTCACATAACAGATGAGACTAGGTGAAACAATAAAATAAACAAACCCATTGATAAGGCTGAAAGCTTGGGTGATTAATGGACATTGGCATTCATCTAGGGAATGCTCACATCCTCTGCAGATACTCTTAATTTCAGATTCATCTTCTGCAACAAAATGTCACATTAAGATTACAAGACAGCAAAGATGAACAAAGAAATACAGCCCAACCATTAGTGGAACTAATTAGTTTCCAAATAGTGAAGTGCAGCACTAAATATTATCAACATAAATGTTAGGGAACAATGCATGGGAGAATTTTTAATATACAATATCCAACATAAAAGGCAACCAATCATTATGCAGCAATTTCACTTGACTTCACTTTTCTCAAAGCAATGAAGCTCAATATTTTTTAAGCTACCTTTTAAAAAATACTTAGAATATATACAATAGGCCTGACATGATACAGCTTTAATATGTAAGGCCTTAGAGCAGTTAGCATAATTTGACCTTACTTGCACACCTGCATGTTTGATTCATAGGACCAAAGCAGTGACAATGGTAATACCTCTACTGCAATAACACAAATACTTTGATGCAGTAGCAATACCAACCAGCTCGCACCTATTCCGGGAGCCTGTCACGACCAAACATGAGAAAGAGTGTAGGGGTGGGTCTCAATACCCCTCCCTGTTTCCTCATAACACATTCAACCTTGACTGCACTCTGGTTAGCCAGCTCTTCTGCGATATCTTCCAATGAATAGTGAATGAGTTCCCTCGCATAGACTACGACTTTTACAAAATTCATTGGTGAAAGTGTATGGGTCACTTGTTAAGTTAAGAAAAACTGGGGTCATTTTTGGATGAGGCCAAAAGTTAGTCAAAAACAAGTGTCAGATCTAACTCAAGGAAAATTGTGTTGCCCAGTGTAATGGAAACTACTTTACTAAATATATTATTTTGACATATCAAAAATGATTTTACTTTACTTTCTAAAAACAAAAGGACAATGGTATTAAAATCTCTAGGGACAAAGGTGTATAATGCACGCCCCCAAGTGATGGCCAAGGTCACCCTGATCAAAGAGTTGGCCACCCCTGCCAGAACTTTATTTTTTGTATTTATACCAACATTTATGTACTGTTAACAGAGCGCAGCAGGCTTTGTTTATATTTGAATGTCAAAATCTTTCAAAAGTTAATAAAGAAAAAAAAAATTTGTCAGGTGTACTAAGGCACTTCACAGGTTGGGTCTTAGAGCGGGGACACTGAGGCGAGTTATTTTAAAATTATTTTCTGCATTCGCCAGCTGCTACATGGACACATTCAGCACTCGACAACAAAAGGCTCGTCAGTAAGTATATAATATAACAACAATCACTTCAGTTTAACATTGATTAAGTTTTGTGTCAATTGTTGTCTACAGGGTTTAAATAAATATAGAGATGTTGGTATATGGATGTGTTTTGTGGTGCTACCGGTAGCTTGGCTAACGTTAACATTAAGCTAGCTAACTTTTCTCCTTGAAACAGGCTAGGTAGCTAAGGGCTTAGTATCAGTGTGTCAGGCAAATGTTAGCTAGCTAACTGAAATGAGCTCTTCTGTGCCATCACACAAATTGACCCAATTCATGTTTTTTGCCTGCAGACTGCATCGACTTTTGTAGTTATGCATCATTGATATAATAACACTTAGCCACCCAGGTATTTTCGCTAGCACCCCTAAACAAAATCTCTGCAGGCATCCCCGTGTTGTATTGTTGCATTGGGTGTTGTCCCTAAATTGGAAAACGAACATTGAATATCTTAATCAAAAAGACAAACAAATGTCTATTTATCATCTATAGGGCCAAGCAATTTAAATTCAGCGTGAAAACTATGTTTACACTCTATACTTGGTTCATTCGTACCAGTTTAGAGTATGCTGTGCCGGTGTAGCACTCAGGAATGACGGCACAGCAGGCACTCTGTATTGAACGAATCCGGAAGAGTTTTCCGTATCATCCATGGTGATCATTATAAGGATTATGAAACGGCGCTTGGTATTCTTGAGACTTCGACACTTCATGAAAGGCGGGATCATCTCTGTCTTAAGTTCACCAGAGTTGTCTTGGGGTCTGAATGCCATAGGGACCTGCTACCACCATAGCTACATCAAGTACACCATTGCAATACCAGGAGGGGTTAAAAAATTCTCAGATCTAATAGGGGCAGAACCACACAGTACAACAACTCTACAATTCCTTACTTAGTGAGATTGTACAATGCAACCATATGACTGGGGGTTATGTGATAGTAAATAACTATAAACTTTATTTTTTTCAAAATATTATTAATTATAATTAGGTACAAATATTACTAATATATAAGTTGAATTTTGTTAATCAAAATTATGTTAAAAAATATTAATGTTTTTGTAACTTTCTTGGAAATAAACCATTTATTATTATTATTAGTTGATGGTTTGGTAGCCAAGGAGGCAGTGAAATGGTATGCAGAGGTGAGTAAAATTGTAATCTATTTTGTTGGTGCATCTGAGGAGACTTCAGACTTTCTTTGTATAATATAGTGACAAGAACGCAAAAAATAACCTTTCCCCACACCCCTTTATGCAAAAGGCAATGGAAAGCAACCAAGCATTTTTAAATAAATTTCAAAGTTAAATTTTTTACAATGAGTATGTGCCGTTCATTATCTAAGTTGGGACCTATAACTTTACATAGCCTCTGAACCACCCAAAAGGATGGTGCATATTTGATTTTAATCATCAACTGCTTTCCTACAAAGTGTTAAATGGTGCATATCAATGCCACTCAAAGAATACCAACTCCTATTTTATTGGTTTTTAAAATATTCTAAGAAATGGAAAATTGGGCTAGTTTCATGCTAGCTGCTATTTGACCAATAATGGAAGCACTACTGTGTGGAAGACAAACGAAAACAAACCTTCATAAAAATGTCCTTTCAAGTGGCAGAATAACCGGAAAGCAGCAGAATACACCTCTTGAATGAGGTCAGCAGCGCATGAGGGCATCTGGCTGTACAGCGTCGCTCTAAGATGCAACTTCAGTTGATTCAAGAGATGAGAATCATGATTCAACTTCCCATCATAGGAAACATCCGAAACATCGCATATTTTCTGACATCTTCAAAAGGGATTTATAGAAATACAATAAGTAATAGTGAAATAGAATTAGGACAGAGAGGCTTTTAACCAGAGTCAACTATCCTGCACATATATCAGTACAGACCTACACCCAATGTAACTTAACTTTACTCATGATGGGAAGTATTACTGCCACTCAGCTCTGTTCTTATTTTAGTATAGTTTTTACCACTAAATTGAGCTTTTTGTATGGTGCTCTTCAAGGCCATGGACCTTCACAGACTGCCTGTGTATCAACTAAGGAAAAGCCTGAGAGTAAAGGTGGAACTGCAAGGAATGCTTAAAGTAGTGTGTGTTGCAGAAGGCAGATCATCCCACATCCTAGGAACAAATATCGAGAAAGCACAATCATTTCATGCAGCACAAGCAGTGAAAAATTGGTAGCGATTTTCCCACTAATATTCACTCATTTAAGATTCCTTTTATTCCTCAGTGGGGACCTACTAATTAACATAGAACAAATCCCAGGTATAGCAGCCACTATGAAGATGATTCAAAATGGAACACCATCCAGCAACTTGCCACACCCTATGTGGTTTAATTTTATTGAAATAAGAAGTGTTACCACTCAACTAAGCCATAGTCCATAAGATCAGGAAAACAGGTCAGACAGTTCTGTGTTGTTTACAATTTTATGTGCAAAAGAGAAGTTGAAGAGGATTCAGGATTAAATTGGCAGCTAGTTCAAAGTGAGAGTTGGACCACACCTGGTTGTACTATACTTTGTAACCTCCCTACCATTCTTCATTAAGGTAAGCAGCCACCAGAAATGTCAAGGGGTGGGTCCACAGGCCCCCCTCAGTGAGATGAAGGTGTAAATTTCGTGGATGAGTGAGATTAGTGCAGTCACAGAGGTGTTTAGTGTCATCTGGGTCGGGTCTGCATGTTGATGTTGGGGCAAGGAGGGTTTATGTCTTCATGTTGATGCTGGGGCACAGAAGGTTTATTCTGTGCTTGTACTTTTAAAGGATAAATGAGTCGCTTGATATTAGTTGGCTAAAATTACTCTGTCCTGTGTAGTGATTTGACAAATTGTCGATTTAGGCAGGTTTGGTACATTTAAGATGTTTAAGTATCTGTGGGTGAAGGGAGGGTGGATTTTTTTACTAAGTTGGGTGGTGGCGGCAGTTGGGATGGGATTGGTTTAGTGGTCTGTTGAAGTGTTGGGTTCCTATCACGTCTAGGTTTACACCAATTAATATTTTTGTTTATGCATGTGGGATGGAAGTGGTCTATGTAGAAACTATAATGATTTTGAGTGCTTTGTTTTAATGTTTGGAGCGTGTCAGCATTCTGGTTCCTACCTGAAGTTATAGTACACCAATTTTGGAAACCTTCAATTTCTCTGGCAAACTTGCGGAAGATGTTGTGATAGAAATACAGGTGTTCTCATCTTTTTGACTTCTATTGTACATTAATGAAATGCTTACCTGATTCCATCATTGAGCTATGGCTTAGCCAAGTGGAAACACTACTTCTGATTTTAGCAAAGTTAAGTCACAGTGAGTGATGTTAGTCATTGGGAAGTTTTCTGATTCAGGTCAACTTCATGGCAGCTGCCATATGTTGTAGATACTTTTAGTTCGGATCCTACATTAAAATGTAAGTCCTCACTAAGAAATAAAAGGCACGAGTGCAGAAGTGGTAAGACTTCTACCATTTCTTTATTACATCATTCATTGAAACCAATACTGACACACACCATTCAAAAAAATAAGTGCCTTGTGGGGATGAGTAACAAAAAGGGGAGTGCAACTCACGTTATAATTTACTCAGAACCAGTTCGTTAGTTAATTTATTCCTGACCTTGGGTTCTGTCCCTAGGCCAGCAGCATTGATCAATTTCTCTGACTAGGCTGAGTTCTCCCAGAGACCCATCACTCCATGGCTCTGCAGGTTTTAGCCAAGGTGTGCATGTTCGGAATAAGTGGGATTTTAAAGCGTTTGGTGAGGTAGTAAACCTTCACCTGTGCATTTCTAATAAGTGGCGTTGGGGTAGGTTGTATGTGTGATAGCCCAACATCTCAGGGGCATCTAGGAGTGGTGCAGTTTTTCCCGAAGAAGCATCAATGGGAAGATGAGGTCTTCTGGGTGGCTATCAAAAGCACAGTTTTCTATGGACACCAACTAGCAGACATGTGGTCACCCAATGAACGAGCTCAAAATACACAAGTATTATCACTAATGAATGATCTAGCATCAAATATCACAATAATTCCTAGAATTTAAGCAAAGTATCAACATTCAAACCTTAGCAAAGTTAAGCTGCTAGATGGAATTCTGATTGAGGCCAAATTTACAGGAGCTGCCATATGCTGTAGTAACTTGTAGTTAGGATCTCATTTAAACTATAGGTCCCTCCTGACAAAGGCTTCAAAATAGAGTGCAATAGGTGGTAAACACCTAAAAAACAAACAAAATACCCTCCACAAATTAATAGTATTAGTCTTCAAAATATGCACCACATATCTCTGGGCATGTGTCTAGGTACTTATGCTCTCAAAACATTTTCCTCAAGAGTTCAAAATATTAAAAGATTTGCTCATTAAGTTGAGCACTGAAAAGGCTCATTAGTGCTAAGTTCTTAGCACTTTTACTCTATGCATTAAACTGGGTTACAAAAAAAATGTAAGTTGTCTAAGTTTTTCAACTGGTTTAGGATAATTTTATATTGTTGAATCTGAAAATGACATACTTTACTCCGATTATGTCGGATTTTGTGCTGTCAATTTTTAAAACAATCCCATCTTATAACAAATCAATTACATTTTTGTGACATTTGCAGGTGATTTTTGTTAATATTTCTTATCCAAAATAGGTTTTTAAGATAAAAACATTGTTTTTTAACACAAATGTTACAAAAATTGATTAGTGTACTTAGAGTGGTCCCGAAATTCAAAGACGAAGATGGAATTGGTGCTCATTGCTCTATAGATGCCACTTCTGGAAAAGGTCCTCCAGCTAAAATTTCTCCGCGATCGAACACTATTTAGAGTATGCCATGGGAGAGGAAATGTTCAGCCCTTTGTATGATACCAACCACACATGACTAAAGTTCCATAAACGAACTGAAAGTACACTTATGACACTTGTTTATTGCTAAAAATATCGGAAATGAAGGAAAAATGAACGTTCTACATTTATTCAATCGAAACATGAGTGCATTCTCACATGTGAGACAAGAAAATCACCCTTCACTTCTTCATGACAACAGTACCCTTTTTCGGATTGGGGAAGTTTCGGCGGTGTTCAGAGATCTGCTGAAGGAGGAACTGCTTTTGGTCTTCGTTTTTGGTGATCGAGGCGTTGTAGTCTTCAATCAGCTTCACGTCGTTGAGGGGGTTCATCCCCTGGAGGGTACGCAGACCAGACTGGAACGATTTATGCTCTTTCCAGGAGACGGGGTTCTTTCCAAGGAGTCTTATCTAATCCGACCATGTCGAAGAAGCGGGTGTTGGTCGCGTTGGCCAACTCACTGAGGGATTGGGGAATTCGTTTTCCCTTGATGTTAAGCTGCTTTGTGTTCCTGACGATACCCCGTCCACTTCCATCGCACGGACGATGTTCGACTTTTCGTTGGGGTCAACGTTGTTGCTTAAGAGGGACAAGGGGATCATTTGAGGCGTCAAGTACCACAAGTGGCGCTTGAAAGCGGTCAACGCTGCCTTCGCCACGGTCTCGTTGGTGGTACGGAATGCGTTCAGCTCCTGCAGCAACCGGAGATCGTTGGACAGCGCGTCTGTCAGGCTCGGGGCCATGAACCAAGTATGGCAGTACACCAGGCTGCAGAATAAGGAGAACTCGCGGATGGTGGTCGCTTCTCGGGCTGTCAGTCGGAATTGTTTTCGGAACAGGAATATGTGGAGGGAGTACAGACACTTCGCCTTCCAACGAGCATGGTGAATTGGTCCAGGCTTGGGGAACTTCACCCCACGACCTGGAGTTTCCCCGAGGAAGATGAGCACCAGCTCAAGGAAGGCGCGATAGTCATCCCTGTCCTGTTTTGTTCATTAGCAATAAACGCTTTTGTACTCTCCACAGTTTCCTTGTTGGTTTCGAACATTTTTCATATTTCCGGGTCGCTCCATCCATCCTCGTAGTCTCCCTGGTCTAGTGGAGGTCCCGTGAAGACATGTCCAACCACAATTTCGAGGACGTGGTGACGACATGCGAAGTACAAAAGTTCGCGGCCGAGCAGTTTCTTAGTTGAACACACCAGCCCGCGGAGGACCCTGTGTTTGATGAGATCGTGTCGAAGCACAAAGCCACGACGATCTCCTCCAGGTTCCACTGCCTCCGCTTGTGCCTCACCAGTTCCTCCTCCAGGGAGCCGAAGAATACCAAGAAGTTGGGCGGAATCCCCCTTCCAAGGAATATCTATTCCCGTCACGTAGATGGGCAGTCGGTCCACCATTCCACTTCAAGCAGTGGCACCAAGAAGGATCTTTCCGTCCCAATGGACGACGAGAGCCATCCCTTGGCACGCCATTAATCGATCTTTGACGGAGGACGCCGTAGTGCTCCAATGGTGGATCGGTTGGTGGCGAGGTCACACGCAGCTCCCTCAGGGTTTCTGCTGCGGCTGCCAAGAGGTAAACAGCATTTCGATCGCTAGTTTTCGTTCTGTCAAGAGCAGCTGCGACCTCAGGGGTGACTATGGACTTGGGACGCGCTGAAGGTGCCGTCGATGGAGCAGGAGCGGAGCAAAATGAGCCTGGGTCTGTTCCACGACGAGGGGTCTGCGGTGGAAAAGGGCAGGACGTGTTCGAGGACGAACTGCTTGACAGGAGCACGACGGCCTCGCTGGAGGTCTCCTGCTGCTGTGCTTCAGTTTTTCGACGTGCCTGATCGCGTTCAGCTCTCTCCAGCCGCTTCCTCTCTGCTCTGGTGTGTTCTTTGTCCTCCAGACACATGTTTTCCTTGCGCTGGGTTTCCTGGTCCAAGAGAAAGGCTTTGTCTTCGGGAATCTTGATCAGGGAGTTCCAATCTTTGTGTTTGATGTTAAAGAGGAATCAATCTTCTCCTGGAAAGTGGCTTCTTTGGTCTTCTGGTTGGCCGTCTGATTCTTCTCGTGCTTCTTCAAGAGCTCCCACTTTCCAACCATACCTTCCAGCTTCCGAACAATGTTCCTCTCCTCCATAGTTGGTATCCGAACCTTCTCCCAGATCCCTAGCACTTCACGCACTGTCTCCATCGCCGCCGAGCGTTTCATAGTGGACCCTGGTGTCCCCATCTTCAGGTGGTGGAAGTCCCGCTGAAGTACCTGGAAAGATGAAAGGAAAGGGTTGCTACAAGACCAGGGAAAACTAATTCAAATTCAACTTTATTTCGATACAAACAGCATATTTATTTTACAAACAAGGCACACATCATACAACATCTTTGCACTATAGCGCATATGTATCAAAAGCCCACTAATGAGCTATTAAACTTCCTACTCTTTGGGGCATAATTCAGAAAAACAACAAGGTGGACAAATGGCCATCAGCAGAGAGACACTACAAAAATTATAATTAATTACTTAGTTATTTCATCCAGCAACGATGCCGTCAAGAAACAGGATGAGACAGTTTATGTAATGCAGGAGTAGTATGTTACAAGTATAATAATGCAGGAAATAAGCAAACTTAAATTATAGTGAGAAAACAAAGTAGATAGACATAACCTCATAGAATCAGAACTAGACCGACAAAGTCCCTCTCCCATTGTGTCCCGAGAAATCTGAATTACCTGACGGCTTTCTGGGATTTTCTCCAGCTAACGAAACGAAGGACGTCATGACACATCATGCTTCAGCAACTGAGAGACTTGACGATCACCACAATTCACAATAGAGTTGAAACATTGCTGCTGCATGGCATACCCTAAACGAAGTCCGATTTCCTTTTAATTTCACCTCATATGTTCACATTGATAAAGGTAAGTAGATGTAAATTGGATATTAGGTCATCATTGTTCAGAATTCAGGGCATCAACTTCCGTTTCTTTGAACTCTTAGAATAATGGTCAGTGGTAGGGATGTCTCTCTTCAGAGTCCAACAGTAATCCACCATCATTACTGCATCCCAGCGTCCATTATACCTGGTCTCAATCTCTTTCATGTCTTGATAGAATCTCTCCCCTGCTCATTGATCCCAGATTCTCAGGAAACTGATCGCTGTGAGAATAAGAAATGCATTTTGATGCTCATGTTGCGTCCAAGGTTTCTGAAAGCAGTCAGTAATTGGAGACAAATTCTGTGTAGTTCCTGGCCTTGTTGTTAAGAAAGTTCTTCAAAATTAGAACAAAAGCCTTCCACATTTCCAGTTCCACTTCATTCATTGAGTTTTCAAACTCTCCATCTCTGAGCTGAATGAGTTGACTGTCAAAGATGCCAGCTTTCAACTTCTCCATGGTCAATCCAGAGGGTTGTTTATGAAGTTCCTTGCTTTGCAAGGCGCCAATTCCTTCTGTGCAGGCATCCTTCTTTGTGTAATATTGAGCTCAGTCCTTACTATTCCACATGCACAGAAAGCATAGGTACTTGGTGACCCTGGACTGTTGTCCCAATTAAAATTTCACCACCTTTTGGTCAACCCCTCATCCTCATTATAATGAATTTTCTCCAGCACATACTTTAAAGGAGTTGTTCCCTTAGGTGAGTGGTTTGATTACCCAAAGGATCATTTAGCTCCTTTGGGGGAAAAGGATGTGAATGCTCCACATCCACATCCTCTTCACTAATGTCAGGAATTTCTCCAAGGAGAGCTACTGGAATTTGATCACAATGGGCTACAGGTTGATGTGTTGATGGAAGAATGGGATAATTGAGGCTGCTCCAGCTCTTTATGTTGAACCCAGTCAAATCAATAGCGCAGAAGTAGCCATCAGTGCTATGGTTTGTTGACTCTCTCCAAACTTCTTGCCCTTAGTCCAATGACACAGATTGTTTCATTTATTTAAAGAAATAAGAAAGATTTTGTAGGCACCATATAAATAGAAAATATATGTACATGTAAAAAAGTGTAAAAAAAATGTGCAATAAATCAAAAAGTTAACCTGATTGAGCAAAACAAATGTGACTTGGGGATTCCACACATCAAAATTGTCCTAAATCAGCTAAAAAAACTTAAGACAATAAAGTTGGGGCTGGCCAGTGTTATTTATCATTTGCATTCCATTAATATTCAGGCTTTGCTTTCCAAAGGTACTTTATTTTTTGTCAATAAGATTTACTGGACTACTTTGTCTTGGGCACTTCCACTTTGGAAGTGGAGCCAAGGTAAAATAGAGGGCAAGTGTCAGATATCTGCCAAATTGAGAAGTGTGTGACTAGACACTTTCCTTTGAATGAGCAGCTGAGCCCTGATTTAGGCCGATGGAAACTAATCTATTTACATATTCTTAGGGGCTTTGATATAGACTGACTGGGGTCATAATTTTGCCAGGGCCGAGGTCCTGGTCGGTCTATACTCGGCTATAAACTGATTGGGGTCACTAATATTTGACTGGGGAAGGGGTGGAAAAACTGGCAGGAGGCCCGGTCAGTCTATAGGCTTTGAGAATGAAGAAAAATGTTTACCTTTCGACATATGGAACCAATATGGAGATACTATCATGTAATTGTTCTACTGCTTGAACCAATGCACATATTGAGTTAATAATAGGTTGATTTCCTTCAAAATGCTCTTGAGAGTTTTGCATATGTGTGGCAAAATGTGCCCAGAACTGTGGACATATATTCTTTCTGAAAAAAGAAAGAAAACACTACAATATAATCTAAGACTATAGTAGATAGAAATATATTTTTGTGTCAGGATACAGAAATGCTTCCTATTATCAAATATGTAAGAAAGCAAAACTAATGATTGTTGCTGATTTTAGTCAATGTGATTTTGCCACTCCAGATTAAAGTACCTGGGCAGAGCAATGACAGCAAAGAATCATTAGATATAATCAAGTTCTACCAGTTTAATTATTATTATTATTCTAACCTAGTTAAATGTGACTTTTTATATGATATTGAAGTTCCTAGAGATTTTAACTGCAGCCGAGTGGAACGTAATGAAACAACTATATTTCAGGAACTCTCAAAGAGTGGAATTCCAACATCAAAGGATAGGTTCAATCCCAGTGAGCACAAACACAAAAATTTCAGCTGTATCATGAGCTAGGTACCTATTAGTAGATACACTGATACCCACCTCTGTAAAGGTAAGTAACTTCACAAATATTATCACGTACATAGCCTAACACAACACTGCTATAATTCCCTTCCTGTTTTAACAGCACAACATACCCATTCTCTCTGTTGTTCCAGAGCCCTGCTAGTGGAGTACTAATATCCTAAATGGGACCACTCATATCCAATTACCCTGACAAAGTACTAGTGTCTTCTATAGGGGACAATAGTGGAATCATAAATGGTTCTATGATCAGTGGTTGGTATAAAAAAAACAATACTACCTAATACCCACTCCACAATGAGGACCAGCCCCTAATGCCTTTGACTTGCCAATGATTGTCATTCTCATCTTTATGTGCATTTCATGATCCAGTTGGGTGATCCTATCTACAAATTAGTACTACTACCTTATTTCTTTAATGTTCCTACCATAAGACATTATAATAGGAGTCAGTTCTAGTAACAAACAATGGCAATTAAAAATTTCCATTGCTTAATGCTACCAGACAAATTTTCCCTGCAAAACCTAATGATACATCCATTGCTTAATGCTACCAGACAAATTTCCCATGCAAAACCTAATGATACATCCATTGCTTAATGCTACTAGACAAATTTCCCCTGCAAAACTTAATGATACATCCATTGCTTAATGCTACCAGACAAATTTCCCCTGCAAAACCAAATGATACATCATAAGCTTCAAATTATGAGACAAAATATCTACCTTAATTTCTCCCACATACTTTCAAGAGTTAAATTAACTACGACTTCATTGATCTGCAATTCAATCAACCGGTTGACAATGGAGACCAATTCTTCATCAGCCAAAGGATCAGCCTAAAAAGAAGAAGTTATCTAACACTAATTCTACACCATAGTTCACATTGTAGCCAAAAGTTTCTAGGGGAGACGAAAATTATATAAGACTTAGTAGTCTTTTGTGACATTAAGAAAATATACATGATAATTCACTTGAGAAATAAGTTCTAGTTATAGATTTCTAGCTATTTAACAAATGATTATGCCTAGAAATTTTAATGTATACCACTATACAACCCTTCCTGTGATTATTATTATTATAAAAATCAATGAAGGTGACCAGCTGGAAAGCACAAGGGATATAAGCCCAAAAGGGCCCCAGCATTATATTGAAAGTGTAAGGAATAGAGAAAAGATGAAAGACAGGGAGCTCTGACTGCATCAAAAATGAGGAAGGGGGAATAGTACAGTGACTGAACATCAGATGTGTGATATGGAATCACTGCAAGACCCACCATTGACCAATGAAGAGGTTGATCCAGAAGCTCAAATGTCATGGAGTGACCATGTGAACATACTATGTAGAGTACATACCCTGCATCATTTTGTTTTTAAGTCATGCTGGGTACCCAATAACACTCACACTAGTTATGAAATAACTGCAGGGGGGGTGGTATCAATTTAGAAGCTGACAACCAGGCCAGGGTTGAAAGGGTAAGAAAGAACACTACACTGGTATGTGGCATATAGCCAATGTGTGAATAAGGCAGGCTTACTTTGCTCTCTTTAGTCAAAGCCAGTAGCACTCAGGAATGATGCTAAGGCATGAGGTTCTTCCTTCTCAAAGGTCTGCCAGAGAGGTTATAGTGAAAGATGTTTTGAGAGAAAGGCAGGAGATGAAGTGGGCCATGTTTTTGAGTTGCACCGGGAGTAGTTGTGGTTAGGTTAGGTTAGGTTCTATTTTTGTATTTATGAAGGAAGGAGTGGTTTCCTGACTGCAGGCAGGCCAGAGAAGCTGTGGTTATGTGATCCAGACTGGATTTGGTTGAGTGAATGTACGGTGGGTGGCTTTGGAGTAGGGGATTCTGGGTCTGTTTTTGAATTGATATATGGGCAAAGTGGGTGGCTGTTTTATTGTTTTAATAATTGAGTGTAGTGGGTGTTAGGGGTGACTCTTTTTTTGGGGGGGAGGGGGGTAATAGGGTAAAAATAGAGAGGGTGCGGCAGGCAGCACAGCTTGGCTAGAAAATTGTGTACCTATCATATTTAGCTAGATTTTGATGACAAAAAGTTGTTTCTGTGTGGTGGTGTATGGGGGTGAAGGGTGGAGTAGGGGTGGAATGGAGAGAGCTCTGTTTAGGACTGTTTGTGTCATGTGCAAAATAAGCAAAGATAGTAGGTTGGGAATCCATTTATACATGCAATTTCATATGGCTACACCCTAGGCTGTGATCTAGGACTAACCAGGCTTGACCTCACTTTGAAGTGCCTATATCATTACCACTTTTTGGACAATTTTATCCCTTATTCATTTTTTTTTTCCATATGCATTTTATACTGATCAAATCAAGCTTTAAGGTACCTATATCTTGCAATATAAATGGTAATTAATTACATACCTTGGGAAAATTATTCATAAAGCCAAAGACCTTTTGAATTTTCTTCCACTGTAAATCTCTTTCGTCCATTTTTACAATTTATACTTGCCGCCAAAATAGAAATTAACATATTTTTGACATTCTGTAAATATAATTAAAATCCAATATAAATTCCAAACAAGAAATCTATCATATTTTGCTGATTAACCCTTTAAGGATAAGAACAAAAGACTTATTTAGGCCGTAATTCATGCAGAGCCTAATACCAGGTTAGATAAAAAAAGTAAAACCATGTAAAAAACAAATAAAGATAAAAACATAAACAAAAGCTAGGAAACAAGCACTTTAAAAAAAAGACTATAAAAAAAAATAAGCAAAAAAGCAACATGCAACCTACAATGAAGAGTCAAATAAAGTGGAGGAGGCCAGCTTCCTCCAAAAAGTCATATAGTTCGCAAGTCTGTGTACACGAACCAGTCCCGAGTACAAGGGACAAGCGGTAGTGACCCAGCTCATCTTAGCACTGGGACAGGTAACACGCGCGATCACCTCAGACTGGGACATTAAACAAACAGTCTGGGGGACAATGCAGTCATCGCAATAAGGTTCCGGCGAGCGCCCCATCAAATGGCAGTGCGTGCCATGAGTCTGTCCAATTCAGAGATGACAGAAAGCAACCTGAATCCATTGTGGCAGTAGGGGGTACATTCATGGGAAGAGTATCATCACAATGGCACACAACTTTAAGTTCCCCTCAGCCATCTCTCATCTTCTTTGCCAAGCAGCACAGAGAGCTGCCCATATTCCTGCCATGTAATTGGTGTGAGGAAGAGCAAATGCTGGTCTGGTCACGCAGTCCTCACAGACTCTTTGGTACACTTATTCCCCGCAATTGCAACATATCCAGGAACCCATCAGAAGATAATCTTGACATCCGCCCAACTCGTGGTGTCACAGATACTGCAAACCAGGGGATGTGGAGATTCCAATGCCTTGAGAGCACTCAGGGTGCTTGTGAGTCGCTATAGATCATAATTTGGCATCTGAACCAGGCATGACACGCTATCTCCAATATGAACAATGTATTCAATCAGCTCTGCCATGAAGATAGATGCAGTGTCCTGCTGACTTCAAACAGATCAAGTGGGATATAGAATTCAGGAAAAAAAATACTTGAGATGTGGGACAGTTTTAAGACTACACCCCACAAAAGTGGGCATGCACACACTTTTTGTAATATATCCTTCATTCATTCACTAATCACCCTTACTTTGCAGGACATGACAGAAGCAACGCCTGTGAACACAACTAGATCTCAATGGGAGCTCCAGCAAAGAATATACCGTGTCAAACATTACTACAAGACAGGCTCACTCAAGAAGGTGCAGGACACTTTCATGCATCAGTTCAAATGTGAAAAAGCCCCCTCCAAGAGCAGAATTCAGGACTAGGTTGACCACTTCAAGAACTATGGGACAGTGTCCTACAACAACCTGCTCTACTTCTGTGAGGTCAGCTGGCTGAGTCATGGGGCCATGCTGTCCCATGTGTGTGACCTGCCATGTTTGTTAGCACCCACTGTTGTGAATAGCTCTTCTCCAAAATGAAGTACACAAAGTCTCACCTTTACTCCCAACTCTGGGACCGCCACCTCAATGACATTCTTCTGTTGTCTACCTCATCCATCGAGGTGAACATCGAAACACTTCTTCATGGCAAGCGGCACAGGCCATCTCAATGATTTGTATGTTTTTCAATAAAATTCTTGTATAATGTATTCAAATAGATATGTAGTGATCATGTACACAAAAGTTGTGCACACTCATATACACATTCTTTATTACAATTAGGCATCGCTTAACCACTATGTGAGCTTCATTCATCTTTCCTTAAAACTTCATCGACACAAGCCCTATAACCAGTATTTATTGGCCCTTGACCTCTAACACCAATAATTGTGTTTTTCAATTCCCCTTGGGGGTCTGTTATAGGTTCACACAACCTTGCTCCCTCTCTCTCTCCCATATTCGCACTCACCTATAAAACAAGAGACATTATGCTCAAGAACAAAGATCAGCCTTAGAAACAATTGAGGATACTTCTTCATAGTTGTGATCCATTCCATTTCGGTGGATGGATTCACCAAGCTCCAGCCCTTCATTATAAAAACCTCAAATTCCAAAATAAAGTTACATTTTCAATCAAGTTGTTTATAGAAATACAAGTACGAATTTATTTGGTCAGACATCCACAAGAAAGAACAGACCCCTCTGGCTACATATAGATATATGGTCATTTTGGGGATTTTGTTTGTCACTCTGGCCCACAGCCTGCTCCCAAAAGTCTCATCTGGCCCTCACTCTGAAAAGGTTGCCCGCCCCTGATCTAGAGAGTCATAGTTTAATAAATGATGCTCAGCATGGGTTTAGATGAGGTAGCTCAGTTTAACAAATTTACTGGATTTTATGGATTATGTAAATAAAGAATTAGATAAGGGAGAGAATATTGATGTAATTTACTTAGATTTTAGCAAAGCTTTTGATAAGGTTCCACATAGGAGACTAGTTCACAAATTAAAAGTGCATGGGATATGTGGGAAAGTTTTGAATTGGATAGCTGAATGGCTGAAAGACAGGAAACAGAATGGTACTGAATAGGGTGAGGTCACAGTGGAGGCACATTATCATTGGCATACCTCAGGGATCAGTTCTAGGCCCATTATTATTCATAGTCTATATAAACGATCTTGGAGAGGCTGTAAATAACAGTGTCAATTTTTGTTGATGACACTAAATTGGCAGCTGTAGTCAAAGAAATTGAGGGTAGCTTTAAAGTGCAGAGTGACTTAAATAAGTTATTAGCTTGGGCTCAGAAGTGGTAGATGACTTTTACCTTTAAAAATGCAAAGTTATTAACATGGGAAAGGATAATAGGGAATTTAGCTATGAAATGGATGTGCATTGGCTGAATTCAGTTGAGGATGATGAGGACTTAGGCATAGTAGTAGATAGGTGACTTGAAGTTTTCAAAGCAGTAACTTTTAATATGTGATATTCAAGTCAGTTTATGTTATAATTTCACTTTCTATTATTTTCTAAAATTACACTGGGTAGTATTATTTAATTCTATATATTGTTATTAGTGTTTTTACTTTAATTTTAATAATTGTCAATTTTATTATTTTAACTTGCCTTCATCCGCTTTTTTAGCCATTATTTAATGCATTCTTTTAACTGTTATCAATTAATGTTCCTTCCCCTTATTAGTCGACAGAGTTGCTGAAGATGGTCCTAGTAAAGGTCCGAAACATCAGGCCAATAAATGATTAGTGTAATCACCTGGGTCTTCATATTCCTGCTACATATCAGATTCCCAAGGAACAAATCAATTACAAGTATTATATATATATAATTTAATTAATGTGGCCATAATTCTTTGGGTTTTAAAAAATTCACAAAATTTTGACTTGTCTAAATTGAATTTCATGTTCCATTCAATTTTTAATAAAAAATGTAGTGATAAACTCTAATTCTTCCTGCCATCCGAATTGAAGCAAGACCGGCACATCGGGACAAGAAATAATGTCATTTTATACTCACGTATCATTGTAACTCCCCCTAATTATTATTATTATTTTTCTTTGTCAAACAGTAGTCCTTGCTGGCTCCCCTTTTGCATTTTTTTTAATTACCGGTCCAATCATGCATCTACAATATACAATTTAATGTGGATACTTTTTTTATTTTAGGAGGCCAATAGCATGCTTGTTTATATTTCGGACAGTCCCTGAAACCAGGTCACCATCACACCCACAAAACAATCAGTATAAAGAATCAAGAGGAAAAAAAAAAATGACAAATCAGGTTCTGAGCTGATGCATGTCACAAGAATGCAAAAACATTGATGGGAGGTGCCCTCGTTGGTTTTAGGGAAGGGGGGAGCCCATTCTAAATGCTCTTGAAAACACGAAGGAAAGTTATATAAAGAGAAATTTCTAAAATTTGTTTTGGCTTTTTAAAATTATCAGTTAAATTAAAATAAAATAGAAAAGGTAAAAAAAGGTTGTGGTACTTCTTTCTTGGCTTCTTTTTAGAAAGCTCCAATTTATTTAAAAGATCAAGAATCATAACCCATATGTGATAAAGTTTACTCATCTCTAATTCTTTTTGTTTCAGGGTGAAACATTGTAGCCGGAAAGCGTCATTAGAGTTGAGTAAACTTTATCACATAGGGGTTATGATTCTTGATCTTTTAAATAAATTGGAGCTTTCTAAAAAGAAGCCAAGAAAGAAGTACCACAACCTTTTTTTACCTTTTCTATTTTATTTTAATTTAACTAATAATTTTAAAAAGCCAAAACAAATTTTAGAAATTTCTCTTTATATAACTTCCCTTCGTGTTTTCAAGAGCATTTAGAATGGGTTCCATATATATATATATGACCGGGACCAGATTGATTATTATTATTATTATTGAGCTCAGAAGCACCAGGCCCTTTTAAAACATGTGCAATAACATTTTGGCCCCACGAGGCGCAGCCAGCAAGACTCTCCCCCGGGGGACCCTAAATCCCTAGAAAGCGTGGTACCATGTAAGAGTAAAGGCCTTTCTTTGGTTATTTGTAATTTTTTTGTAAATATTTTTCTTTTGATGGGTAGTATTCATATGTAGGATTGTTTTTATTTGTATATATCGAGATTATAAATATATTTATCCCTATTTTTATAAATAAAGGACTGTATATACAATCCATTTCATTTCTCCCTCCATTTCTCACGTCCAACTTAGTGTAGGAAGCGGGTTGGATCGATTGTGGGGTTTAGTGTAGATTCATGGCCCGCTACACTGTATATTAACAAAGTCTGCTTTCCTCTAATCCCTTCTACCCATTTTCATCTTGGCAATTCTCTCATAGTATCTACTCTGGTAATTGTTTACTTTACCAGCCGACAATTTTCCTAGCAATTTCCGCTACCTTTTTTCTACTATTTTTTAGTGTTTTTCAGCTATCACACTGGCCAATCAGCAATCTGTATTGAATACTGTCATTGACCAATCACAACAGTTTATTTTACCCAGCTTCCCTTTGTGTTTCTAAAGATGGGTAAGAAGTAGGTTTTTTCTGAAGTTGATTATCAATCTCTCCTAAATATCCTATGCCTGGTACTATTTATTCTTTTGATTTAGTTTTCCTTTATTTTTTATTAAATAAAATCATTTTCTTCTGTTGCCAATGAATTGTGTTCCCTGAGTGAAGCAGAAATCAAACTATAAAAAGCATTTTTTACATTTTGTTTGCAGTTACCCTTTTTTTTGCATTTTTACAAAATATTTTTTATTGCACTATTTCATATTATCTTGGCAAAACAATCCATTCTGTATAGGCTGGTTTATTATGAAAAGTTTGACATAGAGCAAACCCACTTTCTCAGTTTTAACTTTTGAAATCAATGCTACCTTTCCAGCTGCATGGGTTGTATATATACTAGAGCACAGGTCTATTTGCTAGATTTTCAAAATGGCAAGTGCGCATCCTGTGCTTCATCTTTTTTCTTTTTTTAACCAAGATCGGTCAATCATTTTGATTTTTTTTTTAAACATCAATTAATAAACAAAGAGGGCTTTTTTTCATTGTGATAAATCATTTGTTGGCGTGTTGGGCAAGAGCAAACGGTGCCGATTTAAATGGTCCGCTCCTAAATACTTTTTTCTCCATCTCCCATCTATCTAGTGAACAAATCCAGATGGTGGTGCTTTGGTTCCCCAAATTCTGGATCGCTGCAGAGAAACTTTACCCACTAGCCGGCCTGAACTAAGTAAATTATACGATTTTGTTAGCGATTACATCAATGTTGGGTTTCTGTCCACCCTCAAATTTTTTGATAATATATATATATATAAGCAAAAGAACTCAATAGCGAGTTATGGTATATGATAGTGAAACCTCTGTATAGGAGCATAGAATTAAATTACGAAACTAGTTTTGGTATGAAATTTACCATACCCTTTTCTGTTGTATAATGAGACTGGAATGAACAACACAAGTTAATAAATATCTGAAAACCACACCACCTCCCCCAAAAAAGAGAAAAAGGATCATTAATCAAGAGTTTAGTTAATGATCTTAGAACCACACCTCCTGATTAATGATCTTTTTTCTCTAGGGTTTGTTTTTTTTGCTACATTAAAATTAGTTTTTTAATGTAGAAAGAAAATTTCTTTGGCAAATTTCTTTTAAAAAACATTTTTATTTTGTTTTTTGTTAGGCTATTGCAATTGCATCATATTAATTATATAGAATTTTCAAGGTAATTTAGAAATAGGGCTTTATCCCCCATACCCCCACTTAATTGTGGGGGTTGTCCCCCCATAATTTTTAAAAAATTGTAATATTCCTAATTTGAAAGCCTAACATGATGATGATGTTGAATTTAGGGAGTTCGAGACGGGCATCTCATTCACCCTGACGTAGACTGGTCTTCAGGTATCATTTGCTTAGAGGCGGTGATTGTCCTGACTGCCTTAAGAATTCAAGGGTATGTTGCAAGACTTTCCTTCAGATAATGTTATAGCAGGTTATCGAACCTACACTCTAACCCCAATCTATCCAACCCATTTCCTACACTAAGTCGGATGTGAGAAATCGAGGGAGAAACGAAACGGATTGTATATACAGTCCTTTATTTACAAAAGTAGGGATAAATATAGTCACAATGAGCCTAATATATATATATATATATATATATATATATATATATATATATATATATATATATATATATATATATATATATATATATATATATATATATATATATATATATATATGAGGAATTAAACCACATTCTCCGAAGACAATTTAATTCAGAACAGTTTCGGTATCAGTTGAAAAAGGGTGTGAGATACACCGAAACTGTTCTGAATTAAATTGTCTTCGGAGAATGTTGTTTAATTCCTCATCTTTTCTTGCGATATTGCATTAATTTTCATCATATATATATATATATATATATATATATATATATATATATATATATATATATATATATATATATATACACATAAAGAAAGAGCAAATATAGGTTCTGTGGGTGATAATACAACCACCACAGGGCTACACCATTTTTATTTTTTGCATTTCAAATAAATTCGAAGACAGAAAGAAAGATGCAGAAACCTTGTATAGCTGACTATAAATACATATAGTACAAGAGAAAGAAGGATTGGATGTGAATGAGCAAATGAGACAAGAAAACAGAGTTTTTTAAAGGCAAGAGAAAGGAACATTAGAACCCAGAATCAAAGAGAGCAGAGGGCGGTACAGTGAAGGCGATCCTTTACCAAGAAGACAGAAATAATGCCGCGAACCTGGCCAATTGGCCGGGACACGAACCTGGCCAATTCGTGTCCAATTCTTCTTTCTCTTGCACTATATATATATATATATATATATATATATATATATATATATATATATATATATATATATATATATATATACACAAAAAATCCCATCTTGCGAATACTACCAATCAAAAGTATTTAATTATATAAATATATACAAGGGGCGGTCAAATAAGTTTTGCAATTCAGATATAAGGAAACGAGATATGAGGAAAAGTGTTTTATTATTTTTTAATATAACTAACCTCGACTTCAATGCACTTGCACCACTTGTCCCTGAGGCTTTGAATTCCTGACAACCAGAAATCTCCCAACTGCTGTTCAATCCACTCCTGGACGGTGAGCTGGACATCTTCATCGTCCCCAAACCAGCATCCACGCAGTGCAGCCTTGAGCTGCCGGAATAAAAAGTAGTCGCTAGGAGCCAGATCTGAACTGTAAGGGGGATGGTTGAGCACATCGAATCCGCACTCGCGCAGGGCAGCTTGTGCAACTCTGGCCTTGTGGACTTTGACGATGTTCAAGTCGATCATGGGGCGTGAGGTTTCTAGGGACCCAATGGGCAGAGACCTTGATCATGGCCAAATTGTTGTGGATAATGTTGATAACACTTCCATGTGATATTCCAAGTTCTCGCTCAATTTCTTAGACCTTCACCCATCGATTTTCGAGGATCATCCTCTGCACACGGTCCACATTGTCCTTGTTGGTCACGTCTGATGGGGGGGGTCATCTTCAAGGGACTCACGACCATGGCAGAACTCCCTATTCCAGCGAGCAATGGTTGCATAGGAAGGGGCAGTGTCGGTGTACACTGCAACCATGCGTTTATGGATCTCTTTTGCATTCCTGCCTTCCTTGGTCAAAAATTTGATCACTGCGCGGTGCTAAACCTTCTCCATTGTCGAAAAATTTGTGACTGATGATCTGCAATCAGCTACTGCTTCTTAAATAGACGAGGCAGGAGCGTGCGGCTGCAAGTCCTGACTTGTCATAACTTGTACTAACACCCCCACAAACAGCCATTCCCCTTCCTCTGTTTTACCCTTCCGATTTGCAAAACTTATTGACCGCCCCTCGTAAATATAAAAGAAAATCCTATCTTATGAATACTACCAATCAAAAATATTTAATTACAGTAAATCCTTGATATAATGAACTATTTTGGGCGGGGGGCCGTTCGTTAAAGCCAAAAGTTCATTAAACCTGATGGGCGTTAAAAGCAATGGAAATAATGAAGCAAGTTCATTATGGATATGTAATACTATGTAATTACTAATAAAGTTAAGTGGACTACACAACATAGTATTGATACGAACCTTGCAATGTAGGAGACATGTGACACACCAACACTCACGCCAGCTGGTCATAACGCTTGCCCCTATTAAACCCAATGGAGTTCGGCCAGGAAATTTGGCTCATTATATCCAAAATTTGTTATATTGATGTTCATTATATCGAGGGGTTCACTGTATATACATATACAAAAAACAACCTTATCTTGCCAATACTACCAATCAAAAATATTTACAAATACAAAAGAAAAGACAAACAAACGGAGGCCTTAGCTTATGTGGTACCACGGTTTACAATTTGTGGGTCCCCTGGGAGAAAATCTTGCTGGCAGTCACTTTTGTGACCAAAATTGGGTATGCGCATCTTAGGGCCCTGGCGCCTCTGAGCTCAATTTGCTGAAAGAAATTTAAGAAGAATTCTTTTTAATTTTTCTTGGATGTGTGGGCTGAAGCCACTTCCTCCCAATAGAATTTTAAGAGTTATATTTTTAATATTAAGAGAGCTTAGATTGTGTATCATTTTTTGTCTTTTTATATTGTAAGTCTGACAGTTAAATAAATAATGTTTTACTGTTTCAGGCAAATTACATTGGTCGCAGTTTGGTGAATCTATTAATTTAATTGTTTAGATGGTAATTTAAGCCTACATGTCTTGATCTTAGGCTAACAAGTGCTGTTTCAAGTCTCCTATGTCTATCAAAAGACCATGACCAATGATTGAATTTTTTTTTTCACCAAATTGAGTAGAAGTTACAGATCTTTCCCATATAGAAGAGTATTCTTTTTGTATCTTTTCTTTTAATAAATTTACAATTTCACTTTTAAAGAATAGAGTTGTTTCTATATATTAAAGTTGTGTGAAGCTTTAGCCAGTAAATCTGCTTTTTCATTTCCTACAATCCCTATATGAGAGGGTATCCACTGAAAATATATTTTATGATTATTACTCTGAAGAGAGAGCCACAGAGATACTATTTCAGTAACTAGATTAGAGTATTTTTGATTTGTCTTATGTTCTTCTAATATATAAAGGCTAGATTGTGAGTCAGTGAGTATAACGGCAGATGTAGCAGGGTAGTTTTTGCAATGCCAAAGTGCCTTTTTAATGGCAAATAGTTCAGTGAAAAGTACAGTATGATCTCCATCTAATTTCCAAGAGTAGCATTGACCAGAGTTTTGAATAAAGATTGCAGATGAACATGAGTATTTATCATTTAAAAGTACTTTAGATACATCAGTAAATATTTTTTGAAATCCGATGAAATTGCTGTTTAATCTTTTATTAATATTTTACTAGTACTCGGCATTGATTTTGAGTAAGTTAATGGTAAATTTGATTGTATAGGTAGTTTCATAATTTCCCATGGAGGTATATTACTAATGGAAGATTCTCTATATATAAAGTGGTCCAGGCCAAATTTATTACATAATTTGATAGCTTGATAATAATAAGGTGGTTTATTGATGGTAGTCCACATAACTTCAGTGACAGCTTCTTTGTAGGAATTAAAGTTTTCTTTCAAAATATGATTGCTTGGTGATGATAGTGTTTTTACAAAGTATTTGATGCTGGCAAAATCTCTTTGAAACTGAAGTGGTAGCATACATGTGTGAGAGGTAATGGGAGAAGACCTCATTGCCCCGATACTAATTCTAATCCCAGCATTGACAATAACATCATTTGTTTTTTACAGAATGGCAGGAAGTCATATACTTCACATCCATATTGTATCTTACTGATGATATATACCTTAAGAAATATAAGTAGTGACTTTCGATCAGCTCCACAGGATAGTTTACTGAAAGATTTAAGTATATTCAGGCATTTTTTGCAGTTTAAGACAAGGTAATTTATATGATATTTCCAGGTTAAGTGAGGAGCATCAAAGAAGAGACCTAAGAACTTATTTTCTTTAATATTACATAAGAACATAAGAAAAGAAGGAGACTGCAAAAGACCATTCATGGCCTACACTTGGCAGCTCCTATTCTAGTCAACACACAAAAGATTTCTTACCAGAGAAAAGTCATCAACATTGTCACCCTTTAAGGAGTTCGTCAGATCAAATCTACAATATACATAAAATGCATCCAGAGGATTATGTCCATTCATGCAACCGCAAAATATAATCTCCCCACTCCTTAGAAAAATATATACATATGTACATAAAAAAAAAAAAAAAGTCAGTCCCATCTAGCAGCTTCATCCATATATTTATCTAATCTATTCTTAAAACTACCCAGAGAGGAGGCTTCTATCACATGTCTAGTGAGCCTATTCCATTCATCTACCACACGATTTGTAAACCAATTCCTCCCAATCTCCTTCCTAAACCTATACTTATCAAGCTTAAACCCATTGCTACGTGTCCTGTCATGTTCACTAAGTATAAGAACCTTACCCAGATCCCCTTTATTATATCCTTTTACCCATTTGAAGACTTCAATCAATTCCCCTCTGACTCTTCTGCTTTCCAATGTATGTAGATTTAGTTTTCTGAGCCTTTCACCATAAGGTAAGTTCCTTAGCCCACCAATCATCTTTGTCATCCTTCTCTGCACAGACTCAAGCAAATCAATATCCTTCCTATAATATGGTGACCAAAATTGTACTGCATAGTCTAGATGAGGCCTAACTAGCGCCAGATACAGTTTTAGAATGACTTCAGCACTCTTATTGCTTACACTCCTCCTAATGAATCCCAATATCCTATTAGCTTTATTCTTAGCATTTAGGCATTGCTTTCTAGGGCGAAGGTCTGAACTTACCAAAATACCCAAGTCCCTCTCACAATCGGTCCTCCCTAAAATTCTCCCATTTAATTTATAACTATTCAGTGGATTATTTCTACCTATACTAAGTACACTACATTTGTCTATGTTAAACTTCATTTGCCATTTCTCGGCCCAATTGGACAGAATGGTCAATTCCTCCTGCATTACAACAGCATCAGAATCAGCCCTAATGGCCCTACCTAGCTTAGTATCATCAGCAAATTTACTCAGGTCACTACTTATACCTATGTCAAGATCATTAATATAAATTAAGAATAGCAAGGGACCCAAAACAGATCCTTGCGGAACTCCACTGCTAACACACACCCACTCAGATTTAACTCCATCTATACTAACTCTTTGCTGTCTGTCACCAAGCCATGACTGAATCCACCTAAATATACTGCCATCGATCCCGTGTGCTTTAACTTTGCTCAGAAGCCGTAAGTGTGGCACTCGATCAAGTTATTAATTAATATAGTTGGTGTTCTGAATATTCTTTTATTTGTAAAATGCATTAGTTTAGTTTTCTCAATATTAATTGTAGTTCCCCATGTATCACAAAAGTCTTTTATTTTATTAACTGCCCTCTGAAGATTTATTTCAGATTCCTGTAGGGTATTCCCACTGGTATATATTGCCGGATCATCTGCAAAACAAGATATATTGCAATTTACTAGTTGAGGCATGTTATTATTGAAAATTGTATATAGAATAAGAACATAAGAAAAGAAGGAGACTGCAAAAGACCATTCATGGCCTACACTTGGCAGCTCCTGTTCCAGTCAACACACAAAAGATTTCTTACCAGAGAAAAGTCATCAACATTGTCACCCTTTAAGGAGTTCGTCAGATCAAATCTACAATATACATAAAATGCATCCAGAGGATTATGTCCATTCATGAAACCGCAAAATATAATCTCCCCATTCCTTAGAAAAATATATACATATGTACATAAAAAAAGTCAGTCCCATCTAGCAGCTTCATCCATATATTTATCTAATCTATTCTTAAAACTACCCAGAGAGGAGGCTTCTATCACATGTCTAGTGAGCCTATTCCATTCATCTACCACACGATTTGTAAACCAATTCCTCCCAATCTCCTTCCTAAACCTATACTTATCAAGCTTAAACCCATTGCTACGTGTCCTGTCATGTTCACTAAGTATAAGAACCTTACCCAGATCCCCTTTATTATATCCTTTTACCCATTTGAAGACTTCAATCAATTCCCCTCTGACTCTTCTGCTTTCCAATGTATGTAGATTTAGTTTTCTGAGCCTTTCACCATAAGGTAAGTTCCTTAGCCCACCAATCATCTTTGTCATCCTTCTCTGCACAGACTCAAGCAAATCAATATCCTTCCTATAATATGGTGACCAAAATTGTACTGCATAGTCTAGATGAGGCCTAACAAGCGCCAGATACAGTTTTAGAATGACTTCAGCACTCTTATTGCTTACACTCCTCCTAATGAATCCCAATATCCTATTAGCTTTATTCTTAGCATTTAGGCATTGCTTTCTAGGATGAAGGTCTGAACTTACCAAAATACCCAAGTCCCTCTCACAATCGGTCCTCCCTAAAATTCTCCCATTTAATTTATAACTATTCAATGGATTATTTCTACCTATACTAAGTACACTACATTTGTCTATGTTAAACTTCATTTGCCATTTCTCAGGCCCAATTGGACAGAATGGTCAATTCCTCCTGCATTACAACAGCATCAGAATCAGCCCTAATGGCCCTACCTAGCTTAGTATCATCAGCAAATTTACTCAGGTCACTACTTATACCTATGTAAAGATCATTAATATAAATTAAGAATAGCAAGAGACCCAAAACAGATCCTTGCGGAACTCCACTGCTAACACACCCCCACTCAGATTTAACTCCATCTATACTAACTCTTTGCTGTCTGTCACCCAGCCTTGACTGAATCCACCTAAATATACTGCTATCGATACTGTGTGCTTTAACTTTGCTCAGAAGCCGTAAGTGTGGCACTCGATCAAAAGCCTTACTAAAGTCCAAGTATAAAATATCATAGTTTTCATCATTATCTGCTGCTTCATACACCTTACTATAAAAAGACAGCAAATTAGTCAGACAGGATTTACCCTTACTAAAGCCATGCTGTGATTCTTTTATCAACTTATGCTTATCCAAGTGATCTCTAATATTCCTTGCTATAATAGATTCCATCATTTTCCCTAACACTGATGTCAAACTTACTGGTCTGTAATTAGACATATTTGTTTTATCCCCTTTCTTAAATATAGGTATCACATTGGCTTTCTTCCATGCCACTGGCACAATGCCACTCTCCAATGATTTTCTAAAGATGCATGCTAGGGGCTCACTTAACACATCCTTACATTCTTTCAAAATTCTAGGAAAGAGCTCATCAGGACCGGGTGCTTTACTACTTTTGATTTTATCAATTTCCTTTGTCACTATCTCCTTTGTGATCAAGATATCCTTTAATTTCTCTTCATCATTACCCCGAAAGATCATTGACACCTCGGGTATATTTAGAGTATCCTCCTGTGTAAATACTGAGAGAAAAAAGTCATTTAGCATTCCAGCCATTGAGTCCCTATCACTCACTAATTCTCCATTGGAATCTATAAGTGGGCCTATTTTATCTCTAACCTTAGTTTTGTATAATTGATAAAAACTTTTAGGATCTTCCTTTGCCCTATTTGCCACTTTAATTTCATAATTTCTCCTTGCTACTCTAATTAACTTTTTAACATCTCTTGCTAGTTCATTATATCTCTGCCTTAAGTGATCCTCTCCATTTTTTATTTTCCTATAAATGCCCTTTTTAATGCCAATATAATGCTTAATTTTATCTGTCATCCATTTTGGGTCATTATTTTTAGTCCTAATCTCCTTATATGGAATGTTAATCATCTGACCTGTAATTAATTGCTCAATTATTCTTTCATACTCCTCTTCAATTGTATTCTCTTCCTCCTGGTGATTATTGTCTCCACTAACTGATATCATTGAATCTATTCCTGAATTGATTTCATTGCCTGGTTTCTGTACAACTGCCTCCAGGTAAGTCCTTAGCCCATTATAATTTGCTCTTCTAAAGTCAGGAATTTTAACATTGTTCATGCTACTATCAATACCATTCCATTTCATCTTGAATCTAATTTCACAATGGTCACTATTACCCAAATTTCCTCCAATCTCAGTATCCTATAATAAGTATAAGTAGTGACCTGAGTAAATTTGCTGATGATACTAAGCTAGGTAGGGCCATTAGGGCTGATTCTGATGCTGTTGTAATGCAGGAGGAATTGACCATTCTGTCCAATTGGGCCGAGAAATGGCAAATGAAGTTTAACATAGACAAATGTAGTGTACTTAGTATAGGTAGAAATAATCCACTGAATAGTTATAAATTAAATGGGAGAAATTTAGGGAGGACCGATTGTGAGAGGGACTTGGGTATTTTGGTAAGTTCAGACCTTCGTCCTAGAAAGCAATGCCTAAATGCTAAGAATAAAGCTAATAGGATATTGGGATTCATTAGGAGGAGTGTAAGCAATAAGAGTGCTGAAGTCATTCTAAAACTGTATCTGGCGCTAGTTAGGCCTCATCTAGACTATGCAGTACAATTTTGGTCACCATATTATAGGAAGGATATTGATTTGCTTGAGTCTGTGCAGAGAAGGATGACAAAGATGATTGGTGGGCTAAGGAACTTACCTTATGGTGAAAGGCTCAGAAAACTAAATCTACATACATTGGAAAGCAGAAGAGTCAGAGGGGAATTGATTGAAGTCTTCAAATGGGTAAAAGGATATAATAAAGGGGATCTGGGTAAGGTTCTTATACTTAGTGAACATGACAGGACACGTAGCAATGGGTTTAAGCTTGATAAGTATAGGTTTAGGAAGGAGATTGGGAGGAATTGGTTTACAAATCGTGTGGTAGATGAATGGAATAGGCTCACTAGACATGTGATAGAAGCCTCCTCTCTGGGTAGTTTTAAGAATAGATTAGATAAATATATGGATGAAGCTGCTAGATGGGACTGACTTTTTTTTTTTTATGTACATATGTATATATTTTTCTAAGGAGTGGGGAGATTATATTTTGCGGTTGCATGAATGGACATAATCCTCTGGATGCATTTTATGTATATTGTAGATTTGATCTGACGAACTCCTTAAAGGGTGACAATGTTGATGACTTTTCTCTGGTAAGAAATCTTTTGTGTGTTGACTAGAATAGGAGCTGCCAAGTGTAGGCCATGAATGGTCTTTTGCAGTCTCCTTCTTTTCTTATGTTCTTATCCTTAATAACTTCTTCCCTATTTGTCAGAACTAAATCCAGTATATTATTACCTCTAGTGGGTTCGTAAATAATCTGCCTCAGAAAATTATCTTGGACAACATTAAAAAATTCCTCAGCCTCCTGATCACCCACAAGAGCTTCCCAGTCTATATTTCTGTAATTAAAATCGCCCATTATACACACATGCTTACTTCTACATGCCCGTTCAATCTCCTGCCACAGAAGATTTGAAGCTTCCTTACTAAGATTTGGTGGTCTGTATAATAATCCTATGAGAAGCTTGTTTTTACCTTCCTTTACATTTAGCCATAATGACTCTGTGTTATCATCTAATTTAATTGTACTGTTTACACAACACTGGAGATTATCTTTAATATAAATAATAACCCCTCCTCCTCTCTTCCTATTCCTATCTGTATGGAACATATAAAAGCCCTCAATCTCAACCTCAGGTTTAAAGTGATTTCCTGCCAAATCAAGCCATGACTCTGTTATCGCAATTATATCAAAATTCTCTTCACTCGCTAACGCTCTTAAGAGATCTATCTTATTCCTTATACTCCGACCATTTGTGTAGTATATTTTTAAGGTTTTTTTATTATTCCCATCTTCATTGCATCGTGCTTTTCTATTCCTAGTTATCTGCTCATTCACTTGTGCATTAGTCCCCCTATAACGCATCAGTATGCCCTCTCCCCTAGCTATTCCTCTATCTCTGCATCCCTTCCATTTCCTACACCTGCCCTCTATTCCTGTTATTCCCTTACCTCTAACAGCTTCTAGTTTCCCACCCGTAAGGACCTAATCACACTATCCAGCTCCCCCCATAGAACCTCAACACCTGCCCGACTAAGATGGAGCCCATCCATCGCATACAACCTCCTATTCCCGTAAAACCCACCCCAGACATCTACAAATACCAATCCTAACTCCTCACACAGTCCTTTCACAAATTCATTCAAACCAATTGCATGCGACAACCATTCTACCCCCACATCCAATCTCGGAAGCACACCAGAAACAACACCTTTTACCCTGCTTTTACTCATCCTTTCAACTAACCTTTTATACTGCTCACATAACTCACATGTACCCACCTTCTTTACATCATTCACTCCCACATGCGTAATCACAACTGCATCCCTCTCACACCCAGAAACCAGCCTATCATACCTCTCACAAACATCACTTACACCAGCACCCGGCAGACAAACTCTCATTCCCTTCCATTTGCTATCACTCAACTTCCTATCTAAATACCTAATCTGAGAGTCACCCATCACTAGCACCTCAGTCATTCTCCTATTCTGTCTTGGCCTAACATTACCCTCCCTCCTGCTCTCAGTCACACTACCACCCATCCTGCTTTCATCCACAATCACACCAGGCAAATCACTTTCACACTCTTCCTCTCTCAGGACATTGAATCTGTTAGTCAACCTAACAGGTTCTATGTCCCTCTCATTCACACACCTAACCTGTCCTAACTTATCTATCCTATCCATTTTCACCCACCATTCATCATCACTCACAACTTCCACACTGTTCCCAGTCCTAGCCCTATCTTCCACCCTCTTAGCACTAATCTCACCCTTCAATCGCACACTTGCATCTCTTCTCACCTCAAACACCAAATCATTCAACCTCTTACATTCCCCACTCAACCTCCTAACCTCCCCTTCCAGAAAACACACACGGCATTCAGTTACATTCACTCTCCTTTCAACTCCACATGCATCACACACCACATACACACTACTTTCAAACGGTATGCTCTCACCATCTATACAAACAGCCATACTCTCAGAAATTTACTAAGGAAAAAGTTAACACTCACCAAAAAAAATTCTTACTCAGGATTGCTGCCAGTTATCTTCCCCAAAAGTATTAATCACTAATGTATTTATTACACAGTGATTGATGTATTAAATAAATACAAAAAACTATACACCCAAATCAGTATTATATCCCAATCTTACAATGAGAATCAAGAGCTTCCTGTAAGACAACCTTCCAGAACAAAGCCAGACAGCCAACTGGTGACAATACTGAACCTTGTGGTATTCCTCTAACAAAATTAAAGCTATCAGATAAGAATTCCCCAATGGAAATTTTAAATGAGGGGTTTTCTAGATAATTGACTAAAATAGCTAATAATCTTCCTGATATACCAGATTCTGCAAGTTTGTACATTAAAGCCTGATGTGGCACCAGATCAAATGCTTTTTTTTGTTTTAGGTTTATCCTAATCAAAAATTTTAATTTAGGAAGTGGGTCAATTGAGCTATGTTTCTTACAAAAACCACATTGGAAGGGTTTTATTATATTATTTTTTTCAAGATACCAATAAAGTCTATTATAAATCATTTTCTCAAAGCATTTTCCCAAAATAGAGAGTAAAGAGATTAGTTAATATGAACCTGAATTTGCAGGATCTTGATCAGGTTTTTTTATGGGTATCAATAATGTTGCTTTCCATGAGGATGGAAATTTGCCTTGTAACCAGCAAGCATTAAGTATTTTTAAGATTTTCTTTTTATATTCCAGCGGCAGGTTTATTAGAAAAGATTTATGGATTAAGTCCGATCCCATGGCTTTTCCTCCTTTTTCTGAAGTGGTGATATAACTATCCATATATTCTTCCCAAGTAAATTCTTTTTTATAGTCTTCTGATAAGTTTTTTATAGCGTCATTGATCAGTTTATTTTCTTGTTCATTTAAAATAACTGGATCTGCATTTGCAAGAAGATCTGCAAAATTTTGGCCAAAAATATTTGCTTTTTCTCTGTCATTTAACACTGGATTATCATTTTGAATAAGATGAAATGTTTATTCTTTGTAGGTGCCTCTGAATTTTTTAAAATAGAACCAAATATCTTGAATTGGTGTTCCTAAAGTTTATATTAGAAATAAATTTTTGTAGAGATATTTTCTTTGCTCTTCTAATTGTCCTCTGTGCTATAGCTTTTTGTTTATTAAAGGCTATGGTGTTCTGCTGCATTCCTCTGTCCACCATGGTTTGTTATACTTAGTGCTTTTAGGTTGAGTGCTAAGTTTGAATGAAAGTTATTTTGCTGGCATCTATTATATGTTCTGTTATTTCATTTAATTCTTCGACTGGATTTTGGGATACATCTGCTTGTATTGGAGCAAGATTAGTTGTCCAATCTGACCATTTGTTATCTTTTATCTTCCAATTTGGTCTTTTTCTTGTTTTGGATATAATTATTTGTTTAGATATGGAGATAAGGATCGGGGTATTTTCAGTTTTGTCTGAAAGAGCTGCAGATACTAGAGTGAGATCGATAGTTGAATAAGAGTTATTTTTTAAGTCATATCTTGTTTTGAGACCAAAGAGGAGTAGCTAGAGATAGATCTGATTGGATGATATAGTTATTGAAGGAGATTGCTTGTTGCAGGGGTTCACGTAAAAGATAATTATCCCATGTTGGGCGTCTTTGATTTAGGTCACCACAAATAATTAATTTGTTACCCACTTGAGAGATATAGAATTCTAATTCTTTATCAATAAAGTTGTTTGCATGGGTTTTTTTTTTTTTTTTTTTAATTAAGGGGCTATCTGGCGACTGCCGACTTAGGCATTAGTCGCCGTAAACAAACAGCCTAGTTCTAGGCTACTTTAAAAATTAAACAGGAAACAATAAAAAGAAATAACAATAAAAAAGCAATAACAAAAAAAAAACAAAAACAACAACAATCGAACTGGGTTAAATGAAAGGGAGAAGGCCAGCCTCCCCCCAAAAGTCAATAAGTCCACTAGTCATGGTGCACGCACTCGTCCCGAGTACAATGGACAGGCGGTAGCGACCCCGCCCATCCCGGTACCGGGACAGGTATCGTGCGCGAAGATCACCCAGACTGGGACATTCAACAAGAATGTGCCGAACAGTCTGGGGGACGACGCAGTCGTTGCAATAGGGCGCAGGCGAGCGCTCCATCAAGTAGCGATGCGTCACACGAGTGTGTCCGATTCGAAGACAACAGAAAGCAACCTGAAGCCGCCGCGGCATTGGGGGATAGGTCCATGGGAACAGTCGCGGCGCAATGGCACGCAACTTTAAGTTCCCCTCGACCGTCTCCCATCTTCTTTGCCAAGCAGTCCGAAGAGCTGCCCGTATTCCTGCCATGTAGTCAGTGTGAGGAAGAGCGAAACGCTGGTCCGGTCGCAGAGTCCTCGCGGACTCTTTGGCGCCCTCATCGGTGCGCTCATTCCCCGCAATTCCTACATGTCCAGGAACCCAGCAGAAGATAATCTCGACATCTGCCCGGCTCGCCAAAACCGTGGCGTCACGGATTTCGCGAACCAGGGGATGCGGAGATTCCAATGCCCCGAGAGCACTCAGGGCGCTTTGTGAGTCGCTATAGATCACAATCCGGTCTCCGAACCGGGCACGTCGCGTAATCTCCCGTACCGAGTGGTGTATTGCCACCAGCTCGGCCGTGAAGACAGACGCAGCGCCCGGTAGAGCCCCGCTGACTTCAAAGAGAGGGGATACGGCGTGGAAGCCGACCCCCTCTTGGGACTTGGAGCCATCCGTATACACTGGCACGGTACCAGCGTGACACGATGTGTGCTCCAAAAAGGTCGAAGGCAATACTCCCGGCGCAGTACAAGCTTTGGGAGCAGAGGCGTGGCGACAAATAGCCAAATGTGGTACCCTCCAGGGTGGCGTCCTGGGCAGAACCAGGGGCGCCACCGGCCCGAGAGCTATATCTACCTCTCGAAGGAGTTTCCTGGCCCGGCCCTAAACCCAAAGGGTTTAGGGTATGACTGGCGTCTCTCGGCGGCATAGGCACCATCGAGATCAGCTGCGGATGCAGTGAGAGCTGTTGGCGACTGAGGGAGGCGCCGGGCTCGCGCGTAAAGGCGAGTGATGCACTGCACGCGGCGCAGAGCGAGTGGCATCTCCCCAGCATCGACCAACAGGCTCTCAATGGGGGAAGTGCGGAAGGCACCGGTCGCAAGGCGAAGGCCACTGTGGTGGATCGAATCCACCTTCCGCAATAAACGCTCGGCTGCGGATGCATAAAACTCGCATCCGTAGTCGAGCTTCGAGCGAACAAAGGATCGATAAAAAAGTAAGGCGGTAGCCCTATCAGCGCCCCAAGCGCTGAACGTCATGGAACGGAGAATGTCCATGGCGCGGGTACAAGAGACCCTAAGGCTGCGAATATGAGCCTCCCAGGTGAGGCGTCGGTCGAATACAAGACCAAGGAAACGGTGCGACTCAACCACATCCAGGCGCACCCCATTAAGAAACAAATCTGGGTCGGGGTGAAGCCGTGGATGGCGGCAGAAGTGCACCACCTTAGTCTTGGCCAAAGAAAACCGAAACCTGTGCGCTTCGGCATAGCGAGAGACGCGGTTCAATGCCTGTTGGAGTCGACGCTCCAGAGTTGGCATCTGGGCCGCGCCAAAAGAGATCGAAAGGTCGTCCACGTAGAGCGTAGCGAGAACATCTTCCGGCAGCACCGAGGTGATGCCGTTGATGCTCAGGGCAAAGAGTGTGACACTGAGGACACTTCCCTGCGGGACACCCTCTTCCTGCTCCTTTGGGCCGGAGAGGGCTCCCCCCACCCGTACGCGGAATCGACGATCTCGCAAAAATTCAGATATAAACATTGGGAGGCGTCCCCTCGCCCCCATCGTGTGGAGAGTCTCCATGATACCGTATCGCCATGCGGTATCATAGGCCTTCTCCAGATCAAAAAACACCGTGGCGTAGTGCTGTCTACGAAGGAAAGCCTCGCAGACGGCATTTTCCAGTCGGAGCAGAGCATCCGACGTGGAGTGGAACTTACGGAAGCCGCACTGTGCAGAAGACAGATGGCCTCCGCTGTCCAGAAAATAGGCTAATCTAACATTTACCAATTTCTCCATCAACTTGCACACGCAAGAGGTTAGAGAGATTGGGCGGAAACCAGTCGGAGTAGAGTGATCTCTCCCCGGCTTGCGAAAGGCGAGCACAGTAGCGATTCGCCAGGAGTCTGGGAGAAGACCTTCCACCCAGATCCTGTTGAACAAATCTAACAGAAAGGCCATGCCTCGCTCACCCAGGTGTCGAAGCATGGCGTACGGGACATCGTCCGGACCATGGGCGGTGTCCGCGCACGAAGCGAGAGCGGAACGCAACTCACTCACAGTAAACCTGTCGTTGAAGGGTTCTCCGCCTCTGGAGGTAAAGTCCAGCCGGCGGCCTTCCGCGACATCACGACGTGCATTGAATGCTGGCGGAGCAGCATCACGGCTAGAGAATGCGGAAAAAGCGGTCGCTAAGGATTCCGCCACGGACGCGGGGTCCGAGATTGCGGTCCCATTCTCCTGGAGAACGGGAGGGGGGTCCTGCGAGAACTTGCCCCGAATCCTTTTGACTCGCTTCCACACCTCAGCTAAAGGGGTCTTCCCGTTAAGTGAAGACACGTATGCCCGCCAAGAAGAGCGGCGGGCGTGCTTCGAAATATACCGGAACCTAGCCCTAGCCCGACGAAATTCAGCGACAGTGAAATCGTTCGGGCGGCGCTTATAGCGCATGTAGGCATAACGCTTCTGTTTGAGGGCCGTCTCACACTCGGACAACCACCATGGGAGTGGTCGGCGTGCAAAACGGCCAGACGTCCTAGGAATAGTAGTCAGGCCCACGGCGATGAGGTTGCCGGAGAAGAACTCAACGGCCTCATCTACCGACCTAAACTCCTCGACTGAGATAGAGAATTCAGTCATTTCCTGAAATGCAGGCCACCGCGCCCGCGCCAAGCACCACCGAGGTGGTCTCTCAGGCGGGAGTTGCCCTGAAAATGATATTTGAATGGGAAAGTGATCACTACCATGGAGGTCATCGACCACCCCCCAATCAAAATCAGGCTGTGCATCCGAAGAGCACAAAGATAGGTCAAGGCAAGAAAATGAAGCGGTTCTCGGACAGTGATGCGTAAACTCATCCACGTTTAGGACACCCATCTCAAGCTCTTCGATCAGATCGGCAAGGACTTGTCCCCTGGGATTTATGGTGTAATCTCCCCAGAGAGGATGCCTGTCGTTCAGATCTCCAAGCAAGAGATAGGGCCTCGGCAACCGTGCCACGACGCGGCGAAAGTCCCCCGCGTCGAAGTCAGCTGATGGTGGAATGTACGCAGAAATGATAGTATACCTCCTATCCAGGTGCAGCTGCACAGCCACTGCCTGAAAGGAGGTATCTAAAGAGAAAGGAAGAATGGAGACATCATGCCAGGTGTAAACCGCGCATCCCCCAGCCCGGCCATCCCGCGGTGGTGGGGTCGCAAGACCCTTATACCCCGGGAGGGCAGGCAGGGGGCACGCGCCTAGCATGGTCTCCTGCAAAAAAATAGCTAACGGGGAACGGGACGAGGCGAGCCTCCGCAGCTCCTCCCAGTTGGCCCGGAGTCCACGGCAATTCCATTGAAGGAATATGCTCTCCAGGCCTAGCTCGGAGGAGACGCGGGGGCCCTCCTCGAATTGAAGACCCTCACGGGAATAGCCGTACGCTTCCTAGGGGCAGAACCCCGGGCGCTGTTGGCCGGACAAAGCACTGGAGGCGCTGTCGCCTTCGAGGACTTATTGGGGGAGGTTGGGCTCGACATGCGAGTCTTTTCCTCCCTCCGCCTCGAAACCTTAGGCGGGCGCTGGGGCTTCGGAGGCGGGGCGGCCTCTTTTCGAGGAACCACCGTCTCCGAGCCACTCGCTCCACCTCGGGGCATGGGCGAAGGAGCCGAAGCTCCTTTGTTGCTGTCCTCCTTTCGGGTGACAGCTTTAGGAACCCCGGAAGATGGCCTAGCGACCATCTTCAGGGGTGTTGCCTCCTGTGAGTCTAACGACTCGGTGGAGGCGCGTGGCCGTTTCGCCTTGCGGGAAACGGTCACGCTGGGGGAAGAGGGGGGAGCCCTGGTTTTAGCCGGGGCTGGGTATGAACCCTTTTTGCCCGCCAGCTTTACCCAGAGAGCGCCCGGGTTGGGTAGAGCCCGCAGAAGGGCTCCGAATGGGCGCGGAAACAACCATGCTCGTTGGCCTGGATGGGCCAGGAGCAGAGGGTGCCTTTCGAACTACTGAGGCATATGACGTCCCAGGCAGAGCTGGGCGCGCCAGGACCAAGTCCTTAGCCTCGCGGAATGAGAGTCTATCCTGGGCCTGAACAGCCAGGATTTCTTTCTCCAGGAGATATGCACCACATTGCTTCGAAGAAGCAGGGTGCGGCTCTCCGCAATTGACACACTTGGCCACACACGATTTGGACTTATCGTGTGCGACCTTGGAGCAATTTACACAGACTTCGGGTGACCCCGACTTTGCACATCTATATGAGCGATTCGTATGGCCAAAGCGGTGACAGTAATAGCACCGCCGCGGCAGTGGCACGAATGCCTTCACACGGTAGCGGTATCAACCGGCACGCACCGACTCAGGGAGCTTGTCACAGTCGAACGTGACGAAGAGTGTAGGGGTGGGTCTCGAAGCCCCTCCCTGTTTTCTCATCACACGTTCGACCTTGACCGCCCCATGGTCGGCCAGCTCTAGGGTGATGTCCTCAATGGAGTAGTCAACGAGTTCCCTCGCATAAACTACTCCTTTCACAAAGTTCATGGTAGAGTGCGGCATCACACTCACCGGGGTGCCATGAAGTGTCGGCGGGATTCGCCGCATTCGCCAGAAGGCTGCCGTCCGAGAAACGGGTCACCTTCGGCTCTCTACCAATTGCACTAGCTAATTCTCTCCTCTAATGGATCATGTTGCCCTTGGACAGCATGGTGCCATCAGTGGAGCGAATAACGAGGAAGCGTTTGAAGCCAGCGGGCTCGAAAATGCCAGGTAACCTCTGAATGAGGGGCCCCGATGTCATCGAGGCTCCGCCCTGTGCACTCTTGGTGTTAGTCTTGGTCAGGGGCTCCGCACACGAGGGGGTAGAGGGGCCGGATGTGCCGATCTTGGCTTGGTCGCCTACCAAAGTGGTAGCAGACCCATCCGTCCCCGCAGCCCCCGCTGATGGAGAGGAGCCCCGAGTCTTCTTTGTCTTTTTCTTTTTTGGAGAGGAGGGCGGGGAATGAACCCGCTTTTCACCTCCGCCGGCAGAAGCCCCCAGGCCAGATGGACCGGCCTCAGCCAGGTCCCTCTCCGAAATGGAGAAGGTCCTGGTTGTCGTAGGGGCACCTGTCGGAGGAGATCCCTCCCCTCCTTTTACTGCCTCGGAGCCCTCAGCCATTTGAGGAGGACCTTGCATAGGGGCGGATTCGGGTTCGGTGCTTGGCGCCGAGCCCGAATTCCCCCCCATGGAAGGCCCTACCGTCTGAGGCGGGGTCTCCTCAAGGACCATGTTTATCACAGGAGGGGCCTCCAGTTGGCCATCCCCTCCCAGGACATCGCAGGTCCCCTTGGCAGTGTCGCCAGTCTTGTGTGGGGAGGCACAGGCCTTGACCCCAGCAAGGTTTAAAATTCTTGCCAGCAGGTCTTTTGATGGGGAGCGGCTGGCTAAGGGCTGCCTGCTGGCTTTCTTGGCAGTCCCCTTGGAAAGAAAAGAGGGGACTGCCGCCGGGAAAAGGGAGGTGCCCGAAAGCACCTCCAGAGAAGGGGGTGAGGGGGAGTCCCCTGCACCCGTAGGCGAAGGAGAGGAGTAAGCCTCCTCTCCGGTTAGAGAAATATGGAGGGTCCCCTGTGCAAGCACAGGGTGAGGAACCTCCATTTTTTTGCTGGAGCTGCCCGAGGGCGGCTCCGTCGATGGAACAGGGGAAGTTGAGGGTTGGGTTTGTTTTTTTTTATCATCATTGGGCATGGTGACCCTTTTTTAAACACGGGATGCAATCGCGCACCTCTCGCAGTAGCCCGCACTGCGAGAGGTGCTTACAAGCCCAGGGCCGCCATTTGGGACCACCCCTCCCGCCTGGTGGTCTGGCAGTCCATCGGCATGGCGGCTCCACCTTGGACACGGCGTAAAAATTAATAGATTGTGAAGAGGAGAGGAAAAGGGATGTGAGGAAGGTATGGGTGGGGATGAAGCAGGTAGTTAAAAACCAGCAACCCCAGACCGGAGCTCAGGGGTTAGGGAACATTGTCCCCCACCCCCTCAGCCCCGATGCGGTATGGTTGGCTGAAAGGAAGGTCAGCATCTACCCTGTGAAATTAGAGGCTGACCAGAGAAAGTTGTGGGAGAGGTTGTGTGAAAAGAGAGGAAACAAGTGTTTTGAAGGAAGGAAGAGAGGCTAAGCTGGGGCCGGACGGAGCGCTGGATCCCGTCAGCACGGCGGCCAGAGTGACAAATCGCCGCGCCCCTTACGGGGTGTTTGCATGGGGATCGTATAAATTGAGTACATCAACAGCATTATTATTTTTTAGATAAATTCTGGTAGCTTGAGCTTCTAAGATTTTGTTAATATAGTTATTTAGTTTTATAATTTTATAGTTTATATCTTCGCGAATTAAAGTCATTATACCCTTACCCCTTCTATCACTATCTATTCTAAAATTTGTATAGTTAATGAAACTAACATTTGATTCAGTACCCAACCGTGTCTCACATATACAACACAAGTGGGGTTTGTTAGCGTATAAATAAACTGATAAGTGGGAGAATAAGCTCTGGCATTTCCATTGTAGAATTTTTATGTTCTTTGTTTTATTATCCATTTTATTTGACTTTTTTATTTATAGATTCAGTTTCATTAGTAACAGGTCTTTTATTAGAAGATTTAGTTAAATTTGGATTATTAGTTTTTATTGTTTTTTATTTTTTTCATCAGGTTCAGAATTTATTTTTAAAGATTTTTTTACCTTGAGGATTACCGGCATCATTTGCTTCAACAACAGAAGATTTCTGTCTTTTTTTATCAACACTTGCATTTTTAGGAGGTATAGTAAAGTTAAGTTTATTTTCTTTAGATAGTGGGTTACTCGTGTCTTGTTTGGCACTTTTATCCTGATTATCAACATTAATAGGCGTTTTCTGTTTTTTATTTCCTTTTCACCTGATATTGGTTGGATTTCTTTATTAGGTGTTAGATTAACAGATTGAGAATATATAGCTTCCCCTTGCATTTTTTTGCATCAGCCATTGCTTCTTCAAATTCATCCTGTCCCAATAATCTTTTGAGCAAAGCAATAAGAAGAAAGTTGTAAATAGTAGTATCATTTGCAGTATTTTGATAGTTACTGGTTTGGGGCAGGTCAATAAGGAACGCAAATAAATTAATGTGAGGGTTAGGATTAATTGTCCTGACATGAGCAATTGATTTGAGGTTCTTATTAATTAAGGTTTGGGGGTTAATTGACTTGTCAGTGATTATATTATTTATAGCTTGGTTTTGTAGGTTGGATTTTAAGATAGATGCATAGCTTGAGTGATTTACCTCTTGGAAATTTTGTATATCCATAACAGTTACTTTAGCACTAGTAGAAAGATGAGAATTTATACTATTATTTTGTTTTATTTGCATTTTTGCTCTCTCATAACTAATATTTGATCTTTTTGCTATTGTTTCAATTTTCCTGGCTTCCCTGTATACTCTGCATCCTTTAAAGGTTGAGACATGATTTAAATTGCAATTTGCACATTTCAAGGTCTCTCTTGGGCAGTCTTTAGCTGAGCGGTTATTGCTACATATAAGGCATTTTACTTTTGATCTACAGGAATTTAGAGTATGTCCATATTTCTGGCATTTAAAACATTGTATTGGTTGTGGAATGTAATCATTTACAAAGAAGTTAGTGTACAATATTTTAATTATTGTTGGCTTGTTTTCAACAGAAAAGTCAATTTTAATGAATCGTGTTGGAGAGTTGTCTTTCTTGATTCTCTTATTAATACGAGACATTGATAATATAGGATAGCCTTTAGAAATTAATTCATTTTTTATTTCAACTACATTTTCATTTAAAGCAATTGGGCCAATAACCCCATAGGATTTTGGAAAATCTGACAATAATTTGCATGTTACTTTCCATTCACCTTGTGGAAAAACTGCACTGTCCAAGAAGATATCTTGGTAAACATGTAGATTGGCGGCTCAGCCGAAAAAGTGGATTTTTTGTTTGTTTATATTTCGTTCACCCCTGCCTGAATATTCATGCGTGTTGGAGTCCTATTTGAAATATACCCAGCGCCATTTTTTTTATAAAAATGCTCGAAACTAACCAAATGAAAAACACTATATATAAAGAAAAATTTTAATTAATTAGTGGAATAATGTTAGTTATCCAGAACTAATTACAGATCCATCACTAACACCGATCTCTTCTACAAACTTTGTTATTGTTGTTGTTGATTTGGGCTGCTTGGATGGTAGTCACATGAGCCCTGTTGCAAGTAGTTTGTTGCATGTAGGATACTTGGTCAAGTTATTTTAGATGGTACTTAATTAGTAATAGTTGTGACTTAAGTTTATTGTTGATATTCTTGAGAGCTGCCCGCTGTTGGTGACGAATTTTGCTGTATCGAGGATTTGTGGATGGATGGGGGGGTCAAAACCTGCTCCATCCAGCAGGATTGCCAGGATTAGCTGACGGATTCCCAGGCTTGATAGGAGGGCTCTCAGTGTGGTATGGAGGCTGTGGAAGCGATGGCAGTGTAGCAGGCAGGAAGTGTTTCACTGTCTCCTCCTGATTCTGGCACCACCTGAAGTATGGGGAGTCCGTCAAGTGAAGTTTGTACCTGTGCCTGTTCAGGCCACAGTGTCGAGTCCTCAGGCGGAATAGGGCCACATCCAGGCGATGGTGCTTGTGTCGGCTCCACAGTGCAGGGGAGGTGTCGTTGTGGATTTGTCCAAGGCTGGTTTCTTGTAGCACAAGTCTAAGTTTGGTGTCCCACTTCTTCTTGATCTCTTTCCTGGTAAGGGTTCAGGCATTGTGGTATTCAAGTTGGAAAGGTTCCTCTGTTTCTGGCACTGCCTCCCTTGTGGCTTGATCAACAATTTTGTTCCCCTGAATTCCAACATGTGACAGAACCCACTGCAGTGTGATCTGCCGTCCTCCTTTTTTGAGGTGGTGCAGTTGTGCCTGTATCTTGTGCACCAGGGTAGTGTATGTGTAGGTGAGCCTATTGGTAATTAGTGCCAGACTAGTTTGGGAGTCGGTGTAGATCACCACCTTGTCAGATATTATAAGGTTGATGTTGTCCAGAGCACACAGGATGGCATGAAGTTCCACGGCTATATTAGAGTGGCTGGGTGGTAGCCACCAGGTTCTGCAAAGTTTGGAGATGGGGAAGTAGATTGCCGATGATGAAATGCCCTTTTCTGGTGAGTGGGATCAGTCTGTAAAAACTGAAGTGTGCGAGGAGTACAGCTCATTGTGCCTGTTGAGGAAGAGTTGCTGAGTTGCTGGGCGAGTTGGGGTGGGTCCATTCCCTTACGGAACTTGAGGTCTAGGTGGAGGGAGACTTGGGACGCAAGATTGTAGTGTGGTGGAATTGATGAGACAGCTGAGTTTGGGCCTGGTATGTGGGGCAGAGGGAGTGAGGCATCTTCAAGGATTGAGAGTGTTTTTTCTATCAGGGGGAGGTTCTTGATGGGTCCAACTCCTGGAGACATCCGGGCATCATTGAGTATTGTGGTGACTGGGTGGCTGGGTGGAACTGTGGATGCCTTGTAGACTGTGTCGCACATTTTCACGTGGCGGGTGTGGTCTAGTGGCAGGAGTCCTGTTTCCACGTGGAGGCAGGGGATGGGTGTGGATATAAATGCCCCAAGAGCTATCCTCAGTGCGGTGTTCTGCACGGCATCCAGCTTTTTTAGGTTGGTAGATGAAGCAGATCCATAAATGGCCGTCCCATATTGTAATTTGCTGAGGATGAAGGTTATATACAGCATGAGGAGTGTATCCTTGTCTGCTCCCCAGCTGATCCCCGAGATCCGCATCATGACATTGAGGCAGGCAGTGTGGAGGTATGTGATGTGCTGCTTGAAAGTGAGGATGGGGCTGTCAAAAACTAGGCCTAAGAGACTATGTGATGTGACATATGGGATGGCTGCGCTTTCTATGGTGATTGTTGGTAGCTGGGGAATCCTCTTCTTTGTGAAACACATGAGGTGGCTTTTCTGTGGATTTATCTTCAGGTCCCATTGTGTTGTCCACTGGTGTAACAGGTTTATTGTCTCTTGCATCCCCTCTTGTGCCTGTAGGAGTGTGTCAGCTCTGTGCAGTATGGTGATGTCATCTGCATAGACTAGCAGGGTGGACTGTGATGTTGGGATGTCTCTCATCAGGATGTTAAATAGTGTGGGGCTCAGGACTGATCCTTGTGATATACCACGCTGGAGTGGGTGCGGTGAAGAGAAGCTGTTTCCCATGGCAACTGAAAATGTCTTGAGGGTAAGGAAGTCCTGGAACCATCTTAGGGGGGTGCCATTCAATCCCATTGTTGACAGTTTCTGAAGTATTCCCCGATGCGATGTTGTGTCAAATGCTTCCTGCAGGTTGATGAAAACTGTGAGGAGGACAGTTCGGGTCTGGTAGGCACTCCTGATGTTATGTTCCATGATGAGGAGGAGGTCTTCTGTGTCTCTCTGAGGACGGAAACCAAACTGGTATATTGGAAGAAGGTTGTTGTGTTCCAGCCACCAAGTGAGACTAGTGTTGATCAACCTCTCCATCAACTTGCCCAGACATGAGAGAAGACTGATGGGCCTGTAGGAGCTGGGGAGCTTTGGATCCTTGCCTGCCTTTGGTATGGGAATCAGCATTGCCTGCTTCCATGGTGTTGCGAATGTTTCTGAACTCCAGCTCTGGTTGAAAAGTGTGAGGAGCTAGGCATGTGCTGTGTTGGGAAGGTTGGTAAGGAACTCATTAGGCACTTGGTCTGACCCCACTGCCTTCCCTTTTTTCAGGTCCTTTATTGCACAGTCCAGTTCGTGGAGGGTGAGTGCAGATGACATGCTTGTTGAGGTGTGCAGAAATTCTGGTGTTTGGGGTGGAGCCAGGAATGTGACAGGGTCTGTGAGGCCATAAATGGTGTTGTAGTATGCAGCCAGTAGTTCCGCTTGTTCAGATGCACCCAAGACTCTTGTGTCTGGACCTCTTAGGGAGAGAGAGAGGAAGAGGTGGGTCGACCAGACATGGCACAGATGAATTTAAATGTTTGTGCTGGACTGCTATGGAAGGATAGGTATGAACAATGGGTGATCCATGAGGCCTTTTTTGTGTGGGCTATCGTTTTTCTCTTGACTGCGTCAAGTCTGCGATATGTGATTTGGTGGTGTGGGCAGGGACACTTCCTCCAGGCTCTTCACTGATCACATACTGCCGTCTCACACAGTTCATTCCACCACGGGACTCGAGGATGGGGGTCATATGTTCCATTGGACTTTTTGAAGTGTTTGTGGCCTATTTCAGTCAGCTGCCATGCTCTCGGTGTTTGGGGATGTGGGAATTTGTATTGTGGCGACATCTGCATTAAAAGCTTCCCATTTTCCTGTATTTAAGAGCCAGCGTGGTCTGAGGGAGATTGGTCGGGGGGCATTGCCTCCTAGACGGATGAACACTGGGAGGTGGTCACTACTCATGTATGGGCCCACTTCAACTTCTGCATCACTGAATAGCCCACTTCCCAGGCAGAGCTCTAGAGTAGAGTGGGTGCCCTTGAATGGATCAATCCTTGTAGGTAGACCTGGAGGGGTGAGGAGGGTTAGTGGTGAGGTGAACAGTGAATTAAAGAGGGAATGACCCGTGGGGTTTATGGTGCTTCAGGGAATACCTGGTTGCCAGTTTGGGTGTCTTGTGTTGAAGTCCGCCATGGCTAGTGTTGGTGGGGTTAGCTGGTTGAAGTAGTGAGTGAGTTCTGCTTTTGTTACATCAGTGCATGGGTTATAACATATAAATATGGTTGCCCATCCCCTGGTCAAGGATATTTGCACTGCCATGGTTTCAAGTGTCCCTCCTGGGAATTCTGCACATGCCATCCTCTTGTGGGTAAGTAGGACAAGCCCTCCACCCTGCCTGTTTTGATGGTCCTTCCTATGGATGTTGTAGCCCTGGAATGATATACTGAAGTGTTGTTGGAGCCATGTCTCACAAATTCCTATTAGTAACGGTCGGCACCTTATTGCCTGCAGTTTGATATCTGCCAGCTTGTGGGGGAGTGAGAGAGCATTCCAGAATATGATGGTGTTTTGCTGATATGCCATGATTACTGGGTGAAGATAGCAAGAAGGTCAGGGATGAGATGGCGGAGGATTGATAGTATGGAGCAGCCTTGTTGGTAGAGTGAATAGGCTTTTCGGAAAATGTTGATAAGTGAAGGGACCAGTGACCACCAGTCAATGTCTGCCGAGTCGCCTGTCTTCTCTGGCATTTGGGGTGCGGGACTGGTCCTAGGCTTAGTTCCTGTAACTTTTCCAACATATGTTTGATAAGTAGGTTGTTCACTTTTCCTGGTGGTAGGTATAGGGTGGACCTCAATGTCAGCAAGCAGATGGTGTGCGCTGGAGAGAACGTGCTGGCAGGCCAGTGTGCTTGGGGGTGGCAGGGGCGGTGTGTGTGGGTGTCAGTGCGCTGAGAGGTTGAGGCATCTGCCTCGCACATGTACTGATCCTCATCCATCATGTCATTAAGGATGACGAAAGAATTATTTAGAATCAAAGTGGGAAGCACTTTGTTCGGTGCAGCAGGAGGAGAGATGCGAGTTCTTTGGGTATGTGTGCTGGTGTTAGAGTGTGTGTTTGGGGGAATGGGCTTTGGTCTGATTTGTTTGAGTTTTGTGTTTGTGTCCTCTGTGTTCACTTTTTGTTGTCTGCAGTGTTCATTGATCTCTTCTGCCTTCAGCAGGGTTGGACAGTTCTTGCTTAATAAATGGTGGTCTTCCCAGCAGAAGTAACAGTATGGGGTGTTCATGCACTAATTCCCCTCTGGTGTCTTGAAGGGGTGGTAGCCACTGCAGTTATTGCACCTCACCTTGTACCTGCAAGCTAGTGCTCCGTGGCCAAACTGATAGCACCTGCGGCACCGGAGGGCTGGTAATTTGAATTCAGTCACATATTTCACTTGGTGCCCCATTGCTATTTGCCTGGGGAGTTGAGTGCCCTAGAAGGCCAGCCTGAAAAACTTGGACCCATCTGCCGGTGGTGGTAGGGGCAGGACCTCCTTGAGAGTGATGTCAACATGGTCAAGGAAGTCAAATTCTTCAGCCAGGTTCTCGTCAGTGTACTGGGGGCTGAACAGTCCCACCTTACCATACAGCAAGCCGGGGTCGAGGCCTCTGGACTCCCAGCACTGCACCCTCCATGGCCCAAGAGTGGTGATATCTTCTGGCCTGCATGCCAGCTTGTTCATACTATCACAGGTCACCTCCATCCGTATAGCCTGGCCAGTGCCCAGCTCCCTGATGCAGCCTTGCAGAATGTACTACCCGAGGGGGGATTCATTAAGGGCCCTGGTCAGGGCTGTTGGGTGGGCAGTCAGCATCTTACCTTCGGTGGACTTGATGTAAATTTTTACAGTTGGTGGCTCCTCACCTGGTCCACCCTCTCTTGGCTGGACACCGTCATGATAATTTACCCTTACCGGCTGTGGTGGGGGGCTGGTTTGTGTTCCTGGCAGATTTTGAGGTGGGTGGTTAATGGTCAGCGTCGGCGTTGGCCTCCGCCTCCAGGGGTCGCTTAGCTGCCGGCGCGTGGTTTACCTACATGGCAGCAACTGGTTCGTGTTCCTCTTCCTCAGAGTTACCCATGATGCACTAAAAATATATCAGGATGGCTTCCGTGGTCACTTCAAAAAGTATTAGGAAAAACAATCGACAGAGAACCGATACGAAGAAATCTCATGGAGAAACCTTTCCGAAAAGGCCTATTATAAATGCGGGTAATTGTGAAGACTATGGGCAGATCGTAGGCCTAGTTTTTTGGGGCTACTTTCCGGTGTTACTTTTTTAGAGATGAAATCGAAGAATTTTATGGCTATTTGCATTTTTATACTGGGGAGCTGTGCCCCCCAGACCCCCCCCAAAGGATTGAAACTCAGGGTCATCGCAGTGTTATCCCCGCGGCGAGCCATACCCAACAACAAGCCGACGCTCAAAATAATCGTTAATACTTACGCCAGACGGGTGGGTAGAGTTTACCGGCAGCAAGCCAGAATTCGGTAAGATGTTCGTATCCTTCAGATGACAAATTTGAATAGGCTGCCCATCCGTCAGATACGACTGTCGTGCCCGGCAAAATCCACTTTTTTTATCGCTGCGAGGAGGGTTTCTCGATTTCGATTTGCCACCGAAACAATGAAAATTCTCTTTGTTTCAAATTTGAACCCTCCCAAAACCCACTGCCCTTCCACTACACGGCCCATGGGCTTCGAGAAACGCAATATATTTCTCGTTGTCGGTTAAAATAGCACCGAAACATTGAATAGGTAACAAACAAACTTAACACGAAAATGAAAATTTGACAAATGAGCGGGAAACGGCGTGGGTGGTCGTTTAAATATGAGAGATGTGGACGGAAAAGTAGAGCATTGTTCCCGGAAATTTTGTGACTTTTTTTTTTACTGAAATTGACCATTTGTGTTTCTTGAACTACACATATATAGTAATAAAAACACTAATACTGAACGCATCCATTTGGAACAATAATCAAAATGAAGGTCGTAAAAAACCTGTTAAAAAAATCAAAGAAGAGAAATAAATACGGAACAGAAAAAATGAAAAAGTACTGTTTTCGTCAGAATTAAGATGTGAGACTTCCTTAACAACACCGAAATATGGTTTAATCGAGAATTAAACAATGGGAAATTAAGTAACAAGTAAATAAAAAGACTAAATAAAGTCAGGCATAGGGTAGGTAGGATATATAGAAAAGAAATAAGGTGGAAAAACATCTAAAATATAAGAAAAACCAAGTTTTGATAAATATAAAAAGCACAAAAAGCCTTGAAACAAATACAGCTTTCTGATTGGTCATTTATGAAACTGAATCCAGATCTGTGATTGGCCAGTGCGATAGCAGAAAAACAATCAAAAGTAGCCCCAAAAATAAACTAGAGTCGCATCTGCCCATAGTCTTCACAATTACCTAAATGCGATCTTTTGTTTTTCAAAACGCGATATCTTATTTAGGTAAGAGCTCGTCTACTCACACTCCACGATTTTCTACAAACTTCTAGTCCAGGTTTCCTCAATACATTAATTTGGTAATTTGGTAAATTGAGGGCCAGAGAGTGCGTGGGTCAGCACTATGGGCCTTGGAGAAGGTCAATGCCGTTTATATTTCTCTGTACTTTGGCTTAGGAAAGATTTAGCGGACTTTGCTTGCTGGGCTGACTTAGCAATCTAACAGGAGATAAGCCATGTTAGTACAGGAGGGAGGGGATGATCTATGATTTATATTCTATGTAACTGTCCAGTTTTAGTCAGAAAGAACTGGAGATAATTGGAAATTGCTTGGCGGATAGGGGATACATTGGTAATTTGGTAATTTGGTAAATTGAGGGCCAGAGAGTGCCAGGGTGAGCACTATGGGCCCTGGAGATGGTCAAAGCCTGGAAGTTTCTGTGCGCTAGGGCTTAGGAAAGGAGTAGAGTTCTTAATTGCTGGCCAACTCAGCAGTCTGCAAAGAAATGGGCCTTGTTGGCACAGGCTGGAGGGGGTGGATTATATTCTGTGCAACTGTCCTATTTTGGTCAGAAAGTACTGGAATCTGTTTGAAATGGCTTGGCGGATAGGGATAGGGTGACCAATTCCATTGAGGATGACTGGGATTGTTAGCTGCATTACTCCAATTTCTCTAAGTTTTTCATGGAGTAGAACCCGGTGGGAGTGGTGATGCGGGCATTCTAGTAGGAAGTGCTGTATGGTTTCAGGATGGTTGGGGCACCAGGGGCAGTCTGGGGAAGGAGAGAGACCCAGGCGGAAAAGATGCGCAGAGAGCCCGGAATGTCCGATTCTCAGTCGGACAAGGGCTGAGTCAAGGCGACGATTTGTTGATCTAGACCAGGGCATTGGACCGAATTCCTCATATAAGATGGATCTGGATGATCCCTGGAACTGTTGCCGGAGTTCATCTTCCCATGCGGCTCTGGTCTGCGCCTTCCAAAGGGAGGATCGTGTGGCTGGGGAAATGGGAAGTGTTCTGGATATTGGGGTGGAATGGGCTTGGTTTGCTGCGCCGTCCGCTTCTTCATTTCCAGTGATACCCGAGTGGGCCGGAATCCATTGCAGCTTCACGTCCCATAAAGGGTGGCTGGTAAACTCGAGGAGCAATTCCTGAATGTCATAGCAGAGTTGTGGATGGGTGTGGGGTGAGGAGGCGAGGAGAAGCTGGAGTGAGGACATTGAGTCCGTGTAAATGATGACTTTTCTGGTGGAGACAAATGACTGGGCAATTTTGAGGGCTTGATACAGGGCATAGAGTTCAGCCACCACAATATTGTGTAAGGGGTCTATGTGCCATGTTTGTTCCAGTGGGTGTTCTAAACAGATGACTGCTGCAGTGGTTGAGGGGGGATCCATGTAGTGGGAGCCATCTGTGAATAAGGCCAGGTAGTCCTTGTAGGTGACATTTTCAAGGAGGCTGTAGATTGCTCTCAGTTTGTGGGGTGGATCATACTTAGTCCATTTGCATGGGAGGGAGAGTGATATCACTGGAGAGAGAGAGAACCAGGGGGGGATAGGAGGTATTGTTGGGAGTGGAGTCTGCCGTGGGAGAGGAAAGGCTAGTTGCGAGAGGGTCTGTGCTGCACGAACTGCAACTGGACGATGAGAAGTGGTTGGCCATGGTTGGAGTGATATGTGGGGTGCTACAAATGTAGCAAGGGGGTGGTCTTCTGGTAGATGGGTTGTCCGGTAGAGCCATTTTCCTAAGAGGATCTTTCTCCTATATTCAAGGGGGAGGAGGCCACTTTCTGCATAGAGTGCAGTGGTTGGTGAGGATCTGAAGGCTCCTAAGGCAGTTCTTATGGCACTGTGGTGGATTGAGTTTAGTTTAGACAGTAGGGTCTTATTTGCTGCAGAGTAGAGAATTGCCCCATAGTCCAGTTTGGATTGAATATAAGATGTGTAGAATTGAAGGAGTGTTTCCCGGGAAGCACCCCACTTCACACCAGCTATGCGACGCATCAAGGCAAGACGGTTCAGGCAGCTTTCTCGTAGATGATTGATTTGAGCGTTCCAGCTTAGAGTTGGGCTATCTAGCCATAGTCCGAGTAGTTGGTGTGAAGAGACCCGTTCGATAGGTGTGCCTGAGATGTGCGGGGGAGGGGGTGGTCCTAGACGGCGGCGAGTGAACCAGAGGGATTTTGATTTTGCAGTGTTTAGGTGCAGGTTCCAAGTTTTAGCCCATGCCGTGAGGTCATTTACTGCAACTTGGAGACTGTCGTGGACCAGTTGGGGCGTTTCAGCCGTGCAGATGATAGAGATGTCATCTGCATATAGTAGGGATGTTGTGTGCACACTGTCAGGTATATCGGCTATATATATTATAAATAGGAGGGGGCTCAATGGGGAACCTTGTGGTACTCCTTGGTTGATCTTGCGGGGGGCGGCCTGTGTTGACCCTATCATGACTGTATAGGAGCGGCTTGAGAGGAAGTTTTTGATCCATGAGAGAGGGGCACCATGAATTCCCAGGTTGGCTAGCTTAAACAGTAAGGCCTCATGGTTAACAGTGTCAAAAGCATTTGACAGGTCAAAGGAGACAACCTCTGCCACTAGGTGTTCCTTAAAGGCAGATTGCAGCAGGTGGTCTATATGGGAGAGGGCATCTAATGTGCTGCGGCCTTGGCGAAAACCATATTGGTTTGGGTGGTATCGATGGTGGGATTCCAGCCACCAAGATAGACGCTTTTGGACCATCTTCTCGAGTAGTTTGCTGGAGGAGGAGAGCAGACTAATAGGTCTGTATGAGGCCGGCAAGGAAGGATCTTTTCCTGTTTTAGGGATGGGGAGGATGAGTGAGAGTTTCCAGGGGGAGGGAAATTGGCCTTGTGTCCAGCTCTCATTTAGTAGGTCCAGCAGGAATATTAGGTGGTTTTCTGGCAGATTGTTTAGAAAGTCAGAGGGGATCATGTCAGAGCCTGGGGCCTTACCTTTTGACATGGAGGAGAGTGCCCCAAGCAATTCCTTGAGATGGAAAGGGGAAGCCAGTGGGTCATCAGTGGTATTGGAAATACTCTCTGTCAGGAGCCTCAATTGGGGTCTAGTTAGGAGAGTGTTTGGTTTGCAGCTGTATAGTTTGCTGTATTCTGCGGCAAATGCTTCAGCTTTATCCTGTTCGTTCATTAGGGGGAGGCCCCCTGAGCAGAGAGGGTAGGAAGTGGGGTTTGAAGGTGAGGTCATATTCCTGAAGAAGGTCCAGGCTTTGGTGGATGGGGTTGAAAAGGAGAGCGAGCTGCAGAACTTGTGCCAGGAGTTTCTTTTTGACTGCAGAATGGTCCTTTTGCAAATGGCATCCTGTCTTCGGAAGTCAATTTTATTTGTTTGGGAGGGCTGGCGTCTCCATTTTGCAAAAGCCAGTCGTCTGAGGCGAATTGCTGAAGCGCATTCTTCCGTCCACCATGGTGTGCGTGGGCGGCCGTTATAGCGGCAGGTGGTCAGGGGAAAAGTCTGTTTCCCAGCCGCCATGAGGGAGTCAGAAAGCCAACTAGCTTTTGCTTCAACTGAGGCGAGATTTGGGGGGGGATGTGCAAGCGAGGATTGGAATTTGGGCCATTCTTCTTTATTTATTCTCCAATGTGGACGGATTGACCTGGGGGGAGGGTTTGTGAGGCCACTTGAGGAGATGATCACTGGGAGATGGTCGCTTCCCATGTACTGGCCAGTGGAGACTGTTGAAGTGGTAAAGGATCCACTGCCAATGCACAGGTCCAGTGTGGATGACAGGGCCCTTGCTGGGTCCACCCTGGTGCAGAGGCCTGGGGGAGTGAGAAGGGAGAGGCGAGTTGAGGAGAGGAGGGATTGAAAGAGGGCAGCACCTGGGCGGCTGATGGTGGCCGTCGGATCCCAATGGGGGTGGGGGGCATTGAAGTCTCCCATGATGAGGCTTGTGGGGGAGAGTTGGTCGAAGTAGTGGTTGAATTCATCCTCTGTGACTGGGAGGCATGGATTATAGCAGACAAGGACATCGCACCAGGTTCCGCGGATGGCTATCTGAACAGCCAGGAGTTCTAGAAGACCGCGGGGGTATGGAATAAGAGAGCGGGGGCGGAAGCTGAGTCCCTCTTTGATGAGAAGGAGAAGGCCACCACCTCCCCTATTTGGCCTGTCTCTGCGCAGAATGGAGTAGCCTTTTGCTTTCGGAGAAAAGCTGGGGTGAAGCCAGGTTTCGCAGATTCCAACTATGGTGGGAGAGAGGGAGTTGAGAAGTAAGGAGAGGTCTTTCATTTTGTGGCGTAATGAACGGGCATTCCAAAAGATTATCGGGCTTGTTGGTGCCATTATGCCATGAAAGATGATATCATTTGGATGGCACTTGGGAGGAGAGTGATGAGGACCTGTTGAAGAGAGGAGCCCGATTGTAGAAGGGAGATGAATTCTTTTAGTAGATTTAGGAGCTTAGCTATGAATGGCTGTGTGGGAGGTGGTTCTTTGCAATGGAACTGTGGGACATTCTGAATGATTGGAGAGAGTGGATAACGCGGAGGGGTTGGAGAGGGTTGATGTCCAGGGTGATAGTAAAGTTTGGAGTTAGCTTTCTTTGGCGTGGCGGCGGGTAGTTGGGAAGCGGTCTTGTAGTGGATTGCCTTTGGTGGGGTATGGGGGGGGGCAGCAGCAATCTCAGCATAGGTGATCGTAGGATGGCGCTTGTTTCTATTTGAGGCAATTGGGAGAGGGTGGGGATTTGATGGAGGCTTTGGTGTGGCTTCTTGGATGGAGCTGGCTGTGGTAGCCTTTTCTAAGTACAATGAGCGGAGTAATGCATGGGTGGTATAATTTGGAGTACCTTCCTCCACTGCTTTTTGTTGAATCTCTCTTGCTTTCTCAGTATAGAGGCAGCTGTTGGAAGAAGGTCGATGATCCTTATTACAGAAGTAGCAGTGTGGGGAATTGGTACAGTCTTGGCCTTCATGGTGACCACTGCACCTGTTGCATCTCTGGGTAGACTTGCACGTTAGAGTCCCATGACCAAAGCGTTGGCAGGTGTAGCATCTTAGGGGAGGGAGGTGGTAAGGGCTGACTTTATACGAGGTAAAGCCAAGCGCCATTCTTTCAGGGAGATCACCAGCGAATTTGAGACGAGCAGTATAAGTGGAGGCTTCAGGGTGGGTCGACAAGCGGGAGATTTCTACAAGACTGGCAGAGCTATTTTGGTCCAGGATTCGCAGATTTTCTTTTAGATCCTGCTCTACTAAGGAGGCTGGAAGGCCAGAAATTCTGCCGAATTTGTACTTTCCCATGGAGGCGTCCTTAGGATGCCAGCATTTTACTGGCCAGTTCCCCAATGTGGTCACATCCTCTAAGTCCACTTCCAGTTTTTTTATGTCACATAGCTCTATCCTCATGGCAGTACCCTTGCCAAGAATCCTGCACGAGCCTTCTAGGATGAGTTTGTGGAAAGGAGAGGCATTGAGGGCAGAGGTAACTTTAAGAGGATGGATAAATATGGACTTGTCCTCTGCAGACTTGATAAGGACTACGTTGCGGGGGTTGGAGTCATCCTGATGGGGTGTGGCCTGAGGGCGGGATGGAAGAGGTCTGGCAGTGGCCTTCTTGGCAGATTTGTTTCCAAAACGAGGACGGTGGTCTACTGGAGACGATGGGCTTGGGCCACGCTTCCCCCTGGGGGTTAACATCTCCATCTTGGCCTCGCGGTGACCGAGGCTGGGCCTAGGTCTTCCGAGAGGAGGCCTAGAACTTCCGAGGCTAGGGCTGATTGGCAACGGAGTTGAACTTGGTATTCAGTGGTAGTCCGATGAAGAAGTCAAACGAAACTTATATTCAAACGAACTAATACTCAGGTTCAGGTTGTTATCATAAGACCGAGCACAGGAATGCCCAACAGATCCGAGTAAACAATCATAGGGGATACATTATGCTAGATCCAAATTCAAAAAGAGATTGATAAATGTCGTTAAGCCTCTAGTTTTTCTACCGTGTTTCTTGATTTCAGACATAAGCTTAACCCCCCCCAAGTGCTATTTAAATCAATCATATTTCCTTTAAAATTGATTAATAGGAAATTTCCATATCACAATTAAATTGAGAAAGAAATTCACTTCAAAATGATATATAATACATTATAATGTGATTTAAAATTCACAATGTAAAATTTAACCCCTAGAAAAAAAATCCTACGATTCAGGTTAATAGTGATTTCCACAAAAAAAAGTGCGTTCCTATCTTAAATATTTTCGCGATTTAATTGCTAATTTCTATATCTAGTAAAGCCTCTCTGCCATATTTAAATGATTTTGTAAAGACTCATAAGCCTAATAACCCTATGCTCAGTTTCATATTCCTTATCGAAATGGCTCACTTCATACCTCACTCCCCTTGTTGGTACCATTTCTAATTCCCATATTAAAAATAGTTACGACCGTATTGAAAAACTCAACTCCATTCCTTACTCTAATAAATATCCCTTGTTAGTTTCGATGTTTGTTTTCTTTTTACTAAAGTGCCTGTTAACGAGCTTTCTACCTGTCTTAGTGATAAATTGCGTAACTTTAATATTCCCTCGCCAGTTAATATTTTCATTGAACTCATCTCAATGTGTACAAAAAACTGTCAGTTTTCTTTTAATGGTAAATTTTACCTTTAAAAGTTTGGTTTAGCTATGGGGAATTGCTTATCCCCTGTTCTTTCCAATATATATATGAAATCTTTTGAAACTACCTTACTCCCCACCATTATCGATTTTCCCCTTGTTTGGTTCCGATATATAGACGATATAATTTGTTCGTGGCCTTCTTCTAAGGATGCTAATGGTTTTCTTACTGAACTTAATTCTCTAGGTCCTTTTATTAAATTTACTCTTGAACTCGAACAAAATGGTGTCCTCCCGTTCTTAGAGATCTACTTAGTCATAGGACTCTATCTGGATTTAAATTTTCCGTCTACCGTAAGGCTACCAACGCCGGTTCTTATATTCATTTTTACGCACGTCATAATTATAAAGTCAAACGGTCTATATTTATTTCAATGTTTCTCCCTGGGGGTTGCGGGTAGCCAGCCCGAAATTCTTGGATTTTGAAATTCCAAGATCTTTGAAAGAGGTAACAATCTTTGCTACCCTCAAAAATATCTTGCAGGATGCCTAGATTTGGAAAAAAAATCCTTTTATAGAACTAAAATCCCTCCCGCATATAATTTAACTCCCTTGTTTTACCGTTTTCTGAGTCCTTTTCCTTGCTTTCTCGCCTCTTGAAAGAGTAAAATATTTCTGTCATATTTAAGTATCAGTCTACCATGTGCAAAATGCTGGTTCATAATAATAACAATAGTATAGGAGGAGTTATTCTGTTGAGTGTTCAGTTTGCCCTAAGCAATACTTTGGCCAAACCAGTGAATCATTAAGTGTACGCTTGACGTAACATAAATACAATACTAAGAGGGGGGGATAGCAGTAGTGTTTTCTTTGTCCATTTATCTGAAAACAGTAACCCAATCAATTGGAATTCGGCTAAATTTATTTACAAATCTGATGACTTATTCAAAGAAATATTGGTGAATGCTTATTCATTAATTCCTCGCCTAATTTTAATATATCCCCGGCCTCTTTTAACTGGCCCCTGTTATTAAAAGGCTTATTTATAACAAAATTGTCCATTTTAAATCTTAGCCCTTTGATTTATTAATTTAGTTGTTTCTTTCGTTTACTTTTATGTATTCACAATTAGGTGTGTATGTATTTATCTTAGTGACCTAAATGTCTACATTATGTACACACAGTTGGAATTTCCTGAAGTAGACCGAATCTATTTGGTTTTATATTTCATATCCATCTTTGATAATATTTCATTTCTCTATTTTGTGCCCTTTCGTTGTACATGGGCGAGCCATTACTCTGCTGTCTCTTATATATATATATATATATATATATATATATATATATATATATATATATATATATATATATATATATATATATATATATATATATACATATATATATATATATATATATATATATATATATATATATATATATATCTATATATATATATATATATATATATATATATATATATATATATATATATATATATATATATATATATATATATATATATATATATATATGTGTGTGTGTGTGTGTGTGAACAAATAAACCACTGTTTGGGAGCATGAAGTTCATTAGAACTGGATTAGTTTCGATATGTAGTTTTCCATATCATCTTCAGCCGTTAACTAAGATAAATTGACAAAGAAAACTAAAATACTGGAATATATAATAACAGACAACTGACATTAATCTGGAGGCGTTAGCTTTAGATGATTTACAATCTCCTTTAAAATTAGGTTTGAGACATAAGGACTACATTTATGATGCCCTTCTGACAAATTGAAATTTGGAATTTCTTTAATTAATGAGGATTCGATAATTTTTCTTTTATTATAATCGTCACAATGATAGATTATTTGGGCACTAGAGAAATTGATTATATGATTGGTGTTTTTTACATGGTTAAAAATACTAGAAGCATTGCTTGCACTACGAATATCACCCTATGTTCGTATATGCGTTTATTTAATGACCTTCCTGTCTCTCCCAAATAGAAAGAGGGGCAATTTGGGGCTTTACACGGAATTAAATACATGCCTGCATCCACATTTTGCGACTTTGGCTTAATGGAAGGGAAAGATTTTCTGATAGTTGAAGGATATTTGAAAGTGGTCAAGTTGAGATATACAATAGAGTTTAACCCTTTGACCAAGGGGAAATATGGTAGAGATAAGCAATTCATTTTACATGTAAGATTCTTTTGTTGAGGATGGTAGAATATTGCCCTAGCTTTAGATAGGCTTTCATCTATACAATAGAGTGGATATTGTAACTCATTGAACATGCATGTTGTAAAGGTGATTTCATCTTGTAATAAACAGGGGTCACAAATTTGAAAGGCTCTTAATATTACGATTGAAGAGCCTTTCGAAGACACTCAAAGCCACAAAAAAATGAGCATATTGAAGTTTTATAAAATCTTATAATGGATTCACAAGTTCACCCAAAATAACATTCGATGAAAGAGAATCCGAATGGATAGGTTCTTTAAAAAGAGCATTGTTCCCGTATAGTAATTACCTCTCTTTTTGGAAAGGTCTTAAAGGACAGTGATTAAATGACCAGATTTTTTTGGGGGGGGGGGGGCAAAGCTGGTAGGACATGTTCAAACAATGCATACTAAGGTTAATTGATACAAACTACAAAAATAATAACGAGCACCTAAAGATACAGCTAGATCTCTTAAAGAAATGAGGTTAAATTCATGAAGGTCTCTGAAATTAATAATCATCGTTTACATAAATTTCACGAATTAATGAAATGAAATGAAAAGTAAAGTGGGAGAAAAAGAAACATCGGCCGATCCTTCTCCCCTACCCTCACCCAGGCACTGGTGAGTACCAGAGCAAGGAGAGGGGGGGCGAAGGCCCGGTACCACCTTGTAGTCCACAGAGCCCCCTGTACCCGAGTCTGCGACTCGGAGTGAGGAGAACTCAGAGGTGGGAGTGAGATGAGGAGGAAGAAGAAAAGTTAAGGATAGAACAGCGAGAAATATAGGTGACCTAGGCAATCAGTGGCCTACAGCTTACCGTGGGATCCGAACCACGGCGTCTTCTTTTTTTATCTCAGTCAATTCATTATTTTCTTAGGTACCCTGTCCCCTCCGTAAGTTGTAGGCCCGGTAAGTGTGTGTTTTGATTGAGTGAAATTTCTTAGGTTGAAATTGAAGGAGGTAAGAGGTTTGCATAAGGTTGCCTGGAGGTCAGGCTAGTCTCTAGCAGTTTGATTACGTATTTAAGTTAGAATTGGTGTGAGTAGGTATTTGCTTATAGAGTTGTTTTTAAGTATGCTTAAAAGTTTCATGTTGTTATTTCGTCTAATTGTCATGGCGTTTACCGTTTTAGCATTAATAAATTGCTACTGTTACACATTCTATATCGAGTACATACTTTTATTTCGAATCTTTTTTATTTTGTTTCAAATTAAAAAATAACTAGATATCTACTTCACCTGTTTTATTCCTGTATATATATATATATATATATATATATATATATATATATATATATATATATATATATATATATATATATATATATATATATATATATGAACATAATTTCTCCAGGATTATTATTATTTATAGGAATGCCCCAGAGGACATTGCTCTACTGGCTTCGGGACTGCGGCCCAGAATGGGCCCCCCTTTTCTGCCCCTTAAGCGGGTCTCCTGCTGCAGTTTGCTTGCTCTTAAACCAGTGCTTCCGGAACTTAGCGCCGGTGACCAAGTTATGTAGTACTAGAAGTAAGGAAGTAGGAGGTGAAAAGTGAGATCAAAGGCAAGAGTAGAGACGAAATAGCAGCACCTCTTTGTGGTGTTACCTCACCCAAGGGAAATTAGTCTCTCTGATCATTTCGTTGTTACAGTAAATTCCCTCAATATTATAATCTAAATATCTCCTGACGTTAAAGAATAAACAGCAGAGTTAGAATTTTTCAAATTTCTGTCATTTTCTTTATCAATGGTTTTATTGTGTATGACTAACTAAATCATTGCTTTATCTCCGTGAATTAGAATAACATTATAACCGTTTTAAAAAGAAACAAAAGACAGGAATATAATAATTTTGGCTCTATAATTACAAAAATCGGTGTAAATGTCGGTAGGTAACGATTACAATCCCATTTCTTCTATATATTTAATATAAATCGGGTTTAATCGAAGCTTAAAAAGATAAATTTGTAATGTGAACATAAAAATAAGAGAAATGGTGGCATTTGGCAACCATTGGAAGGATGTCTCCAGAGCCACCATGTCCGCTAAACTAATATTTTAACAGCCATTAAATGACTTTAGTCTTATAGAAAAACAAATAATATTATGTTTTGTTTCTGTTGAGTTTTAAAAAATATCTGTAACTAAAAGCAAAACTATTGACAATTAATTAAATTAGAAAAAACTATTTTAATGTGTTAAAACGCTCTGAATTGAGTACAATTTTATCGAAGAAGTATTTCAAAGGAAACTCATTAAATCTTATTAAATTTCGTATGTATAATAATACAATAAATGTAAGATTTAATAATAATGTAAAGAAATGTAAATAATGTAATGCAAAGACTCAAAATCTATTATCAAGAGAGATACATCCGAAGGCTTTCCAGGTTCCGGCCGAATAAAGAATGCTGAACCCAACACCAAGATTTCTTTACCTTTCAGGAAATCCCTGATCACCTTTACCCAGCCTACAATTAAGAAAGAAGAGAACACTCTACCCTTTGGAGCCAGTGCCTCACGTACAAAGGACTGCAAGAAGAATAAAACCGGTAGCCACCAAGCCGAACCACGAAACCGATGGGGCTACCCATGAGTGGTGTAGCAGCTCTGCTACAAATCTCTCTCTCTCTCTCTCTCTCTCTCTATATATATATATATATATATATATATATATATATATATATATATATATATATATATATATATATATATATATATATATATATATAAATTTATATAATTTTTCTTAAATATTATATATTTGTAAAAAGTCTTCAAAAACAATTGGCAACACTTTTGGCAACATTTACACGCACGACTAACGCTTCCAAATATTCCGCATGCGAGACTAAAATTTTGACTTGGTTCCTCGCCATTTCCAGGTCAAGACTCTGATACATTTCCCCTGTTAACCATCGTGATTTCAATTACATTTCCCCACAATTCGTGATTTCAATTAGTTACAAATACATTTTATTTAGTTACCTTGACACCATTACCTTTGTTAACTATTACCATTACCTTGTTACCATTACCTTGTTACATATTACCATTACCTATCTACGTTACGCGAAATTTAATCACGACAAAAATTCAGTGTTGAACTCATGTTTATTTTGTATAATTAAATTCAAATTCAACCAATATTATTTCAAATATGTTCCATTCTTGTTAATCTATAATAATATATATTTTGTTGTATCCTCATTGTATTTCATCCATTCCTTAACGATTTCGTGTCCAACCATTAAGCCTAACTTCGCCATAAGCTTAGCCGCTCGAGCCAATTTTACGATTCAATAACTCTCCTCACAAACTTATAGATATAGGTTTGTTGTGAAGTATCTATCTAGATTCATACCACGATGGCCCTATATCTATAGTGGTACCAAAACTCGGTGAAAAATCACCCTTGGTAAACAAACCCACTCATAACTGGACTACACAGCTTACCTCCATAAGTTACCTGCTGCATTTTGCAGCAGGTAGGTTAGGTTACTCTAAAGAAATTAAGTAGAAAAGGTTATATGATAAATTTCCTGAGCATTAGAACAGTACCAACCTCAAAATGTGTTATGTTGAATGGTGAAACTTAGAAAAAAAACATCAAAACTGAATATACAAATAACCAGCGTTTGTGGCATATTATATAAAGGAAAACTCGTACTTGGAGACAAATTCTTCACAAAATTATTGGTCATATTGTTCTTAGGAGAAGTAGGCCAAGCGTTTAGAGGGATAGATGATGTCATAGGTGACCCGAATAATGATACTTTTTTAGGACTTTTAGAACTGATTAGTCACTATGATCCAGTTCTTGAAGAACACCTGAATAAAAGTTAAAAATTCTCAAGCCTCTCATGATACACTTCAGTGAAAGAGAGATTGCAAAAAAAATATTTCTGATAGTTGATGTAACACCTGACTCTGCTCATTAGAAACAAACAGTGTTTCTTTTGCTTTTTGTACACTGGAACACAGAGTGATAGCTTTGAGGTTCATGAAAGGTTTCTCGAGTTTGTAGACTGTAATAAAAAGACGGGAAGAAGTTGCAAAACTTATTTTTTGATACATTCGGTAAGCACAACACACCCATTTCAGAGTGTCTTGGTCAGAGATATGACAATGGCAGCAACGTGAGTGGCAAATACAGAGGTACACTAAAAGATCTTTTGGAAAAGAATCCCCTTGCATTTTTCATTTTGTGCATGCCACAGTTTAAATTCGTATGGTGTACAAACAAATGAATGTTGTTCAGAAATTGCAACTTTCGGGGGGTGTCGTTCAAAAATTGTACACTTTATTCAGTTGTAGTCCTTAGAGGTGGGAAATTCTAAAGGAGATAATAGATTGATCTTTACCAAGTATATCTGACACACGTTGGTCTTCAGGGTTGAGTGTGTTAAATCCATTGCTACCCATCTTATTAAAGTAATCGCAGTAACTGAAATGCTCAAGGATCTAAACTTATCTACAGAGGTACGTTCAGATTTGGATGGTGTTCTTACTTATATGAATTCTTTTGAATTTATCTCTGTCTTAAGTCTGGTTGAAACTCTCAACAATTATTGACTACAGAAACAACATACTTAAGTCCATAAGTTCTGCAATAGATGTAGTCGTCAGAAACTTAGAAAGCTTAATGGGGGATCTTCTTAATTTAAGAAATAACTGGGATGGCATCTTAACAAAATGTAAACTTGTTGTGTAGAACATCGGTTTACCAGCCTCTATTACAACAAAAAGCGAAAGGTTAGAAAAAGGCTTGCCGGTGAAAATTACACTGAGGAAGTGGTATATATGAGTCCTGAAAATCAATTCAATGTGTTCAATGTTCTTCTGGACTTCATCATTGGAAACATGACAAAGCGATTTAAAGCAGTTAAAAAGTTGCAGTCCATCTTCAGCCTTCTGTGGAAATATCCTGATATGAGTATGGATGTTGTAAAATAGTAGCAACGGTTGGTAGCAGTGTCTCAAGATAGGCATGCTCCTTCCCATAGATTTTGTCGAGTGCTTGGGCCAGAGGTGATATGATCTATAAATAAAGCAATGAAGTATTAGGCATGAGTAATTTAGTAAATTTTAGAAATTAAAATTTATAGGGAAACAGCCTATCAAATAATATATTGCTAAATCAAATAATTTAAAAGTCAATATCAATTTTATAATTTATTTTTATTATTAATTTAATAATTTTTATTGTCTTGGCATACTTTTTCAGTAAGCCGACATTATGGTCGTAGAAACTGTTTACCTTCAGCTGAGCCATGATTCTGTAGCGAGCAAGCCTTTGAGTCTCCAGGATGGTGTTTAATACCACAAGGTCATACGGTCATATGTGAAGTTCCACCTCATCGTGTTGGGATAACCAGCCTCTTTTCCACTTCAGGACGATGTTGTTTGCTACCACAGTATTGCGATTTTATAGGTTCCAGAGGGCGCGTCCTTTGGTTATGACCAGAGGTGGGCAGTATTTAAATACTTTGTATTTAAATACATTTATGTATCTAAAATTTTATTTGTAAATACATTTGAGATCATGTATTTAAATATTTTTTGCAAATACTTTACTGATAATAGGTTTATATAGCTGTTAAGGACGTGTAATGCATGTTTTAGCTTGTCGCAACTTGTATGACACAAAAGGTTGACTGCGTGAGCCGGTGAGGGAAGATTGCTTGCATCAGTTCAAATTCAGTTAACAGATGGTCACAGTTGTGTTCGGTTGTATAGTGAGAGCGCTCAGCGTTATTTCAACTGCTGCATGGCAACTTCAGCTTCTTCGAAAGAGTGTGAAATGGAGAGATTAGACAATAATAAAGACGAGGAAGATAAAGAATCATGTAAATATAGTCATCTTTAGTAGATGGTAATTGATTAGAGTGAAATCTTCCGACGGAAAAAAGTGAAGTGTGTATGTATATCATGCAATGGCGAAATTTCTGCGGTGAGCAATGCTACTTACAATCTATGCATTCATTTGAAGGTAAGAATTTATTAAAGCTATTTATATGATACTTAATTGAATTGACAAGTTTCGCTATTTCTTGTTTTTAAAAAAATGGCAAAATTGCTAGTAGCTAACGATAATGTTTAGTAGCGTAGGCCTACCATGCACGAACCTACCTGCTTCCTTTTGCAACACCTTTATTTATAGTATATGCTGATTGAATTTAACGTGAATTATGACATCGTGAAACAAATGTCCTTCAATTATCCAATCGTGTACATTTATCAACAAAGAAAGCATTCTGCTTTGGTGCAAAAAGCGGATAGCTACGTGACAGCTCAAAGAAAAGATTCAAAAAGAAAATGTTCAGTATTAGACGATGGTCCTTCATGTAGCGGTGTTAAAGTAAAGACATTACCGGAGTGTTTTGCGGTAAATAGGAAGAAAGTCAAACAATCTGTTTTGATATGCTGATTGCAGAGTTTATCATACAAGGTGTGAATCTCCTATCAACCACGGAGCAACCAGCTTTTGTGAGATTGATTAAAGGTGAGTTATGAGTTACAAATGTTGTTTACAATTATAGTATTAGTAGTACAAGTTAAGCTCTTATAACGACCGAATACTAAAATGATCGGATCATTGATTACTACGTAGGCTATATAACGAAGTTAAATAAAGGAAGACATATACAAACAACAGAGGTTAATATATTGCAATAATTTCATGAGAATCCAAATACATATATTCTTAAAGTGCGCTATCATTTACTTAGAGATATTATTGAATAAAAAAACTTCATGAATAATCTGTACAATTACACTGGTCTGCGTCAAAAATGTACCTTAGGTTTTCTGTAGTGTTTCTTAATAAAATTGACCTCCTAAATCCGAATCTGGCATCCGTTCTTCTCTATCAGGTCCAGTTTTTGCGATAGAGTGGCTGATAATAATTTTATAGTTTATACGTCCTATATTACATCAAAATTTCAATAGTTTTTGCTCTACTGTATTCGCAGTAAATTTGGTGTGCATTTTAAGTAAAATGTGAATTGCTTAACATTACAATAATAGGAATAATAATAATAATAATAGTGCTTGAGTTAAAAATGAAGAGAAAATGTAAGAATAGCTCCGACAAATTTTGCTATGTTTGCAGCAAAGTGACTTTTTCCGAGCAGCAATGTACAATCTGTCCTGTAATTAAATCTTTGTATCATGTATATTTTGGAGTAAGGCTAAGAGATCAAGATAAAAGTTTTGCACCATATATCTGCTGCAAGGCATGTTACATAAGTTTAAGACGTTGGAGTCAGGGCGAACAGAAGTATCTCTCTTTTGGTGTTCCCATAGTGTGGAGAGAGGGCAAGGACTGCACTACAGACTACAATATTTGCATGACAAATCTTAAATGTTAGCATTGTATTACGTATTTAAGCTTTCTGTATTATACTGGCTCCTGAAAATGTCATTATTATGCATAGACTTTGCATATAATTACAAACTAACATAGTTCACTTCAGCATGAACATATTTTTTACTAAACATTTATGTATTATCTGCAACTCAAAATCAATTCGTTTACGTAATATGCAATTATATTTTCCACAAGTATAAATAACAAGAATAAACATAGTGGGGCATATCTGGATGCTCCTTCTTCCATCAAACCCCTGCCCCATGTTCCGGGAATTCCTATGCCTTCTCTGTCTAAACATATAGAGGTCCATGAAGATTATAACACATCTGAGTCTGATTAGGTTTCCACACATGATATGGTCGCAAGACCATTCACTCAAGTTCTGTTAAGTAACTAGACCAGGGATCTGGGGCTTTCAAAGGAGAATTCACAACTTCTTGGCTTTCGACTTCGTGAAAGAAATCTTCTCGCTAGAGAAACAACAATATTTTGGTACAGAAATAGAGAACAAGAGTTTCGAAGTTATATTTTCTAGCATTCTTCCAGCTCTTTAGTATACTGCGCCAATATTAAATGACTTGTTGAGGCCTTTGGAATTCTTTAAAACCCATTAGAATGGAGACTTTTTATAAATTCCTCCAGTAGAAGTTTAAAAGCTGTGTTACTGAATATTGGTAACAATATAGCTTCCGTTCCTATAGTCCATTCAATCAAACTTACTGAAAGTTATGAAAATATGACGAATTGCTGGATGGAATAAATTACTATACCCACAATTGGAGGATATGTGGTGACTTAAAGGTAAGATCATTTTACACTTGGCATTTATAAACTCTTTGAAATTGACGTTTTGACTTTTAATTGTTAATACTTGTATACACCTTTTGGTTAACTTACATTTTACAAGAATGCAAATCTAGAAATCATGAGTCATTTTTGAGTTATATGTTTTTGTTAAAGTGTGTCCCTATAGGTTAATGCATCCTTTTGGGTTAATGGGAAAGTTATCCTAATTGAAAAGGCATACAACACACTCGTAACTCAATAAACTTAAAATAAGATGTAAATATATCCAATTAGTTCCAATACAATGACGTAACGCATCGGCATACAGGATTTTTCAGTACATATTCATATTCTTATTGTTTTAAGAAATATTCCTTTCAATTTGTTTTTTAGAAATATTACACTTTGAATTTACATTCCCTGCTAAATTTCTTTGGAGGTAGTATCTCTTATATTTGGGAAGGAAATAGGCTGCACGAAGCATCCCTGTTTCCTATGTTTCTGGGACAGTTGGGCAGATAGTATGCCCTATGAGAAGAAGGTTTGGCCTCCACGAGAAGCATTTAGAATTGGATCAAACAATGTGATAGCTTAATATTTAGTGCCTACTCACAAAATACTGCTTCCTACACTACATATAAAGCTCGACATAGTGAAAAGTTATTTCAAAACCCTTAATAAAGAAGGCCAAGATTTTAAATTACTTCTTCAAAAATTTCCACAAATCATGAGGGAATTTTTGATGGACCTCACTCAGATCAGGAACATGACTAGAGATCAGCAGTTTCAAGCATCAATGACGGACATAGACAAGGATGCCTGGAAATATTTCAAAGCTCTAGTTAACAATTTTCTAGGCAGTAAAAGAAGCCCAGAATATGTTGCCCTAGTCAATCATCTCTTAACAAGTCTCAAACATTTGGGAGATCGAATGTCCATAAAGATACACTTTTTGTAGTCCCATCTGGATTATTTTCCCGACAACTGCGGGGATTACAGTGAGGAATAGGGGGAAAGATTCCACCAGGATATAAAAACAATGTAATCGAGGTACCAGAGTAAATGGGACGTAGACATGCTTGCTGACTACTGTTGGTGTTTGAAGCGTGATGCACCCACCAGAGGAGAGGCACAAACGAAAATCGTCAAGGGCGTCTTTTCTTGGAAATTATAATTATTTTCTTTATTTTGCATTTTTTAATTTTGTTTTATTAAAAGGATTATAGTTTACATACGTTTGAGCCTGTTTCTATGATATAACAATAATAATGCATTAAATAGAGAAAGGTTTTGGAGTATTTTTCTCAAGAAAATGATGAAATCTCAATGAAAATGGTGGATACTGTACTGAGAAAATCTGACCTGATTGAACAAAAAAACATTCATTTTTGAGCTCAGGAGGTTTGATTCATTAAGAAACCACAAAGAAATCCTGAGGAACATAAAAATCTTTTTCAAACGCAGGCCTGTATTATTGATCGATTATATGTAGTTATTAGATGAATTCCTATAACGATGTATTTCGTTATAGTGGCAATATATGTATATCATTATGTCAAAACTAGCATGCCCACCTGTCAAAAATGTAGGAAATAAAACTTGATAATATATATATATTCCTAACAATACTGAAAGCCAATATTTTACTATGTAATTCTGAATATGTAGGCCTAATAATATATTTATGAATTAATGTACCAGTCCTATATAGCTATAGGATATTCATATAGCTACATTTTATATATAAAATTTTATATGCATACCATATATTCTCATTTCACTCGCAATAATCATACATTCCACGACCGCAGGTCTAAATTCTTCAGTTGACGTCATTTCAAGGCGGACGCTAGACCGAAATCTGATAGAAGAAGATAAAGTGACAAGAGCTCTACTGAAGAATAAACTAGACAGCACCTCTTACTTTTGTCTTACTGCAGATATTTGGTAGACTCGTCACCGTAGTTTTTTGGGCGTTACAGTTCATTGGGTATGTAATGATTTTGCTCTTTATGAAATATGAAATTGAAAATGTCTTTACAGTTAGGGAGTTATCAGGTCTTGGCTGAAAGCAGACCTATTTGTTTGTGGAATTTATCTCGACTATATTAATATGTAAAATTTATGGAAACATTTATGAGACAAACATTGGACTGTTATTTCGGGGGGGTGGGGGTAGCTTGAGGAAGCTGCTCTTGTCCGTCACAGTGGAGTATTGGGATGCTGTCGCTTCAGAGGAGAACATAATTATATCTAGATTGCTGAAAATATGGAGAATATCATCAATGAATATGATATCCCCCTGCATAAATTCACGAGCACCGTTACTAATAACGGCTCTAATTTTGTTAAAGCGTTTAAGGAATTTGCAGTCACTGCTGGAAATGTGTCCACAGATTCAGAAAATGGAATCCAGGTAGGTGAAGAAGATCAGGGTGAGCACGAGCTGGAAGATAGTTTCTTAATGAGAAGTGCCTTAGATCAGGAAGAAGACCTTCCGTCTGACCCATGCAGCTTCAGCCTACCTAAGCATGTGCGCTGTGCTTCACACACACTCAGTCTCGTCGCAACAACTGATGCAAAACAGGCACTGAAAATATCTTCTTTTGCAAATATCAATCATTCTGCGATGGGGAAATGCTCAGCAATATGGAACAAAAGCGGTCGTCAAAAATCACCAGAGATTATAAAACTTGTTATCAACTGCTCATTAAAGGTGCCTTGCATTACAAGGTGGAACTCTCTGTTTGATGCACTGTCATTACTTTTAAAACATAAAGACAAATTACATCAACTCATGACATCTCTTGAACTTCCAGTGTTCAGAAGTCACGAAATTGAATTTCTTGGGGAGTATGTCTCAGTTTTGGTCCTATTGCAATGCCAATTGATCGCCTACAGGGAGAAAAAAAACTGTTTTTTTATGGAGATTTGTTCCCTACCTTGCTCACTGTGGAGAAAAAGCTGAAAAGCGTTCAGTCACGTTCTCTGAAATTTTGCCAACCTCTTCTAAGTGCAGTCACTAAGGGCTTTGGAAAGCGCTACCTATCTTATTTGACCTTGGCAAATGAAGCCAGGATTACAGATGCCATTATTGCATCAACAAGCCATCCATTCTTCAAACTCCGCTTGTTAGATATCAGTATTTCATGGGACAGTTCATGCCACCAAGACTCTGTTAAAAATATTATGATTGAAGTGATTTAGAATTTAGCAGAGGAACCCGATGCTGAATCATCCAGTGGTGTATCGGACAGTGACGATTATTTTAGATTTACAAACCACACTCAAACACGATCAACCGCAGATTTAGAATTGTTCAGTTACCTTCAGGATTCAAATAAAACACTTCAAAGTTTCGATAGATATCCAAACATAAAAAGTTATTTTTTAAATACAACACCACCCTTCCGTCGTCAGCTTCGTCAGCTCCTGTGGAACGGCTCTTCTCTTTAGGAGGAGTGACCTTATCTCCAAAAGCCTTTCACAAAATTACTGCCATTGTCTGTTGTTACCCTGAAATAGAAAGATATTATAAGGTGTTTATAAAATAAACATTACAATTAAAAAAATTAAATTTAATCTATAATTAAAATTAAATACAATTTTTTTTAAATAAGATACTGATACGAATTGTTAATAGAACTAATTGACTAATATACAAATAAAACAATAATCTGATATTAATATAATTAGAATATCAACTATCTAAAATATAACCTGGTGACTTTGTTCTGAATGGAGAATTCATAGTGGACCTTGACTAGAGCCTGTGCAAGCACATCATAAGTATGATGGCTTGTCAGCCTAATGCACGTGAGCACTCGATGCAGCCTCTGTCTGGTATTGGGGTCCAGCCAGTGGACAGTTATGCCCAGGTAAGCTTTTTTTGTGGGCAGACCAGTAGTTAGCTGTGGTGGCCGCACACACGACATCGTCAAGAACTCTGAAATTTTAAACAATCATAACTTTAATATTTTAATTTTTGAAGTTAAAATGTAAATTTGGGGATATAAGGTAACTCAACTATTTAAAATATAACCTGATATTGACTTTTTATTTAAAATATAACCTGTATACGGTACCCTCCATGAAGGTAGCAACATCCTCACTCAACTATGACCTCACTATAAGGTAATTGTCGAAATATCACTATAGGAATGAGACGTCCTTATGAAAGAGACATTTAAGAAAACTGTGAAAATATCAATAATATCAAATTCGAAATAATCAAATAAAACGTCCGATGATTTTGTGTGTATTGGACTATTAGTATTATTTTTCACGTCAATGCTTAATTTGTTGAAATTAGAGGTGCTGTTATGAGTAGATCCAGTATGAAATGTCATTCTTAATATTGGAGATAAAGATTTTAAAAAATATGAGACCCTGATCAAGTACTGTTTCAAGTCAGTATGCAATTTACCGATTCGCCCGCTCAGCATCCCTCTGCGAGATGGAACTCTTGTTGGGATTCAACTTCTCGAATGTATTAGACTCTACAACGCTGAGTGGCAGCATGTTAACTAAGAACAGATCCATAATCTTTTGGTCCACAGCAGCCTGGAGTACCCCACTTCCAGAAGCAGGCAGTGATGCCAAAGGACTCGCCAATGCTTAGCTGGTGTGCTTTCTTGGCACCAGGAAGTGAAAACAGACTGATGATGCTGGAATCAGAAGAAAACCGCTGCTTATGTTTTGTCGCTTTTTCCACGTGACGAACGTGCCTTTACATTCTCGTCAAACTGCATTAACTTAGTTGGGTGGGTCCTCTTTATGCGCTGCTTGATATTATTGGGGCTTGTCTTGTGTCCATTGATAAAGATAGTCTTGGGGAGGCAAGACTGGCAGCTAAAAAACAAATTATCTACTTTCCTTGACTTGAACATAAGAAAGTCGCTAGGTTGGGCCAGAGGTTTCGAGTCTCTTTCTGTTCAGGTCCCGTGGCACTATCAGTTTCAGTATCAACGATGTCGACACATTGTAATTACTTACAAAATCTGGAATATGTTATTTATGAAACTTTTTGCCACAAATACATAAAGAGCTCTGAAACTTTTTTATTATAATAATTTAAAAAAAAACACGCACTGGATTACATGTATTTTCCGTTTTCATTTCGAAACAGTCTCAAATTGGGGCACTGCCGCACCGTCACGCACAATCTTACTGCCAGACGCAAACTGAGAGCACCTCTCTGTCATTCCTGTGCATTTGCGCGGTTATCGAGAATTTACATGAAAACTGGAATGGGATAGGGCCCTACTTTAAATTATTTTTTAGGTTAACGGACTTCAGTTAACAGAAAGTAAATAAAACGAAAGTTAATTCGTCCGTTAATGATTTTCAAAGTTAACTTAAAAGTTAAATCGTTAACGAAAATGTTAACTTCGTTAATTACCGATTGGCAGTTTGGTGCCTAGGTTAAGGCGATACCCATATACAATACAAATGTACTGATCGATGCATATTGTCGATACATGAATCTAGATTCTGGCTACTTCACTTATCTATCTATTCATTTTGTCCTTGCATGAAGGAATTCAATACATATATCTCATTCTCAATAAATATCTTAATATTCGGACTACACCACGTACAATGATTTTGTTTATATGTATTTTTCATATTTTATATGTATTTTTTGCCACTAAGTTTAAATATTACTTTAGTTTTGATATATCATCATCATTTTTAGAGATTTTTTAGTTTGAGATTGAGACTATATATATAGTAATCTTCCCTTAGAGCGATATGTCTAGTTCACTCAATTCCAATTTTGTAAATATATTGAGATAGTAACGTGTATTTTTCAGTACTACAACGTATTTACGAACTGTAAGGAAAATAAGAGCAAACAACTATGAAAAAAAACAACTCTAGAAGTGTTTTTGAGGATCATGCATTTCTAGTGTGAACTCTTTGATCTTTTCTGACTAGAGACCATATATAGTCTACCATCATGGTAGTATCACATCTTCCTTGGTATCTTCTGTATATTGTTGCGATATCCTAATGAAATCTATCACTATGCGCCTCACTGGCATCACTCAAGTTTTCACGAAAGAAAATTAGATGTGAATGCAAAAAATGCACCTTCAAGGACATACGACAGTTCAATTCCTTGAAGCTTTCAATAAAAATTAATACCAGCTGCTTGTAATTTGGATCTTTGTTATTCCCTAAGAACCCATGAACTGCATACACCACGACATCCACACAAAGCTTCTTTTTCAACTTTGGTCATCGCTCTTGCAAGTTTCTCAGACTTTAACAGAGAATTTATTTATCAGGGAGTTGAATGACAATATCATTGTTAGATAGCAGGGAGAGGATGTCATCCTTCTCTCCCTTAATTTTTTTTCTACCTCTGGTCTTTTAGTTTAGAGATGGAAAATGTTTGTACTTAAGTTTTTAAGTTGTCTTAGTTTTTTTTTATCTCTATTAGTTCTTCCTTCGTTTTGTAGATTATTTTTTTGTAAAGCTTTTCTGCTTTGATTTGTATTTCCATGTTTTTCTTTTTTAGACCAAAGTTTAAAGCTCTGTTTATGTTTAGGATTTAGTGTGCTACATCCAAATGTTCATAGCTAGATTAATTGGTTTAATTCCTCATCTTTTCTTGCGAAATTGCATTAATTTTCATCATATATATATATATATATATATATATATATATATATATATATATATATATATATATATATATATATATATATATATATATATATATCTCTTCTTATGTATGAGCTCATTACCGATTTTTATAGTTCTCGGTGCACTCACTTTTGGCGTTAAGGTTACTCAAATAGAGAATTCGACGAATTACTAAAGAAAATTCTCAGGTCCAAGTTTGAGGTAAAGGAGGGAAGAGAAAAAGTAAAAACTAACACCATTCTACTACAAGGACCAATTGACGAATGCTACCAAAACAAACGAAAAAATACTACAAGATATCATTAAAAGTAACACTATCAAAGAAAATAACAAGTTATCCTTACGAATTTATTATAAAAACCCAAAAGTAAGCAACTTGTTAATGAAAAACAACCTCCGCGAAAAGCAATCGATCTTAAAGGCTACAAATGTGGTATACAAATAATAATGCTCCCATGAGGACTGTAAACCTCGTCCAAATAATCAATATATAGGTATGATCACTACTACCATCAGCCGGCGCCTAACGATGCATTTGCAAGAAGGAGCAATAAAAACACATTACAAAGAAAAGCATAACGCACAAATTACAGGAGCAACTCTGGTCGAAAACACTATCATACTCAGAAGAAACCCTGACCTTCGCCGCCTATAGATTCTGAAGGCTCTTCTCATAAAGAGATGGGCCACAAACTTAACACCCAACGCACCAGTTCCGAGCGAGTATTTCACCTTTTCTCCTAAAGGAACAAGGTACTCCGACTTTGACCTATAAAAGAACCAAATAATGAAAATTAATTTCATTATTCGCTATTCACGACCAGCAATGAACTACCTCACCGGTAAAGGAGGCAAAACCAAGGAAAACACAAAATCAACGCAGCCTCAACAATAACGAAGACTTCCGTCTGAAAATGCTATAAGAAAGGCGAAAGCTTACGGCCAAAACTCAAATTAGTTGTAAAAAATAAAATGGATCTTCCTCAACTGATCTCTAATATCCAACCAGATACAAAAAACTGCATTTGCCGGTTGGAACCTTCCAAAATTCAATTGATAAAATCAAAATACAACCTGGTTTTTAACAATATATATATATATATATATATATATATATATATATATATATATATATATATATATATATATATATATATATATATATATATATATATATATATATATATAGAGAGAGAGAGAGAGAGAGAGAGAGAGAGAGAGAGATTTTTCATCCACTGAATGAATGACACTCTCTGGCACTTAACCTATTAGGCACCTCTACACCTCTACATTAAGGCACTTTCCAGTAATTTCTCTAACAGGAAACTAAGCAGATACGATAAAATCATATGATATCTCAAGTCAAAACCTATATATGAAAAGAACCTACAATCCTTCCAGCTGAAGCCCATGAGCAGAATCCTCAATATTTTTCTCAAGATATCGGTTGTATCACATAAATAAACCACGGGCATCCTTATCATATGCACACACACACACACACACACACACACACATACACAAAAGTCTCCTTCTCTCCGGAAAAATTCTTCGGGCCGCGGGAACCAGAGATGCCTTGCTTGACCTCAATTCAGAAAAGCACCGCCAATTTAAACACATAAAATTCAAAGTCACGCTCATAAGTTTTCATATGAATAGACTCAAATTTAGCCATATTTATCATTCTTATTAATTCAGATCCAAGTCGCGATAGTTTGTACATCAAGTTTCACCAGAGAAGAACCTAAACTTACTCAAGTTAAATTCACTCATGCCCTACCACAGCCTCCTGGCGGAAATAATCGTTAAAAGTTATATTCTTAAAAGTTGTTGTTAGTGTTAGAAGACTTTAAGAATTTAGTCCGTTACAAGGAAGCTTTCTCTCAACATTTGCGAGAATGGATCTGAGAATCTGCAAACCGAATCGTTGCAGGACACCGATGCCAAAAGAGAGAAAAGTTTTTATGCGAAGATTTACTTCGTCATCAAGCATTTACTACAGAAGTGGTGACCCTGGAAAAGCACAGTCAGACTCTCCCACGCAGGACTTCTCTACACGACACATTGTAATAAACAACCCAACGCAAATAAAAGCAACTACAATCAAGAATCATTGACAATAACATCTCTTCTTCAACAATCCCGGTATGTGATATCTCTTTTCCTGAGTGCCAAAGCACCTCGTCCTAACTCAGATAAACCCACATTTGACTTTGGAGAGGATAACGAGTGACACTTCAAAATTCAATTCACTGGTGCGGACACTGCCTTATGCAGTGTGATTGAAAGCAAATCTATAATGTATCATGTGTAAACTTTAGAGTAACTCTTTGGAATATTGAAATTACACGGCTAGCAAATCAACATTTTAAAGTGCATTTTTTCGATAGAATCTCTTGATTTCTTACGATATACTCGTAAATTTAACCGTCAAGGTATATCCTCACAAGAGGATAAAATAGCTGCTATCAGCAATTATCCCACATGAAAAACATTGCAAGAGCTTCAGAGATCGCTTGGGTTAGTCTACTTTCTTAGAAGATCCATACTAATTCCTTCTATCACTCTCATTCCTCTCACAAATTTGTAAAAAAAAGTATCAAACGGCGTCTATATTAAATATTGCAACGAGATGAATCAGCAGAATTCGCTTTTGATGTCATAGACAAGATAATAAAAGTCACTTTTAATTCGTCTAAAACGAGACGGCCAAAATCGTCTGATTCCTGATGCGTCCGATTTAGGGGTTAGGGCCATTTTGCAACAATTTTCTGAAGGATAGTGGATAACATTAGGATTTTTTAGTAAAGCTTTTATAGAGCCAGAATTAAAGTATTTTTCATTTAGCAAGGGATTTGCAACCATAGCTTTTGCAATCAAACATTTTAAACGCATGCTTGAGGGCACCGGTTTCCATGTCTTGGCAGATTAAAAGGAAATAATTGATGCTTAAAAATCTATTACGACTACACATTCTCTGAGGGAAGCCAGTGCATTCGATCACATTAGTTAATTTACTAATGATATACGAACCATAGCTAGAAGAGACAATCCTACTGATGCTCTTTCCCGTGCCCAAATTAACGATTGTAACACCCTATTCACTCAACACAATGCTTCAATATCACAAAATACCATTGGCATTTTCACCCTTTCATGCGAATCTATTAATTCAACCAATCTTACTTTCTTTGTCTTAAATTATGAGTCACTGGCAAAATCTTGATTGACCGCTTTGCAATTGAATTCAATACAAGAAAACCATATCTCACTTAAATTTCACACGGTTGAATTACCCTCGACAAATCTCTCTATCACCTGTGATCTCTCTAAGAGTTTTGTTTGTCCTGATCTGACCTCTGATTTCCACAACATTCGTGTCTTTGACTTTTATCACAATTTATGTCATATAGGAACTATTAGTTGTATGAATTCTATCTTGGACAGGTTTGTTTGGAAAGACACGAAGAAAAGATTTCACACTATTCATGTGTACCTCTTTTAAGTGGCTTTGCCGTTACCCCAAATAGAGACAAGCAAATTCGCTCAAAGGTATCACATCTGTGCATGTTATTAAAACACTCTTCAATAACTATGCATCACGCTTTGGCGTGCTTATTCAGATAATCTCTCATAATGGAATAGAATTTCAATCAGCATTATTCCTGAAATTGCTGAAAATTAACTGCCACATAACACATTTTTACATCTCCTAATAATCCAACCGGTAACACCGTTCTGAAAGATGCTACAAGAATATACGATGATCTCTCTTGGCGAAAGAAACACCTCAGAGACTGGTTGCAAAACCTCCCATCCAATTTACTCGCGATGCGAAACAGGGCAAGCCTAGAAATGGGACTTCTACTACAGAATTAATATGAGGTAAACCGCTACTCATTCCTGGTGATTTATTCATCACCAGGGACACCGATCATCTACAACACAGGTTCATACAACAACACGATGAGACAATGAACTCCATTGCGCCCTTCATATCCAGACCTTTGGGCCCACAGGAATCATTCATTACTGAGGATTTAGAGAGCGCACAGGTCTTCGTAAGAGTCATACAAATACGCCCCATTTAATCTGCTCATTACAATGGTCCATAACATGCACATAGCTTAATTAATATTATGTTCCATGCTCTTGATTTCATTTGCCATGTTCTAAGTTATCAATCATATCAATTCTATACAATTAAGCTATCGTGTATCATACCCTCATTGGTTATTGAATTTATCTAGGTACTTGTCATATCTCTTTTGATTATTTTATTTATCCATTTAATTGTTTCCAGACTTCGTTTGTTACTTTATTTATTCCATGTACTTGCTGATATTTACTTTGTTCAAGCAAACTTTGTTCCAAGTAAGCATTGTTCATTTTTATCATATAATCTATGTTTACTTTATTATTATCAGTCAAGCACACTACAGCGATACATAATATCGATATCTCATTAAGGTTATATCCGAATAAGGTATATTGTCCTTATTTATACGTAGTTTGATCAATTCCTGTTTCAATTGTTAATGAGATTGTGAAAATGGAGTTTTAACATCTGTTTATGCACTTCAAAAAACAAGCATTCCTGAAATTAAAAACTTTTAGTCTGCGCACACTCTCCCCTCATGCACCACTTCCTCTCATTCGGAAGGCCGGGTGTTATGTAGAGATGATCCCTTTATCCCTTGGTTGAATGGCACTCATCCTTCCAGGCACTTCAATACTATGGCACTTTCCAGGAATTTGTCACTTCCATAGGACAAGCTCTTCTTTCTGGGAGCACTATCTTAATTTCCACTCCTAAAATGCCTCATCGCATTTTCGAAGATCAATCTAACAAGAAGCCAAGCAGAGAGGATTTCCTCGCTTCAATATCCGAGACACACGGATGGCTGTCTCGATTGGGAAAATCTACATTTGAAAACCTTATCAGATCTGAAGTCATAAGCTCTCTCTGATAAGAATCCACCTTCCTTCCAGCTGAGGCTTAGAAGCAGAATTCCTCAATACTTTTCTCACGCTCTGCGTTGTTTCGCATAAATAAACCACAGTCATCCTTATCACATGCACACATACATAAACGTCTCCTTCTCTCCGGAAAAATTCTTCGGGCCGCGGGAACCAGAGATGCTTCGTTTGACCGCAACTCAGATAAGCACCGCTCATCTAAAGAGTGAGAGAATTCAAAGTCATGTCCATATGTCTTCATATGAATAGACTCAAATTGAGCTAAAATTATTATTAATAATTCAGACCGAAGTCGTGATACTTTGTATAACAATTCATTTTTACGTCTCAAGTTTCACTAGAGTAGCACCTAAGCTCACCTAGGTTAAATTCACTCACTGTTTACCGCACTCTCTTGATGGAAATAATCTTCGTTAAAGTTATATTTTTAAAAGTTATTGTTTGCGTTAACAGATTTTAATAAATAAAGTCAGTTGCAAGCAGTGGCGAATCGTGTATAGGCACTGCGAAACTGCAGCAACCTTTATTTCCACTCGATATTATCGATAACATTCAATATAATGAGTCCTTTTTTCTTTAATTCTTTCTTTATACTTGTACACTATATAATCCTTAAGCTTATTATCAGTAGCCATCACCTAGTTTATTAAAAAAATACAAAAATCCTTGTATAGAACTGTGCGCTTTATAGTTCCACCGATGCGGTGTTTGGCTGTTGTGCGCATGCTAACATGTCCGAGATAAGAAGCTGCAGGCTAGGGAGAGCGAGCACTGTGGCTCATGCAGTGCTGACCCTGGTATGCTGGTGGAATGTAGTGTTTCTTTTTTACTCCGCGTGTATTGTGCTTTAAAACGTGTTTATATTCTCACAGAATTCACAGATACTTGCAGAGGATCTTCTGGAAGAGGAAAATTATGCCTGTGGCTCCAGGGTTTTGAAATCATAGTTATCTTTCTCTTAGGTGGACAGCCTGCCACGGCTACGAGCTCCACCTACCCGTCGCCACCGTGATGCCCAGCCACAGAGGTAACCTCCCTAATTAAATAGTGTCAGCTTTAAAAAGAATCCGGACGGAGATTCGAACTGCCGACCCAACGATTGCCGGGCAAGCGTGCTAACCACTATACTAGCCGGGAGGCTAGTATAATGATAAAATGTAGAATTTAATTCATATTTTTTCGGGTTTTTTATTAAGTAATTGATTAATTAATTAATTGAGCTGCTGAAATTTATCTTTTAAAATAATCTAGATGATGTTCTTAGTGAAATTATGAAACTGATAAAAATCCTCTTGACAATTCCTATGACTACATCAGAGGCAGAACGCTGCTTTTCAACACTGAAAATAATAAACACTTTTCTAAGGAGAATTATGAGTTCTGAAAGACTAAATGCACTTGAACTGCTTCCAATGGAGAAAAAATTCCTCAGTAGTCGTTCAGAGATGAATCAAGCTCGAACTGTAACAATTTAGGCTATTAGTAAGTAAAAAATGTTTGATTTTGTTCTACTTGTGATTTTATCAAGTTTATCTATAAATTTTATTTTTATATGTTTATTTCGTCTTACACAATATTAAAACAATGCTAAAAGATTTCTGATGCAGCACCCCCACTAATTTTAGCTACGAGCCGCCATTGGTTGCAAGGAAGCTTTCTCTCAACTTGCGTGGAAAGGCGATCTGACAATCTGCAAATCGAATTGTTGCAGGGGAAAAGTTTTGGTGCGAAGATTCCTCCCGTTATCAGACCTTTGCACCACATACACACTCACACACACACATATATTCTTGCATATATTTTTAATTATGCATTTCAATGGAAAATCAAGGTTCCTTGAATGTGCTTTCCAGTGATAAGAGAAACATTGGGCCACCTTTTTCAAACCAGCTTGATCTCTCGGCTCTTACTCATCCAGCTGATGGTTCGAATCCCGATTCTGGTCAACATTCCGCCCCATGATTTTGTCTGAATTGTACTTAAACTTTTAGTGTCCACTGAAAAATATCGTAAAAACGAACCCTAGCGCACAAAATGTTAAAACAAGTCCTTAAAATAACCTAATTGGCTTTGTCACTTCTTACAGGAGGAGCTTGCACTTCGCAGGTAGACATTCTCTTTGTAGTCTATGTGCTTCTAGCAACGGAGTTTTGTTCTAAAAACAAGGTCAACATACCTAATTCGCGTGCTCTCAATTATATTAATAATCCTGAAAAGAAAAGAAAAAGATTTAATTAACAAACGTATTATCAATTAATACACGTATCATCTGACCTTACGACCTTCAAACCTTTCAAAAGCTCATTAAAAGTAAAATGGTTACCATCCGACCGACTGACATACTGACCGACATAGTAACTTATACAGTCGCATGCACGCGACTAAAAATTAAAAGGTTTCCAGTATATATCTCCTAATAATTTAGTATTGGTCTATTTTTTTCAGATCCATGCTTATTTTCTAGGCCTAAATGCAAGGAATAACTTTTATGGGAATTCTTTTGATATACGGAAAAAGCAATCCTCACAGCTCCTTTTTTTTATCTACATTTGCTTTTAAATGCGAAAAAAATACAAAACAAACTTTTGTCTTAATTATAATGCTTTTTTTTAATTTCGCGATTTGTAATTATTTTATTTTTAATTCCAAAACATTCGATAATCATATATATATTTTTCTCAACTCTTAGAAGCAACTTTGATCAAAGCTTCAATCAAATATACATTTCACCAGCCTTAATTTTAATGATTTTTTAATATTTCTCTGAATCTCTCTTTTTCCAATTTTTTTTCTTAAAAAAACTCCAAAACATTGAATGATAGCCTTTAATTTCCAAAATTTTAATTTTGTTAATTTTTAAAAATAAAATTAAAATAACATACGAGTATCGTCACACTTGAACTAAGAGAAAAAATTCAAACTGTTCAAAAAATTGTCTTACTAAAATCAAGCGTTAGGGGTTAGGGAAGAGAAGGGTGATTGATCGTTAGTGATACATCCAGCGACCGCTTGCAACCCCATGATGGCGACTTCTGGTAACATCACGTCATTCGTGGCCTATTAATTATTGGATTCACGGGAGAGGGAGATTATTGTCATTTACACAACGCTCTCACTCAGCTTTCGGCATCGCTCCACTGCAATTTTCAGGCTTCACATCAACCTTCAAGAAAGCCCTCCATCCAGGTGAGCTGCAAACACTGTGATTTGAGGCAACCAGGAAGAATACCTGAGTAAAATGAAATAATAACCAAGCAAAATGAAAAAAGCAGTAGATGGGTTGTATGCAAACAACAGTTGACGTGCAGAATGTCCTGTATTTCCAGTTTCCGTAGTCGACAGTTCTTCTAATTGAGACTAGACGTCTTCGAATTTGTCACTTTTATACTTGCTAGTCCAACGAATCTTGGACCGAAGAAAACCATTCGGAACTAAGGATTTTCTTTTTGGGAAGCTTTCACCGAAGAATGTAATAGTTGAATAGTACCATTAGAAATGCTGACTGATGCAAAGGAAAAGATATCGTTGAGAAGCAGATAGAGCCGAGGTGAGGAACTCGTGAGGCACAAGTTTATCCAATCCTTGCCAGCCAACATGGCGCCCATTAATTGTTACCCAGAAGGAACTTTACCCTAGCCCAGTTAGGAAAGCTTGCGGATGAACTAATGCCATTCTATAGAGCACAGTGTCTTAATGTTAATGATAGCAGTTAATCCTTAATACGAAGTGCCACTTCTCTGTCCGATATGTGTATTCCTAATCCTAATAATAGAAGTGATAATTATATAAATAATGTGAATTCTACGGGCAGTGCGCGATCAGTGCCCATGAGTGCGTACCATAATGGCAACCGTCCCAATTTTGTGCAGCGAAATAATGATCACAGTACTTATAATATACCGGTAGGATTGCGACCTTTTCGAAGCAACCGAAGACCTCTTGTTTGCCGTTCACATTTATACTTTGGTGAGAATCGGAAATTCTCCAAACCCTGGTGCAGGTGGCCAAGGAGAGGAGAACACTTGCAGATGCAACTTTCCTCCAGGCCATCTTCGCCAGCCCTGGTAGAAAACCAGTAAGGCATGCCATTGTAAGTGCGGTCGCTGGTATGCCATCTTTTTTCACCGTCGCCGCTAAAGTAAATACAAATAAATGTGAGCCTAATGGATACGGAGCGAGTGTGTCGATAATTCCGGCTAAATTGATGAATTCAGGTAAATTGCGCGAGTCCAGTGTAAATATTACGACGACTAATGGCGGTGAAATAAAGGGGCACGGCGAGGTACCCACGGATATAGTTATCTTTAGTATTCGCCGATCATTCAGGTGGTCATTTGTGGTCACGGATACCACTTGGCCGTTATTAGGAATTGACTTTCTTAGGCCTTTTAATCTATTAGTGGACTGTCCGCGTGGCATACTTATCGACGAACAAACCAAGCTCGTATCAGAAGTGATTATATCACTAGGGAACAAATTTCAATTTTTTGTTTATTGACTTAGATTTGACAGTTAATTTTATGTAATTTGGGCGCGCTGAGCACGAATTTTTACTCCGTTTTGCTCTATCAGGTCCTTATTTTGTTCAACACACTTCCCCTTTCATCATATTAATAAAAAGGATATTTTATCAATACTTGCTAAGCCTTTTTGCAGTTGCACATTATAATTATCTATTAGTACCTATTTAAACTAATGTTTGGTTTTATATTTCAGATTTTGAAAATAAGGAATGAAATCCTTTACAAATTGACAAAACAATCAAGTAATATGTCCTCAAGAACTAAAAAGTTCATATGAAACAAAAACTCCTGATTCATTTTGCTACATATGTGGAAATGTTACACTTCCATATCAACGAAGAAATATAGCGGACTTGGTGAAAAGAGCTTACTTAGCTTCTTTTGGCATAAAACTGGGGGATCAAGATAAATCATGAGTTCCACATAAAACCTGCACTGTATGCATCGAAAGAGGGCGACATTGGACGAAGGGTTCAGAGTAAAAAAATACCTTTCGGAGTTCCGATGGTAAGTTTATGATTTCATAAAACTACGTAGTTTAGTCATTTGTGTACTGTAAACTACCTAAATGTAATTGTAACTTAGGTACATAAACAACTTCTGATAAAGTTCGCTTTTGTTAACGCTTCACAATTTTTTTTTTCATTCCAGGTGTGGTGAGAGCCTACTAACCATGAGACGGATTGCTACTTCTGCTTTGTCAAGACTTCGAGCTTCACTAAGAAAAATAAACATTGTATCGAGTACCCAAATCTCAACACCGCACTAAAACCTGTGCTACATTCAAATCAAATTCCCATTCCAAAATTTAAGAGTCTGCCATCTCAGGAATTTGTTGAAGATGTTTCTGAAAATATTGTTATGCACTCTGAGGAGTCAGACACCGAATTCGACCCCAGCGTAGTTATAAGTGAAAGTGATCAGCAAAGGCTTAACCAGGCCGAGTTGAATGATCTTGTAAGGGATCTAAATTTACCAAAAAAGGCTGCGAAAATTTTAGCTTCAGGACTTAAACAGAAAAACATGCATAATTCAAACACATACATTTCATTTTTCTGAAACAGAGAAAAAGAACTTCTTAAATATCTTAGGCCAAACATAGTATATTGCTGCGACATACCAGGTTTGTTAAAGGAGATGGAGGTTCATTTTTACAATGCAAGTGATTGGCGTTTGTTTTTAGACAGTTCCAAAAGAAGTCTTAATTGTGTGCTGCTGCATAATGGCAATCTATACAGCTCGATACCAATTTGGCACTCAACAACATTAAAAGAAAAGTATGAGCATTTAGAACATGTTTTAAAACTAATCAAATATAGGGAGCAAGAGTGGATCATATGTGTTGACTTAAAATGGTCAATTTTCTGCTAGGGCAACAAGTAAGGTATACTAAATATCCCAGCTTCCTTTGCTTATGGGACAGCAGAGCTAAGGAAGAACATTAACCAAAAATTAATCTGGCCAGTACGAACATCACTTAGTGTCGGAGAAAAAAATGTAATTAATCCACCTTTAGTGAGCAGAGATAAAATCATATTTCCTCCTCCGCATATCAAACTAGGTCTCATGAAACAATATGCAAAAGCTTTAGATACAAATGGCAAGTGTTTCCAGCACATAATTTTAAAATTCCAAAGTTTAAGTTATGAAAAAATCAAAGCTGGAGTTTTCAATTGTCCACAAATAAGAACATTAATTAATGACAGCAGTTTTCCTAATGTCATGAATGAACGCGAAAGAAATGCCTGGTTCTTATTCATGGACTTGACTAAAAGCTTTTTAGGAAATTACAGGGCAGATAACTACGAAAAAGTTGTAAGAAAACTTTTAAGCTAGGTTGCAATATCAGCATAAAAATGCATTTATGAATAGTCATCTTGACCAATTTCTAAGTAATTTAGGTGCTGTAAGTGACGAACAGGGAAGAGATTCCACCAAGATATTAAAATTATGGAGAAATGTTATCAAGGAAGTTGGGATTGCCACATGATGGCTGATTATTGCGGTGCTTGAAAGGAGACATGCCGATAACAACCAAATACTTTAGAAAGTCCTATAAAAGAAATTTTTTACCGGAGTGAAAGCTTCATATCTTTGTTTTGTTATATTTTAACTCATTTCTATTGTTATAATGTAATTTTACAATAGTTTGAACTGCATATATTCATGAAAATTGGAAATAAATGTTAATGCATGACTTCATTTTTAGTCTTAATTTTGAAAAAAAAGGGAAAATGGCGCATGGGCTGTTTACAAGAGTCATAACCTGATAGAGCCAAACCGAGGTGAAATTCGTTTTCAACACACAAAAAGACTACGGCGATAACGCCATTTGGATTATGGGAGTACGTGAAGCTTCCATTCGGCCTCCGGAATGCAAGCTGCACATTCCAACGACACATGGATTACCTGTTTCGGAGATTATGTATATATAGACATCATCCTGATATTTTCGGACAATATTGACGACCACTTGAGGCATTTGGATCAAGTATTCAAAATCCTGATCGAAAACGGAGAAATGCGACCTGGTAAAGGAGGAGATTGATTTTTAGGGCATCACATTTCGGTGAAAGAATTTTCCCACTTGCCAAAAGAATGAGGGAAATTGGAGACATGCCCTACCAAATGACTACAAGGAACAACGACGATATTTGGGCACGTTGGGATACTACCGAAGGATTATTCCTAATTTTGTCGCAATTGCAGCCCCTTTGACCGAGCTTGCACGCCTGCAACCTAAGGCTCGTGAGCTCGAATGGAACGAGGTGGCACGAGGAGCATTTGAGAATACTAAATCGGCCTTAATCAACTCCGTCAAACTCTGTCACCCGCTACCCAATGATTCGCCATACCAGCTGGTGATGGATTGCTCCCAATACGCGGAACGTGCTGCCCTGCACCAAATGGTAAATGGATCGCCACGACCGGTGGCATTCTTTTCGAGCAAGCTAAGACGGACACAGCAAGCAGACTCCACCTACGACAGAGAGTTCCTAGTGGCGTATCTTGCTGTTATCCATTTCAGGCACATGATTGAAGGTCGGCATGTTACCTTGTGCACGGACGTCAAGCCATTAGTATCGTCTTTTTCGTCACCATTAAATGCAAAAACGGACAGACAGCAACGCCATTGGACAGGCATTTGGAATACATCAGTGATATCACCTATGTGCGTGGTCAGAAGAACGTAGTCGCTGACTGCCTTTCGAGGAACGTCAATTCGGTCATTTGACCTCCGAGCTTTGGCGGCAGCGCAGGATGATGACGAAGAAATGAAGGAATTTCGCTCGCAATTAAAATCTTTCCCTTTTTCCCAGGTAACCTCATCTATGTTGTGAAGTAACATCAATATACCCACGACCTTTTGTCCCTACGGCGTGCAGAAGGACTATCTTCAATTAGTTACATAATCTCTCACGTCCTGGAGTCAAGACATCACTTCGTCTTATCAAATCTCGATATTTCTTGTCTAATATGGACAGGGATATTCGCTCCTGGACAAGCGAGTGCCTCCCATTTCAATCTTCCAAGATCAGTCGCCAAACGAAATACCCGACCCTGCCCATCGAAATTCCATCTTCAAGGTTCGAAACAGTGCATATTGATATAGTTGGACCACTTCCACCGTGTACACTGCCTGGACAATCCTACCTCTCACATAATCGGTATTTACTATCGTGCATCGACCGAGCTACGATATGATCGAAGCGTTACCGATTCCGGACATAAGTGCCGCAACGCTCGCGTTGGCTTTCCTAGACGGGTGGATTTCCAGATTTGGAGTCCCGCTTTAAGTAGTGACCCACAGAGGCGCCCATTTCGAATCTGAGCTATTCAAGGAACTGTCTGCCCTCGTTGGTTTTCATCGTCCCCGCACCAGGACGTACCGCCTGTCCAAGAACGGGATGGTGGAAAGGGCAGACAGGAATTTGAAGTGCTCCATAATAACCTGTCGACAAGGCTGGCTGGTGGCACTTCCAATTATCCTTTTGGGCATTCGCTCCGTGCCTAATGACTCGGGATTTTCGCCTTTCACGGCCGCCACGGAAGCACACTGTTGTGCTCGAGACCCTTAGTTTAGTCATCGTCATCGAAGACCGATTCAAAGTTTATTAAAGAATTAGCCTCAACCATGGCACAATTCGAATTCCCGCAGGCATCCTTATGGCACTTGCACTCAATCCCAAGCCTTTCATACCTAAAGATCTTCGTGAGGTAACTCACGTGTGGGTCCGAATAGACTGCATTCGCAAATCACTGGGAGCGCCATATGCTGGCCCTTTCCCGGTGATCGAGCGTGACGGCAAAAGGGACACTGTCTCATTGGACAAAAATGAAACCGGTGAGGCTTACTCCCTTGCATTGTGGTAACGTGTTGGGTAATCAGCAACGCCCGAGGACTCAGGCAGAGAACAGGAAGAGGACCGGTTGCACTTCACCTCTAGGGGTGCATAGGAGAGAAGACAATGCTGACAAAGAAAGTCGACGAGACATCTCTACATGAACCGGAGAGAATAACGACAGGCCAGACGTCTTCACGCGCTCTGGGAGACGAGTCACGTTTGGCAGGAACCAGCCATTCCTATATTTTTTAATCCTTTTGTGGGCATTATATTGCAGCGGCATATTATAATAAAAAAGAAAGAGGCATAAATTTAAACACGCCTCGTTACTCTATAGCTTTCTTCCGTATCGAAGTATATGCACTGTCATATTTATGGCATTTGTATAGCAGTCGAAAAAGGGATGAGAGCCAGTTGTAAGATAAATTAGATATTATTAGTCACGGGCGACTCTACTTCTTACTATGTCGGCCGGTCCCCGTTTTGCTTTTTTAATTTTTTTTTTAAATAACATTATAACTATTCGGCCGATTCTAACGAAATTTGAAACCCTTATGTTGTTTTATATTCCCTTTCGAATGATATAATTGCCACAGTCCTCCCAAGCTTAGCCCGAGAATTATTTTGTTTTGGCAATAACATCGTTACTCTCTGGCTTTCTTGTGCATAGAACTATGTATATGTAGTGTGTCATAATTATAACATTTTTATAGCAGTCGAAAAAGGGATGAGATCCAGTTGTAAGATAAATTAGATATTATTAGTTGCGTGCGACTCTACATCTCACAATGTCGGTCGGTCGGTCAGTCCCCGTTTTTTTCGTTTTGTTTTAAATTGTCACTGCTCTGCTATGTACATTATATTTTCCCCACTTTTCGCTCCTCGTGTCTTATAATCTCCCTCGTTAGGCTATCTCCATTTATTTTAATCTGTTACCCTTTCCGTCTTCTCAGTTTGATCTTACTACCTGCTTCTTGTAATTCTTAATGTGAATCTTTACCTTCCCCCTTCCGTCTTCCTCATTGGAGATTTCTTGTTTTTGAGGCGGTCTTTCATACTTTTCTTTCGTATATATACCTCTAATATAATATTATTTCTTGTAGTTATCCTTGATAAGGAACTTAATAAAGTTCGAAAGTACTTGGCAACACCATTTCATTTTTTCCTGCGGGACATTGCATATATATATATATATATATTAGTGTAGTTGGGTAGCAGTCTTTCTTGAATGCAAATTTTGTTGAAGACCATTGTCTTTTTCCTTAATTAATTTCCTTTGGCAAGTTTCTCTTCTTCTAACTATCTTTTTTATTCCATCTTGTAGATGTTGGATTATTTGTCCAGTACTCATCTCTTTTTTAAATGAATGTGTTTGGTAAAACCAAACTAAATTCTAAGCTTTCGATCTTATTCGATCATCTTCGGAGCGTTTGAAATGTTCTTGCCTCCTTTACCGATGTAATGAGTGGAGTGAGGATCTGGCGGAAAGTAAAGTGAAAGAAAACGATTTTTAAGTGGTATTTTATTTGTTGGATTTTTAACCGTAACATCAAGGTTAAAAATCAAACAGATAAAATCCAACTCATCATCTATTATAAAACCACGAAAGCCAGCAATCTTCTGATGAAAAATAACATCTGCCCAAACTCTTTGAATCTCAAGTCAACCAACATAGCTTACGAGTTCATCTGCCCCAATAAAGACTGTAAGCTTTATAATAACTCTAAATATATTGGCATGACAACTACCACACTTTCGAGATGGTGAACTATGCATCTACAAAGCGGAGGGCCAAAGAACCATATGGAGAGTGTACATAATATTAACCTAACGAGTGATATGCTCGTTGATAACACTATTATTAAAAGAAAAGAGGTTAATAAAGCGAGGCTAAACATCTTAGAAGCCATATTAATAAATGAAGATAAGACGGCCATCAACAGTCAAGCGACAAGCTGGAATCGCACATTAAAACTATTTTAAAGATTCCACGCACAGGAGTGGCTCATTTCCTCTAACGTTACGTTTAACCAAGGCGAATAAATACCCCTTGAAAATCGTTTTCTTTCACTTTACTTTCTGCCAGATCCTCACTCCACTCATTACATCGTTAAAGGAGGCAAGAACATTTCAAAACGCTCCGAAGATGATCGAATAAGATCGAAAGCTTAGCAATTTAGTTTGGTTTTTACCAAACACATTCATTTAAAAAAGAGATGAATACTGGACAAATAATCCACCATCTACAAGATGGAATAAAGAAGATAGAAGAAGAGAAAGTTGCCAAAGGAAATTAATTAAGGCAAAATACACAATGATCTTCAACAAAATTTGCATATATATATATATATATATATATATATATATATATATATATATATATATATATATATATATATATATATATATATATATATATATATATATATATATATATATATATATATATATATATATATATATATATATATATATATATATATATATATATCCGCGAGGCCATTTGTTACAATTCTTCCTATTCCTGCGCGGCACTTTGCTGGTGCAATTTTAGTGCCAGGGCCATGCTCTCCACAGAACTCTCCTCCCAGTAACGTAGTTAGAAAGAGAATTGCACATCCTAACTAGACAAGCAAGTACATTTTTAACATACGCACATGGTAATGAAATTAACATCACTTATACATAGATACAACTGTGCTCAGAGAGGGCCTGGACAACCTGCCCCCCCAAAAGGAAATACATGAAATATCGCTAAGTTGTAGCTATAATTAATACATTGCTCAAAGTTCCAAGGCAAAAATGGTTCAGCGAGGAATGTATGTATATTTATGCCTCTTTTAGCATACACATTCTAAGGTACGTAAAACAAATAACATGGATCAGCGAGGCTTATCGTTGTTTTTGGTGCCGTTGCAAGGCTTTATAGAGTTCCTATGACACTCATCTGTGAAGACTCGTATATCTATTTCGCCTTGCAACGCACATTTCATATTAATTACATAGACGAAAACTCTACAGTGATATTTTATAGAGATATATACATTACTGTTTCACATCATTATTTATATGGACATTTTATGTATATATATATTATTCGCACCAAAGAGTTATTTTTATTAAAGAGCACGGCTATATCTTTCACTTTAGATTATTCATATTCGCGTACCAATTACAAAACTTTACAGAATTCACATGACGCTCATCTGTGAGGTTTCATATTGAATCTCTTTCGCCTTGCAATGGACGATACAAGGCTTGCGCGTGCGTACCAGAACACCACTTTTAGCATATTAAGTTAACCTTTAAATTAATGCATACATGAACATGAGTTAACTTTATATTAGCAATGAATCGACTTTATACATTATTACATTGCTCGGACTGATATTTTTCTCACACTACCAGACATATATAAGGAAAATACCAAACTTGGGCAGTTAAATCGATCATCACTGGAACACAACACTTTCTACACTTCATATTAATAAGTTTAAAAAAACTATACAAACATATGGCGTGGGATTCGTCTAGTATCATCTTGTTCCAGTGTTGATTGCAGAGGTCCGGTGTGAGGAAATGCGTCCTTCCACCATCTTCACTGTAGCTCCTTCGAAAGGGTAGACCAACGATGATGAAGTTCGCCGGGTCTTCTTCTTTTTGGTCTTACAGTAGGCTTGGGGTTAGTGTCCTCGTTGGCGACTTCCGTATCCCTTCGTGATACCTGGTGTTGGTGCGCTTTAATGGTGGCCGAAAGACTATTACCAGTCTCGGGAGGTAATGAGGCCAAAATGTGGAAAAGCTGAGTATCCTCCTTCTTTATCCCGGAGATGTAAAATTGGGCCTCCACAACTTGGAAACAGCGTGAGATTACTGCTTCATTGAAAATGTGTGGCTTGATGCTGACGGAGTTCACGAAGCCCCGTTCGCCTTGGCCTGTCTGATGGTGGCTTGCAGAATCCATATCTTCGATGCCTTCACTGTTCGCGACGTAGGGGTCACTACTTTATAGGAGAAACTCAAGTCACTCCTTTATAGGCAAGGATGTAAAGTTAACCGTCACCAGCTTATAGGGGAATGAGGAAACCCAGTTTATGTGAAAGGAAGGACGTCACCAGTTTGAAAATTTAAATGACGCGGATATTTTGAAGAGGTCCCTCAAGTCCCACGAGTGAGGTGATAGGTGGCGTTAATCTTGTATCTGATTCCAAAAGATACTCAAACAATATTCCGGCTTGGCTGGGCTTACCGAAGGCTTGTGATCGAGAAAGGAGTGAGAGAAATCACGTAAAAAATAATAAATGTTTAATTCCAACAAACAAAACAAGCAAAGCAAAGGGGAGGCTAGCGTTTACACGATTATGGTCAGGGAAAATTTCACTACCGATCAGGAAAGCGAGTGTTATGAGAACAAAACTTAGGTGGATACAACGGAGGCTTCACTACGCTAAACGAACCCTAATTAGTTCTTTACTATCGATCAGTCTACCCAAGTGTGAATGAATCTCAATCTTCATTTATCTTCTATAAATAGTACAGAAGGCTTGGTCTCTTTTCGCCACCGTGACCACAATGCTTTTAGCTCCGCCCACTGGGCGGGATATTACTTGTCCCATGGTCTCCGAAGGTCATCGATTAAAATAGAGCCTACCAATTTACACTTTCTTTATTTAATTTCATGATACCTGAGACGCAGACAGCTGTCTCAGCTTAATTCCATTTCCAGGCGAAAATGTTCGTTTTTATTACACTGTCGCCAAATTTTACTGCTATCTGAATTCACGGCTTCCCATTTAATTCCTGAGCGGTTAACAAATAAATATATATGTATATCCGCGAGGCCATTTGTTACAATTCTTCCTATTCCTGAGAGGCACTTTGCTGGTGCAATTTTAGTGTCAGGGCCATGCTCTCCACAACCTTATGACCTTCAAAACTTTCAATAATTCACAGACTAACCTAAAGAGGACCTCAGAAATTATAGAATTTGAAATAAAATATAAACAACATAAAAGGTTTCAAATTTCGTTAGAATCGGCCGAATAGTTACGATGTTATTGCCAAAAAACTCATTGAAAAGTAAAATGTTACCATCCGACCGCCCGAACTACGGACCGACATAGTAACTTATAGTGTCACGTGCATACGACTAATAACCATTTAGGTTTTAACTTTTCTTTTCCTAATATTCACAAGGCAGCATTTAGATTTTTAACGTAGTAAGGATTCTTAAAGTCAATTAACTTGATCTTTACTGGTCGAGAAAACCCCAACGGTACGTTTATTAGTATACTTAAACCAGGCAATGGCTTCGTCACTCTCCTCCCCTACGGGGGGAGCTTGCGCTTCGCTACTAAGTTAAAATTTAAAATCTAAAAAAAGAGGCCATGGTTATATTTTTATAAATTTTCTGAATTTCGCCAATTATAATAATTTTAAAAAGGAACTCTAAACTAAATTTCCCCCCTTTCAAAATATCACGTTGCTAAAATATAGAGTTATAGAAGAAGAAGAAGATATATACAAATAAATTTTCTGAACTTCACCATTTGTAATTCTTTGGATTTTAAAAATTCACAAAATTTCGATACTTATATTTATTTCTAAACTTCACCATTTTGTTTTTTGATATTATAAAGGAATTATTAGAAATAACTTTTATAAAAAAAACATAAGTCATAACCAAACTAAGATGAAATTATTATTCAAATACTAAAAAAAAATCCCCTTCTTAAATTATAGATTTAGTGATGATGATTAAGTATTTACTAGTAAAAGGTCAGATTAATTTCTATTTTTCCTATTAAATTTGTCTAATCTTGTATATCTAGTTGGGTTTCTAATCACGTGTCAAAACTATCTTTTATATTTTCATTGACTTACTTTCGTGCAAATTTTCCCCTCACCTTTTTCACCGCTTTCTTCTTAAGCCCATTTGCTCGTTTTTCTTTAGCGATCCGAAACGATTCCACGTTAAACTGTAGTTCCCACGACTAATATATATATATATATATATATATATATATATATATATATATATATATATATATATATATATATATATATATATATATATATATATATATATTAGTATACATTAAGATGGTATTAAGGCGTAAGGCGGTAGCTGCCCATTTAGTCAAGATTTTTGAATCACTCGGCTTTCATTTATAATCTGGAGATTCCAGTGAAAACCCAAGCATGTAATTTAGATTCATATTTATTTTACGAATTCTGATGAGTTTTTCTGTGACCCATTCGAAACCAATCACCTCGTTGTTCTCTTGTTTCCAGAATGTGTCCTACAAACATTTTCAAGGTCGTTTTAAGATTTGGTTTTCTATTCCTATTCTTGACAGGAAAAATTCCCCACTTATCCCTTTTCATACGGGTTCATTTTCTAGCATATAAATAAAACGTCCTTCGAGAATCACTTTTCATCCAGGAGATGAAGTAATTGACCCTTGGGGAGCCAAAGGACAATTGTTGAAGAATCCTTCTAAGATTTTAATTTACTTGAAAAATAAATTGTATACCATATAGGATAGTTTACAGTATCATTTGGATCGATTTTCATCCGGTTTGTCCAGTCGGACGACTTTGAGCCTATTGACTAGTCTATCTTTACTGCGGTCATATATTGGGATGTCTAAAAATGGGAAGATTGTTCCGCTTCTATTTCTTTTCGGAATGAGATAGCCAAAAATGATGAAGGTATCTGAGTATAAGATAGAATCGGTATAAAAATTGTGTATAGGTAGAATTCTTATGATTATGAAAATGACTTGGATGAGGATGATAATAATTTTTTGCCAGGTTGCCTGGGAAACGCTGTCGTTTTTCCTTTTATTTTATTTTGCGTATTTATGATTTTATTTTACAATATTCTAGCCTTTGTTCTCGATGTTTGCTCATGTGAGGTCTTTGAATTCATGAGTACTCTAATTGTTCCCTTTTGTTTTGTTTTTTTATTTTTTGCACTTGCTTGCTTTTGGTTTTTGAGGTCATCTCTATTTATAGACTCATTCTACATACACTTATGAGTGATATTCAGAACTTATCGGCTATCTACTATTATGTATCACTTTATATTTTGTGGGGACATTGGACAAAAGAGAAATGAAAACTAGTTTAGTAGTTTAGGTGAGATAGGGATCAGATAGTGGGGTAAAATTGAAAAATATACAGGAAAAATGTGAAAATAGAGCGAAATGACAGGTCCCTAGTAAAAAGGCATCTCTGGCTTTCTTGGCGGTTTTTTTTTAAATATAAAAGGGCATTCAAGCCTTTGTAGCAGCGGGCTAAGGCCCCCGCCAACTATTTTATTGCATCCAGCTACGTTTCTAAGTACCCTTCTTTTTAACCTAGGTCTTTCTTTTCAATTTTCGGCCAACTAAAGAGGGGGGTATATATGATTATAAGCTCTACTCCTCAACTAGGAAGGAATTAAAAAAAAAACGATTAGTAAAAATGAATTCACGGCCTAAACGAAATACGCTAAAGAACGGAGAAAGTTCAAGAAAGTATTCGAGACAATGAGAAGATAATTAAATCTCATTCAATATAATACTTAGAATATGAACTTTAGAATATAGCTAAAGAGATATTTTAAGTAAGGGTATGCAATACGACAGCATTTGAAAACTGAATAAAATGAACGAACGAACGAAAATGGTGAATGGAAGTGAGATAAATATTGGACGAATAATCAATTAATAATATTATAATAATTAAATTAACTAATTAAATTCCCAACAATACTGAACTTTAAGGAACTGTTAGAGGAAACTGAAACAATTAGGATACTCAATGAATTTTATATGGGAAACGAATGAAATGAACTCTCAGGGCTAGGCTAACCACTTGAAGCTAGGGCTAAATCATGATACTCCATATTTGGTTGTATGGGAAAATGAATGTTGTTAATCCTAAGGTAAATGGATTATTGAAATTACCATTGAACTAAGGCTTATTGGAAACGAAAACCTATTATTTACAATGAATTCGTTCAACCGGTTGATGCATTTAATCTATATTTGAAAGAAACGAAAAGGTTACCTATTGTGACCAAATTTTTCGTCCTTCAGAGAGGGCCTCATTATAGTATATTAATTCTTTTGAATATAATAGATACATATTGGTTGATTAATTAAGTTTTTACTTACTGTTGAGTGCTGGACAATAAAGGAGCAGAAATAGGAACAAATTTTATATTCAGACAGAAAGCAATAATACGAGTTTTGAATTGAGTCACCTCAAGGTCGTGGATAGTTAATGCCTAACAGATGACATACCTTTATTAAGGATTTAAAATATAAGTGCGAATTTGAAACACAATGACACTCAAATATACTTTTCATCTCTCATCTAATCTTACAGATAGTATTAATGTTGTGTTAAAGGCCTATAATATTATATCAAACTCATTGGCGCCAACTAATTAATTTGAATTCATAATGAAACCTAAATATTCCTTGGCGGTTTGGAAAATGCAGTACATAAATGCCTGAATGGTAATGAGTCACTCCCATTAGGTAGCGCACGAGTCACTTTTCCAAACAATAGAAAACTCTTCATTACATTCTGATTTGCGCGCTCAGAACCACTTTAAAGTAGGGGATAGTAAACCCAGGCAGGAACTACCGTTAGATGACGCGAAGAAGGGAAATCCTTAGAACCACGAACCCAAAATTTAGTGGAGGCGCCTAATAGAGGTAGGACTAATTAGGTATGATGGTCGAGGAGTGAATCTCCTTTAGGAAGGTAAATAGGGAGCCATAGGCGGTTTAAAAGAATGAAAGGGCTTTCCTGACACTTTCTTTTCAGATTACTTACGGAATGATGAGGAGAGACTACCATAAAACTGAGCGCATTGGGGGCTCGACAAATACAGATATGGCGGGAACGCATCACGCACCCGGCAAAGGGAGGAAGACTCGAATGCCTCTGAGTACCCCTAAGAGCCATCGAGAACTGAAAGGGCAAACTCGTCGAGATTCTCTACGGAAATCTCGAATATGCCGTTATTAGAATTCTAGATGTCTCAAACGGATTCATAGTAATCGGCCACGCTGTGTGACGTAGAGAAGCTTGTCTCCGTTGAATGAATAGAAACGCTAAAAAAAAGGACGCTCACCCGAATTCAGTCTCAAATCACGACAAACAGGAGTTTGATTGGTCGTAAAATAGACCGGGTAGGCTCAGACAACAAAGAAGAGATGATAGAAATTGAAAAGACCCCCCCCCCCCCCAAAAAAAAAAATCCATGAAGTAATCAAGTTCGGAAACCTTACACAAGTTTTCAAAATAGTGTGCGAGAAAACGGAAATGGTTAAAAAGATCTGTCAGAATGGATTACTCTTGTTCAGCATAAAAACTCTACCAGAAAATATCGAAAGGGAAAGACATATTGTCGTAGAATAGGCTCCCGACGATATACTATATATAACTATTCGTTGAGGGGATTATTCTATATTTCGAGTGCGTGGTAATCAGAATCCAAGAATGGTTCAAAAGGGGGGGGGGGCCTGGAGAGGGCTTATTTATCTTCAATATACTTAAGAAGTGGAACGGAGCCCAAGGATAAATAATATTGCAAACATTAGTAAAATAGAGTTTTATTAATTAATCTATCAAAACAACACATGGAAAATGTTTACATAACCGGGGATTAAAATGGGAGAAACACAGGAAATGAAAAAGGTCATGGGAATATTTAACTAATCTGAGGATTAAGATTTGGAGGGATTGAAAACGGCAAAACAAACAAAAAGGGGGAATGGTTGGCTAAAACCGTTTAAAGCACAGAGTTGCGTTGAGACAAGGTTAAATGATTAAATGTAATGCGTAGCTTACGTAATTACAAGGTTGTCGTGCAGGGGAAAGCGATGGGAAGGAATCTTCGGTCCAACTGGCGATTCTTTTCCAGGAGAAGGGGTTCTTCGGGGGGTTGTCCTTAACGAGGGTCAAGGACTGTCTTCGAGGAGTGAGAGCGAAATGGGGATCGGAAGTACGAGTGATCCTTGAGCTAGGATATCGGAGATGTTCTAGATGAACAATGGAGGTTATTGTCGAAACCAAGCGTTCTCTTGAAGAACGTTAAAAAAGGGGGGAATTAAATTACCCTGACGTGATGTCTTGGGAACGTGAATCGTTTCTTGACGAACGGGCTTGAAGAACAATGTCTGTTCTAATGTTGTTCTCTTTCTGAACAACAGGGGGTCCCTGTTTACTTGGCGTCTCGAGGGGCACGAACATTGGCACTCAAGGGATATTGTCCTCTTCTGGACAATAAGGGGTTTCTCGGGGTAGAGTTCCTAGGTGCACAAGGGAGACCGGATCGGCGTGATGCCTCGCAAAGATAATCGGGATCTGGTTCAAATGCGAAATGCTATCGCATAAATAGCCAGAGCCAGCTCCTTGGCGTAGGGGACAATGGGGGAGGGGGGAATTTCGATGGAAGGTCCCGGTGGCGCTTGGGAAAATATCTTATCTGCCCATAAGCCTAATTCAATCTGGCGAGATCGACGCATGGAGGCGAACGGGGGATTGAACCTCCTTGATTAAACTTGGGGATGGTGGGCGATAACGAGCCTTCTACTTCCTCTCTCAGGATACACGTGGGGATGCATGTGTTTCGACATGTGATAGGAGCTGAAGCATGGCGGCCTCAGACCGTTCTATCACACATATCGACATATAGATGTGCTTCAAATGTTACTAGAGGGAGACTCACACGACAAAACAAAGTACGGAAACAGAACAAAGCTGTTCCGAATGCATACAACGAGCGCACATTTGGAAAAATTGTACCAAGCCAATACCGAACAATGGTTCTGGCTTGCTATAAGATGAAAGAGATTATAGCAAGAAAATAAAGAGAAGAAAAAACAAACGGAAATAAAATAAAATTGCAACCTACGCAGGAGTGGCCAAGGCCATAGTACAAGAAATTAGGGAGGCGAAGACGCACCTCACAGTCCCGAACGAATCGTCGAGTTTACTTCCTACGTCCATTCTTTTCGCGCATGTAATGAATATATGCAAACCTGGAACTTTTCCTGAGACCCTCAATACCATGCTAGAAAAAATGGTATGAAGAAAATGCGGTTCGATGAGAGCACACTAAAGATGATAATGAAAAGAAAGCATCTCCCGAACAAGAACAAACGACCAACACAAAAAGGATTGAGGTAGCAGACCTCAACCTCAAATTATACATTAATGAAGAATATCCCCTCACAAGGGGGTGGGAGCAACAACACAAAGAGAATTGAGGCAGCAGACTTCAACCTCAAATTATATATTAATGAAGAATATCCCCTCACAAGGGGGTGGGAGCAACAAGACGTAGTCAAAGCCCTACGTGAAGGAACATGCAAATTGGCCTTCAAGGGAAAGACCGGAGAAGAGGATAAAGTAACTACTCCTCAATGACAGAATCAGGAGCTTTCCTGGAAACTGCGTTACCGTAACACATTCAAATAATTGAACCCAACTCGTGTAAACAAATACGATTTAGACAGACAAAAACACTCACTACAAACGAGTAAACACGAACAAAGATACTCAGACTAAAGCTCAAACACATATTGAAACAACGGCATGAATGCTACAAAACATACATGAATGTAACAGAGATTTAATGAATACAGAGATTATACGGACCTCCTGTGATGTTAAAAAGGTTGCAATGAAAGAGCATGAACAACAGAAAGAATAACAGATTTTCGCTGCAGTGAATTTTCAAAACATTAAAAAAACATCCCCGCCCAAATGTGGTAAACGTGTTTCAGTGCCACTACAACTATGCCCAACTCCCATCCCTTTATGCCCTATTAATCGCAAAGACACCTCTCATTTTGTCCACGCCAAATGCACCTTTATAGCGATAGGGTGCTTTGTGTTATAGCATTTCGTCCAGCCTGTCACATATGTACCCCCCTCCATACAGATTTATCATGCTACATCCATTTTCTCCTCAGTCCGCCCATTATTTTTCAGACACTGTTTCACATAGCCAACAAACCTTTTACGTGCTCTTCCAACTCTTCACATCCCCTGTCCCTTACTCGTATATTCTCTTCAGAAGCCAATTTATATACATTTTTCTTATATACCCAATATAGCAATGCCTCTGGGCATTCCTATAATAAAATCCTCCTGGGAAACTTAAATATATACGAGGGGCGGTCAATATTTTTTTGCGAATCGGTAGGGCAAAACAGAGGCAGGGGGGTGGCTGTTTGTGGGGGTGTTAGGACAAATTATGACAAGTCAGGCCTGCAGCCGCACGCTCCTGCCTCGTCTATTTAGGAGGCAGTAGCTGATCGCAGATCGTCAGTCACAAATATTTCAACAATGGAGAAGGTTGAGCACCGCGCAGTGATCAAATTTTTGACCAAGGAAGGCAAGAATGCAAAAGAGATCCATGAAGGCATGGTTGCAGTGTACACCGACACCGCCCCTTTCTATGCAACCATTGCTCGCTGGAATAGGGAGTTCTGCCATGGTCGTAAGTCCCTTGAAGTTGACCCCCGTCCAGGACGCCCATCAGACGTGACCAACGAGGACAATGTGGCCCGTGTGGAGAGGATGATCCTCGAAAATTGACGGGTGAAGGTTGAAGAAATCGAGCGAGAACTTGGAATATCACATGGAAGTGTTATCAACATCGTTCACGACAATTTGGCCATGACCAAGGTCTCTGCCCGTTGGGTTCCTAGAAACCTCACGCCCCATGATCGACTTCAACGTCGTCAAAGTCCACAAGGCCAGAGTTGCACAAACTGCCCTGCGCGAGTGCGGATTCGAGGAGCTCAACCCTTCCCCCTACAGTCCAGATCTGGCCCCTAGCGACTACTTTTTATTCCGCCAGCTCAAGGCTGCACTGCATGGACGCCAGTTTTGGGGACGATGAAGATGTCCAGCTCGCCGTCCAGGAGTGAATTAAACAGCAGTCGGGAGATTTCTGGTTGTCGGGAATTCGAAGCCTCAGGGACAAGTGGCGCAAGTGCATTGAAGTCGAGGGTAGTTATATTGAAAAATAATAAAACACTTTTCTTCATATCTCGTTTCCTTATATCCGAATTGCAAAACTTATTGACGGCCCCTCGTATATCATCATTTATTATGTATAAAATTCAAATCATTCAATTCTTTTACTTAACTTTTGTCAATTAAATCATTCATACAAATTATGTACAACTTAATAAGTCATTCATTTAATTTAATTAACTTTTACCAATTCAATCATTCAATTATTTTATTCATAACTTTTTGCAATTCATTTATTTTATGTAACCTTTATAATTCAAATATCCTGTGACGAAAAACTGATTTCATTTAACGCACTGGTTCAAACAACATCTCTTAGAATTTCACGCACATACCAACACACGTATTTCACCAATTGTGAAACAACGCGAATTCTCTCTCATTCGTGCTCGACTCTATTTCCAATCAAGGTCAATTATAAATCCTCTCACTCTTATTCTCTGCAAACTGCCATACGAGAGTAGGTTCTAATTCTAGTTACTTTTCGCATTGCAGATCCCAATCATAGTCCATCATAGTCTCCTTCGTTTTCACTTTCACTCCACATAATACTTTACAACATATTCATTTCATATATTAGTTACTTTACATCTTGTTACTTTAAATCAGTTATTTTATTATCTTTACTTTACCGCATCTTACGTTGTATTCCTAATTCAATTATCATCGTGTATTCGTTAATTCTGTGAATATATTTATTTTGTTTATTTGTTTTTTATTACCAACCTAGTTCAGAAGTCCAAAATTTATTTCACTTTAGTCGTAGGCCTAAAAACTAGCAGACGACTATTTCCATCAAACAACAAAATAATGGTAATGGTTTTCGAATCGCTATTTAGGCTGATTTATTAACTAAAATAAATACCATACCAATACTACATCAGAACAATCAGTCACAACTTCGTCCATACCATAAACATCTCACCCATTCTTTCTTCACTTTCTTTATCCGTCCATTTGCAGTTGCACCTGAGATCTTACTTTACTCTTTCATACAATAGTCTCACTATCAAACACAAAGACTGAGACGGGCATACCTAGATTTAGCTTCAAAGCTGATTCCAAACCCTTAGCTTTCCTTAACGTTATAATCGCCCCAAATACTTTGGTACCATTTAAAACAATGTGAACGCATTCTACTTCATCTATACTATTATCATCCATGATATCCCCTAGATACTTAAGACTTCTTCCCTCCCCCTGCATCATCTTTCATACTCATATTATACAACCGGTCAGTTCTTTTCCAAATCACACCACCCTAATTGATTAAAAGTACCCTGTTTTTTCTTATCCGTAATGCCCAGAGTGCTATTCTTCTTTTTGCTTCTCATCTTACTCACTTTCTTTCAGAGTAACTTCCTTTTCCCATCCGAATCCTCATTCATTTTCTTAGATGCGAAAATTACTCGTTCTCTATTCTATTTGGCTCCATGTATATGTTCATCCTATCTTTCTGCCATTATCATCTGCACTATTAAACATTAGAAAGTACGCTTTTTATTTTTTTTTTTGCTTTCCACTGCATGTTTCATATCTATTTCCACCAGTCATTGTTTTGCTTTCTATTTACAGTTCTTACACCCCAGCATACAGCATTTGAGCTACCCATCATTAAATTTGCTCTACATTTACTCAATCTCGACGTCAACACTTATTTCCTCTCTCTTACTCTCACGCATTCTCTCTTATTCCTCCATTTCTATCTGATGCAACAACATTTCGCTTTCCATTCTCCCTTTCTTTTCACTTTCCTCATGTCTAATAATCCATATACCAACCAATTTAACCTTAAACAACACAATCATATCGAATAATCCCATATCCATACCTCTTACCACTTTTACATGCAATACATCCCGCACTATATTTTTCATTACCAAGCATATATCAATCATCCCATAAACTTCTCCTCTTCACCTTTTCACAACCCATGTGTATTTACGCATACACGGTTGCTGAAAGAACGTATTGGCCGCGCACAAGTTTCTTTCAGTACAAAATTCTACCAAGCTCTCTCTCCATTTTCATTCTCTCCAGGTGTATCAAAAGCTCCAATTATCTCAACTCCTTCTGCTACTCATTCATCTATTCATATCTCATCCAACCATCAACCAATACCCATTCCCACTTCCATCCATCACTCTTCTTAAGTCATTGCAGAATCCATCTTTATCAGCTTCGCTTCTATCATTACTAGCCCCATCCATAAACAAGGTCAACAGACCTAACTCATGAGCTCTCAATTATTCTGACTTATGACCTAATGACCCGATGATCCCATGACCTTCAAACCTTGCAACAAATGGGGCAATCCAACCCATAGTTAGTTTTATTTTCGTAATTCCAGGACTAAACTTGGGAGGACCTTGGCAGTTATCGAAAGAGAATGTAAAACAACATAAGAATTTCAAATATCGTTAAATTGGCCGAATAATTACGAAGTTATTGCCAAATAACTCATTGAAAAGTAAAATGGTTACCATCCGACCGACCTACGGACTGATTTGGAGAGTCGCGTGCACGCGACGAAAAATACGCATGGTTTCAATCTTGTAAATCTCACCTTCACCCCCGTAATTCTTGAGCTCACTTTCATACTTAACTATTGCATTATGCCATTCCTCACTCGAAAGCAATGTCATACCCTCAATACTCCTACCTCGCTGATCCCCACCTGATCACACTTCATTCACTCTATCTCCCATAAACTTCATTCCCTTTCATATTTGTCTCACAGAGAGCAAGCATCGGAAATATTCTTGTTTTAAACAGATTGACTACCATTCCCACTTTCTCTCATCACATATAACCACGCATTTCACCCACACCCACTCACTTCGTACATTGACATATATTAAGCAGCATGAATGGGCGCGTTCCGCGACAGCGCCGACCATATCCACCTTTGCGTATTCCGCTCGTAGGACCCCCCCCCCCACCTCAAAGTAAAGCTTTCAAGACCAGAGTTCCCATATCCATGCTTAGTCACATTTTATGATTCGTGTCTCGTGACAGTAGGATATTCTTCCTGCCTCATACATAGTGTGCCCCTCTGGGGGTCACAGACGAAGGCACGACCGCTAAAAAAACGAATAAAAACTTATCACCAAGTTAATTATAAAAACAAAAATCATGACTACAACAACAAATAAAGAAACAACAATAACAAAATTTCGAGATCAGTAGGAAAATAACTAGAGGGACATGATCTAGTAGACTTGAAGCGAAAATAGCCGATTTAGTACCTCTAGCCACAGGTGGCTCCACATGGTGGTTAATTTATATTATCTTTGAACTCAGTGACCTCAATTACCTTTGATAGCATTGGTTTTAGCTGGCTACATTGAACCAGTGACTCGTTGCGGACAGAAGATGAACGAAACACGAGATTTGCATGACCCATAGACCTGTTTGCTTCGCAGCAGTTAATAAGAGACGGTTAGGCGCCACAGGAAACCAGACGCGCAACCAACAATTTAAGAAAAATAGTATGGAGAAGCTCATGTCCTTCAAAAACTATTCATCACAACACAGGATAGCGTGAAAGAGCTACCCTTTAGCAACACGCACAAGCACTAGCGATCGAGATCGTTACCATGCTGGGGCAAGTACTGCGCACTTACCTCATTCTAGTTGGACACGTAACTAAAGAATGGTGTTCAACCTGAGGTACCAAACATCCTCGCAGAAGGGTTTAAAGGGGCACTCCATCGGATGGCGCTGCGTCCCGCGAGTGTTTCCCATTCGGAGATGAAAGAAAATGACTTGATACCGTCCATGCATTGTGAGAATGTCCGGAGGAATATGCTTGATAGCACGCAACTTTAAATCAGGGTTGGCCAATAAAAAAACCCAGCCCTAAAAAAAACCCAGGTTTTATTACTGGGTTTTGGGGGGCTTTTTCAAATGAAATTTGAAAAGTCCCGTTTTTTTGTGTTTTTTTTCAAAATTACACTTTTTTCAAGAAATGAATTCTACTTATCATTATTTTATTCAAAATTCATATTTATGTTTATAATTTCAACAAATATGTATCAAATCAAGGTTATTTCTCTGATACTGACTCATAATTCATCTCTCCTTCTACAGGTTATGGCTATCATGGATACCCACAATTCCCGATCAGTAATCTGTTCTTACTATAATATAATTATTAAGCTGAGTAATTATTAATATTATATAAAAATAGAGATAGCTATTCCTTTTCTATATTATTCTAATGCTTGTAGCATTTGTTTTTTGAAAAAACCCAAGATTTGAAAAAAAACAGAATAAAACGGGTTTGGATTTTTTTTTCAAAATTACACTTTTTTTTCAAGAAATGAATGCTACTTATCATTATTTTATTCAAAATTCATATTTATGTTTATAATTACAACAAATATGTATCAAATCAAGGTTATTTCTCTGATACTGACTCATAATTCATCTCTCCTTCTACAGGTTATGGCTATCATGGGTACCCACAATTCTCGATCAGTCATCTGTTACTGCGATCTTTTCTTACTATAATATAATTATTAAACTAAGTAATTATTAATATTATATAAAAATAGAGATAGTTATTCTTTTTCTGTTATTATAATGTTTGTAGCATTTGTTTTTTGAAAAAAAAAACAGAATAAAACCCGCGTTTTTTTTTTAAACCCCGGGTTTTATTGGGCTTTTTCAAAATTTGGAGTTTTTTTGCCAACTCTGCTTTAAATTCCCAGGTGCCGTTTTCCCTTTCCAAGTCCAAGAAGAACCTTCTTCTTTCCTGGTTCCCCGAAGCTTGCGAGGCTTTCTCTCGCACCAAAGAGGCCATGGCTTCCGCTGTCGCCCTGGCCCATCCTTGCCCAGGAGCTCCCATAAGCATTGCTTCGGACGCGTCCGCTACTCATGTCGGTGCGACGCTACAGCAGAATTTTGGTGACTCTTGGCAACCTCTCGCCTTCTTCTCTACGGCTCTTCTTCCTTCCCAACAGAGGTACAGTACGTTTTCCCGTGAATTACTGAGCATATACCTCGCCTTCCGTCACTTCCAACAATACTTGGAGTGCACCTCCTCTGTGCACTCTGCAGTTGATACTCGTCACCTTGACTTCATCCTGCAGATGACAAACGATATTCACTACGTTCCAAGTTCTTCAAACATCGTACCAGATGCGCTCTCTCGCATTTCATCGATTGCAGGAACGCAACTCTCCCAAACTGCGCCCATCCATCACGCGACAATACCGCTTGCCCAGAAACAAGATGAAGACACGCAAACACTGTCACTCTTCTCAGCTTATCGTTCGCAAAATCGACTTGCCAGACAGTCCCTCCAGGTGTATCCTGGTTGACTATTCATTGCCTGACTGTCCTCGTCCACTCATTCCTCTCGCTTACCGTCGGCACATTTTTGACCAGACTCACGGTCTCTCTCATCCTGGCATTCGAGCAACTCGCAAGCCCATCACACAACGTTATGTGTGGCTAGGTATGAACGCCGACGTGGCCAAATGGTCCCGCGCATGTCTGCCTTGTCAACGTGCAAAGGTTCGACGCCACATAAAGTCTCCTCTGGCTGCTTTTCCACTTCCATCGGCACGTTTTGATGCCGTTCACATCGATCTGGTTGGTCCTCTGCCCTTTTCGCGTGGTTGCACTTACCTTCTCACCATGATCGATCGTTTTACCTCTTAGCCAGAGGCAGTTCCTATCCCGGACATCAGCGCTTCCACTGTAACTAGAGCCTTCGTCTCAGCATGGGTTGCTCGTTTTGGTGTCCCATCAACGATCATGACTGATCGAGGTAGCTAATCTGAATCACACCATGTCACTGTTTGGCTCCTTTCGTCTCCGTACCACTAGCTACCATCTCCAGAGTAACTCTAAGGTGGAACGTTTTCACCGGACTCTCAAGGGAAGCTTACGCTCCACTGACCCCAACATTACTTGGGTGGACAAGCTACCCTTAATTCTCCTGGGAATTCGTGCCTCCTTGAAAGAGGATTTGAATTGCTCTGCTGCGGAACTCGTCTATGGTACGCAACTTCGTCTTCCAGGCCAATTCTTTTCTTCCGCTGACTGTTCTCTTCCTTCCGACATACATCATGCTGCATACGTACACAATTTAGTACGGGCGATGTCTGAGGTTTAGCCGACCGCCACAAGAGTGCCTGCTAATCAGAAACCTTTCGTGCCAAAGGAGATGGCAACTTGCTCTCATGTGTTTGTCCGTCGTGATTTTACTCGCACATCCTTGCAACCTGTCTATGACGGACCCTTTCTCGTAGTCTCCAGGAAGCCAAAATTCTTTGTACTACAGCTTGGCACCAAGCAGGATACGGTTTCCATCGATCAGTTTAAACCCGCTTTCATAGAGGCCGTTCATCTAGAACAGCCACTACCTTTCTCTCCCACTAATAGAGGTCCAGTGGTCATCCCAGACTACCTTTGGCACCCAACTATTCCTTCAGCACTTCCCAACCAACTAACCCCATTTCGGAACCCTTCTTCGGCTCTTGCAAATCAAACTGCAACTTTTCCTCCCACCTCTTTACTCGCAAATCCTCTGCCAACCATCTCTACACACCCCAATTCTTCTTCCCAACTGCTGCTGCCTCCCTTTTTGTTGCAGGACCACTCGACAGCAGCTGGAGAACACCAAGCGACCAACGCGCAACTCCCGACAGTCGCCTTTTCGGTAGGTCCAGAACAATCGTCACCCGACGCTCCGGTTCTCGCTCTCGACAATCTCTCGCCTCAATCGAGTGGCACTACTAATCGCCACCTGACCCACAATCCGAGTCAGCCATTTAGCACCATAACCCAATCTGGACGCGTTGTAAGGAGGCCTCGCCGTGTAAATACCTTGTGTTTGGCGAGCTATTCCCTCAGTAGGGCAGTATTGTAGCGGTCTACACTCCTACAAATGTAAATATTTATTTCTTAATATATATATATATATATATATATATATATATATATATATATATATATATATATAATTTCAAGAAGGGTTGGTAACCCTGACTTAAATCGGGAGATTGGTACACCCGCTCTACAAAGCATCTTAAAAATAAGTATGAGGCTTCATTCACTTAGCTGTGCTGCATCGGTGAACAGGTCTGTAAATATTTGAATTGTAATTGTTTGCTAAATATTTCCTCCCAAAATCCCGAATTAATGCTTGATTCTTTTGTTTCATTTACAGACCCATTTAACTCCGTTATAATCCAATTTACTTACAATTTACCAATTACTTATAATACAATTACTTATCATCCAATTACTCACCAATCCAATTTACTTATAATCAAATCTATTTACCAATTACTATTTACCAAATTTACTTAAAATCAATCATCATCTGTTATACTCTAATTATCAATTATCTATTTACCAATTACTACTTATCCAATTATCAATCATCATTTGTTATACTCTAATTACCAAACCATATTTATCAATTGTAAATCCATTCCCGTTAACTCGTCCAAATTAAATTCACGTGTAATTCTAAATCCAATCATAAATTGTTACTTGATAATTCACCCTTAAATAACACCGGGGAACAATTTGAAAAAAAAAATCTGTTGAGTTAGATTTTTGTGCTTATTTAGATTGAAATTAGCATGCTGATTCCAAATTTGTAGTCAGCCTTTTTCTAGCACGTCTATTATTTTTCTCCACAGCTTACTTAACCCCCAGAGAAGTAAAATTCCACTGCTTAGCTGTAATAAGATTTGCCTTCTGATTACGATTGAATTCATCTACAGCTACGTGGCAACTTGTTTGCGCAGTCACCATTGAGACAGTGCGGTGAGAAGTGTGTGTTGTACGTTCTATTTCGTTATATGTTGTTTTTTTTTAGCTTTCAAAGCTGGTAACTATTCCATCTTAGTGTTTTATTTACATAGGTATATATTTCCTTTGTTTCAGATCATGTCTGCTCCTGCAACTTCTCGTCATAAATGCCTAAACAACCCTAACTCCTTCTGCTACATTTGTGGCAGTTTCACCATTCCAAGTCAGAGGGCAAACATCAGTGCATTTATCAAACAAGCATATTTTAAAGTAAAACTCGGTGATTAAGACAAGCCATTGGCCCCCCATAAAGTGTGACGGCAGTGTTGTCGAGAGTTTACGGATGTGGACCAAAGGAACACATGAAAGGTTGCCATTTGGTAACCCTATGGTTTGGCGAGAGCAAAAGGAGCATTGCACAGACTGTTACTTTTGTTTAGTGAAAACATCAGGATTTAACAAGAAAAATAAAAGTAAAATAGAATATCTTAATCTACCGTCAGCTATAAGGCCAATGCCTCATTCAGCTGAAATTCCAGTGCCAGTTTTCGAACAACTACCTCCTCTAAAAGATCTGAGTGATGTTGACGAACGCAGTGACAGCAATGATGCAGATTTTGAAATTCACGAAGATTCGGTTCGTAGGGAATTTGATCAGCACGAGTTGAATGATTTAGTACGTGATTTGGGCCTATCAAAAAAAAGCTTAAAAAATCCTAGCATCAAGACTGAATGAGAAAAAGTTACTTGAACAAGAAGCGAAAGTATCATACTTTCGACCCAGAGAAAATACATTTCTGCAGTACTTTCGAAGTGACAACGGCTTTGTGTATTGCCATGACATTCCTAGTTTACTGAAGGAATTAGGGCTTTCAATCTGCAATCCAAATGAATAGCGAATGTTTATTGACAGCTCAAAGCGGAGCTTGAAGTGTGTCCTTCTACACAATGGCAATTTATTTGGTGCAGTCCCTATTGGGCATTCTGTCTGTCTTCGTGAAGAACATGGAGATATAAAGAGGGTCATTGAGTTATTGCAATATGACAAACACAATTGGATCATCTTTGTTGACCTTAAAATGGTGTGCTTCCTTCTTGGTCAACAACGTGGGTACACAAAGTATTCCTGCTTTCTCTGTATGTGAGATAGTACATAGAGCTCGAGGGAAGCATTGGGTTGAGACGAATTGGCCTCCAAGATCTGATCTTAAACCTGGAGATCCCAACATTCTACATGAGCCACTTGTTGACAGGAAGAATATAATATTCCTACCTCTGCACATAAGACTAGGTCTCATGAAGCAGTTTGTAAAGGCATTGCCAACTGATGGCGACTGTTTTAAGTACCTCATCTTGACATTTCCTGGTCTGGCAATTGAAAAAAATCAAGGCCGGTGTGTTTGATGGTCCACAAATTAGACAGCTCATCAAAGATATACAGTTCACCGGGACTATGTCAAACCTTAAGAAGAACGCTTGGTTATCATTCAAAAACGTCGTCATGAACTTTCTTGGAAATACATGTGCAAGTAATTACACAGAAATTGTTCAGAATCTATTGGAGAGCTACAAGGCGCTTGGTTGCAACATGAGTATTAAACTACATTTTCTGCATTGCCATCTTGCCAGCTTTCCGGATGATCTTGGTGCTGTTGGGGACGAGCAAGGTGAACGATTTCACCAAGATATGAAAGGTTATTGAAGAACGTTATCAATGTAGAAGGGATGTACATATGATGGCTAACTATTGTTGGAGCATCAAACGCGATAGTCCTCAAGTTGAACACTCCAGAAAGAGCTATAAACGTAAATTTTTACCTAAGCTACTTGCACACAATTATAATTATATAATCACAGTAGCCATATTCTTTGTTAAAACATAATAGTGTTAAATAAACATTGCAATCATGCCTGTTTCTTTCATATTTCATTGTATGTCAATATTTGAAAAAGTTCAAAAACTTGACGTGATAGAGAAAAACGGAGATCAGTTTTGGATTCAGCACCGAAAAATTAGTTAAAAACAGCTGTCAGACCTAACTCAACAAAAATTGTGTTCCCTAGTGTAATCTAACTGTTTATTCAATAATATATATTTTTCTTAATTCTCTTTTTAATTCACGCTTTCCCAACGTCGCCCAGATTAGGCCTAGAAATTCGTCTGCAAATTTAGATTCATGTTAACATTTAACAATTCATTCCTTTGAATAACGAAATATAGGTTTTTATGTTTATTGTGTTCTAAGAGCTATCTAGGATATTGCCGCAATATTAATTTAAAACCTATAGTAGAAAAGGGGTATTTAAATGTGGCTAGGCCTAGAGAAATAACTCTGTTTACTCCTTTGAAGAGGGGAGAGAACTGGAAAGATAGACAATTCGTGTTTCTCACTTTGTTTTTATCCTTGGAACGGTAATGAGTAGATTTAGGTTTAGATAAACTTTCTTTGATCAGGTGGAGGGGATAATTTAATTCAATGAAACTGCAGGTTATATATGTAATCTCGTCTTCTAGAAAGCAAGGATCACATATCCTAAGTGCTCTCAAAAACATACCTGATGAAACGGCTCGCTTAATGTTAATATCATGATGACAAAAGAAATGGATATAAGAGTTAGAATAGGTTGGTTTTCAGTACACAGTGAAGCTAATTTTTTCAATGACTCTAACAATTTATAAATCAAGAAAGGATATACAATTATCCTTTTCCTACTCTACTTTAAAATTGATAGTGGATGGAGGTTGTTAAGATTTTTACGGAAATTGCCAAATAAGTTTAAACTATTTATGGGCCAACTCGATATGACATCATCTACATACGTAAACAGCAGAGTCAACGATCTTAGATTACACGCACTGATTAATGACCTTTACCCCCGTTTTGTATTTCTTTGTGTTATTTTCTTTTCTTATCGCATTCTTAGTATACGACTGAAGAGGGTATGATAAACTACATACTGAAACTAGTCTCGTAAATTAAACTTTTGGCTCCTATACAGTGGTTTCACTATCATATATATATATATATATATATATATATATATATATATATATATATATATATATATATATATATATATATATATATATATGCAAAAAATCTCACAGAAAAATGAAAGGCGGATTCAAAAGCTGCACTAGAAAAGTTTAGTGGCTTTTTTTTAAAGCTGATTTATTGGGTGAAAAAAAGGTAACAAAACAAGTAAAAGAGCGGGCCTGCCAGGCACATTTTTAAATTAATGGCGATTAAAAATTACAGCTACGTGGCAACTTGTTTGCGCAGTCACCATTGAGACAGTGCGGTGAGAAGTGTGTGTTGTACGTTCTATTTCGTTATATGTTGGTTTTTTTTTTAGCTTTCAAAGCTGGTAACTATTCCATCTTAGTGTTTTATTTACATAGGTATATATTTCCTTTGTTTCAGATCATGTCTGCTCCTGCAACTTCTCGTCATAAATGCCTAAACAACCCTGACTCCTTCTGCTACATTTGTGGCAGTTTTACCATTCCAAGTCAGAGGGCAAACATCAGTGCATTTATCAAACAAGCATATTTTAAAGTAAAACTCGGTGATTAAGACAAGCCATTGGGCCCCCATAAAGTGTGACGGCAGTGTGTCGAGAGTTTACGGATGTGGACCAAAGAAACACGTGAAAGGTTGCCATTTGGTAACCCTATGGTTTGGCGAGAGCAAAAGGAGCATTGCACAGACTGTTACTTTTGTTTAGTGAAAACATCAGGATTTAACAAGAAAAATAAAAGTAAAATAGAATATCCTAATCTACCGTCAGCTATAAGGCCAATGCCTCATTCAGCTGAAATTCCAGTGCCAGTTTTCGGACAACTACCTCCTCTAAAAGATCTGAGTGATGTTGACGAACGCAGTGACAGCAATGATGCAGATTTTGAAATTCACGAGGATTCGGTTCGTAGTGGATTTGATCAGCACGAGTTGAATGATTTGGCACGTGATTTGGGCCTATCAAAAAAAAGCTTAAAAAATCCTAGCATCAAGACTGAATGAGAAAAAGTTACTTGAACAATAAGCGAAAGTATCATACTTTCGACCCAGAGAAAGTACATTTCCGCAGTACTTTCGAAGTGATAACGGCTTTGTGTATTGCCATGACATTCCTAGTTTACTGAAGGAATTAGGGCTTTCAATCTACAATCCAAATGAATGGCGAATGTTTATTAACAGCTCAAAGCGGTGCTTGAAGTGTGTCCTTCTACACAATGGCAATTTATTTGGTGCAGTCCCTATTGGGCATTCTGTCTGTCTTCGTAAAGAACATGGATATATAAAGAGGGTTATTGAGTTATTGCAATATGACAAACACAATTGGATCATCTTTGTTGACCTTAAAATGGTGTGCTTCCTTCTTGGTCAGCAACGTGGGTACACAAAGTATTCCTGCTTTCTCTGTATGTGAGATAGCAGAGCTCGAGGGAAGCATTGGGTTGAGACGAATTGGCCTCCAAGATCTGATCTTAAACCTGGAGATCCCAACATTCTACATGAGCCACTTGTTGACAGGAAGAATATAATATTCCTACCTCTGCACATAAGACTAGGTCTCATGAAGCAGTTTGTAAAGGCATTGCGACTGTTTTAAGTACCTCATCTTGACATTTCCTGGTCTGGCAATTGAAAAAATCAAGGCCAGTGTGTTTGATGGTCCACAAATTAGACAGCTCATCAAAGATATACAGTTCACCGGGACTATGTCAAACCTTAAGAAGAACGCTTGGTTATCATTCAAAAACGTCGTCATGAACTTTCTTGGAAATACATGTGCAAGTAATTACACATAAATTGTTCAGAATCTATTGGAGAGCTACAAGGCGCTTGGTTGCAACATGAGTATTAAACTACATTTTCTGCATTGCTATTGCCATCTCGGGTATAAATAAAAATATAGATTTTTAAGGTATTTCGGTACATCCTTTCTAAATGTGGTAGCCTCGAAGCGCTAGGGCCCTTAGGTCCAAGGTGTTTTTGTGGGGTAAACCTGAAATCGCTAACTCTGGGGCCTACCGACTCGAAACTTATATCATTCGAAAGGGCATCCAAAATTACATGAATGTACCAATTATCATAAAGTTCGGTGATCAAATAAAAAAATACCAATTTAAAATCGACGATTAAGAACGCGAAAATAAAACCAGAAAAGGCGATAAAAGTATACATAATTGATACGCGATTTGCGGCTGAAGTAAGGCATATACGCGATTTGACTATAGAAGAATTCGGAAGGGGAAAAACCCCCTCTACCTAAAGACGGCAAAGAATCACACCTAACTCGTTAAACGCCCTGCGGAATCACGAAAAAAAACGCAAAAATGGCCATTTTGTGCAGTTTTTCAAAAATAACAGCGGGAATCAGCCTGATAAGGATATTTTTTTATATAGAAAAAGGTAGGTAGTACTCGAGGATATCTACCCGATACCGTTAACCCCTAGTCTCTGTCCCTTCGAGTTCCGGAGATATTCAGGGGTGAATGTGTCCCCGAAAAATCTACTCGATTTTTTGTCCATTTGTTAGGAATCTATGGAAAAAATTAGAAATAATCGATTAAATGGAATTGTGGCTAACGCAATCCGAAGGGATACGTATGCTGAGTACTAAACCGCCGTCCGAACCTTGCTAGGATTCTAGGAGTCTCGCGAGGGGGGCCTAAATCAGAAAAATTCGACAAGGAAGGTCAAAATGCCCCCTAACTCGGGCTCTAATTAAGTTAAGAAGATAAAATCCCAGTATGTTATAGCCGTAGTGTCGTTATGACAAGTGTCTGAAAATCAGCTCCCGTTCTAGAAGCGAACTTGGGTTTAGGAGGGAGGAAATGGTTGTGAGGCGACCCGGGGAAAAGTCCTCATTTTGGACCGTCCAATTACGCGGCAACTTACGTGCATAGCGATTTTTGCTATAGAACAAATAATCATCATAAGGGCCTCATCTACGCTGAGGTGCCAAACTTTCAACAACTCCGATACCCAACGCCCCCGGGGGTATAGAAACCGAAATAAAAGGCAAATTCGGCGAGTTTCCGGCGATTTGCGGCCGAAATATCGAATACAGTGGAACTTCGGTTGTCGAACTGCTCCCTTTTCGAACAAATCGGTTGTCAAACAAAGTTTTTAACTAAAAGATTGTATATAAGAAATGGAGAGTATATAAAACTAAAGACAAAAGTCAGAACTAATTTCTTTAAGTATTAGTTTTTTAATTATAGCATCTTTAGTTATGTGGACCCATTTTGTTTTTTTAATTGTCACTGCTCTATTATGTACATTGTATTTTCCCCACTTTTCGTTCCTCGTATCTTATAATCTCCCTCGTTAGGCTATCTCCATTTCTTTTAATCTGTTACCCTTTCGTCTTCTAAGTTTGACCTTACTACCTGCTTCTCGTAATTCTTAATGTGAATCTTTACCTTCCCCCTTCCGTCTTCCTCATTGGTGATTTCTTGTTTTTGAGGCGGTTTTTTATACTTTTCTTTCCTATATATACCTCTAATATAATATTATTTCTTGTAGTTATCCTTGATAAGGAACTTAATAAAGTTCGAAAGTACTCGGAAACACCATTTCATTTTTTCCTGCGGTACATTGCATTTATTTGCTACCCTCACGTGATACTTTGTGAGTTTTTCATTTCATATATATATATGAACACGATAGGGACTCAAACCCTCGCGAGGTACGAGGCCGAAACTATAGGGCGATCGGCCAAATCGGGTTTGTCCCCAAAGTCTTTGTGAACCTTGGATTTCGAGGTCATCGATCTAACGTTTCGAAAAAATTATATACGGCGGGGTTCTAGGGACCCCTAGAAGTGCCCTCCGAGATCCAAAAAGTCGATCGGACGAATAGTAGGCTAAAACGCCTTCTACCTGAAATAGAGGTTCGAAACTGCCTTAGATACGTCGAGGGGGTCGAAATACCCCGATATACCGAGTTCGGTGACGATTAGCCGGATAAGAGAAAAGTGGGGGCCCGAGGGGCTGGGAGGCTCCCTGTTTACTTTTTATTGGGAACGTCAAAGGAAGCTGAGTTTTGTCCATTTTCAATGAGTCGGGGCAATTTGTGGTGTCTCTCGTTTCCTATGAAACCGAGTTACTTGGCGACTCAGAATAGTCTTTGGCGAAATTCGTTCCCTATACCTGCGTTCTCTAAGCGACCATCATCCCATCGTGAGAAAAGTTAGCTGTTCGTGTGTGGGAAGCACAGGCAACCTGTTTGTCCATGCACTACAAGGAAAGCCGAAGAATATATTCTACCAAGAAGTATTTCATGTAGCATTTTTTAAAGAATAATTTGTGATAAATATAAGAATTTCAATCTGTATCTTGCTTATGATATTTTTTTTACCTCATTCAGTGGCTCATAAGGGAGCCTTAGAAGCACTAGACAGGACACTGCGAGACATCAAGGGATTGTGAAACTTCTTTGAAAGGTGTCATTCTTTTGCTGTGAGGTGATTTCAGGCAGACACTTCCAGTGATCCCTAAAGGGACCGGGCCGATGATGTCTGGACTTGTCTAATATCATCTACATCGTGACGGAATGTTAGAACACTGTCTCTAAACACATGATAGCACAGTTCTTTTGTGATCAACTGTCAGCACAATTTGCCCAAAGCATTCTGACACTGGGAAATGGCACGATATCTCTTGATGCTGATGGTGGAATAGAAATATCTTCTGTCTGCATAGTTATTAATATTGTTGATGACCTCAATGCAAAAGTATTCCAAAATCTTCAGCAAAACTAGAAAAACTACAACTGGCTGTGTGAATGGGGTATAGTGGCTCCGAAGAACAACAATGTCTGCAGAATCAATGAACAGCTACTGCAATCCCCCTCAGGAAGTCCGCAAATTTACAAAGCAGTTGACACAATTCCGGATAATGCTCAAATAGTAAATTTATAGCACGTCCAAGGTCACTGGTTATGGCAAATTGTGGCTGTTTAGGTGAGTACAAAGGTCGCCGGTTATAGGCTGGTTACCAGTTATTGGTTACCAGTTTACCGGTGGAGGGCGACTCAGCTTTTTCCCATCCAAGTACTACCCTTTCCCAATGTTGCTTAACCTCGACGTAGCGCTATTGGGTTATTCTGTTAACGGGGGCTGACCTTGGACTGACTCCAATTTGGAGGGAGATTACCCTATCGCTTGGTGAATGAGCAGATAACTAGGAATAAAAAAGCACGATGCAATGAAGATGGGAATAATAAAAAAAACTTAAAAATATACTACACAAATGGTCGGAGTATAAGGAATAAGATAGATCTCTTAAGAGCGCTAGCGAGTGAAGAGAATTTTGATATAATTGCGATAACAGAGTCATGCTTGATTTGGCAGGTAATCACTTTAAACCTGAGGTTGAGATTGAGGGCTTTAACATGTTCCATACAGATAGGAATAGGAAGAGAGGAGGAGGGGTTATTATTTATATTAAAGATAATCTCCAGTGTTGTGTAAACAGTACAATTAAATTAGATGATAACACAGTCATTATGGCTAAATGTAAAGGAAGGTAAAAACAAGCTTGTCATAGGATTATTATACAGACCACCAAATCTTAGTAAGGAAGCTTCAAATCTTCTGTGGCAGGAGATAGAACGGGCATGTAGAAGTAAGCATGTGTGTATAATGGGCGATTTTAATTACAGAAATATAGACTGGGAAGCTCTTGTGGGTGATCAGGAGGCTGAGGAATTTTTTAATGTTGTCCAAGATAATTTTCTGAGGCAGATTATTAACGAACCCACTAGAGGTAATAATATACTGGATTTAGTTCTGACAAATAGGGAAGAAGTTATTAAGGATACTGAGATTGGAGGAAATTTGGGTAATAGTGACCATTGTGAAATTAGATTCAAGATGAAATGGAATGGTATTGATAGTAGCATGAACAATGTTAAAATTCCTGACTTTAGAAGAGCAAATTATAATGGGCTAAGGACTTTCCTGGAGGCAGTTGTACAGAAACCAGGCAATGAAATCAAATCAGGAATAGATTCAATGATATCAGTTAGTGGAGACAATAATCACCAGGAGAAAGAGATTACAATTGAAGAGGAGTATGAAAGATTAATTGAGCAATTAATTACAGGTCAGATGATTAACATTCCATATAAGGAGATTAGGCCTTTTAATAATGACCCAAAATGGATGACAGATAAAATTAAGCATTATATTGGCATTAAAAAGGGCATTTATAGGAAAATAAAAAATGGAGAGGATCACTTAAGGCAGAGATATAATGAACTAGCAAGAGATGTTAAAAAGTTAATTTGAGGAGCAAGGAGAAATTATGAAATTAAAGTGGCAAATAGGGCAAAGGAAGATCCTAAAAGTTTCTATCAATTATACAAAACTAAGGTTAGAGATAAAATAGGCCCACTTATAGATTCCAATGGACTCAATGGCTGGAATGCTAAATGACTTTTTTCTCTCAGTATTTACACAGGAGGATACTCTAAATATACCCGAGGTGTCAATGATCTTTCGGGGTAAAGATGAAGAGAAATTAAAGGATATCTTGATCACAAAGGAGATAGTGACAAAGGAAATTGAGAAAATCAAAAGTAGTAAAGTACCCGGTCCTGATGAGGTCTTTCCTAGAATTTTGAAAGAATGTACTTATGTGTTAAGTGAGCCCCTAGCATGCATCTTTAGAAAATCATTGGAGAGTGGCATTGTGCCAGTGGCATGGAAGAAAGCCAATGTGATACCTATATTTAAGAAAGGGGATAAAACAAATATGTCTAATTACAGACCAGTAAGTTTGACATCAGTGGTAGGGAAAATGATGGAATCCATTATAGCAAGGAATATTAGAGATCACTTGGATAAGCATAAGTTGATAAAAGAATCACAGCATGGCTTTAGTAAGGGTAAATCCTACCTGACTAATTTGCTGTCTTTTTATAGTAAGGTGTATGAAGCAGCAGATAATGATGAAAACTATGATATTTTATACTTGGACTTTAGTAAGGCTTTTGATCGAGTGCCACACTTACGGCTTCTGAGCAAAATTAAAGCACACAGTATCGATGGCAGTATATTTAGGTGGATTCAGTCATGGCTTGGTGACAGACAGCAAAGAGTTAGTATAGATGGAGTTAAATCTGAGTAGGGGTGTGTTAGCAGTGGAGTTCCACAAGGATCTGTTTTGGTTCCCTTGCTATTCTTAATTTATATTAATGATCTTGACATAGGTATAAGTAGTGACCTGAGTAAATTTGCTGATGATACTAAGCTAGGTAGGGCCATTAGGGCTGATTCTGATGCTGTTGTAATACAGGAGGAATTGACCATTCTGTCCAATTGGGCCGATAAATGGCAAATGAAGTTTAACATAGACAAATGTAGTGTACTTAGTATAGGTAGAAATAATCCATTGAATAGTTATAAATTAAATGGGAGAATTTTCGGGAGGACCGATTGTGAGAGGGACTTGGGTATTTTGGTAAGTTCAGACCTTCGTCCTAGAAAGCAATGCCTAAATGCTAAGAATAAAGCTAATAGGATATTGGGATTCATTAGGAGGAGTGTAAGCAATAAGAGTGTTGAAGTCATTCTAAAACTGTATCTGGCGCTAGTTAGGCCTCATCTAGACTATGCAGTACAATTTTGGTCACCATATTATAGGAAGGATATTGATTTGCTTGAGTCTGTGCAGAGAAGGATGACAAAGATGATTGGTGGACTAAGGAACTTACCTTATGGTGAAAGGCTCAGAAAACTAAATCTACATACATTGGAAAGGAGAAGAGTCAGAGGGGAATTGATTGAAGTCTTCAAATGGGTAAAAGGATATAATAAAGGGGATCTGGGTAAGGTTCTTATACTTAGTGAACATGACAGGACACGTAGCAATGGGTTTAAGCTTGATAAGTATAGGTTTAGGAAAGAGATTGGGAGGAATTGGTTTACAAATCGTGTGGTAGATGAATGGAATAGGCTCACTAGACATGTGATAGAAGCCTCCTCTCTGGGTAGTTTTAAGAATAGATTAGATAAATATATGGATGAAGCTGCTAGATAGGACTGACTTTTTTTTATGTACATATGTATATATTTTTCTAAGGAGTGGGGAGATTATATTTTGCGGTTGCATGAATGGACATAATCCTCTGGATGCATTTTATGTATATTGTAGATTAGATCTGACGAACTCCTGTAAAGGGTGACAATGTTGATGACTTTTCTCTGGTAAGAAATCTTTTGTGTGTTGACTGGAACAGGAGCTGCCAAGTGTAGGCCATGAATGGTCTTTTGCAGTCTCCTTCTTTTCTTATGTTCTTATGTTCTTAAGTAGGCTGTGTAAGAGGACTGGCTGGATTACTCTCAGGTAAAGGAATCTCGAAAGGCGGATTCCAAGACTCTTTATTGGGCGGAAGACTCGGTAAGATTAGGCGCAAAGAATTTGATTGAACGTGTGTCGGGTATTTGAGGCAGGTCTACTAATGTTTAACTCTATTTCCCATTATCATTCTGACTACCTGTCTCACTGACTGGCTATCTTTTTGACTCTTCACACTTGATTGCCTGTAGGCTCTACCCAGAGCTGTATATAATGTATTGAAGACCAGTGGGCGTGGGCCGCTGTTAACCAATCACATGGTTTGGGCAGAGCTTACTCTACTGGATGTTTATTTGAGTGCACGGTGATAGAGCAAATCTTTATCTCAAATTTCAGAATCCGATTTTGTGTTTCGCAGCCGTTTGACACTAAATAAGGTCCGCATCTTTCCTCTTTTCAGCTTGGTTCAATGACTGCACCTGTTATGACGTTTATTGGTACAACCAGGGCCGGTTTAACCTAGTAGCACATGTAGCACGTGCTACGGGCCCCGCGATTCATGGGGCCCCGCGGGGATGTAAAAAATTAATAATAATTAAGTTTTTGCCCTTAGGCACAGAAGGCTGAGACAAAATAATTATTAATTTTGCTGATTTTTATATTATTATTATATATGATATGCCTGGCATTACGTCATAGTAGTGTAGGGTGTTGTTCCTTAAAAAGGAACAACAAATGTACAAAATAAAACCCTCTTTTTAGTCGCGAGCGAGTCTAGTCCCGGACGATTCTATATCTTACTATGTCGGTCGGTCGGTCCCCGTTTTACTTTTTTTGTTTTGTAATAACATTGTAACTATTCGGCTGATTCTAACGAAATTTGGAACCCTTATGTTTTTTTTTAACATTCTCTTTCGAATTATATAATTGCCAAAGTCCTCCCGAGGTTAGCCCGGGAATTATTTTGTTTGGGCAATAACATCATAACTATTCGGCCGATTCTGACGATTTTGAAACCTTTATGTTGTTTTACATTTTCTTCGGAATGATATATGTAATTGCCAAAGCCTTCCCAAGGTGAGCCCGGGAAGGTCGTAAGGTCATAAATCAGAATAAGTGAGAGCACGGGACTTTTCGGTCAGCAGACCTTGTTTCAGTTGAGTCCTCCCAACCATACTAGCAGTTCTTTTAAATTCCTCAGATACCTTGTTCCCTCTCGCTCAAATGAGTCCAGATGGTTTAAATGAGGGAGTGATAGCATCCACTCCAACTCACCCTTTGTAATTGGAGTCATATATTTACACCGGCACGGCTCCAATATGATACGATGTATGCTCCAAGAAATACGAACGCAATACTCTCGATCCTAGGGAATCTTTGAAATCAGAGGCGTGGAGACAAACATTTAATGCTTAATGCTGATATCAACAAAGGTAGCTAGCCTCTTGGTTAAAATTACAGTGACACCGAATGGAGAACTGTGCCGAACTCTTGAAGGAGTTTTCTACAGATTAACCACAAAAGCTTAAGGCATGATTGGTGTCTTTCGTCGGCATAGGCACTACCAAGATTGGACACTAACGAAACGAGTCTTTGGCGACTGGCATAGACGCTGAACCCGTGCGAACAAGGATTTTTATATCTATGCTCGACATTAATCGAAGGACATCTACTCAGAGTCGAATTAAAGACTATCTTTAGGGGACGTAGGGAAGCCAACAGTAACCACCGAATACCAGTGTGGTGGATCTAATCGACCATCCGCAATATACCTCCTGGTAAGGAGGAGTAAATCTCGCAAACTAAGTACTGGTATTTTTGCTTTATGGTTTCCATCTGGTGACTTCAAGTAGAGGTCAAAACGTAATAGGGTAGGTAGTCCTATTAGTATCCCACCTGCTGAACACTACAATGCAAAGAATTTTCATGGTGAAGGTAGAAGAAACACTCAGGTTGCAAATATGCGTTTCCCAGCTAAAGCGTAAGTCGAATACAAGACCAAGAAAACTGTTAGTCTACCATGCCTAAGCGAATCGCATTTAGGAAAAGGTCTGGGTCGATATGACACCCAACGCAACGGCAGAAATGTTCTGCCTTGGGGTAAGCCCCCCAAAACATAACAAAAATCGTGCGTTTTGACATAACGAGAACATCTTGTGGCAGCACCATGTGATACCGTTGGTACACACGGTAAAGAGAGCGACGCCTCTGCTGTACAACAATCCGTAGAGAGGTTGCATAATGTGAAAATGTTGGAAATGAACCTGTGGTAAAAGTTTACCATCCCAGAGAATCTACGAAGTTGCTTTAGCGAAGAAGGTCGGGGAAAAAACCGGATAAGTTCAACTTTGTCATCGAGAGGAGGAATTCCCTCAGGGGAAATGTGGTGTCCCAAAAAGGAGAGCTGTGTGACACCAAATATGCACATAGAAGTGTTGAGTACGATACCATACTCATCTAAACGTGCCGCACACTGGCGAAGGTGAGAAAAATGCTCCTCTAAAGACGAAGATGCTATCAGGAGGTCGTCTATATATAAAAAAATACGAAGGGAAGAGCTCTCAGAACCTGATCCATGAAGCGTTGGAATGTCTGGCGACTGTTACGAAGCCCATAAGGCATTTGGGTCATGGGCGTTCCCTTCGTATCTTTGTACCCTATATAAGGTTGTCTTCCTCATTTTCATGCTATTCTTCGAAAATGAACTTGCAAATATAGTTCGGAACTGCTTGGATTCATCTTTTCATTTTCTTGTGGGTTATTTTTCATATTATATATAATATATATATATATATATATATATATATATATATATATATATATATATATATATAGGGTCTTTCAATCAGGTCGCTCAATTTTTAAATGTAAATAAAACAAGTTATGTGTGATATATACAATTTATTTTAAACTTGAAAGTACATTTTATGGCATTAAGTGTGGAATATGACGTCGTTCAAATGTCTGCCGCGGCTCGCTTGGTAAAACGTATTCGGCAGGCCCAATTTCCGATGACTTTGTCGCATAAATCTGGCTGAATTTGCTGGATGGTGTTCGTTATGTTGACTTTGAGGACATCAACTGTTTGCGGATTATTCGCATAGACCTGCGATTTAAGGTAGCCCCAAAGAAAGTAGTCTAATGGCGTTAAATTGCATGATCTCGGTGGCCAGTTGACGTCGCCGCCGCGCGAGATGACCCTGCCCTGAAATCGTGGTGCAAAATGTCTATCGTGGCGTGCACAGTGTGGCCCGTAGCGCCGTCCTGTTGGAACCACATGTCGTCAGTATCCATATCAAGCATATACTCTAGTTAAGGCCACAATAAGTTGCTTATTATCGATCTGTAGGTCTCGCCGTTGACGGTTATGGCAATCCCATCTTCGTTCTCAAAAAAATACGGACCGATGATTCCGTTAGACGAAAATCCGCACCAAACAGTAACTTTGTTGGGATGCAATTGGTGTTGGTATATCTCATGTGGATTGTTGTCGTCCCAAATCCAACAATTTTGCTTGTTTACAAATCCATTCATCCAAAAATGGGCCTCGTCGCTGAAGAGGATAGAAATCACGCAATGCGCGGAACGTTTATCGAACGGAGCACTGAATTTGATAATAACATTTCATGATTTGCACACGCTGTTCAACCGCTATAACCTTCCATCGTGACTTGCCAAGTACTACTGAACAGTTCATAGTGAGGTTGTCAGATGTCGCTTTAACAACATGGCCACTATTGCCTGACAAAGCTCGAGCGTCCTTGTTGAAAGATCCTTTATATATATATATATATATATATATATATATATATATATATATATATATATATATATATATATATATATATATATATATATATATATATATATATATATATATATAAAGGGTGTTCCATCAAGACGGATCGAATTTAGCAGTAAATAAAACAGTGTTATTGGTGAAAATTTATTGATTTCACTATTGGATCATGTTATTTGAGTCATGGCAATTATATGTGAAAAATAATATCGCCTAAATGTCCGCCAAGGCTTCGGTGGCACACCTCCACTCGATGGTCAAAATTTTTGATGACGTCTCTGCATAGTTGCTCCTCGATCTCACCAATATACCTTATTATCTCATCCTTCAGCTGTTGAATTGTTGTTGGCTTGTTGGCATAGACCTTACTTTTGAGATGACCACAAAGGAAGAAATCTAAAGGCGTCAAGTCACACGATCGTGGTGGCCAGTTGACCTCACTGTTTCGAGAGATGATGCGACCTGGGAACTTTTCATTCAATAAAGCTATTGTTGCATTGGCTGTGTGGCATATGGCGCTGTCCTGTTTAAACCACAAATCTTCGACATTCATAGAATTCAATTCAGTCCATAAAAAGTTGGTTATCATGGCGCGGTATCGCTTGACTGTCACAGTAACAGAATTCCGGGCATCATTTTCGAAGAAATACGGCCCAATGATTCCGCTAGCAAAAAATGCACACCAAACAGTGAGTGACCTTTTGTGGATGCAGGGGCTTTTCAACAATCTTCCTGGAATTTTCATCAGCCCAAATGCGACAATTCTGCTTATTAACGAAACCACCAAGATGAAAATGGGCTTCATCACTAAAGATAATTTTTTGCGAAAAATCATCATCGGCTTGTCTTTGCTCGTGCACCCAATTGACGAATGTACGGCGCTTCAAATGGTTAGCAGTCTTCAGTTCTTGTGTCAATTGAATTTTGTAAGCGTGTAGAGACAAATCTTTTGTCAAAATTCGATGTAACTTTGTTGTGAAGAGGTTCAATTCCTGCGTGCGACGACGAATAGAAGTGTGTGGATCTTCGGCCACATTCTCGCGCACTGCAGCAATGTTTTTAGGTGAACGGCGTAAACGAGCACGCAATGGCGTTTTCATATCTGCCACCGACCCCATTTGTTTGAATTTACGAACAATTTTACCAATTTTGCACTCTCGGTTGGCGATTATATTGATAAAAAAAATCGCGAAGTCCCCGAAATACGTTTCTGTTTGAACGTCCATTTTCGTAATAGGCTTCGATAACTTTAACACGTTGTTCGATTGTTAATCTTTCCATTTGTGAAATTGCCAAAGACTGAAGTCGTTAAATCTGAAAGAAAAAGAAAAAATCATTAGACGGTTAAACTTAACTCACATTTAAAATCGGTCCAAGTTATTTCAACACCCATTATATATATATATATATATATATATATATATATATATATATATATATATATATATATATATATATATATATAACCATTCCGATCAAATTTACCTTCTATGTTAATTGTATATAATGCTGGTAAATCTCATAAATAATTATTAAATTCAAATTATGTATTATTGCTTAGCTGAAGTTCCAAACCTACACTTCATAATTTTATCATTTGCTCACTATAGATAGGACAGAGTAGGACAGGGGGAAGAAAAAATAATAGCCTAGGCTAGTTGCGAACAGCTTCCCACGTCGCTGAACCACTGTTAGCCAGCGGCGAATCCACTCGGCCATCTTGAGTCTTAAAAGACTCCTTCAAGTGAAGCTTTTAAGGCGCTCGCCTGCACTTCACGTATGCTACACTTACTCCTTTGTAAGCTACTGTCATTTATTATAAATGCTGTGTAAGATAAACATTATCAATGATAATGCCTTTTTCTCAAACTACTCAGAAGAAGGAATTCAAGTTACCCTCCCCCCATTGATCCTGGATCCATCACTGCTTCGGTGGCAAATGTTTATCTCAGTTATTAGCTCTTTTCACGTGCGTATCACAAACTATCATGAACAAAGTAATTACGCCATTGAACGCGTACATCCGCAAATTAAGGTTTTCCTCCCCGAAACTGATCCTAGTTTTATGTGGGTGGACAGGCTGCCTCTTATCATAACGGGAAAATCTTTCTTTCCTAAAGGATGACTTGTCCTGCTCTGCTGCAGAGATATTTTATGGTCCATACCTTCCTCTTTCCGCTCAATTATGTTATTTTTCACTATATTATGTTGCTTACGTTAACAATTTAGTACGTGTGATGTCTGAAATAAGTCCAACCGCCCCTAGAGTGCATGATAATCATTCTGCTTTTGTGCCAAAGGAAACGACAACTTGTTCACATTTTTTTCCTGTTGGGGCTCCGCACCGCAAATGTCAGTTCGGAATAACGAGCCAAGCAAATCACCTTCGCTCGTAAAACCTTTGTGCATGCTCGCGCCTAGATCTTCTTAATAATTCTCTGGAATGTTTATCTGTTCTTTCCATGCATTTATTTTTTCTATCCACAACATATACATTATTATGTTGATAATACCACAATATAATAATTATAAAGTTTAAAATTACATAAATAAAGTAATCAGGGCAACATGATTTTACGATTATAACTTCTAAGTGCAGCATGAAGTATTCACTATTCAGCGCACTCTGTTTCTTCGTTCATTTGCACTCTGCTTTAAGGAGTGTTGGGAATTAATTAGTTATTTAAATTATTTTCTAATATGATTTAATAAATTCATTTATTGACATATTCATCCGGTTATAACCCAAAGCATTACAGTAGAGGCCTGACATGTCTTAGAGGTGAGGATCACAATAATAAGTACTTCTTATTTCAACATTATCTCACGATTAGGTAAGAACGGTTATTTTATAATTAGGTAATATTAATCTACTCTATGCTTCAACTTTAAATATTCTGGAAATTATCTTGATTATCATTCTGCTTTAGCTTTGTATTTAATCACTCCATCGTTCGGTCTAACCTGATTCCCTTGTTCTTCATTTATTAAATACTCCAGTCTATTTTATATATTTTTTGCTATTTCCATATTACCATTTATTTGTTAAATTTTCTGGTTCGGTATCTAAGAAACATCTAGTCTAAATTACACCTTTTGTCCTTGAAGTCCAATAGAAATATAGTGGGAGCAGTAGCATTGTCTTAATAATCGAAAGAGTGGTAATAATAAATTAGAAGATTGACCTGCTAAGCAGGGAGGAATAGGAAGATCTGAGAGGAAGGGAGGACTGAGGCTCACTAAAAATCCTTGAGTTAAAATAGGAAATAGTTTTTTATTATTGTATATTCTGGGTGATTTGCATTTTGAAGATCCTTGATTGTGATACTTTCTGTTTTCGACGTATTCCCTGCGATGATTTAAATTGTATATTGTAGATGCATGATCTGACACAATCCTATAGATGCTATTTGTGGGCGTGTTTTGATGGATGCGGATGACCTTTGACAGGCCCTTGTGGCTTTTGTCATCTGTGAAATTATGTTTTGTTATGTTAACGAATAAGATGCCGAGCATAAATTGGATGCTGAGAGGAATGAATGAAATGAAGGAGAATATTTTCACAACTTAGGAGTATTAGTGCACACATTGTGATAGTTAACTGTATATATACACAACAAATTAGCTGTGGTTGGATTAACTAGAATAAATATGATACTACGCCTGAAAAATCTCGATCAGTGCGCAAATACATATAATAAAAATAACGTGACATGAATAATATGCTGGGTGGAAGCCTAGCTATAGCCTGAGATAAATGGTGATTCAAGAAGTAAAGAAAGAAGAAGAAGAAGAAAAATTAATCCTGACTATTTCAGACCTAGGTCTTTCTTCGAGAAAGTTCTTTATTTTTATTTTGTTGGTAGAGGTTAATTTAACATTTAACATGCCTCCCAAGAATTCAGGGAAAGGGGGCGGCAGTCAAAGTAAGAAAACCGAGCAAAAAAAGAAAGAAAAAGTAATTGAGGTTAGTATACAAAATTTCACTACATAATATTAAGAATACCAGGTAGGTAACACTACAAAATACAGGCTTAGTCGCTTTTCTTTGTTTTTTTGTTTTGAATACAAACTTTTCATTCACTTGGCAGGATATTCTGTTATTTTCAATGATTCCAGCCGCCAACTTTTTGACAAAAACGCACTAGATCCCTTCACAATAAACATGGATGTGACAGACATTAAAATAGAAAGGTAAATATCTAGATTAAGGACCCAACAATTTCCTCAGGACCCAACCGAAGAATGCTATTTAAAAACGGTGATAAACCTGAATATCCGCGGCCCACCTGCCAAAGTATTTTTTTCAGCCAAAATCTGGTAAACATGAAGATTGGCGGCGCGCCTGAAGTGTATTTTTTTTGCGGTTATGTTTCATTCACCTGGGCATGCATATTCATGCGCGTTAGAACATTATTTGGTAAATATGTAGACGAGCGGCCCGGCCGATAAGATGTACTATTTTGTCCGTGTTCCAAAATGTTTCACATTTTTGGAGTACATTTATAGGGGACAGCTCGTGGGGGGATAAACACGATGCGTGGACCGCACTACGATGATCCTGAGTTTCATTAAATTGGGGGGGGCACAGCCACCCAGTATATAATCCTAATTTTTATAATGTTCTGACGTTTACATAGGTAAATGCTTTGGTAAATATGTAGATTATCGGCGCGAACGATGGAACGTACTATTTCGTCTGTGTTCCAAAATGTTTCACGTTTTTGGAGTACATTTAAGTTGATGGCTCGTGTGGGGTTTAAACACAATGGGGGGGACTACACTACGATGATCCTGAGTTTCATTAAATTGGGGGGGGTCTGGGGGACATAGCCCCCCAGTATATAATCCTAATTGTTTATAGAATAATAATTCAAAAAGGACTCAAACGCGCATGAATATTCCGACACGAGTGAACGATAATATTTACACACAAATTTTTTTTCCGGCCGGGCCGCTAATCTACATATTTACCAATGCTTTAACTACAACATGTCAGCGCCTTTAATCGTTTTGCGAATTATAATGGGGGTGATGTATGATGTCAGACGACTCAAATGCGCATGAATATTCAGAAACGGGTGAACGATAATATATACACAAAAAATTTTTTCCGGCCGGGCCGCTTGTCTACATGTTTACCCATTATTCTATAGACAATTATGATTATATACTGGGGGTGCTATGTCCTCCAGACCCCCCCCCCCAATTGATTCAAACTCAGGATCATCATAGAGGGGTTCCTCCACAGTGATAAACTCCCCATAACCAGTCTCCAGTAACACTTCAGTTTTGGGGCGCACGGTAGGTTGTGCTGTTTATAGGCTACAATTTTGGGCTATAATATATGTCATGACGTCAGACAGTAGCGTCAGATGTGAACAATTACGGCGTTATATTTTTTTGTATACGAGTATATACTAGGGGGCTGCACCCCCCAATTGATTGAAACTCAGGATCATCGCAGGGTGGTCCCGCCCACAGTGATATCTCCCCCACGAGCAGTCCCCATGAATTTACTGTTTTTTCCCCCCCAACATCATTTTACTGGCAGAAAAACCTAACCTAATGATGGTAAATATGTAGATTATTGGCGCGAACGATGGGACGTCCAAAATGTTTCACATTTTTGGAGTAAATTTAAGGGCACAACTCGTGTGGGGGTAAAAATAATGGGGGACCACACTACGATGATCCTGAGTTTTATTAAATTGCGGGGGGTCTGGAGAGCACAGCCCCCCAGTATATAATCCTAATTGTTTATAGACTAAAAAAAATTGCACCAACTATAATTCGAAAAGGACTCAAACGCACATGAATATTCCGACAAGGGTGAACGATAATATTCCCCCCCCTCCAAAATTTTCCGACCGGGCCGCTAATCTACATATTTACTCTAATGACAAACAATACTTACTTTTATAGGTTTCTTGATTAGTTTATGCGCCTCTAAATAATCTAAAAGTTTTTTGAGGTCATGCAAAATAAACCCGAATTAGAATAACGAAGAAGCACAACTAGAGCACGAAAAAGCCATAACGAAAGAGAAACAAATAAGAACATAAGAAAAGAAGGAGACTGCAAAAGACCATTCATAGCCTACACTTGGCAGCTCCTGTTCCAGTCAACACACAAAAGATTTCTTACCAGAGAAAAGTCATCAACATTGTCACCCTTTACAGGAGTTCGTCAGATCTAATCTACAATATACATAAAATGCATCCAGAGGATTATGTCCATTCATGCAACCGCAAAATATAATCTCCCCACTCCTTAGAAAAATATATACATATGTACATAAAAAAAGTCAGTCCCATCTAGCAGCTTCATCCATATATTTATCTAATCTATTCTTAAAACTACCCAGAGAGGAGGCTTCTATCACATGTCTAGTGAGCCTATTCCATTCATCTACCACACGATTTGTAAACCAATTCCTCCCAATCTCCTTCCTAAACCTATACTTATCAAGCTTAAACCCATTGCTACGTGTCCTGTCATGTTCACTAAGTATAAGAACCTTACCCAGATCCCCTTTATTATATCCTTTTACCCATTTGAAGACTTCAATCAATTCCCCTCTGACTCTTCTCCTTTCCAATGTATGTAGATTTAGTTTTCACCATAAGGTAAGTTCCTTACCCCACCAATCATCTTTGTCATCCTTCTCTGCACAGACTCAAGCAAATCAATATCCTTCCTATAATATGGTGACCAAAATTGTACTGCATAATCTAGATGAGGCCTAACTAGCGCCAGATACAGTTTTAGAATGACTTCAGCACTCTTATTGCTTACACTCCTCCTAATGAATCCCAATATCCTATTAGCTTTATTCTTAGCATTTAGGCATTGCTTTCTAGGACGAAGGTCTGAACTTACCAAAATACCCAAGTCCCTCTCACAATCGGTCCTCCCTAAAATTCTCCCATTTAATTTATAACTATTCAGTGGATTATTTCTACCTATACTAAGTACACTACATTTGTCTATGTTAAACTTCATTTGCCATTTCTCGGCCCAATTGGACAGAATGGTCAATTCCTCCTGTATTACAACAGCATCAGAATCAGCCCTAATGGCCCTACCTAGCTTAGTATCTTCAGCAAATTTACTCAGGTCACTACTTATACCTATGTCAAGATCATTAATATAAATTAAGAATAGCAAGGGACCCAAAACAGATCCTTGCGGAACTCCACTGCTAACACACCCCCACTCAGATTTAACTCAATCTATACTAACTCTTTGCTGTCTGTCACCAAGCCATGACTGAATCCACCTAAATATACTGCCATCGATCCTGTGTGCTTTAACTTTGCTCAGAAGCCGTAAGTGTGACACTTGATCAAAAGCCTTACTAAAGTCCAAGTATAAAATATCATAGTTTTCATCATTATCTGCTGCTTCATACACCTTACTATAAAAAGACAGCAAATTAGTCAGACAGGATTTACCCTTACTAAAGCCATGCTGTGATTCTTTTATCAACTTATGCTTATCCAAGTGATCTCTAATAATCCTTGCTATAATAGATTCCATCATTTTCCCTACCACTGATGTCAAACTTACTGGTCTGTAATTAGACATATTTGTTTTATCCCCTTTCTTAAATATAGGTATCACATTGGCTTTCTTCCATGCCACTGGCACAATGCCACTCTCCAATGATTTTCTAAAGATGCATGCTAGGGGCTCACTTAACACATCCTTACATTCTTTCAAAATTCTAGGAAAGACCTCATCAGGACCGGGTGCTTTACTGCTAAGTGGGTTCTATTTATAGCTACAACGTTGCCAGTAAGAAGCTGTTATCGTTCACTGTGAAACAAAAAAACAAAAGACATCAAGAAACCTTACCTAACTTAGAAAAAACTATAAACGAGCAGAGGCGCATATATTTAGTAAATAATACAGACTAAAAGTTACAAATCCCCAAAATAACAAAAAAAAATATAACGCTGTAATTGGTCACATCTGAAGCTACTGTCTGATGTCATAAGAGATATATTGTAGCCTACTAACAGTGCCAGCTACCGTGTGCCCCAAATCTGAAGTATTACCCAGTCTCCTTGAATTTACTCCAAAAGAGGTAAAACATAATGGAATACAGACAAAATATTTTGCATCTCATCGTTCATGCCGCTGATCTTCATGTTTACCCAAAATCTAATATTTTGTCCATGTTCCAATATGTTTCACATTTTTTTTACTAATTTTGAGGGGCACCTTGTGTGGGGGATTGCCCTGCAATAACACCGAGATTTCAATTATTGGGGTTGGGTCTTGGGGGTATACCCCCCAGTATATAATCATAATTGTTGAGAGAATACCCATGTTTGTTTTTGTTTTTTTAACAAATCATTTCTGCGATTTGTGGGAGAGCAAAATCACTTCTGTGATTCGTGGGGGGAGGGCTGATGTCATAACTAAATGAATAATGAGTTTATTTTGTTTTACTCTTTATTAACCTTTTTTTTACATTTAAATAAATTTAACTAGATCATTTAGAGGAACTAGTTTTTGTGGAGAAGAGACGGTCTTATATGCAGGAATTTCAGTATCAACATGGATTCTTCATATACAAGTTGCCCTAAAGCTGTTCTACAACTTTCCAGTTTATTGAGTGATAAAGAAAAATTAATAACATTTTTGGCCCATCATAAATTAATTAAAGTTTGTATTGATTCTGAAGAGTGTGGTCAGGCCTTAGCGATCCGAGATAATTTTGAATTTAGATATGTTAAAACAACATGGTTACTGGGGGGAACTGAAAGTCAACAGATGCTGTTCTATGACACCTGCCAGGATCTATTCCTCCACCAGCATGTAAACCAGTTTACTTGAGCTCAAGGAAGTGACGCCCCTTCAACCCTTACCCTTGTCTTCACGAAAAATGAATTGGAAGTGCACGAGATACAGTACAAGTCACCAATAGGGTCAAGTGACCATGCAGTGCTAGTCTTTAATTTTAAGTTAGAAGGGAACAACATTGTAAACAATTCTGTTTAATGGAAATACAACTTCTTTAAAGGTGCCTATGTCAACATGAATCAATACCTAGACTGGACCGAACACTTTAATAAAAAATCAGTGGAGGAAATCTGGGTAATTTTTTTTTATCCATTTACAACTCTGAATATGTGTCTTGTCAAACAAACCTCCAACAGTGATACACCCGGAAGCCAAAGTGGATGACAGGCTCAGTACAAGGTAAAATAGAAGTAAAGGAAAAGGCCTGGAAAAGATACAGGATGAGAAAGAACAGAACTCAATACCAGGCCTACTGCAGAAGAAGAAATCTCTCCACAGCAGCTGTGAGGACCACCAAGCAAAGATTTGAGCAAAGTCTTGCTCGAGAAGACAAGACTAACACAAGAGCATTTTACATCTACTATTGGAGCAAAACTACCATCACAGAAGAGGAGAACAGATGGGTCTCTAACTCTTAAATGAGGAATTCTAAAAAGGTTTCCAAACAGAGGATGACAATGTCCCAAGGATTGCAAGGGTTTTTGAGGGGGAAGGACTGAGGACATGCACTTTCACAATAGAGGATGTGAAGGAACTTGTGGATAACCTTAAGCCAGCTTCTGCCCTGGGACCTGATGGGGGTGCACCCTACTGGCCTGAAGGAATGCAGCTCCAGTCTGGCTGAACCACTGTGGATGATATTCAATAAATCATTAGAAACTGGCATCAAAATGGTGAAGTTCAGAAATAAATAAGTATCAAAATTTTGTAAATTTTTTAAAACCCAAAGAAATACAAATGGTGAAGTTCAGAAAATGTATAAAAATTTAACCATGGCTGCTTTTTTTTAGATTTAAAATTTTAATCTTAGTAGCAAAGCGCAAGCTCCCCCCGTATAGACCGACCGGGATCATAATGGGAGTTTTGCAAGCTAACTACTATTCAAGGCATGCACTGGATCCTTGGAGGTGAAGGGGTGAATGTATAGGTGGAATGGAGGAGAGAACAGATGCAAATGATGCCTATTCGGGTAGAGAGAATCTATAGAACATTTGATTGTCGAGTGTGCAGGCCAGTCTCAAGAAGAAGAAATTGAAAGGAGAATTGGTGATAGAGCTGGGAAGAGAAAAGTGGGGGGAGCTGGAGAGAAGGGAGGATTATGGACTGAGTGTGGTGCTAGGATTTGAGTGTGAAAAAAAAGATATAGATGACAAGAGAATAGGAATAGTAAGAGCAACAAAGAAATTTTTGCAGTGTGTGTGGAAGAAGAGAAATGAACAAGGCTAATAAATTATTTCTCCTTTCCACAGAAATACATGCCATATACCGATACAAAGGGTGGCCCAGCAACCTGAACCTGATTAGAAAATAAAAACATTTAACTATTATTGATTAGTGTTACTGAGTAATTATTAGTCGGTAAAATTACAAATTACTATGCTTACTAAGCGTCCGGTGTCAGCAGTGTAGTCCATGGATGAGAGGAAGTGGCAATATGTAATATTTGCAACACTGAAATAAGAAGAGGATCTGATGGAGCTAGTAGTAAATCTTTTTCTACTAAATCATGGTGGGGACACTTGAAGGCAAAGCATAAAGGTGAACATTCGCTTGCAAAAGAAAAAAAAGAAGAGGAAAATGCAAGAAGATATAGCTCAAGTTTATGTTTTGCAAGAAAAGTCTACAATTTCTACAACAAAACAACTAACTCTTAAGGAGACATTTGATACTGGAATAAAATGGGATTCAAAACGCCCTGAATAGATTGAAGGCGAAAAGCTTCTCACTTATTGGCTTTGTGATGGATTGAAGTCCTATGAAACTAGAAAATTCATACTTCCAAAGATTTGTAAGCCATCTTTCTAAAAAGTTCAAAGTTCCATCTGAAAAAATAATAAAGTCTAAACTTGTGCCAGAATTAAATGAAAAAGTTCAGTATGCTGTCAAGCAAGCAGTCATTAACCCTTAACCGGCGGGTCTGGGTTGCATCAGAGCTAACATAATTTCACGGATGACAAAAGCCACAAGGGCCTATCAAAGGTCATCCGCATCCGTCAAAACCCACCCACAAAAAGCACCTTCACCAAAGTCCCCCACAATATAATATAACAGATGACAAAAGCCACAAGGGCTCATCATAGGTCATCCGAGTCAAACACTCTTTTTTTAAGGCACCCAAACTCCCAGGAAAACTACATCCAGAGGATTGCGTCCAGAAACAAGGGTATCACCAATCAAGGCTTGTCAAGAACTAAATCATGCAGCTATAGATATATACAAACAATATTAATATATACAAAACTTAGGAACCATTACAACCTTCCCTCCCCATAAACTCATCCAACCTACTCTTAAATACATTTAAATTTGGACTACCTACTACGCTCCGCGGCAATTTGTTCGAGAAGTCTACCACTCTATTGGTGAAAAAAATATTTTCTTAAATCCAACCTACACCCTTGCTTTTTAATTTTCAAGTGGTGACCTCTAGTCCGATTTCCATCATCTAACTCCCCAAAACTTGCTAACATCCAATTTATCTATCCCAGAAAAAATTTTAAAGAGTTCAATCATATCCCCTCTCACACACCTCCTTTTGAACGAGAACATATTTAATACCCTCAGTCTCTATATATTCAAGGTGTCTCAGGGAAGAAATAATCTTTGTTGCCCTCCATTGCACTGACTCGAGAAGGTTAATATCGTGTCTAAAATGTGGGGACCATGCCTGTATACAGTACTCTAGATGTGGCCTAACATAAGAGTTATAGAGTTTAAGAATAACCTCCTTACTTTTGTAACTGACATTTCTCTTAATGAAACCCAGCACTCTATTTGCCCTATTTCTTGCTTCAATACACTGCTTAGAAAACCTTAATGACTTATCTATTACTACCCCTAGATCTGTCTCATCCTCTACTGAGCTCAGCCAATGCCCATCCATTTCATAGTTAAATTCTCTATTATCTTTTCCCATGTTAATAACTTTGCACTTATCAAGGTTGAAAGTCATTTGCCACTTATGTGCCCAGGATAACAATTTATTTAAATCCCCCTGCACTTTAAAATTATCATCAATATTTTTAACTACAGCTGCTAATTTGGTATCATCCGCAAAAATTGACTGCCTCCCCAAGATCGTTTATATAGATGACAAATAATAATGGACCGAGAACTGATCCCTGAGGAACCCCACTGATAATATCCCTCCACTCTGACTTTACACCATTTAGCACTACCCTTTGCTTCCTGTCTTTCAGCCACTCAGCTATCCAATTTGAAACACCCCCACATATCCCAATCATTTTTAATTTATGAACTAGTCTCCTATGTGGTACCTTATCAAATGCTTTACTAAAATCTAAGTAAATTATATCTACATTCTCTCCCTTATCTACTTGATCTGTTACAAACTCCAGAAACTCTAGTAAATTATTCAAACATGATCTACCTGATCTAAACCCATGCTGTGCATCGCTGATTAACCCCTCCCTCTCTAGATGTTGGCAAATCCCTTTTTTAACTATTTTCTCAAGAATTTTACAGACTACACAAGTTAGGCTAACCGGTTTAAAGTTATTTGGATCCTCTTTACTACCCTTCTTGAAAATGGGGACTACATTCGCTCTTTTCCAATCATCGGGTATTTCTCCATATTCCAGTGACCTAGTATACAACTTCCCCAGAGCTATTGAGATACTTTCTACCCCTTCTTTACCCCGTAAGGGGCGCGGCGATTTGCCATCCTGGCCGCCGTGCTGACGGGATCCAGCACTCCGGCCCCAGCTTAGCCTCTCTTCCTTCCTTCAGATAGCCCGATTTCTCCCCTACCTCGTCGCTTTTCATACAACCTGTCCCACAACTTTCTCTGGTCAGCCTCTAATTTCACAGGGTAGAATGCTGACCTTCTCAAGCCAACCACCCCGGATCGGGGCTGAGGGGGGAGGGGACATTGTTCCCTAACCCCTGAGCTCCGGTTCGGGATGGGGGTTTTTTAACAACCTGCTTCATCCCCACCCACATCTTCCTCACATCCCTTTTCCTCTCCTCTTCACAACCTATATTTTTTACGCCGTGTCCAAGGTGGAGCCGCCATGCCGAAGGACTGCCAGGCCACCAGGCGGGAGGGGTGGTCCCGAATGGCGGCGCCTGGCTCTGCCGGGCTTGTAAGCACCTCTCGCAGTGCGGGCAACTGCGAGAGGTGATGAGCTATTGCGTCCCGTAATCAAAAGAGGGTCACCATGCCCATGAATGAAAAAAAAACAACAAAAAACCCAACCCCCAACTTCCCCAAGAAAATCGACGGAGCCGCCCTCGGGCAGCTCCCCTGAGAAAATGGAGGTCCCCCCCCTTGTGCTTGTGCAAGGGACCCTCCATAATTCTTTAACCGGAGAGGAGGCTTACTCCTCTCCTACGCCTACGGGTGTAGGGGACTCCCCCTCACCCCCTTCTCTGGAGGTGCTTTCGGGCACCTCCCTATCTCCAGCGGCAGTCCCTCCTTTGCTTTCTAAGGGGACTGCCAAGAAAGCCAGCAGGCAGCCCATTGCCGACCGCCCCTCGTGCAAGCGGCTCGGTAGGGCAAACCCCCTTAGGGGGGAGAGGGAAGCCAGGCCCCTTCGGTCGCTTCCCTCAAAAGACCTGCTGGCAAGAATTTTAAACCTTGCTGGGGTCAAGGCCTGTGCCTCCCCACACCACCTGACTAGTGACAATACTGCCAAGGGGACCTGCGATGTCCTGGGAGGGGATGGCCAACTGGAGGCCCCTCCTGTGATAGACATGGTCCTTGAGGAGACCCAGCCTCAGACGGTAGGGCCTTCCATGGGGGGGAATTCGGGCTCGGTGCCAAGCACCGAACCCGAATCCGCCCCTATGCAAGGTCCTCCTCAAATGGCTGAGGGCTCCGAGGCAATAAAAGGAGGGGAGGGATCTCCTCCGACAGGTGCCCCTACGACAACCAGGACCTTCTCCATTTCGGAGAGGGACCTGGCTGAGGCTGGTCCATCTGGCCTGGGGACTTCTGCCGGCGGAGGTGAAAAGCGGGTTCATTCCCCGCCCTCCTCTCCGAAAAAGAAAAAGAAAAAGACAAAAAAGACTCGGGGCTCCTCTCCATCCGCGGGGGCTGCGGGGACGGATGGGTCTGCTGCCACTCTGGCAAGCGACCAAGCCAAGATCGGCACATCCGCCCCCTCTGTCCCCCCGGTTGCGGAGCCCCTGACAAAGAAGACTAATACCAAGAGTGCACAGGGCGGAGCCTCGATGACATCGGGGCCCCTCATTCAGAGGTTACCTGGCGTTTTCTAGCCCGCTGGCTTCAAACGCTTCCTCGTTATTCGCTCCACTGATGGCACCATGTTGTCCAAGGGCAACATGATCCATCAGAGGAGAGGATTAGCTAGTGCAATTGGTAGAGAGCCGAAGTTAACCCGTTTCTCGGACGGGAGCCTTCTGGCGAATCCCGCCGAGGCGGCCAAGATTAGTGCTCTTCGGACACTTCATGGCACCCCGGTGAGTGTGACGCCGCACTCTACCATGAACTTTGTGAAAGGAGTAGTTTATGCGAGGGAACTCGTTGACTACTCCATTGAGGACATCACCTTAGAGCTGGCCGACCATGGGGCGGTCAAGGTCGAACGTGTGATGAGAAAACAGGGAGGGGCCTCGAGACCCACCCCTACACTCTTCGTCACGTTCGACTGTGACAAGCTTCCTGAGTCGGTGCGTGCCGGTTGGTACCGCTACCGCGTGAAGGCATTCGTGCCACTGCCGCGGCGGTGCTATTACTGTCACCGCTTCGGCCATACGAATCGCTCATGTAGACGTGCAAAGTCGGGGTCACCCGAAGTCTGTGTAAATTGCTCCAAGGTCGCACACGATAAGTCCAAATCGTGTGTGGCCAAGTGTGTCAATTGCGGAGAGCCGCACCCTGCTTCTTCGAAGCAATGTGGTGCATATCTCCTTGAGAAAGAAATCCTGGCCGTTCAGGCCCAGGATCGACTCATTCCGCGAGGCAAAGGACTTGGTCCTGGCGCGCCCGGCTCTGCCTGGGACGTCATATGCCTCAATAGTTAGGAAGGCACCCTCTGCTCCTGGCCCATCCAGGCCAACGAGCACGGTTGTTTCCGCGCCCATTCGGAGCCCTTCTGCGGGCTCTACCCAACCCGGGTGCTCCCCTGGTAAAGCTGGCGGCAAAAAGGGTTCATACCCTGCCCCGGCTAAAACCAGGGCTCCCCCCTCCTCCCCCAGCGTGACCGTTTCCCGTAAGGCGAAACGGCCACGCGCCTCCACCGAGTCGTTAGACTCACAGGAGGCAACACCCCTGAAGATGGTCGCTAGGCCATCTTCCGGGGTTCCTAAAGCTGTCACCCGAAAGGAGGACAGCAACAAAGGAGCTTCGGCTCCTTCGCCCACGCCCCGAGGTGGAGCGAGTTGCTCGGAGACGGTGGTTCCTCGAAAAGAGGGCCCCCCGCCTCCGAAGCCGCAACGCCCGCCTAAGGTTTCGAGGCGGAGGGAGGAAAAGACTCGCATGGCGAGCCCAACCTCCCCCAATAAGTCCTCGAAGGCGACAGCGCCTTCAGCGCTTTGTCCGGCCAACAGCGCCCGGGGTTCTGCCCCCGGGAAGCGTACGGCCATTCCCGTGAGGGTCTTCAATTCGAGGAGGGCCCCCGCGTCTCCTCCGAGCTAGGCCTGGAGGGCATATTCCTTCAATGGAATTGCCGTGGACTCCGGGCCAACTGGGAGGAGCTGCGGAGGCTCGTCTCGTCCCGTTCCCCGTTAGCTATTTTTTTGCAGGAGACCATGCTAAGTTCGTGCCCCCTGCCTGCCCTCCCGGGGTATAAGGGTCTTGCGACCCCACCACCGCGGGATGGCCGGGCTGGGGGATGCGCAGTTTACACCCGGCATGATGTCTCCGTTCTTCCTTTCTCTTTAGATACCTCCTTTCAGGCAGTGGCTGTGCAGCTGCACCTGGATAGGAGGTATACTATCATTTCTGCGTACATTCCACCGTCAGCTGACTTCGACGCGGGGGACTTCCGCCGCGTCGTGGCACGGTTGCCGAGGCCCTATCTCTTGCTTGGAGATCTGAACGGCAGGCATCCTCTCTGGGGAGATTACTCCATAAATCCCAGGGGACAAGTCCTTGCCGATCTGATCGAAGAGCTTGAGATGGGTGTCCTAAACGTGGATGAGTTTACGCATCACTGTCCGAGAACCGCTTCATTTTCTTGCCTTGACCTATCTTTGTGCTCTTCGGATGCACAGCCTGATTTTGATTGGGGGGTGGTCGATGACCTCCATGGTAGTGATCATTTTCCCATTCATATATCATTTTCAGGGCAACTGCCGCCTGAGAGACCACCTCGGTGGTGCTTGGCGCGGGCGCGGTGGCCTGCATTTCAGGAAATGACTGAATTCTCTATCTCAGTCGAGGAGTTTAGGTCGGTAGATGAGGCCGTTGAGTTCTTCTCCGGCAACCTCATCGCCGTGGGCCTGACTACTATTCCTAGGACGTCTGGCCGTTTTGCACGCCGACCACTCCCATGGTGGTCGGCCGAGTGTGAGACGGCCCTCAAACAGAAGCGTTATGCCTACATGCGCTATAAGCGCCGCCCGAACAATTTCACTGTCGCTGAATTTCGTCGGGCTAGGGCTAGGTTCCGGTATATTTCGAAGCACGCCCGCCGCTCTTCTTGGCGGGCATACGTGTCTTCACTTAACGGGAAGACCCCTTTAGCTGAGGTGTGGAAGCGAGTCAAAAGGATTCGGGGCAAGTTCTCGCAGGACCCCCCTCCCGTTCTCCAGGAGAATGGGACCGCAATCTCGGACCCCGCGTCCGTGGCGGAATCCTTAGCGACCGCTTTTTCTGCATTCTCTAGCCGTGATGCTGCTCCGCCAGCATTCAATGCACGTCGTGATGTCGCGGAAGGCCGCCGGCTGGACTTTACCTCCAGAGGCGGAGAACCCTTCAACGACAAGTTTACTGTGAGTGAGTTGCGTTCCGCTCTCGCTTCGTGCGCGGACACCGCCCATGGTCCGGACGATGTCCCGTACGCCATGCTTCGACACCTGGGTGAGCGAGGCATGGCCTTTCTGTTAGATTTGTTCAACAGGATCTGGGTGGAAGGTCTTCTCCCAGACTCCTGGCGAATCGCTACTGTGCTCGCCTTTCGCAAGCCGGGGAGAGATCACTCTACTCCGACCGGTTTCCGCCCAATCTCTCTAACCTCTTGCGTGTGCAAGTTGATGGAGAAATTGGTAAATGTTAGATTAGCCTATTTCCTGGACAGCGGAGGCCATCTGTCTTCTGCACAGTGCGGCTTCCGTAAGTTCCACTCCACGTCGGATGCTCTGCTCCGACTGGAAAATGCCGTCTGCGAGGCTTTCCTTCGTAGACAGCACTACGCCACGGTGTTTTTTGATCTGGAGAAGGCCTATGATACCGCATGGCGATACGGTATCATGGAGACTCTCCACACGATGGGGGCGAGGGGACGCCTCCCAATGTTTATATCTGAATTTTTGCGAGATCGTCGATTCCGCGTACGGGTGGGGGGAGCCCTCTCCGGCCCAAAGGAGCAGGAAGAGGGTGTCCCGCAGGGAAGTGTCCTCAGTGTCACACTCTTTGCCCTGAGCATCAACGGCATCACCTCGGTGCTGCCGGAAGATGTTCTCGCTACGCTCTACGTGGACGACCTTTCGATCTCTTTTGGCGCGGCGCAGATGCCAACTCTGGAGCGTCGACTCCAACAGGCATTGAACCGCGTCTCTCGCTATGCCGAAGCGCACAGGTTTCGGTTTTCTTTGGCCAAGACTAAGGTGGTGCACTTCTGCCGCCACCCACGGCTTCACCCCGACCCAGATTTGTTTCTTAATGGGGTGCGCCTGGATGTGGTTGAGTCGCACCGTTTCCTTGGTCTTGTATTCGACCGACGCCTCACCTGGGAGGCTCACATTCGCAGCCTTAGGGTCTCTTGTACCCGCGCCATGGACATTCTCCGTTCCGTGACGTTCAGCGCTTGGGGCGCTGATAGGGCTACCGCCTTACTTTTTTATCGATCCTTTGTTCGCTCGAAGCTCGACTACGGATGCGAGTTTTATGCATCCGCAGCCGAGCGTTTATTGCGGAAGGTGGATTCGATCCACCACACCGGCCTTCGCCTTGCGACCGGTGCCTTCCGCACTTCCCCCATTGAGAGCCTGTTGGTCGATGCTGGGGAGATGCCACTCGCTCTGCGCCGCGTGCAGTGCATCACTCGCCTGTACGCGCGAGCCCGGCGCCTCCCTCAGTCGCCAACAGCTCTCACTGCATCCGCAGCTGATCTCGATGGTGCCTATGCCGCCGAGAGACGCCAGTCATACCCTAAGCCCTTTGGGTTTAGGGCCAGGAAACTCCTTCGAGAGGTAGATATAGCTCTCGGGCCGGTGGCGCCCCTGGTTCTGCCCAGGACGCCACCCTGGAGGGTACCACATTTGGCTATTTGTCGCCACGCCTCTGCTCCCAAAGCTTGTACTGCGCCGGGAGTATTGCGTTCGACCTTTTTGGAGCACACATCGTTTCACGCTGGTACCGTGCCAGTGTATACGGATGGCTCCAAGTCCCAAGAGGGGGTCGGCTTCCACGCCGTATCCCCTCTGTTTGAAGTCAGCGGGGCTCTACCAGGCGCTGCGTCTGTCTTCACGGCCGAGCTGGTGGCAATACACCACTCGGTACGGGAGATTACGCGACGTGCCCGGTTCGGAGACCGGATTGTGATTTATAGCGACTCACAAAGCGCCCTGAGTGCTCTCGGGGCATTGGAATCTCCGCATCCCCTGGTTCGCGAAATCCGTGACGCCACGGTTTTGGCGAGCCGGGCAGATGTCGAGATTATCTTCTGCTGGGTTCCTGGACATGTGGGAATTGCGGGGAATGAGCGCGCCGATGAGGGCGCCAAAGACTCCGCGAGGACTCTGCGACCGGACCAGCGTTTCGCTCTTCCTCACACTGACTACATGGCAGGAATACGGGCAGCTCTTCGGACTGCTTGGCAAAGAAGATGGGAGACGGTCGAGGGGAACTTAAAGTTGCGTGCCATTGCGCCGCGACTGTTCCCATGGACCTATCCCCCAATGCCGCGGCGGCTTCAGGTTGCTTTCTGTCGTCTTCGAATCGGACACACTCGTGTGACGCATCGTTACTTGGTGGAGCGCTCGCATGTGCCCTATTGCAACGACTGCGTCGTCCCCCAGACTGTTCGGCATATTCTTGTCGAATGTCCCAGTCTGGGTGATCTTCGCGCACGATACCTGTCTCGGTACCGGGATGGGCGGGGTCGCTACCGCCTGTCCCTTGTACTCGGGACGAGTGCGTGCACCATGACTGGCGGACTTATTGACTTTTTGGGGGAGGCCGGCCTTCTCCCCTTTATTTAAGGTTCCTTTTTTTTGTTATTGTTTTGTTTTAGGTTGCACTCTCCTGCACCGGGGTGAGGGGGACCTCCCCCCGCTGCCGGAGATTGCTTCGATTGTTAAGTTTTTCCAATTTATATTCATTGTTAAGTTTTCATATTTTAACTTTAAAGTAGCCTAATTCTAGGCTGTCGTGTTTTTCGGCGACTTATGCCCAAGTGGGTAGTTGCCAGATGGGCTCTATTAAAAAAAAAAAAAAAAAAATCTACCCCTTCTTTAAGTATCCTAGAATGAATATTATCAGGGCCGGAGCCTTGGTAGTATCTAACTCACCTATTAGTCCTTTTATCGTCCTCCAATCCACACTAATGGTAGTAAACACCTCTTTCCCTGACCCATGAGTACTATACATAAGACTATTTAGTTTCTCCTTTGTAAATACTGATGCAAAATGACCATTTAGTACCTCAACTATTTCCTCATCAGTTTCTCTCACAACCCCTTCATATTTGATAGGCCCTATTTTAACTCTGCCAGACTTATTATTAATTTTATAGTAACTAAAGAACTTTCTAGGATCTTTGTTGCTATCCTGAGCTAATTTAATTTCTGACACCCTTTTGTTCTTCTTTATAATCTTATTAACTCATTCCTAGCCATTTTATAATCACTTAAATTTTGAATATTATTTTCTACCTATAATTTTTTTATATGCCCTTTTCTTCTCTGAAATTTTTCTAGCTATCTCCTGATTCCACCATAATGGTTTCCTACTTTTGTTCCCAATGGACTTCATTGGGATACATTGTTCTTGGACTACATTTATTATATGCTTGAAAGTATCCCACATCCCATAAGCATTTTTACCTCTGAATTCTACATCCCAGTCTACAAAATTTAGCAAGCTTCGGAGTTTTACATAATCTCCCTTATGAAAATTTGGAACTTTTACAGCATTCTCAATTATTTTACCCATCTCAATTCCCAAGTTAAAACAAACTATCTGATGGTCACTATTTCCCAATGCTTCCCCAACAGTCAATTATTGAACTAAATGATCACTGTTAGAAAGTACTAAATCTAATATATTGTCCCCCCTCGTTGGCTCATTAACAAATTGATTAAAAAAATTATCCTCAAAACATTCTATGAACCTGCCACTTGTTCTATCCCTACCTTTCATATTTTCCCAGTCCACAGAGTTTAAGTTGAAGTCCCCAATAATAACTGCATCTGTTTCACATCCCTTACTTATTTCCCTTATCATTAGTTCATCCATATCATCAGTCTGCCCAGGTGGCCTGTAAAAAGCTCCCAAATGCACCATTCTATTTTTACTGAACCTAATATCTATCCAAAGTGACTCAACTTTATCCTGCTTTATTGAAGTATTTAAACTTGAAACAATGTTGTTTTTTATATAGATAATTATTCCTCCACCAATCCTACCTGTCCTTTGACTAATGTACATATTATAGCCCTATAAATCAAATTCACTTATAGTGTCACTAAATTCTATTTCATTAACCCATGATTCAGTAACACATAATATATCTATATCCTCATTGCTAATATAACTAAATAGCTCATCCTTCTTGTTTCTAAGACTACGAGCATTTGTATAGAAACAATTTAACCCCCCTATCCCTGAAGCACCTCTTGAAACCTGAATGACCTCACCTCTATCGCCTTGGAACCTATTTCTGTTATCTGCCAAGTCCATTCTACTTTCAGTACTATAATGTCCTCTCATAATTCCCTGACTACTATTAGTATCTAGTTTCCCGCCCGCAAAGACCTAATAACACGATCATACTCCTCCCACAACACATCTACCCCCTTCCTACTCAAATGCAGTCCATCCATCGCATACATTTCTTTCATTCCAACAAACCTATCCCACACATCCACAAACATGACACCTTCCATCTCACACATCCTCCTCACATAATCATTCAGCCCAATCACACGAGACATCCATTCTACCCCAACATCCATTCTTGGAAGCACACCTGTCACAACACCTTTCATTCTACTTTCTTTCACCTTTTCAATCAACCTCTTGTACCTCTCACGTAACTCACATGCACCCCCTTTCTTCACATCATTCACTCCTACATGTGTAATCACAACCGCATCCCTTGCACAGCCAGACACCAGCTCCTCATACCTATCAGACAGATCTCTCACTCCAGCACCTGGCAAACACACCCTCAAACCATTCAATCTACTTGCATTCAACTTCCTATCTAAATATCTAACTCATGAATCACCCATCACAAGCACTTCAGTCAGACTCCTATTCCTAACCCCCACAGACCTAACTCCATCCCCACTCCTATTCTCATTCAAACTACCACTCACTCTACCTCCACCCCCACCCCCATCAGTTATATCACTTCCAGTTACTTCCTCTCTTAGGGCACTGAATCTATTAGTCAAGCTAATAGGTTTTGTTTCCCTCTGACTCACACACCTATTCTTCCCCTGGCTAACAACCTCAACAGAGGCAACCCTATTCTCACAAAGAACAGGAGAAGCCTCCCTAGCTTCACATTTCCTAACCACTCTCCACTGTCCCCCATCCTCACTAGGCCTATTTCTAACTAATCTAAGGGGGCTAACTTCACTATCCCTAGAACTATCATATCCTACCTCCTCCACCAGCCCTCTACCTTCACCTGAAACATCTAACTGGCCTACTTCACCACCTAACCTATTCCCAGCTCTAGGCCTAACACTTAAGTTCCCTCCTGAGCTCAGCAACTAACCCCTCCAGCCTACATATCCTGTCTAAATCCTGCCTTCTCATCCCCTCTAAATCTACAATGCATTCACGCAGCCCACATACAACACATGTATACCCCTCACCTAATATACCACAACCAATGCATACATTCCGACACTCATGCCCACTTTCATCTCCAAACTCTATCACTTATTCAAACAAACAAAGAACTTAAGTAGTAATAAGAAAAAAAAAGAAGAGCAACTTAGCTTTCGCTGATTGTGGCGAAAAAAAAAACACAAAAAAAAAACAAACAAACTGTAGAAAAATCTGAAAAATAAATCATCAGACTGAGAGCTCTATGAAAAACGTGCTACCTGTTCGGGGAAAAACGAGTTATTTTAATTTTTCTCGGAAGGTCATTTTTCATTTAAAATATTATTTTATTTAAGTAAATATGCAATGTAAACTGTATTTTATTATTCTAAATGTTAGAAAAAATCATAAAAAGGATTCTAAAAAAAATATAAACTATTTCTTTCCAAGATAACTTTCTGGGTTGCGTCAAAGCTTGTGCCATACAGGTAAAAACAAGTAATTTTAATTTTTCTTGGAAGGTCATTTATCATTTAAAATATTATTTTATTTAAGTAAATATGCAATGTAAACTATATTTTAATATTCTAAATGTTAGAAAAAATTGTAAAAAGGATTATGAAAAAAAATATATACTATTTCTTTTTAAGATAACTTTCTATGCTTTGGAAAATTTTACGACGTTGAAGCTTCGGACTCCATCTTTATACCAGACTGAAAAATGGTGCATAAATCAAGCTCAAATGTGATTCTGTCAACTCTTTCACTCAAGGAGTTGCCAATTAGTAATAAAACAACGGGACATCAATTGACGATGCTTGTATGGCACGAAACTCTTTGAATCATCAATTGATGTTACCCGTCATTCTCTAAGGGAATGTCAATTGATGATGTCCGCCGGTTAAGGGTTAAAAACTAACTCCAGTGAAAATGGAACTTACAGCATTACAACTAACATTTGGTCATCCCCAAGCAAGGACTCATTCATGTCCATAACTGCTCACTGGATTGCAAGAGATTTCAAAAAGAAACTTGCAGTAATACAGCTCATATGGCATCAAACATCTCTTCATCTATGAAGAATATATCAATGAAGCAACTAAGGCGGCAGAGAGTGACACAGCATCAGTGTCAGACATCATTCGCCTCATGAAGAGGGGAACGAGTGTGTGCACTTTGACTGGTGGACTTGTTGACTTTTGGGGGGAGGCTGGCCTTCTCCCTTTCATTTAACCAGGTTTAATTGTTTTTTTTATTGCTTTGTTATTGTTATTTCTTTTTATTGTTGTTTCCTGTTCAATTTTTTAAAGTAGCCTAGAACTAGGCTGTTTGTTTACGGCGACTTATGCCTAAGTCGGCAGTCGCCAGATAGCCCCGTAAAAAAAAAAAAAAATCAAAAAAAATCACAAGTTTCAAAAGCTGGAATTGCAACTATGAAAGAGACCCTGCTAAATCAAATTCACAGGTAACTAACTGTTTGCTAAAACGTGCAACAATTTTCATTTCAAACTTGTTAACCATAAGTTATAATTTTCATCATAAATAATAGTATATAGCTGCAGCATAGTTACTAAGTATAATAACTGTATTTGGTGATGTGATATTTTTAATTCAGGTATCTGGAAGGTAGGGATTCAAGAGCACATTTTGTTAATGTGGATCAAAATCCCTTGATAGTAGTAGCCAACAAATACCTGAAAATGAAGCATATCAACATAAGCGATGATCCACTCACATTCTGCGCAGCGCACAACAGTGAGCTTCCAAGGCTGTCATCTTTGGCAAGAACTTATCTGGGATCACCACAGAGCTCAACAACTAGCGAAAGAGAGTTTAAAGTGGGAAAAACACTTCAGAAGGATTGTGTCAAATTACTGCCAAAGAATGTTGAAACACTGCTGTTTCTGAAGTATAACTTTAGAGCCATTGTCTATGAAACTTCATTGCCAAGTGTTCCTGAAGGGTTCATTGCACCAAACTCTAAAGAATATGATGTCGATATAGACACAGACACTGATACTGATCATTCAGAGGATGTGTAATGTTCACTCCTCATCAAGTAATTTTTTTATTTCAAAGGAATTGATAAAAGGAAATAGTAAATATCTATTATTACAGTATATGAGTACTTACAACATTGAAAATAAAACTATTGTTTCAATAAATGGTTTTTCAATTTCCCTGGTTTTGACACAATGGATGGCCTGGGTTAGCCAGGGCAGGGGCCCCGGTCTGTCTATATCCCCCCCATAGGGGGGAGTGGCGAAGCCATTGCCCAGTAACCCTAGTATAAATGTTTATAAAAAATGCTATGATAACTACATAAAAGTTTCATTGAAAAGAGGCAACCCTTATGAGCCTTAGCTCCTTAGCCTCTTATAAATCACTAAGGTAAGCATGAGCAATCAACATTTTTTCAAAGGGTCAGCTCTAAATGGGACTTCTTTTTTTTTCAAAATCATGCCTCTCTGTAGAGAATCTATACTCCAAATTATTTGTTTTTGATAAACCAAAATACATTACAAGTGATTTGCCACAATAAAGTATATAAAAAGCAATTTAAATTTGCTTTATTTCTGGGATTTTTTTACATGAAAAAATGGTACCTTGTAGATTTGAACGAAACATAAAAGCAACTTGGTCCCAATAGATTTTGGCTGATTTTTGTATTCATTTAAAAATCCCCCCAATTAATTGCAAACTTTTTTAAAAAAAGAAGGGGGGTGGGTATACCTCAGAAATAGCGCTGATAAAAGCGCAGTATTTTTCTTTAATTCCCATTTAGAGCTGAACGTTTAGAATAATGGCGATTGCTCTCGCCAGTCTCAGAATCACGTTTTGTTTTAGCACATTTAAAAGAAAAATTATCTTGGATCGCTAATACTTGACCACACACACGCTTCTCAATCAATTTGAACTTTAAGTAATTTATGATTAGCTAAAAATTTTATTAATTTTTCTCTATCACGAAAACTCCCGGAAAGTTCAAGAATATTTTTAGGGCAAGTTGGACATAATGAATCAATGTTAAAACTGAAATTCCTGCATAAAAGATTCTCTCATCATTAAAAACTAGTTCCTCTAAAAGATGTAGGTAAGCATTTTTAAATGTATTAAAATGATAATGTAGTCAAAAAAGAGCAAAAATATCATGGCTGAAAAAATAAATATACAGTGATTAAACTAATCTTAAATGGAATAAAAAAAAATTCATTCATTGATGATGTCAGCCCTCCTGAGCCGCAGAAGCAATTTTGTAAAATAAACCTGTGAAAAATGTTAGTTACGTTATTTTCTAAAAAAAATTCTGATTATATACTAGGGGGTTCCCCCCTTCAGACCCCCTAAATAATTGAAATCTCAGGGGCATTGCAGGGCTAAGGGGCTGACCCTCAAAATTAGTCAAAAAAGGTGGAACATGGATAAAATATTATGCGCCTAGAACCAGGGAAGCTTGCAGTGTATAGATCTTCAGAATTACCATTTTGATAAATGTAGGGTTGCCAATGTTTGAAATAAGGTAGAATTATAGATTGCCAGTGTGTGAAAAAATGGTTTATTTTTGCAATTGTGCAATTTTATCTTTAAACGAAATAATGAAGCATAGAAAAGTTCATTACAATACTATTTAATAAAATTGAGTAGAAATGCAATCGCTTACCAAATAATACAGAAGAGAGACACCAAAACAAATTCAACACCGTGATTGGTTACATTTGAAGCTACCCCGTGAAGGCATTCATGCCACTGCTGCAGCGGTGCTATTACTGTCACCGCTTCGGCCATAGGAATCGCTCATGTAGACGTGCAAAGTTGGGGTCACCTGAAGTATGTGTAAATTGCTCCAAGGCCGCACACGATAAGTCCAAATCGTGTGTGGCCAAGTGTGTCATTTGCGGAGAGCTGTACCCCGCTTCTTTGAAGCAATGTGGTGCATATCTCCTCGAAAATGAAATCCTGGCTGTTCATTCCCAGGAACGACTCTCATTCCGCAAGGCTAAGGACTTGGTCCTGGCTCTGCCTGGGATGTCTTACGCCTCAATGGTCAGAAAGACACACTGCTCCTGGCCCATCCAGGCCAACGAGCACGGTTGCTTCCGCGCCCATTTGGAGCCCTTCTGCGGGTTCTACTCAACCTGGGCGCTCCCCTAGTAAGGCAGCACAAAGGGTTCACACCCAGCCCCGGCTAAAACCAGCCTCCCCCCCTTTCCCCAGTGTGACTGTTTCCTGTAAGGCGGAACGGCCACGCGCCTCCACCAAGTCGTTAAACTCACAGGACACAACACCCCTGAAGTTGGTCGGCAGGCCATCTTCAGGGGTTCCTAAAGCTGTCCCCTGAAAGGAGAACAGCAACAAAGGAGCTTCAGCTCCTTCACCCACACCTATTGGTGGGCAGAGTGGCTTGGAGACCGTGGATCCTCGAAAAGAGGGTGAGGGTCTAGAGGGCAAAGATGCCTCGGTTCCAACCCTGTCAATTCCAGGTGAACTGCAAGGAACCGGCAACCAGGCCGATACCCCTAGGCGAAGCATCAATGGCGATTCTGAGCGGAGGAACCCGTGGATGCTTCCAGTGCACCCATTTGCGGTGGATGAACGGGAGAAGACGAAGGAAGACGGCCAGGGACAGGGTCTTGGAGAGCTGGTGGTAGCATAACTGTTCCCATAGGAAGGGCAAGCGCAGAACGGGAGCTTGAAAGTTCAGAAAGCCAGCAAGGCGAAGCCAACACTTTCTGGGAATGGGGTGGTTGGCGACGTAATGAAGAGCATTGGCTGTCTTCTGTAGCTGTGGAGTGATCCTGGTTACGTAGGAACGGAGATCGATGTTGATGCCAAGGTACGTAAGGTAAGTAGTAGGAGCCAGGATGCTCTTAGCGATGTTCAGATGGAGGGAGCTGGCATTCGCTAAGGAGAGGAAACGCCGAAGGCCAGCCCAGGTGTGGGTGACAACACCGGCGACCCTAGCCCAATGGTTGACCACGGTGGAAAGGGTCATTTGCATCAGGTAGGGTGCTCCCGAGAACCCCATGGGGAGTTGCTTGAAACTGAGGTGGCGACCTCCCACCACGAAGCCGAAGCTAGGACCGGCTGATGGATGAAGACGAATGTAGTAGAATCCGTCCTTGAGGTCCAGCTTGATGGCGAAGGAGTTCTCAGGAGCCTGGGCAAGTACCTTGAGAACGGAGGGGAGACGGAATGAGGGAAGGTCGTAGAAGTCGGTAGATGCTGATGTCATAAACCAAACGTGCCGACCTGTTTGGCTTAGGAACACTTAAGATTTGATGAGCGCAGGAGATGGGACCTTCTTCAGCGATGCCACAGTCCACGAGATGTTGGACGAGTGGGGCCATTCTGTCAGAGGAGGGTTGCCAGTGCTGGTAACCCCTTTTGAGAAAGACCTTGATCCCCTGAGCTGCGGTAGCCTTAAGGAGATGGGCTGACTAGGGTTTGGAATCAAAGGAGCCCAGTGGAAGAATGTCCAGGCAAGCATCCGGGTTGAGTGCCTGCTGGGTCTGTTTGAGAGGGTTCATTCCTGGACTGACCGAGTCTTGCTGTTCTTCACCCTCCTGGGTGCCTTCGTTGTCACGGTTTACACATGGCATGATGTCTCTGTTCTTCTTTTCACTTTAGATACCTCCTTTGAGGCTGTGGCTGTGCAGCTTTACCTGGATAGGAGGTATACTATCATTTCTGCGTACATTCCACCATCAGCTGACTTCAACATGGCCCTTTCTCTTGCTTGGAGATCTGAATGGCAGACATCCTCTCTGGGGAAATTGCTGATCTGATCAAAGAGCTTGAGATACGTGTCCTAAATGTAGATGAGTTTACGCATCACTGCCCGAGAACCGCTTCATTTTCTTGCCTTGATCTATCTTTGTGCTCTTCGGATGCACAGCCTGATTTTGATTGGGGGGTGGTTGATGACCTCCATGGTAGCGATCACTTTCCCATTCAAATATCATTTTCAGGGCAACTGCTGCCTGAGAGCCCACCTCGGTAGTGTTTGGCATGGGCGTGGTGGCCTGCATTTCAGGAAATGACTGAATTCTCTATCTCAGTCAAGGAGTTTAGGTCGGTAGATGAGGCAGTTGAGTTCTTCTCTGGTAAGCTCATCACCGCAGGCCTGACTACTATTCCCAGAATGTCTGGCCGTTTTGCAAGCAGACCACTCCTGTGGTGGTTGGCTGAGTGTGAGATGGCCAGCAAACAGAAGCATTATTCTTACATGTGCTATAAGCGCCGCCCGAACGATTTCACTGTCGCTGAATTTCGTTGGGCTAGGTTCTGGTATATAGCAGAGGTGTGGAAGTAAGTCAAAAAGATTCTCCAGGAGAATGGGACTGCAATCTCGGACCCTGCGTCCATGGCAGAATCCTTTGCGACCGCTTTCTCCGCATTCTCTAGCCGGGATGCTTCTCTGCCAGCATTCAATGCACATTGTGATGTCATGGAAGGCTGCTGACTGGACTTTACCTCCAGAGGGGGAGAACCCTTCAACGACAAGTTTACTGTGAGTGAGTTGCGTTCCGCTCTTGCTTCATGTGCAGACACCGCCCATGGTCCGGACGATGTCCTGTACGCCATGCTTCGACACCTGGGTGAGCGAGGCATGGCCTTTCTGTTAGATTTGTTCAACAGGATCTGGGTGCAGGGTCTCCTCCCAAATTCGTAGCGAATCGCTACTGTGCTTGCCTTTCGCAAACCGGGGAGAGATCACTACTCCGGCCGGTTTCCACCCAATCTCTCTAACCTCTTGCGTGTGCAAGTTGATGGAGAAATTGGTAAATGTTAGATTAGCCTTTTTCCTGGGCAGCAGAGGCCATCTGTCTTCTGCACAGTGCGGCTTCCGCAAGTACCACTCCATGTTAGATGCTCTGCTCCGACTGGAAAATGCTGTCTGCGAGCCCTTCCTTCATAGACAGTACTATGCCACAGTGTTTTTCGATCTGGAGAAGGCCTATGATACCGCATGGCGATACGGTATCATGTAGACTCTTCACACGATGGGGGTGAGGGGATGCCTCCCAATGTTTATATCTGAATTTTTGCAAGAACGGTGATTCCGTGTACGGGTCGGGTGGTGGCTCTCCAGCCCAATGGAGCAAGAGAGGGTGTCCCACAGGGAAGTGTCCTCAGTGTCACACTCTTTGCCCTGAGAATTAACGGCATCACCTCGGTGCTGCCGGAAGATGTCGCTATGCTCTCTATGGACGACCTTTTAAACTCTGGAGCGTCAACTCCAACAGGTATTGAACCGCGTCTCTCGCTATGCTGAAGCGCACAGGTTTTGGTTTTCCTTGGCCTAGACTAAGGTGGTACACTTATGCCGCCATCCACGGCTCCACCCAGGCCCAGACTTGTTTCTTAATGGGGTATGCCTTGAAGTGGTTTAATAGCACCGTTTCCTTGGTTTTGTATTTCACCGACGCCTCACCTGGGAGGCGCATATTCGCAGCCTTAGGGTCTCTTGTACCCGCACCATGGATATTCTTCGTTCCGTGACATTCAGTGCTTAGGGCGCTGATAGGGCTACTGCCTTACTTTTTTATCGATCGTTTGTTCGTTTGAAGCTTGATTACAGATGCGAGTTTTATGCATCTGCAGCCGAGCATGTATTACAGAAGGTGGACTCGATCCACCACACCGGCCTTCGCCTGGCGACCGGTGCCTTCCGCACTTCCCCCATTGAGAGCCTACTAGTCAATGCTTGGGAGATGCCACTCACTCTACGCCACATACATTGCATCACTCGCCTGTATGCGTGAGCCTGGCGCCTTCTTCAGTCACCAACAGCTCTCACTGTGTGGTGGAGCGAATGTGAGTGTGTGTATAAGGGGCCATTCTCCCACCTTTTTCCCAATACCCTCTCCCTCCCTCTGTAAGAATGTGTGTGTGAGTGGGAATGAGTTTTTTTTATATTTTCTCTTTGTATATATATGTATTTGATTTCATGTATTAAAATTGTTTTTTTTTCTTTCTCAGATTGTACTTTGTTTAAAATAATCTTTTATCAAAAGATTATATTTTGAAAGAGTAGTTTTTAAGAGTTAAATATTTGGAGAATTGTTGATGCTGAGGATTGTTTGGATATACATTTAGAGAGAGTGGAAGCTTGGACGGACTGCAAGAAGGGTTCTCTAGACGAGTGCTCCGCCCAGCCCTGAGACGGAGGGCTTTCATACCTCGCTAGACACCTGAACTACCACACCCGCATTGGTTGACAAGCCTTCCTCCTTTTATGTTAGTCTACTACCACCCACCTCCAGCACACAAGTGATAGCGCGTGCCCCTTTACGTTCGGTTGTTGTTGTTTTTCATTTCGTTGTGTAGGTACATTTAAGTAAATTTGTTCTATTCGCCCGTTATCAAATTCTTTTGGCATCTTGTTGGGATTGGGGAATTTGGCCTCATTTTGAAGTGTGCACACTTCCCTTGTAAATATAAATTATTGTGTGAATATTTACCCTATATTTTTGTAAATATAAGCTGTAAATATAACTGTATTCTTTTGTAAAGTAAAGGACTGTATATCAAATTGTATCAATTCTTCCTCTGGGTTCTCAAGGTCCATAAATCCTAGGATAAGGTTGGAACGCGGGTTAGTCTAGATTTTCGGCCCGCTACATTTGGCACCCGAATAGGGACCTTGAGATCTCGAAACTGGAGGAATTTGATTTGATTGCAGTTCGTCTGTATATTGGTAGAAGTAGTTTGATTGATTTTACCCTCCTATCTTTTTACTAACTTGGGACAATGGCTGTAGCTGAAACTTTGAATGAAGAAGTAGTGCGATTGAGACTGGAGTTGAGAAAGAAAGAAGAGGAGTGTGAAATGCTGCAGGGAATGATTGATGGAATGAAGAATGAAATGAAAGGGATGAATGAAAAGACTGATAGGATGAAGAAGGAAATGGGAGACTGACAGGATCAGACTGACCGACGGATGCAAGACCTATATAACATGATGACAGGGGCTGGACCAGCCCCAGGACCTACAACCCTGACCCCTGCTCCTACTGAAGGGACTCCGCTAAATGGAATGGATGGCAGTGTGATTGAGTCTAAAGAAGATACTGTGAGTGGTAGGAAAGGGGGTGAATGGAAGAGAGGAAGGAAGCATGGTTCTAAGGTTAAGGATAGGAAGGTGAGAGGGAAGAGTGTGGATTCGCTATACTCAGATGAGGGAGAGAGTGACGATATGATTGGAATGAGTGAGATTGAGAGTAGCTCTTCGGGGAGTGAAGTGAATGTGGGGAAAGGAATTTTGATTAGGGAAGTGCCAAAGATAGATAGATTTAGGTTACATGGTGGGAAAAGTGTGGAAGAATTCTTCAGGGAATTTGAGCGATATTGTAAGCTCAAGTACCCGGAGAATAAGGGATACTGGATGAATGTTTGGAGGGAAAAGTATTGGAGTTTTTCCATGTGATTACAAGTTTGGGGGAACCAAGGTACGATGTAGTGAAGAAGAGATTGATTGGGCAGGTGAAACGAATGAAAGAGAGTGTGAAGTATAAAAGGGTGAATGAATTTGAGAAGGCTCGAATGGGGAAGAGTGAAAGTGTGAACATGTATGCACATAGGCTTGAGAGTATGGCGAGAAAGAGGTATGGTGATGATGATGTAAATGAATGTAAACCACTGATGAGGAAGTTTTTGGACACGATCCCGCGAAAGGTGAGTGAATGACTGAGTGGAAAGAGAAAGGAGAGAGTGAGACTGACAGGTGAACGGTTGATGTGGGAGGATGTGTTGGAACTGTTAGAAGATGGACAATTTGATGATGAAAGCGATCTAGAAGAGGATAGATGGTACAGTGTGAATGTTGGGGGTAAGAAGCCCAGGAGCTTTCATCCACCCCAGCAGTTTGTCAGCTACAGGGATGCCCTGAAGGCTGCACCAGCTGGAGTGATGTCGAACTTCCTGGGCTGGCAGAATGGATGGGTAAATGGAGGGTGGTCGAACGGAAGGGGGCAGATGAATTTCAAGCATGGGAACGGATATATGAGAGAGAAACCGAGGTATGTCCCAGCAAATGAGAGACCGAATGGTGGGAGAAAGATTGTGGAATGTCATCGGTGTGGAAGGAAAGGTTATATGTTGGCAGAATGTAGGTGGACATCTGGTGCATGTTTTGGGTGTGGTAAGAAAGGGCATATGATAAAGGATTGCCAGGAAAGTGTGAAAGAGTGCTTCGAGTGCAAAGAAATAGGCCATTTGAAGAAAGATTGTCCGAGGTTGAATGGTGGAGCAACTGCTGGGGGAAGTGTGAAGTATGCATATGGTAATTGTGGAAAGGCTGGTCATTGTGCAAGGATGTGTCGTGACCAGAGGAATGTATGTAGCTATTGTGCGATGGAAGGACATTCAAGTGAAAAGTGTTGGATTAGACTGAGAGCGCAAGGTGTGAATGGGAAGTCTGAAGCGGGAAACTGAATGGTAAGAGGATACCTGGTGAAGTATCCTCTGGGTGCATGAGTGTGAGTAATGTGTTGGTAAGTCTGTCTAGTGTGAAAGTGCTGTCTGGTAGGAAGTATGAGTGTCTGAGTGTGAAGGTGGAATTGAATGGAATTGAGTGTTTGGCTTTGATAGATTCTGGATGCAAGGCGAGCTTGGTGTATAAAGATGTGTATGACAAGGTTAGCGAGAAAGCCCTCCTGTCTGAGTGCAAGGGTAGTTTGGTAGGTATTGGTAATAGGAGAGTGCCTGTGATTGGAATGATAAGGTCAGCTGTTCGAATGCATGGTATGATGATGAATGAATGTGAATTTTCTGTGATTGATAAGGTGAGTAGTGAGTATGGTATGATTTTGGGGTATGATTTTATGAAAATGAATCGTATGGTTGTGCATCCTGCGAGTGATCAGATTGAGAGAAAGATTGGTAAAAATGGGGTATATAAGTTGTATGTAGGGAAAGATGGTAGCGTTTTGAGGAGTGTGTTTACTGGTATTGAGGTGATGGCTATGGAGAATGTAAGGCTTGTGAAGGGTGAAAGGGTGTCTGTTAGAGTGAGTTGGAGTAAGGATGTTAGTTTGAATGTGGGTGAGAACACTGTGATATTGGATGGAAAGGATGCGTGTTATAAGGTAAGGTGTGTTGCTTGTGTGTTTGATGGCTTGATGAGAATGAATGATCCTTTTGTATGTGTGCAGGCGGACCCCAGTGTGAAAGGGCAGGTGAGGGGAATCCAAGTCGGAGATGTACTGGGTCACCTCTCCACTGTCAATGAGGTAGGTATGGATGATAGTACGGACGTCAGGGTGAATGTTGCAGGTGAAAAGACGTGTGAATGGACGTATAATGAAGTGAAGAGCATGGTGGGATTGGATGGATGTTTAACTGAGTATGAAAGGGAGGATGTGTATCAAATGATATTTGAATGAAAGGGAGCCCTCAGTAAGGGTGATCTGGATTTTGGGGTTGCAAAGCTCCTGGAATTCAAGATTGTCCTGAAGGAGGACTCCCCAATCTATCAGCGGCCAAGGCATTTCCCACGTCCGGTTGCTGATGAGATTGAGGAGCAGTGCTTGGAATTGGAGCAATTGGGGGTGATTGAGGAGAGCGAGGGTGCATGGAATAGTCCAATTGTACCTGTACGTAAGCTGGATGGAAGATTGCGTCTGTGTGTGGATTATTGAAAGGTGAAAGAAAGGTTTCCGATGTGTGTGTATAGTATGCATGGGATGGAGTGGTTTACGAAGCTGGATCTGGTACGGGGGTATTACCAGATGCCCGTTGCTGAGGAGAGCCGGCCGATAACTGCCTTCTCTTCCTCAAAGAGGCATTACCAGTTCCGGAATCTCAGCTTTGGGTTGGCTAATGCTCCCGGAGCCTTCCAGCGGGCAATGAATGTTGTGTTGAGCAAGTTTGCGAGTAAGAATGTGATTGCGTTTATAGATGATATTTTGATTATGACTGAGACTTTTGAGGAGCATATGAGATTGGTGAATGATGTGTTGAGAACGTTGGAGAGTGTTGGTGTGAAGGTGAAAGTGGCGAAGTGTGAATGGTTTGCGAAAGAAGTGGAATTCCTTGGGCATATGGTGAGTGAGAATGGGTTGCGAAAATCACCGAAGTATGTTGAGAAGGTGCGAATGTTTCCTAAACCAGTGACTGTGAAACAACTGAAGTCGTTTTTGGGTTTGATTGAGTTCCAGCGAAAGTTTATACGTGATTGTTCTGGTGTGAGTAAGCCTCTGACTGAGTGGATGGGCAAGAAAAGTAGTACGGTTGTCAAGTGGAATGAGAAGATGAATGAGGCATATGAGAGACTGAAAGAGGCAGCGGCTGAAGATGTTGAATTGGCTTACCCAGATTATAGTGTGAATGCTAAAATGCTTGAATTGTATACAGATGCGAGTGGGTATTGTATGGGAGGTTTTCTGATGCAAGAGCAGCGTTTGAATGGAGAGAATGGCAGGCGAATAATTGGGTATGTATCCAAGGCTATGAATGTTGCAGAATGAAAGTATTCGACTGTGGAACGAGAGTTGGCTGCGATAAGATATTGTTTGAAAGTGTTGCGTCCATTTTTGTATGGTGTGAGGTTTGTGATCAAAACAGATCATCAATCTCTTATGTATCTGCAGCGTATGAAGTGGGCTGATAGTAGGATTGCAAGGACTTTGGAAGATTTGAGTGACTTTGACTATGTGATTGAGTATGTGCCTGGTGAACGGAATGGAGTGGCTGATTTGATGTCAAGGTATCCTGGTACGAATGATGAAAATGTGTGTGGAGTGAGTGATCCTGAGTATTTGCCGAAAGGGATTATGAATGGAAAAGAAAGTAAGGGTGGTGGTGATTCCTTGTTTGAGAGTGTATGGAATGGTTTGCAAGATTTAAAGAGTGATGGAGTAGACGTGAGAGTGCCCGATAGTGTGGATGATTTAAGGAAGGAGGTAATGAATGAAGTATGTAGGAGGCCTGAAAGCATTGGTATGGCAAAGGTGCGGAACTTCATGAAAGAATTGAGAGCGATGTGTATGCAAGGGGTCCCGCCATTTCAGGAAGTGTTGATTGTAGTGAGTCGTTTGTATGGAGTGATTGTTTATGTGCACTTTGGTGGTGAGAGGCCGATTGTGTACAAGGATGAGAATATGAAGGGTTTGAATCCTAATGTGGTACATCTGCAATGTTTGAGCGGTGTGCACTACAATTGGGTGATTGAAAAGTGTTCATATATAAGAGAGAAGAATGATTGTCTAGATGAAGATGAGCGTGTGGTGAGTGATGATATGGGAGTTAATGATGGTGTGGATATCAGTGCTGATGTTGGTGTGCTTGTTCCTTCTGTGTATAGCGAACATGGTGGACCTGATATGATGGAAGCGAGAGTGAAAGTTGGTGAAAGGTTGTTCTGTGGTTTGATTGATACTGGAGCGCAAGTGTCTTTAGTGAATGAGAGGATTCTGAGTAACTATGATGAGTTTAGATGTTGTGAGCATAAACCTGTGAAGTTACGGATAAGTGGATTAGGGAATGGCATGATAGTGGCATGGGAACAGGTTAGTCTGAAAGTGAGTTTGGGTAATGGTGTGAATGTGAAGCATGACTTTGTGATTCTGAAAGATGAGCAAATGCTGCGTTGTTTCTTGCTTGGTGTAGACTTTATGAGATTGAATGATTTGTCTTTGGATGCTGATAAGGATTGTCTTATGAAAGGTGAATGTGAGGTGATGAGTTGAATGAGTGTGCAAAGAATGTTGTCAAGTTTTGCGGTATGATTGAGTTGGTCATGGATGGTGAGAATGAGATTTTAAGTGATGAGGATATTCTAGAGATGCAAGAGATGTGTCCTTTTGTTAGTGAGTTGAAGAGGTGTGTAATGACGCGTGTTGATTTGAATGAATGGCCAGAGTGTTTAAGTGATTTTAAAAGGTATGCTAAGGATTTTGTTGTTTGTATGGATGTTGTATATTTTGTGAGGCATGTGAAGGGTGGGGATGATATGTACGTACCTGTGATGTCCTTGGTTGGTATGATTGGTCTGGTGAAGGTTGTGCATGATAATTATGGGCATATGGGTAAGTTTAAGCTGTGGGAGTGTATGAAGGAGCGTGTGTTCCATCCGTTTCTGAGAACTGTTGTGAATGATGTTCAACTACGTGTGAAAGCGGTCAGAAGCGAAAGGTGCAAGTGAAACCACCAATGTTGAAAGTTGATGCGAAAGAACCATTTGAATTGATAGTGATTGATTGTGTGTCTTTGCCGCGTACGAGTGCTGGGAATGTTGGTATGGTTGTGATGGTTGATCATAAAAGTAAGTTTGTGTATGCAGCACCTGTGAGAGATAAAAGGAGTGTGACTGTTCCGTGTGTGGTTGAGCATTTGTTTTTTCCTATGTGTGTATGGAAGCCTAGAAGATGTCTGAGTGATAATGGCCCTGAATTTGTAGGAGAAGTGTTTGAGCAAATGTTGAGAGAGAATGGTGTGGATCATGTGAGAACAACTCTGTATGTACCGTCTTCAAATGGATTGGCTGAACGTACTATAAGAACCTTGTGTGAGATGTTGAGAATGATGAGTACGACAGTGAATGACTGGGATGTATGTCTGGGGAGAGTGTTGTGGGCATATAATTCAACTGTGCATAGTTAAGCAACTGGAATGTCCCCATGTCAGTTTGTGATGAATTTTGAAAGGCGAGTGAAAGATAGGTTTCGTTTGAGTGAAAGTGAGCAGAGTGTATGGCGTGAGGCACATGAAAGGTTCCGTTCATTTGAATTAGGTGCAAAAGTATTGAAGGTGAAAGAAGTGAAGGGTAGGTTCAATGTGTCAAATATGAGTGAGAAGTTTGATGGACCTTATAGAGTTGTGAGCGTTTGGGAAAATGGGGTGACGTATGTTTTGGAGAGTTTGAATGACGGTATGACTGAGAGAGTGCGGGCTCATCAGAGTCAGTTAAGGAGATGGAGAGAACCTCCTGACTACCTGGTGAGCCATCCAGTGTATGAATTGTGTAGAGAGAGAGGTAAAGTGCATGATGATGAGATTGAATGTGATAGTATGGATCTGTCTGGGAAAGAGCTTGTCTTGGTCTCGAGGAGTAGAAAGCGCACAAAGAAGAGTGAAAGGAAGAATGCAAGTACAAATGAAAGTAAGTCTGAGCAGTGTTTCTGGTATGGGGGATCTTGAAAGGGAGATTGAGTTTTTGAGTAAACAGGTGAGTGATTTGGCTGGTATAGGTAGACGAGTGAGTGAGCTGCCTGTGCCTGATTTTTCTGGTTTTGGGAACAGTATGAATGATAGTGTATTTGGGCAGAATGAACCTAGTGTGGCTGATTTTTCAGGTTTTACGAATGGTAATAGTAGGGATGAGTTTGATGTAGTGAATGATGAAGTGGCTGATTTTTCAGGTTTCTGGTGGGAACCAGTCGAAGGAGTTTCTGGTATGCCTGTTGAGAATACAGGGGATGTGAGTGACCTGTCTGTTTGCAAGAATGTACCTTGAGTTGGATGAGAGCTGAGTGAGGAGCTGATGAATGGGGGTATGAAGAGTGAAGGTTCTGAACAGAAGAGTATGAAAGAATTCTGTCGTGAGATGGGAGAACTGGTAATGAGGGCTAAGAATATGGTTGACGAGATGATCAATAGTGACGATGAGACTGACAGGACAACTGGCGAACAACCCCGACCAATTGCTACGCGTAGCCAGGGACCAGTAGATGAGTGTGAATGGGTGCAGAAGGGTGCGATTGAGTATAAAAGGTACCGTGAGTAATGATTGAGAGTGTATTGTGAGTGACTGTGGTTGAATGGCTTAAGGAAGGAGGGGTGTGGTGGAGCGAATGTGAGTGTGTGTGTATAAGGGGCCATTCTCCCACCTTTTTTCCAATACCCTCTCCCTCCCTCTGTAAGAATGTGTGTGTGAGTGAGAATGAGGTTTTTTTATATTTTCTCTTTGTATATATATGTATTTAATTTCATGTATTAAAATTGTTTTTTTTCTTTCTCAGATTGTACTTTGTTTAAAATAATCTTATCAAAATTGTACTTTGTTTAAAATAATCTTTTATCAAAAGATTATATTTTGAAAGAGTAGTTTTTAGAGTTAAATATTTGGAGAATTGTTGATGCTGAGGATTGTTTGGATATACATTTAGAGAGAGTGGAAGCTTGGACGGACTGCAAGAAGGGTTCTCTAGACGAGTGCTCCGCCCAGCCCTGAGACGGAGGGCTTTCATACCTCGCTAGACACCTGAACTACCACACCCGCATTGGTTGACCAGCCTTCCTCCTTTTATGTTAGTCTACTACCACCCACCTCCAGCACACAAGTGATAGCGCGTGCCCCTTTACGTTCGGTTGTTGTTGTTTTTCATTTCGTTGTGTAGGTACATTTAAGTAAATTTGTTCTATTCGCCCGTTATCAAATTCTTTTGGCATCTTGTTGGGATTGGGGAATTTGGCCTCATTTTGAAGTGTGCACACTTCCCTTGTAAATATAAATTATTGTGTGAATATTTACCCCATATTTTTGTAAATATAAGCTGTAAATATAACTGTATTCTTTTGTAAATTAAAGGACTGTATATCAAATTGTATCAATTCTTCCTCTGGGTTCTCAAGGTCCATAAATCCTAGGATAAGGTTGGAACGCGGGTTAGTCTAGATTTTCGGCCCGCTACAACTGCATCCTCAGCTGATTTCGACGGGCACACTCACGGGACGCACCGCCATTTGATGGAGCGATCGCCAGCGCCCTATTGTGAATACTGCTTTGTCCCCCAGACTGTTCGGCACATTCTTGTTGAATGTCCCAGTCTGGGCAATCTTGTACATGTTACCTGTCCCGGTACCGGGATGAGCGTGGTCGCTACTGCCTGTCTCTTGTACTTGGGACTAGTTTGTGCACATTGACTTGTGGTCTTGGACCTTTTTGGGGAGGCCAGCCTTCTCCCTTTTATTTAACCTGTTTTTTTGTTTTGTTTTGTCTTTTTTCCCCTTATAGGTTGCACGTTCCTGCACCAGGGGAACCTCTCCCCAACACAGGAGCTTCCTTCCTGCTCATTGCCTTTTCCCTTTTTTTTAATTTTTGGTGTTGGGTTTGTGTTTTTTTGTGTGTTCTTAAATTTGATTTTAAAGTAACCTAGTACTAGACAGGTTTTTAATACAGTGACTAATGCCCAAGTTGGCAGCCACCAGATGAGCTCTTAAAAAAAATTAAATCAGTTTGCGTATATATTATTGATGTGTGTATTGCATAATTTAGTTTTTTTACAAGCCTTGATGGTGATGCCTTTTTAAGCAGTTCGAGCGCATTCTTATGGATGCAGTTTATGGTGTGTGTTGACTTAGATGATATCTGATAGTCCCTTGTGCCTTTTGTCATCCATTGAATTATGTTATGTTAATTCTGGATGATATTTTTTTGTTTTTAAACAATTTAAAAAAAAAAAATCTTAGAAACAAACATACAAATATTAAAGGCACATTTTCACATTTTTCCATTAATAACTATAAGATGATAATGTTATCTTTTACTTGGTTGGATGAATTAATGCGACCTATGCACTTGAGAGAGTCAGTGACGGTTTAGCAGTGCTATTTATAAACAAACTAGATCACCAGTTTTTACATGCCATTGCTAGTTCTTACCCATTCAAAGAATAACATTGATTTTTTGAGATAATGGGTTTTTTGTTAGGTTAATTAGCTCCAGAAAATTTTTAGTTTTCACTAAAAATATCTGGAATTTTCCTTCTTTACTATTGTTTTCTAATGTCTGCATTATTTATGTACCATAGAAAGTAGTCCATGAAGATGGGTCCTGTATTATGTAGTTAATTATTAACTAATCTAACTTAAAATTAACATTTAACATAAGGTAAGGTGATTTTAGGTTGGTTTAGTTCAAGACCTAACTTCATAGACACTATGTTCTGTGGTACAAAAACATTGGTAATGCAGAAAAGGCCATTTTGAGTTGTTTTCAGTAAAAAATCTCACCATGGCTAATCTTAGAGCTTTGTTCTGTAGGGTGTTGAGGTGTCAGCCAGGTTAGGAGCCCATGCAGGACTTGCATGCATACTTGGGTAGTTGTTTCTTTATGTCAAAATATTGTATGTGTTGTCTTTGTTTTAGTTTCTTTTTTAACTTGTATGTCCAACCATATCTAGAGTGCTGTATACAGGCATGGTCTCCATATTTTACACATGATATCAAACTGCTAGTCTCTCAAATCAGGGCAACAAAGATGAATCTTCCCTGAGGCACCTTGAACATCTAGGTAGTCTGAGAGTACTAAATATGTTCTCCTTTGAAGGCTGTGATTGAGTTTTAAATTGTTTTTTCTTAGATAGATAACATTGGATGTTGGCAAATTCTTTAATTTGTAGGCTAATAATAGGACAAGGGGTCACCATTTGGAAAATTTAAACAAAACGGGGATCACCACTTAAAAATTTTAAAAAGTGCAGGTTGGATTTCCGAAAATATTTTTTCAGCAATGCTGTGGTAGACTTCTGAAATAAATTACTGCAGTAGGTTGTAGGTAGTCCATATTTAAATATGTTTAAGGGTAGGTTAGATAAGTCTATAGACAGTTTTTGTGTCGGCCCATATGTGCATATTGTAATATTAATGTATATATTGTAACTGCATGATTTAGGTTCTGATAAACCTTGATTGGTGATGCTCTAGATACAGTATTCAGGATAGAGTTTATGGGGATGATGGATGCTTCTTGCATAGGCTCTGATTGACTTGGATGACCTCTGTCTTAATCGAATTATATTATGTTTATTAAAGGGGTTTAAAACTTGTTCTTGTTCTGCAGTAATTGGAGTTGCAAATTAGATAATTAAAATTTAGGGATTTTTTTTCTAGGCTCTGAAGCAGGAATCTTTCTTTACATTCGGAAGCGTAGTGAAAGGTAAATACTAGTTTTATTTTCCTGAATTTAATAGTATTTTAGGATATGGGCATCTGTTTGGATGCTGTGAGTATGTCTCTGGATACTTGTAGTACATGAGCCATGGGTTGAAAGAAGGGTGTTTCTGAGTGGGTAGTGCAAATGTTCCTTAAGATGAAGTGAGTCATTTGCATGATGAATGCTTAAAATTGAAAGATTTGATGCATGATCTGAGGATGTAAGTGTGTGTATGAAGGGTGAGGCTGGGAGGTAGGCCTAGTGTAGTGTCATTAGTGAATGAGGCCAATGAAACTGATTGTAAGTAAAATAGATAGGTCAGGACAGGTTAGATGTGCTAGCCTGACTAATAGATTGGATGCCCTTAGAAAGGAAACAACTAGATGTGATATAACATGATTTGACTGGAAGCTTGAATGCGAATGTAGTTGTTGTAAGTGTAGTGATGAATAGTTCGAATAAGAATAGGAGTAGGGATATTGCTAGGTCTGAGGTAGTTAGAAATATGTCTGACTTGTGTTCTTTATGATGATTCTTATATTAGATATTTAGGAGTGTGAGTAAATGTAATGGTTTGAGAGTTTACTTGCTTGGTTATAGAGTATTAGATCAGTTATTATGACACATGTGGGAGGCAATAATGTTATTAAATCAGGGGTGAGTTTCATGAGAGAGATAAGAATGTTTCACTCTTCCCCACTTTTACTACATGGCTGGAATCAGGACAGTCCTTCGGGTTGCATGTCAAAGAAGAGGGGAGACAGCTGAGGGGAACCAAAAGTTTCACACCATTGCACCACAACTTTTTCCATGGACCTGTTCCCTGATGTCTTGATTGGTTCAAGTCATTTATCTCTCCTCCAAATCAGGTACACTCGCAGGCCACATCACCACTTGATAAGCACTCCCCTGCACTTTACTGTTCCAACTGTGTGGTTCCCCAGACTGTCCAGCACATTCTTGCTGAATGTCCCTGTCTGGGGCATCTTTGTGCATGGTGCCTGTCCCAGTACCAGGATGAGTGGAGTCATTACTGGTTTCCCCTTGTACTCAAGATGTTCATACACATAAAATTGTAGCATTTTAAATGGGGAGGGCCCAGGCCTCCAAAGTATCTGGTTGTTGGGTGTTGGCCACATGCTTATTCCTTTTGTTGGCTTCCATATGATTAGACTCTCGCTTTTGCGACCTTAAGCTTATAATGCCCAAGCTTTCATATTGATAAGTTTTCTATAATTCATTGAGGATTATATTTGTTTCTGTAGCTTAGGATTTTAGACATTGAAAATGGTAATTTCTGTGTGGTGAGCTTCAATGAAAACTTTGTTCTCATATTTAGGTAATTGAGTTTGCAGGATTGATTTGTGAGTATTTTCCATACTATGTTCCTAAGATTAATTGGAACAAGGATAAATGCAACACTTGATAGTGGAATAAATGCCTTTGTTGGTTTTATCATCTTGTAGCAGATAAATTTGATACAACTTAGGTGTATTTCTTATGCTATGTTCCTAATATATGGCCTTACAAATATCCATATATTGGCAAACGCCCCCCAAAATATAAAACAAATTTGGTGAAATACTAAAAAGTACAGTGTCTATTGGATCCAACCTAATACTATCTATATAAATAGAAGGCCTTCTATTTATAACCGGTATCAAGGGGAAAAGGAGAAGGTAGGCTGGCCCGCTTTCTGAGGGATTCTGTGAAGTTTGGGACTCAGCAAAGTGTTCCAACTTCAGGGACTTAGGACACTGGCTAGTTCCAACCACTATGCTGGAATCTGTGGGGGTGCTAGCTCCAATTACTGTGCTGTAGACTGGGAGGTGCTCTCCAAGGTCCACACCTCAAGATGTTCCCTTCCAGTCACAAGAACAACTGAGGAGCAAAGCTGGCTGCCGCTGCCTCATGAAGCCAGATGTCGCTGGAAAGGAGAAAGCATTTTCAATCACCAATTTAATGCCACACTTAAACATTCTTGCACTGACATACATACCTACACACCCATTCACACAGTCTCACCTGAATGACTATTCAGCTTCTTTCTAACTTCCAATTGGACACTGACTTTTTTATTAATAACAATATATGAAATTAAGTCTCCAATATTGAATTTGAAACTCTTTCACATCAAACTAATATCAAATTTCACCTGTGGAGGGAGTCAGAGATGAATGGGGACATGATAAAAATCTATCAAGTTCTCCCACCTGGAGCGAAGATGTCCCATTACGCGATCCACACACATTCTGAAAAGGAAGAAAGGGATTAGACATTGGGGAGGGAGGCCGAGAATCACTCCTACTACACCAACTTTAATTTTTAATGTTTGGTAACAATTATTGGAAGTCCCCATGGTGTATTTAAATTTGTTTTAATTAACCTGTTACTCATTCAGATCTAAGCTTAAAGCAGTTAGGTCAAGGATAGGTGTTCAGGAACTTGGTTATCTGCCAATACTTGTGTGATAGTGCATTGACACTATGGAATTATAACCACATTGTTTATATTAAAGTTTGGCTCCGATTAAGAGAGCCAATTTGAGTTACACTGTCCCAAGGAGATTTATATGTAGGTGTTTTGGGGAGGATTTCTGACTCTGGGGAGCACAACATGGTATAGACTTTTTATTAGTTTACTAACTGTGAACCAGAGTTTGTTTGAGGACACCGATCTCTATAGGTCCTCAATGATGCTTGACTGGTTACCCCACCGGTAACCCATCCAGTTCCATTACAACCACAACAAGAATCCTCTTGCTCCACTAGAAAGTTTTACACCCTTGTTTAATTTTATTTCCATTAGATCCTTTAATCATTTTTGGTCCTGTAGTTTTTCCATATATTGCTTCAAAGATGTTGAAACACAAAAGAGCCATTTCTGAGGTTTATCAAGATAAAATGTACTTAATTCAATAACAAACCATAATGGTTTGAATGTATTTTTGACTACCTGAATTGGCTTTAAAAAAAGTGCTTTTGTAATACTAGAATTTCCATTATCAGGAATTAAATGTTCTATGTAATTATCTCTGAGCTCTTTAACTATGTAATGACCTTCATATTTCATTCCTTTTATTGTTTTTATATCATTGCTCCTTCCATCAAATCCAATGCATTCAAGCTGTTCCTTTTCAGATTTTATTTTGATAATATTCTTGCTAATTCATTTTCTTTCCCTTTCAACTTTTTTCTTATCTGACATATTCCTCCATGTTCATCTGTGCATACAGAATATGTTGTCCTAATTGATAGGGAAAGTCATAACATTCAGAAACATTGATTTTTATTGACTCATATCCTGTATTTTTTATTAATCAAGTGTATTTACAAGCCAGAAAAACATTTCATCATAACTTACAAACTAGGACTACTGAAATTAATACTAAAGATGAGCCTCAACCTAAGTGCATTTTTCTTCCTTATAATCCTTCCACTTAGTCAATCACCTCACAGGCTCCTTAACTCTCCATTGCCAGGTGAATCACTCGCTTCTTGGGCTCCATGGAATTTGCAATTTCATGTAAGCTGTATGTATTTTTATAACTAAATAGAAATTGTTTACTCACCAATGATGGTTTCTTCTCCAGTTTATATATATATATATATATATATAAATTTTTTTTTTCTATAACTGGCTGCTATCAAATTTAAAATCGGCAGTAAGATTTGAAGTAGGCCTATCATCCACTTTGTCACTGCAAAATGCATGCTTGTTATCCAAAGATTGTTTCTATCCCAATTGCTTTAACTTAAAATAATGCTACAGCTTTCACTAAAGCTATCATTTCTAACTGCCTCCCCCCCCTACCCTGCAATTCACATGTATGGTTGGGGGGGGAGATAGAGCCCCCCGCCCCTAATATGGACATGAATCTATAAGTCCCTTGTGCTTGATGGTAGGGTCTTTCCTGGGGGCACAAGAGCCTCTTGAGGCTGCACAGGCCCCCAAAACCACAAGAAAGAGGTGGGATCCCCCTCCCCCCCTGAGACAACTGAATCTTTCTCCATCTTGACCTTCTGAAGGGGGAGATAAGAGGGCTCAACCCACATCTACCCTCTTCCAAGAAGAATTAAAATAGGGGTTCCTCTCTGTTACATACAGTCCCCTGCTAATTCGGTAGTAAACCAGGCCAAGGATGACACGTCTGACCTCAGGGTGCCCTCGGGTGGAGAGGCCAAATCCAAGAAATCACTGATGAACAGTGAGGTGAGAGGAGCCTCAGAGACATCCTGGCCCCTCATTCAGGTCTTACATGGTGTCTACAAGCCTACCAGGTTCAAGCGATTTCTTGTTATTCATTTGGCTTAATGGAAAGATGTTGTTTAAAGTTAAAGCACACATGTTCCATCAGTGTCAGGTGCTCGCTAAAATACTTGGTAAAGAACCAATGGTCGCCCATTTCTTAGATGGTGTCATCCTGGTGAATGTAGCTAACATGTGCATTTGGCTATGATAAGTGTCCTCAAAACACTTAATGGCTCACTGGGGACAGTAAAACTGCACTCTACCATGAATATGGTAAAAATAGTAGTTTACACAAGGGAAATTGTGGACTACTCTGTTTATGATTTTATAGAAGAGCTGGCTGACCAGGGAACAACCAAGGTTGATGAGTAAATAGGACGGCCTTGAGAACAACCTCAACACTCTTCTTCATGTTTGACCATGACAGGCTTCTTTAGTCACTGTGTTACTGCATCAAAGAATACAGTGTGCGCCTCTGTCATGGAGGTGCTATTAATGCCAAATTTTTCCACAAATGATTTGCTTTTGTAGATGTGCCCAGTTGGGTTTGACCAGCCCCAAATCTGTGAAAATTGCAAGTGGCACATTTGTCAAGTCTCATGTACACCTAAATTTGTGAATTATAGCAAGCCATGCCCTGCATTTTCAATGCAATTAGCTTGTATCTTCTGGAGAAAGGTCATAGCATTTCAAGTTGCAGACTGAATCTCATTCTGAGGCCTCTGTGACCTGGGACTTCCTATGCCTCTCGGGTAAAGAAGCCACCCTCTGCTCCTGCCCTCTCAATGCCTATGAGCAAGGCTGCCACCACCCATTCAGAACCCTTCAGAGGATTTCACCTCTCCCAGATGTCACACTGGTAGAGCTGATAGCTCCACAACCTCATACCCTACCCAGCTAAAGACAGCCCCCCCCCCCCAACCCCACTCAATCACTTCCTGTAAGGTGGAGTCACACTCCTCCATTGAGTCAATAAACACAGAGGAGGCACACAACCCAAAGGTGGTTGTGAGACTGTCTCCTCGGAATTCTAAGTCTATTACTCATGAATAGGCCAGCACTAATAGAGTCTTGGCTCCCTCACCCATATCCAAGACTCAGGGACCCTTGGGTTGTCCCATACACGAAAGGATTCAAAGCAAGTGGAGCAAGACTCATCTGGCAGCCTCAACATCCCCCAAGTTTTCTTTGGCCAAGACTAAGTTAGTGTACTTCTGTCATCATCTATGGCTCAACAATGACCCAGACTTGTTCCTAAATGTGGCTCACCAGGAAGTGGTTCAATCACACTATTTCTTTGCTTTTGTTTTTGACCAAAGTCACATCTGGGATGACTATATTAGTAGCCTTAGGGTCCCTTGTACTTGCACCATTGACATTATTCATTTTGTGATGTTCAGCACCCGGGGTGCTAATAGGGCTACCGTTACTTTATTTGCTCAGAGCTCAACTACACATGCAAGTTTTATGCATTTATATCTGTGTGAATTGTGGAAGAGGGATGTGATCCTCCACATTGTGCCATTATTGTATCCATTGGTGGTCTTGATGGCATCTCTGTTGCTGAGAGAGTGCAAGTATACTGAGCCTTTTGACTTTAGGGCTTAGCGACTACTTTGAGAACTTAATGTAGCCTCCACTTGGTGGCACCTCTGGCTCTGCCCAGGATGCTACCCTGGAGGGTACCATGGGCTGGTGGGGTCCTGATCATAGGTGGGTCAGTGAAACACTGATTTGCTTTCAATTGGTGGAGTAGGTCATTTTGTGGCTAGTTTTGAAGTTCAATACAGGTAAAGTGGGTGTGTATATGTGAAGTGTTCTGGTTTACTAAGCTTGGGTTTACATTAGTCGATAATTGCCTGTAGGCGCCTGGGCGGGTCTTAGTGCAGTGAAGAACTGCCTGCCATGTTCAGGTGGATCTTAAGTGAGGGGAATTTTTACTTTAGTGTGATTGTATATTAGGGTAATTTTTGTGCAGCCATTTGCAATACGAGGGACGGTCAATAAGTTTTGTGAATCTGTAGAGCAAAACAGAGGAAGGGGGATGGCTGTTTGTGGGGGTGTTAGGACAAGTTATGACAAGTCAGGACCTGCAGTCGCACGCTCCTGCCTCGTCTATGTAAGAAGCAATAGCTGATCGCAGATCGTCAGTCACAAATTTTTCAACAATGGAGAAGGTTGAGCACCGCGCAGTGATAAATTTTTTGACCGAGGAAGGCAAGAATGCAAAAGAGATCCATGAATGCATGGTTGCAGTGTACACCAACACCGCCCCTTCCTATGCAACCATTGCTCGCTGGAATAGGGAGTTCTGCCATGGTTGTGAGTCCCTTGAAGATGACCCCCGTCCAGGACGCCCATAAGACATGACCAACGAGGACAATGTGGCCCATGTGGAGAGGATGATTCTCAAAAATCAACGGGTGAAGGTCAAAGAAATCGAGCAAGAACTTGTAATATCACATGGAAGTGTTATCAACATCATCCACAACAATTTGGCCATGACCAAGGTCTCTGCCCGTTGGGTCCCTAGAAACCTCACGCCGCATGATCGACTTCGTCGTCAAAGTCCAGAAGGCCAGAGTTGCACAAGCTGCCCTGCGCGAGTGTGGATTTGAGGCACTCAACCATCTTCCCTGCAGTCCAGATCTGGCCCCTAGCAACTACTTTTTATTCCGCCACTCAAGGCTGCACTGTGTAGATGCCGGTTTGGGGACGATGAAGATATCGAGCTTGCCATCCAGGACTGGATTGAACAGCAGTCAGGAGATTTCTGGTTGTCAGGAATTCAATGCCTCAGGGACAAGTGGCGCAAGTGCATTGAAGTTGAGGGTAGTTATATTAAAAAATAATAAAACACTTTTCCTCATATCTCGTTTCCTTATATCCGAATTGCAAAACTTATTGACCGCCCCTCGTACATTCATTATTTTGGACTATTTGCCTTGAAGGCAGTCACCAGATGGGCATGTTAAAATTAAAAAAACAACAACTTTAGAATTGTATTTTGTGCATATGTATTGGCTATGGTTGTTATCAAGTCTGGGGATATATTATTGTCACTTTCTTTGTATCATCCCTAGTTTTTATTTGTAAGTGTTCCGGTGGTATTAAGTTTAGATATCACTCAGGAGGGGGTGGGGGCATGGGTTGCATATTGAGTGGAGTTTGTGAAAACTATAAGTGTGTGGTTATGGTTGAGCAGGAGAGGTTGGTTGTGGAGTATGATACGTGGGTGGTTAAGCATCTTCACTGAACATAAATACACAATGTAAAGATAATGGAATTACTTGTCAATTTACTGAGAGGTGATGTGGGATTGAGGGCCACTATTTACCGAAATGGAAGGGAAAAACTCAAAATACAAGGCTCTAGAACAGCAAATGCTGCCTACCTATGTACTAAAGAATGTAATATAGGTAAACAGAGAAAGAAGTATGTTTAAAGTAATAATAATAACATCTTTTTCACTAAAAACTACTGGGGCTTATTTCTGTAAACTGCATACTGAGATATTCTCAACTATCTAAACTAAACCATCTAAATAACACCATGTGAAAATATAGCGGGTTATTATAGATTTGAGTTAGCACTCATTTTTATATGTTAGATATATAAAAGATGTTTAATTTTCATAGTCCATACTATGAGAGACCCTCAGTAAATACCCCACCAAGATGCGATTCAGTTCTGGGTGGATCCACAAGTCACTTGTGTGAAGGATCAAGTTCAAAGTGTTCCTCAAAGTTGCTTACAATGCTGTGCACATTAGATTGTGGCATGGTTGAGTATGGAGATCCCCTCCTACAGTATCTAGTTGATTGAGTATTGGCTTCATGTTTGGGTAACTGAGGGAGTTAGACCTCCTGCCAGTGCCTGAGCATTCCCTTTCTTCGGGTTTTTTTTTATTATTTATTTAGGAATTTTAATAAGTATAAATAGTTTGCTGATGATTTGAGAGGCTATACCTCTACTGGCAGCCACCAGAACAAAACAATCTTTAAGACTGCAGCTACAATTGAGCTGCATTCATGCTTGAATACCTCAAATTCTCATGCATTGAACCAGTAAGTCCTCCATTGGATTACTCTTTCAACTCTCTCATTTACTTGCCCACAAATGAACTGATATTTGCATGAATATAACCATCAACCTTTTTATTTCTTCTGTCAAACCATCGCTCAATCCAACCAGATTGAGTAGGTTATTGGCACACATCATCCTATACACTATTCTCCTAAATGCACTTTCTTAATTGATATCTTGTTATTGTATTAATAAATTCTATTTCATCAAGGGTAATTTTGTCTGTAACTTCTAGCTAAAATTTCAATAGTATACAGGCATATGCTATGCTAATCATTGTTGAGTTAAAGTCCTGAGAAGAGTGACCAGAACACATTCTTTGAATCTGTTTTGTCACTCAACTATCGAGAAAGGTTGCATAGTTGGGTGTTTTCAGCCAATAAAACATTGTTTTGTTTTCATTTTTAGGCTAATATGTTGATATGAAACTAATACGGCAGCATTTGTACTCGGGTAATAGGCCAATGAAAAAGTTAAAAATTACAAAGGTTGTAAAAGGCTACCACCCTTTTAACCAAGTAGTGAGAATTGGAAGGCATGCAAGGTGGTATCCAAGTGGTACAGTTACTCATAGTACATAGATATTAGAATCCTCATATGGGGTTATTTCAATAACTAAGTTATTGATAACCATCAGTCAAGAGTTTAACCAATTGCCTTCATCTTGATTGTTTGAAGTATTTATTTTCATTTAAAAAGTAATAGAGGTTATTCATTATTAATTTTAACTATTTTGAAATTATGTAAATGACCTTTATATTCGGTTTCCTCATTCAATTATCCTGTTTTAGCTGAATTATATTCTGCCTGGTTCATTTTAAGAATAAATATTTCATTCTACCCAGTATTTTTAATCAAATTAAAGCAAAAATATTTGGTTCTTCATCTGTTTATAAATATGTAATAGTTTCTCTTCCCAAGGCTTATAATAGTTTAGATAGTATTTGGGCTGATTTACTCACATGATAGTACAAACCTCAGAAATTTAGTGGGTAGTAATAACTCATATTTTTTTTAATAATAAAGAATCAAAAATGGTTTCTTTTAGAATTTTCAAATTTGATGGTCAACATTGACTAGCCTTTAAATATCTTATAACTTTGTTCCTTGCATTTTACATGCTACTTAGGTTTGGTTAGAAATTTATGTAACCTAAATTAACAAGTAAAATGCAACAAAAATTTAATGAAACCTATGTAGTAGTTGAGTAATCCACGTCCGTATTTTTGTCAAGTAATGTTAAATACAAATGGATTATAAAAAGTCTCCAGAAATGCTTAAATCTCTCAAAACTAATCAATTAGTTCCAATTTGAATAAATTAGACTCTATTTCTATATATTGTAAGCCTTAGTTGGTCAAGATTTTCTTAAATGTCTTGTTAACATTTCAGGATAAGACATTTGGCTTAAAGAACAAAAAAGGTGGCAAACAACAAAAGTTCATTCAACAAGTTCAAAAGCAAGTTCTTCATGGAGGAAATAAACCAACTCGTCTAAATGAAAAGGAGAAGGAGCTAACTAAAAATAAAAAAGATTTAAAAAAGAAAGAACTGCAAGAAATCAATGACATATTTAAACCTGTCCAGCAGCTGGTACCTAAAGGTGGGTATTGCCAATTACTTCATATTCTGGGCTTATCATTTTTATGTTTCTGATAATGCATCATATGCATAACATAATTCAGTGGATGACAAAAGTTGCAAGGGCATATCTAAGTCAACACCCACCCCATATTGCATCCACCCCATATTGCATCCACAAGATTGTGTCCAAAACCCTGTTTACAAAGTCATCACCATCATCTTGACCTGTCAAAAAATAAGTTAGGCAGTTACAATACACAATATCAATAATATATATGTAATTTATTTATTTATATTCCCCCCCCCTAAAAAAAATCTGCATCCACATACAGGAATGCATTCATAAAATTAGCTACAAAACAATATTAATATTACAATATGTAATTTGCCCCACTAAAACTTAAAAACAAATCCTACCTTCACCATATACTCATCTAACCTGCACTTGAAAATATTTAAATTTATATTGCTTATTGTGTCATCTGGTAAACCATTTCAGTAATCTACCATTCTGCTGATAAGCATGCTAAATCGTATGACGCATAAAAATTATCTACATATAATGAGCAGCCATCATTTAGGAGGTTTCATTACGTTCTCATAAACGGCTTACGCAAGACCCTTCTTTATACTGCCATCTTTGCTCTTCCCTGAATAGATGCTGAGGTTATATGTATAGCCTTCCAATAAACACAATTTGAAAAGTTTAATACCGTACTTGTGTGCCTTGTTGGGTATGTATTGTTTGAATACTAGCCTCCCATGCCAAGGGACCAGGGTTTCGTCAATGACCATCTTCTGCTGGGATGAAAACTTCCTGAAATTTCTTTAGCAACAGGTCTAAATGGGGCTGTATTTTGTATAGTCTATCATTGACATCAGTGTTTTCGTTGTCTGCAAAGTGGAGGCACCTAAGGAGGATTTGGAAATGATTCCTGCTCATTGTAAAATCAGGTACAGGCATTTTGTATATTGCATTGTGACTCTAGTAGTCTTCAATTGACCCCAGCCTTATGAGGCCCATCCCTAAAATAATTCCAAGAAATATTTTCATCTCATCTTTGTTCGTTGCTGTCCACTTGTTGTGCCTGACTGCAGGTGATTTCAGTCCGGCTGTTGTAAGTTGATCCGAATAGGCATTTGTTTCTTTCTAAAACTAGCAACTCGAGCACTTTGTTGTCTATAAATAATGATAAGGCATCATATGGCGTAATAGTTGCTGGAAGATCCTTCTGCACCTCACTTCTACCAGTGAAAGGAAAGGATTGCAGTCGCTCTTCAAACTCAGACCATATCAGTGTCTCATCGTGAACATCCTCCTCCCCCTCCTGCTGTTCCTCCTCCTCATCCTCCTCTTCCACTGCTAGTTGCCATAACACATCCATCAACTGAAGTGGGACAGCTGGATCATCATCATCCGATTCAAATCCGGTGAAGTCTATGGGGTCAGAATCTGAGTCGGAATCTTTGAATTCATTTTCTTCAGGCTCATCACAATTGATTGTTTGATCCAGCATCTTTTTATTAGGGTGCTGGTATGTTGTCTATGTTCCAACATATTTTATATTGATAAAGATAACTGAAAAAAAATAAATGTAAATAAAACAGTGAACCTGGAAAAGACTGAGAATTGAGAATTTCTGTAATTTAAAAAAATGGAATGCTAATTGATTGAAAACTTTGAGTTGACAACGTTTTGGCGAGATTATTTACTTTATTGGGTGCTGAAAAGAAAACAATAACATGAAAAATACCTAGAAAACTATTTATGAGCATATTTGTGTCATATACATTGTTATATGCTTGCCATTGCTGGAATGGGTGTAGTTGTGGCATGCATATATGCTTGCCATGGCTGCTAGTGTATCTGGCAAGCATATATGCATGTCATGGCTGCAACGGAAAAATAGTAAAAAAAAATATTAAAATTAATATATATCCAGTTTTGGCCAGAATGACCCGGCATTTTCTCGGCTATAGGCCATGGTAGTCAATGTGTTAAATGAAATTTAGTACCTAAATTTGTAATTTATACAACACAGTGTGGTTATAAAAGGCATTAGAACACAAATAAATTCCCTACACTGACCTCTGCTGGATTATAACTGAAGGAAATGTGAGATGCAGCAGTTTGAGTGCATGATAGAATTGAATATTGCCACATAATGATAGCCAGTTATTGCCAGATGTCATTAGAAACCTGCTAAAGGGGGGGGGGGGGCAACTGACTACTGAAATACTAGTTCTGTATAAATAATAGGAAATAAATAAATTCAGTTTATTTGACTTATATATATAAAGACCAAAATTGCAAAAATCCATATTTTTTCCAGTACTGTGTACAATCATACAATATAGAATATTGCTTGAATACAAATAATATAGATGTTCACACCCCAAACTGACAAAACATAATCAAATATATATATTCCTCCATCATCGTATTCAATAAACTGCACAGACAATATACAAATAAATTTGGCCAAGATTAACAAGTATAACAAAGTGACAGGGGGGGGGGGAGTTAGGTGGGCCCACTTTCTTCCAAGTGGTTCATGGGGGGAGACTTATAGAGCATTCTGAGCTTTCAGAGAACTGGGAGGCACAATGGGCTAACTACCATTTGGGGATAATGCCAGGTTATCACACCTGACTGAGAATGCAGTAGTTCCGGACTTTTGTCCTCGCTCACTCTGCTACTAGCCTTGGCTTGACTCATCAGTCCCATGAAGCTGAAAAAGAGAAGGCATTTTAGTCGAGGATTCACTACCCACACCCCTGTAAGGGGCGCGATGATTTGCCCTCCTGGCTGCTGTGCTGACGGGACTCAGAGCCCCATCCAGGCCCAGCTTAGCCTCTTCTCCTTCTTTCAGACAGCCTGCTAATCTACCCTACTTCCTCATTCTTCCTGCAACCTCCCCCACAGCTCTCTCTGGTCAGCCTCTAATTTCACAGGGTAGACGACGACCAGCTTCCTCTCACCCATCCATCCCAGATCGGGCTGGGAGGTAGGAGGGGACAATGACCCCTCACACCCAATCTCCGTTTCGGCATTGTGGGCTTTTAACAGTCTGCTTCAGCCCCACTCACACCTTCCTCACATACCTCTTTCTCTCATTTCAATCTCTATCGATTTTACGCCCAGCCCAAGGTGGTGCTGCCATGCCGAAAGGCTGCCTGGCCACTGGGCGGAAAGGTGTGGTCCTAAATGGCGGCAGGTGGTTCTGCCATCCCCATGTTCACCACTTGCACAGTGGGTTACTGTGGGGGGTTATTAGCATTTGCTTCCCATATAATGGATAGGGTCCCCATTTCAGATAATGAGAATCTAAAAAAATCAAACTTTCCCCTTCACCATGACAGAGCAGCCTTCGGGCAGCTCCACTAAAGGAATGGAGTCCCCACCCCCCTGTGCTCTTGCTGGAGATCCTCCAAAACTCATTAACTGGAGAGGAGGCTTACTCCTCTCCTATGACCACTGGTGTAGGGGACTCCTCTCACCCCTTTCTCTGGAGGTGCCTCCCTCTTTCCAGCGGCAGTCGCCCCCTCTTCTTTCCAAGGGGACTGCCAAGAAAGTCATGTTGCCCATAAGTGAATGCTCCCGATGGGAGCAGCATGATAGAACCAACCCTCTTAGGGGGAGGAGGGAAGACAGGACCTGTCTGCCTCTTCCCTCCAAAGCCCTGCAGGCTCGAATTTTGAGCTTAGAGGGGGTTACCCTACATGCCCCCCTATCTTACCTGACCAAAGACGATGGGACCTGTGATGTCTTGAGGTGGATGGCCTCATGTACATGGTCCCTGGGGCAACTCAGCCCCAGATGGTAGGGCCTTCCATGGGGACAAACCAGGGCTCGGTGCCAAGCACCGAACCCGAATATGTACCTGTGCAAGGTCCTCCTCAGACGGCTCAGGTCTCCAAGGCTGTACAAGGAGAGGAGGGATCTCCCCCTGCTGGTGCGCCTGTGAAAACCAAGACCTTCTCCAGCTCGGAGAAGGATCTTGCTAAGGCCAGTCCATCTAGCCATGGGGCTCCTGCCATTGGAGAGGAGAAGAGGGTTCATTTCCCGATGGATCCTCTCCATCTATGGGGGCTGCAGGGATGGATGGGTGTGCTGCCACCTGGGTTAGCAACCAAGCCAAGATTGGCATGTCCGGCCCTATTGCTACCTCGGATGCGGAGTCCCTGACAAAGACCAGAACTGCACAGAGTGGAGCTTCAATTACGTCTGGGGCCCCTTATTTAGAGGCTACCTGGCATTTTCAAGCACACCGGCTTCAAACACTTCCTTATCATATGCTCCACTGATGGCAGCATGCTGGCTAAGGGCAACATGATCTATCAGAGGATAGCCTTAGCTAGTGTTATTGGTAAGAGAGCTGAAGGTGACCCGTTTCTTGGATGGTAGCCTTCTGGTAAATGTGTTGAATCCCATGATTAGTGCCCTTCGGACACTTGATGGCACACCGGTGAGTGTTACGCTTCACTCTAGCATAAACTTTGTCAAAGAAGTAGTTTATGTGAGGGAACATGTTAACTACTCCATAGATGACATCACCATAGAGCTGGCGACCATGGGGCAGTCAAGGTCAACTGTGTGATGAGAAATCAGGGAGGGGCCTCAAGATCCAACACTACACTGTTCATCATGTTTGACTGTGATAAGCTTCCTGAGTTGGTGCTTGCCGGTTGGTATCACTACCTTGGTAAGGCATTTGTGCCACTGCCGTAGAGGTGCTATTACTGTCACCACTTCGGCGCGCAAAGTCTGGGTTACCCGAAGTCTAGATAAGTTGCTCCAAGGCCACACATGCTAAGTCCAAGTCGTGTGTGACCAACTGTGTCAATTATGGAGAGCTGCATCCCGCTTCCTCGAAGCAATGTGTGGTGTATTTCCTTGAGAGGAAAATCCTGGTCATTCACACCCCCGATTTCTCTCATTCAAGAGGCTAAGGACTTGGTCCTGGTGCACCTGTCTCTGCCTGGGACATTTTATGCCTCAATGCTAAGAAAGACACCCTCTGCTTCAGGCCTACAAGCACGGTCGTTTCCACGCCCATTTGGAACCTGTCTCCGGGTTCTACCCACCCTGTGTGCTCCCTTGGGAAAGCTGGTGGTACAAAGGGTTCACACCCAGCCCTGGCTAAAACCAGGGCTCCGTTCCCTTCCATCATCGTGACCATTTTGTGTAAGGCGAAATGGCCATGCGCTTCAACTAAGTCATTAAACTAACAGGAGGCAACACCCCTGAAGTTGGCCATGAGGCCATCCTCTAAGGTTTGAAAAGCTTCCCCCAAGAAAGGACAGCACTAAAGGAGCTTCGGCTCCTTTGCCCACACCCAGTGGCAGGCTGGATGGCGTGGAGAAAGTTGATCGTCAAAAAAAAGGCCTCCGAATCCCCCCCTGCTCACCTAAGGTTTCGAGGCGAAGGGAGGAAAAGACTTGCATGGTTTGCCAAACCTCCCCCGGTAAGTCCCAGAAGGCGACAGCACATTGTCTGGCAAACAGTGCCCAGAGTTGTGCCTCCAGAAGCATACGGCCATTCCCGTGAGGGTCTTCTCTTTGAAGATGGCCCCCTCATCTCTTCCAAGCTATGTCTGGATGGCATATTCTTTCAATGGAATTGCCACCAACTCCCGGCCAACTGGGAGGAGCAGCAGAGGCTCATCTCATCCTGTTCCCCGTTAGCTATCTTTTTGCAGGAGACCATGCTGGGTGTGTGCCTGCTGCCCACTCTCTCAGGAAATAAGGCTTTTGCCACCCCACCACCACGGGATGGGGGTCGGGCAGGAAGATGCACCTTTTACACCTGGCATGATTTCTCCATTCTTCTTTGCTTTAGATGCCTCATTTCAGGCTGTAGCTGTGCAGCTGGACCTGGATAAGAGGTATACTGTTATTTCTGCAGATATTCCACCATCAGCCAACTTTGACATGGTTTACCTCGACCGCACCGTGGTGCTGTTGCTGAGGCCCTTTCTCTTGCTCAGAGATCTGAATGGTAGACACTCCCCTCTGGGGAGACTACTCGATTAATCCCCGGGGTCAAGTCCTTGCCAACCTGATCAACGAGCTGGAGATAGGTGTCCTAAATGTGGATGAGTGTATGCATCACTACCCGAGAATGGTTTCATTTTCTTGCCTCGATCTATCTTTATGTTCTTGGGATGCACAGCCTGATTTAGGGGTGGGGGGGGTGGTTGATGACCTCCATGGTAGTGATCACTTTACCATTCAAATACCATTTTCTTGGCCGATGCCAATGGAAAGCTGGCCCCGGCCCCGGTGGTGCTTGGCGCAGTGGTCCACATTTCAGGAATTGACTGATTTCTCTATCTCACTCCAGGAGTTTAAGTCTGTTGATGAGGCTGTTGAGTTCTTCTCCAGCAACCTCATCGCCGTGGGCCTGACTACTATTTCTAGAACATCTGGCCATTTTGTACGCTGACCACTCCTGTTGTGATCAGTCGAGTGAGATGCACCTTAAACAGAAGTGTTATGCCTCATGCGCTATAAGCGCCGCCTGAATGATTTCACTGCCGGTGAATTTTGTCGGGGAAGACCCCTCTTGTAGGACCCCTCCCATTCTCCAGGAGAATGGGACCGCAATCTCTACCCTGCAACTGCTTTCTATGTATTCTCTAGCTGGGATGCTGCTCCGCCAGCATTCAATGCGCATCTTGATGTCCCGTAATGCTGCTGACTGGACTTTCCTCCAGAGGCTGACAACCCTTCAATGATAGGTTTACTCAGTGAGTTGCGTTGTGCATGGACACTGCCCCTGGTCCGAATCATGTACAGTACGCCATGCTTCAACAGGATCTGGATAGATGGTATCATCCCAGATTCCTGGCGAATTGCTATTGTGCTCGCTTTTCGCAAACCGGAGAGAGATCACTCTACACCGACTGGTTTCTGCTCAATCTCTCACCTTCTGCATGTGCAATTTGGTAGAGAAATTAGTAAATATTAGATTAGCCTTTTTTTTCTGGACAACGGAGGCCATCTGTCTTCTGCAAGTTCCACTCCATGTTGGATGCTCTGCTCCGACTGTAAAATGCCATCTGCAACGCCTCCCTTCGTAGACAGCACTATGCCACGGTGTTTTTCAATCTAGAGAAGACCTATGATACTGCATGGCAATATAGTATCATGGAGACTCTCCACAGGATAGGGGCGAGGGGCCGCCTACCAATCTTTATATGTGAATTTTTGCAAGATAGCTGATTCCGCGTATGGATGGGGGGAGCCCTCTCCAGCCCAATGGAGTAGGGAAGTGTCCTCACTACGCTCTACATGGATGAGCTTTCAATCTCTTTTGGCGTGCCCCAAATGCCAAATCTGGAGCGGCGACTCCAACAGGCATTGAACCGCATCTCTTGTTACACCCAAGTGCACAGGCTTCGGTTTTCCTTGGCCGAGACTAAGGTGGTGTACTTCTGCCACCATCCACGGCTCCACCCTGACCCAGGCTTGTTTCTAAATGGGATGCACCTGGAAGTGGTCGACTTGCACAATTTTCTTGGTCTTATATTTGGCCGAGGCCTCACCTGGGAGGCTCATATTTGCAACCTTAGGGTCTCTTGCACTTGTGCCATGGATATTCTTTGTTCCAGGAAGTTTAGCGCCTGGGGTGCTGATAGAGCTACTGGCTTACATTTTTATGCATCTGCAGCCTAGCGTGTGCTGCTGAAGGTGGACTCAATCCACCACACTGGCGATTGATGCCTTCCGCACTTCTCCCATTGAGAGCCTACTCGTTAATACTGCGCAGATGCCACTCACTCTGCGCTGTGTACAGTGCATTTCTCGCCTGTACTCGCGAGCCAGCACGTCCCTCAGTCACCAACAGCTCTCACTGTATTCGCAGCTGATCTCGACGGTGCCTATGCCGCTGAGAGATGCCAGTCATACCCTAAGCCCTTTGGCTTTAGGGTCAGGAAACTCTGAGAGCTAGGTATAGCTCTTGGGCCAGTGGCACCCCAGGTTCTGCACAGGATGCGACCCTGGAGGGTACCGCCTCAGGCTCTTGACGCACCAAGAGTATTGTGTTTGGCCTTTTGGGAGCGCACTTTGTGTCACTTTGGAACCATGCCAGTGTATACAGATGACTCCAAGTCCCAAGAGGGGGTCAGTTTCCACACTGTCTCCCCTTTTTTTCATGTCAGCGGGGCGCTGCCAGTTTATAGACTGGCTTGTGATTTATAGTGCTTCACAAATGCCCTGAGGTCTCTCAGGGCATTGGAATCTCCGCATCCCCTGGTTCGTGATATCTGTAACACCAAGATTTTGGCGAGCCAGGCAGATGTCGAGATTATTTTCTGCTGGGTTCCTGGACATCCAGGAATTGTGTGGAATGAGGGTGCTAAAGAGTCTACGAGAACTGAGCGATCAGACAAGTGTTGCGCTCTTCCTCACACAGATTACATGGCAGGAATACGGGCAACTCTCCAGATTGCTTGGCAAAGAAGATGGGAGATAGTTGAGGGCAACCTAAAGTTGTGTGCCATTATGCCGTGACTGTTCCCATGGACCTACCCCCAATGCCGAGATGGCTTTAGGTTGCTTTATGTCATCTCCGAATTGGACACACTCACGGGATGCACTGCCATTTGATGGAGCACTTACCTGTGCCTTATTGTGATGACTGAGTTGTGCCCCAGACCGCTTTGCACATTCTCTTTTAATGTCCCAATTTGGGTTATCTTCACGCACGTTACCTGTCCCGGTACCGGGATGAGTGGAGTCGCTAACCCTTGTCCCTTGTACTTGGGATGGATTCATGCACACTGACTTGTGGACTTTTTGGATGAGGGTGGCCTCCTCCACCTTATCTAACTGCTTCGTTGTTGTCTTTTTTCTTGGTTGCACGTTCCTGCGCCGGGGCCTCTTCTTGATGCCCAAGCATGCTTGCTGCCCTTTTTGTTTTTCCTTTTTATTATTGTTTTTGTTTTTTGTTGTTGCTGCTGCTTTTTTCTGCATACTGTTATTTTAACTTAGCCTAGTACTAGGCTGTTGTGAGTACGGCGACTTATGCCCAAGTAGGCAGTCGCCAGATGGGCTCCTAATTTTTTTTTTTTAAATCACTACTCACGCTCAAACAATCCTCCCAATAACATACACAATCACACCTACTCATACAGACTAAATTCTCAACTGGTCACTATCCAGCTCTGTTTTTTGTTCATACTAGTTCTCACTCACAAATTTATCACTCTTCACACTTTTGCGCTAATGTACTGTCTCTTAATGTAATAAATTAGCTGTAAAATCTTCCTGTGGAAAATTGATACTTTGCCAATGAAGCCATCTTTATTTTCATGTAAGAAATGGAAAGCTCACAATCCTAGACAAATCTTACCTTAGATTTTAGCATCTTGCTGAGCGGCAGGTTTGGGACTTCTGGTGTAAGACATTGCTTGAGTGGGTTAAATGTTGAAACTCTACTTGATCCATTGTTTAAGTAGTGAAAATAAAACACAAACCAGTGTACTTCTGACCTTAGTAGGCTTTTCTTGAAAGGTTTGTCTAGTATCCATACTATTTTACTTACTCTTTTTTTTTATTCAGGTGTTGATCCCAAGTCTATTTTATGTGCATCTTTCAAAAATGGACATTGCATGAAAGGAAATAAATGCAAATTCTCACATGATCTCAATATTGAAAGGAAGGTAAGTGTTTTAGTAATGTTTTCAACAATTTTAAGAATACTTTTTAAAACAAGGATCATTTATAGGTAGTCTTTAGTGCCCTTTAGGGAATTTTTGTACATATTGAAATTTAGTAATCTGTATGTAGTTTCAGATTCATTATTTGAAATTCTCTCTGTTGGGTCAAGCTTGTCTTCTTTTTTTTGGTTGCTCATGTCTATTCTATCTACCTGAAATGTTCTAACCTTCCAAATGCAAATCAATTTTTATAATTAACAATTCAAAACCAAGATTACTACTAGTCTAATAATATTGAAATTGGTTCATATTTGTGTTAAATTGAAAGAAACTGAAATGAAGCTGGCTCTATATCAATATACTGAGGTTTTAAAATTTCTGGCTCGTCTAGATAATTTTTTTCCCTTTTTTTTCACATCCACCCTCTTACTTGCTACTCTCCAACAGAAAATTAGTCATTGCGCATATTCCAGAGAAATTACCCTTCTCAACCACCTATAAAGATAGTCTTTTTTTTGTGCCTTTGGCCCTGCATGCTAATGAGTCACTATGTGCTATCATGCACAATATTATCTACCTGCCCCTTTTCTCTTAAGCACTCACATTATTAAGCCATCGTTTGCTTAGGCTACCAACCATCCGCATAAAAGAATTTATGATGGCATTACACAATCACACTGAACACTCCCAGTTACTCATCAGCAAAGTTTTTGATGCCATTTCTCCACCACAACCATGCAAAGAAAATATATAACACAAAAGGATGGCTGGCCACCTATCTGGTTGGTAGACAAGCCTTTCTGATATTTACTGGTCAATACTTGAACATACATGGCATACCCCCACCCCACGCACCCCAAATACACAGTTTCATATACAGATCACATATCTTTAACTTACACTCACCGAGACAAAGACAGCTAATTATCTCCTCCAGCCCTACCTCAACACACTACACAACTGGTTCACTCCCAACTTTTAAATAGGCCTAGCTAAATTCACAGCTACCATCCTCACCATTGACTCATGGGAACACCTTTACACATAACAGCAAACAATTAACTATATCCCCTATAACACACAACATACAACAACATGGCATTCAAACAGTATGTAACAGAAATAAAAAAACAAAGGTACACCACTTCTTAATGCCCTTAAATCACTTGCACACATAATATTGACAAAAGGAAACAACAACCACAGCTTATAAACATTTCATACACTCAGTGATGGACTATGCAACCCCTGCTTACTGCCCTAACCTCTCCAAGATTACTCAATTCTCCAGACCATACAGAACAAACCTCTAGAAATAATCACAAGGTGGACAGCTACTAGACCCACATACCATCTATACTGAAACCAAAGTCCTCAAGGTCAAGGATCATCCATTCATCATCAGGACTAGAGAATGGATGAGAGAGTGCATATGTTGTGCTATGAAGATGGGAAGAGAAATGATATAGCAGTTTTGTAATTGGCTGTATTGTTGATGTGTAGGAGTTACCATCATCCCACAAGGCAGCAAGTCCCACTCACTAAGTTTTATCTCTACACTCAACTGGGATTTTTACCCTAATTTGTTTTCTTATATCACCATAGTCTCTCTTATACACTGCTTTTTAAACGACTCAATTTAATTTAATATGAAGAATTCAAATCAATACTTCTTTCTTTTCAGTCTGAGAAACGTAGTGCTTATGTAGATTCTCGGGATGATAAGGAGACAAGTGAAGATTGGGATGAAGCAACTTTGAAAGATGTTATTGAGAAGAAACATGGAACAGAATCATCCGAAAACCGACCAACCAATATTGTAAGAATTATTTTTTTGTGGTATTTGCATTGATTCTGTGCTGAAAAATTGTGAACTCAATCAAGTTTATTTTTGTTTGTCAAAGGTATGCAAGTTCTTCCTGGATGCTGTTGAAGTTGGAAAATATGGCTGGTTTTGGGATTGTCCAAATGGAAACAAGTGTAAATATCGACATGCACTTCCAAATGGCTATGTTTTGAAGAAGGTAAGGTTTAAGTTATCACTTCAATAAAAATTATATCCAATATGATTGACATTTGAATTTCTCACAACTGTTATAGAGAATTTAAGGGCTGTAATTAAAGGAATTAAAAGTTAATTGTCACTACCAAGTTAATAATTTTTATTGAAAATTGCATTTTACCCATTAGAGTAAATTTTGTGATTGAAGAAATCATTCACATTTTAAGCAATCATTCATTGTGATTGGCATTAAACGAGATTAAATTTTTAGATTGAAATTTTGTGCGTTTGTATTAATGTTCAAGCTTTTTTTTTCTCTTAATGGATAAAGGATCGTAAGAAGCTTGAAAAAGAGGGGGAGACTATCAGTCTTGAAGACCTGATTGAGCGTGAGAGAGCTTCCCTAGGATTGAACACAACCAAAGTCACTCTTGAAACATTTCTTGCCTGGAAGAAAAAGAAATTGAAAGAAAAGGAAGAGCTAACAAAGAAGGACATGGATAAAAAGAAAAGTGATTACAAAAGTGGCAAGGAAGGTGGCATTTCTGGTAGGGAGATGTTTATCTTCAATCCTGATTTGGCAGATAACCAGGAAATGGAAGAAGGGGATGCAGATTTCGACCTCAACCACATCAAGCCAGATCCTGAAGATGGAGAGGAAGAAGTGGAGATTCATGTGAGCTTGTTTCCTTTTATATATATAATCCAATAACTGTAAAGTAACTTCCAATTTTGTTCAGTAAAGTACTGCCTGTATTTAAGTCTGAGATATATTGCATGTTGTAAAAGGAAACTTAAGTCCAAATAGGGGTCGCTTGATGCAAAGCTGCACACCCTAAAGGTTTGTTCATGTGTGGATGATACACAATGGCCATAATGTGTCAGGGATGTTGCACACCCTATTCATTCATCCCAATTAATATCATTGTGTATGATGGTGAGAGATGGGAAGGGTATTATATGTGTTTAAATAAGGAAAATTGCAGATATTTGCGCTTATAGACAAAATTGAGGGGGGTGGGGAGTTTGTGGGATGGAGCGCATCAGGTATGAGTGATGGTTGTATGGATAAATTGAATGTAGCAGTCAGTGTTTCTGGAATGACTTGGTACAAGTGGCAGATGGAATTTGAATAATTTTTTCATTATTTGAAGGAAATATCAATGGATAAATAGATGTCAGGTTGATGCAAGAAATAATTGGAGCTTTTGGTGTGCCTATAGAGATGGTTTTAAGTTTGTGCTGAAAGATCTATGTTGGGTGTGAATTAGTGGTGTCTAAAGCATGAACCTAAGAGATTTTATAGATATGCAAATAACTGCTCAAACAAGTCAGGAAATGCAGCATTCTCCTTGAGGGTTTTGATGGTGAGCTTAGTGACAACCTGGCCCATATAGTTAGTACATAATGGGAAATTTTTCAGATTTATTCACTATCAAAGATGACATCTGCCTCCTATTCTGGACCAAAATAACTTTAATATTGGAACTTTTTCTAATTTTAGTGTAACCATAAATCAAATAAGCTGCTAAATAAATAAAAATATCTTGAAGAATTATAAACTGAATTAAGAAAGAACCTTTGCGTCACTTTTAAATAATCAATTATGAAAGTTTTGTTCCTAGGGAGTTTAAAGAGGCTATGACCACATAAAAAAAAGTATTTAAAACTAATCCTGACAATTATTGGCCCATTTCACTAGATTCTCTTATGTAGAACACACTTCAAATCTATTATTAGAGACCAAATTGTGGAGTATTTTTAATCTCAATCCTCTATAAATGATACCCAGCATGGCTTTAGCCATCAGTGTTCGTGTGAGTAATTTGCTAGTTTGTTTTTTTTAGGGAATGGCCAAAATATTCAACCAACATAAAGCTGTCAGTATATTCTATATAGATTTTTAAAAAGCATTTGATACTACACTGCATAAAAACTTTTGATAAAGTAAAACACATTGATTACAGGGTAATTTACATGGATTGGAAACTAGGTAGCAGAACACTGTTAATTAATGGGATTCACTTGAGCTGGGCATTGGTCTCTAGTGCTATCCCTCAGGAATCTATTCTGTATTGTTGTTTTTAATGTATATTAATGACCTTACCAATAATTTACTCTGCCATATTTCAATATTTACCATGGTACAAAATAGACTATTTAGAGCAAAATATTGATGTGACTTTGAAAATTTAAAAAAAGTGATTTAGATATTGTAATGGGCTGAAAAGTGGCAGGTGTAATTTTAATATACATAATTTTAAAGTAATATACAGGTTAAAAAAAAAACCCCACTCAGGTTACCACATGTTTGGTCATAATCTAAATGTGGTTACTATTGAAAAGGATTTAGGTGTCTTAATTTCAAATGACTTATAAAAACTTCTAGTCAATGTAATGTGGCATCCCCCTCCCCCCCAAAATGGGGGTACATAGCTTGTTAGGCACTTGTTAGAATTCATTTTTGGAGAATTCTGAAGAATTGGATTATTAGGCAAGGGTTGACATTGTTGTGATTATATCACCTTATCAAGCAAGTGGGTATCACAATTTTACACTGGTAGCAGAGTATGGTTCCAAATGGCATCTGTTATTAAGAATCCTCCTCAAATCACATCAGAAAGTGAATATGAACAATGAAAGAGAGATAGAAATATGGCAAAAATTATCTAGTATGACACCTGATAAAGCGGGCATTGGCAATAAGTACATTTGACATTAACTGGTAAGGCCAGAGATGTTAGTAGTGAAATAGATATAAAAGACTTGGCAAGTGATAATGGAATAGAAATTATGTTGCAAAAATTAGTGTTGATGCTGAATAAAAAATAGATGAGCATTTGTAGCATATTCTGAGTTTGAAATGACCATACCTGATTACTAGGTATAATTTGTAATTTAAGAAATGGCATGGAGCTGAAAAGTTGTGATGTATCATATTCATTTTCAATGGCCAATGTCCCCAACAACTATTACATTTGATGAAATGAAAAAGACACCTTACAGAATGTTTGGAGGTGGAATTGTGGATCATAATTGCAGTGGAAATGTACATAGCGCATGTAAAGTGTGAGCCAAATAAGTGTTGTGTGTGTGTGGTTCAATGACACACTGGATGCAAGATTGTCCTAGAAGAAAGGAAAATCAGTAATTTGGAGATGATATTGGCCATAAGGAAGTGCAGTTAGCAGTGCTATCAGTATGTGTTGAGTACCAGGATGAGCAAGGGCGCTACGCTTGTCCCTTGTACTCGGGATGGGTTCATATACACAGACTTGCCGACTATTTAACTTTTCTCCATTATATTTGACTCTGTTGGCAAATAAAATGGTTGGCCTGCTCCCTCCGGTGTTGCCTGCACCAGGGGTGAGGCAGGCCTAGCCCAGACACTGGAGTGCGCTTCCTTCTAGTTTCCTCTTTGCTTATCTTGTTGGGTTTTTTTATTTGTTCTCCTTTTATCAGCTTGTTTCTGTTTTCATCTTTGTTTTTTAATCTAGCCTAGTATTAGGCTTTGGGTGAATTATGATGACTTTATCTGTAGTAGGCAGTCGCCAGATGGAGTCTTAGAATAATAATAATAAAAAAAATAAAAAAAACAGACTGTGTTGACTGAAGATAAAAATTTATGTCATAAGCTTGGGGAGCCTTGGTTCTGGATTCAGGGTGTTTCCTGCAACAAAGAGAAAAAAATTAAACATTTATATTTATGTATGGCCAAGTGTGTTAATTGCAGAGAGCAGGACCCTGCTTCTTCAAAGCAAATTGATGCGTATCTTCAGGAAATCCTGGTCATTCAGGCTACGGATCATCTTTCATTTTGCAAGATTAAGGACTTGTTCCTGGTGCGCCCGGTGCTGCCTGGGATGTCAGATACCAACTCTGGAGTGTTGACTCCAACAGGCATAGAATCGCGTCTCTTGCTATACCGAAGTGCACAGGCTTCTGTTTTCCTTGGCCAAGACTGTGACGGAAACCACCCACCACAAGGGTTTGCCTATTTGTTTGTGAAATGCCTGTTAGATTTGAAGGAGGCTCAAGGAAATGTGAATACTTTCTTTATTAAAAAAAACGATATATAAATCTAGCCCCACCACCCAATACAATCACAAAAAATATATATACAGAATATACAAAAAAATGCAGAACACACACTAAATTAAGAATAAGTGCATACAAAATCAATTAATTTGGACTTCAAATAAGGCAACATTTAGAAAGGTATTCACACAACTTCGCGAGCTCGCTCTCCCACTCGAATGCGATTTTGGCCCAACCACAACTAAAAGCTGCCTTGACTTTGTGGCCACTATTTTGCCCCAGCGCTGTCTCTTTAATTTTCTCACACATTTTCTAGTGGTCCACTTGCTCTCCTTGAGTGTAGAGTGCAGGGGCGGGGAGGGCATTGGCATCTGGCTAGATCCGTCTTGTCCTCATGATCAGGGAGAAGGACGGCTGGGGTCCCCAAATTGCACCACACAGAGGTCTCCTGTTTCCACACTCCCCACTCCGAAATGTGAGCAGTCAGGGGTACCTTAGGAGCTGGAAAAAAAGGGGGGGAAATTGCCCCCTGCTCGCTCCTTGGTGTTATATATCCCCCTCCCTCATATACGTACACACCTGGCTTTCTGTCCAGCTCCGCTTGTTGTTGTGCACTCAAAACCAAAAATGTCTGAATTTGCAAAATTTTTAGATTTCTGTCAACCTGTTTTAATCAAACTTCTGTGGGTGAAAGAAAATCAGTCAGTCTTCGGCGGAAGATGGGGGTCCCTTCCTCTTAAGTTTGCCTATCTCACCGTACCCCACTCCCTGCCAATTACTTCCTTCCCACCTCTCACAACCATTCCAAAGCTTTTGTCATCACCCAATCATAGTCTTTTGCACCGCCTCTTCTCCTAGTAACAGGGCCTATCAATGTCTCAGTCATGTGTCGTGATGTTCTTTCTTCATTACGATAGTCAGTCTCCCCTTCAACATGCACTTCATCTACACACACACACACATCTGACACTCCCTGATCAATCTCACTCAAATCCTCGACCAACTTTTCTACTTCATCCATCAATCCTTCACATTCTTTCATAGCATTCATTTAATTTTGCTCCAATTGCACACTCATCTCATTTATACTCACTAACATAGACTCACTCATTCAATGGAAACATACAAATACTATATATTCCATCAAATCCTCTCTCCCAATCTAGCAAAAATCCTGAAAATTCACCCACCTCACTTTCACCAAACTGTTCCTTCTATCCATCCTTTCATGTCTGCCTCCTCTTACACATTCCCCTTCCATGCTCAACTAACAGTAACTGCTTCCCCTCTAAAGCACTAGCTATATCATTCACTCCTTCACAGTCTTCCATGCTTTCCAAGAGATAGTCATTCACAGGGTGTTGCAACAAATATTCAGGAGGTTCACGCCACTTCTGTAACTGACACTGATGTGCTCTACGTTCATCCAAACTCCCATCCTCTCTTTCATGCACAATCGCATAATTTAGCCCATTCGACCAAACCTTTCTTACCACAAATGCACTTTCAAACTTCTCTCTCAGTTTATCCACATTCAGCCTACCTTTGGTTTCAATCTCTTTCAGCACTTTATCCCCAGCACAAAAACTTTCAAACTTTTCATTCCCTCTTTTCCATAATTCACAATCACTTTCACTAAGTCCCTTACGTGGCCTAATCATGATCTCAAAATTCATCACATATTTACATGTGACATTCCCGTTGCCTTATCTACCGTCATATTATATGACCAAAGTACTCTCCCCAAACATTCATCCCATTCTCTCCCATCTTTCACCATCAATTGTAACATCTTACTCAAGGTTCTTATCATTCTTTCAGCCAAACCATTCACGCTAGGTACATCGGTGTCGTTCACACATGATCAATTCCCCATTCACTCAACATCTCTTCAAAAGCACATCCTACAAACTCAGGTCCATTATCACTCAACATTCGTGCTGGCTTAGACATGCACATTGGCAACAGTTTCTCACCCACAACTCTGGCAACAGCCCAGATGTTTTATTCTTCAAACTCGCTCTTATTATCAACCATTCCAACATGACCTTGCACAGTCAAAGGGCAAGGATGCACAATCGATTGCAACCATTTCAAATGTCTCCTTCGCACACAATTTCAGAACAGCTGGACTCACATACGCTCTGATACTTTCCCTTCTGACACGCCTAGCAAGTGGTTGCAACATCAACACAAATTTTCCTCAAAATGGACTAAACACACGCTCTTTCATACACTCACACAGCTTGTTCTTCCTGATATGTCTAAACCTCTTGTGCACGATTTTCACCATGCCAATTGTACCAGAAACTGAAAATACTGGAACATATACATCCTCCTCTTTCTCTATTCTTCGTACAATATAAATCACATCCTTACATAACACAAACTTCTGAGCAATCCTTTTAAACTTTTTCAATATACTACTCCATTCTTCAACAGGTACACTCCCCAATACACTATCTTTCAGCTCATGCACCATCTGACATTACTCTTGCATATTTTCAATATTGTCTTGTGTCAATAGCTCTTCATTCATAGTCGCCCATACAAATTCACTCTGCATGTTTACAACAACTATACCATCTTTCATCAAGCACTCATTCTTTACATCCACTGAAATTGCATTCCTTCACAAGAAGTCAATCCCTAGCAAAAAGCAATAAGGTAGCTCACTCTCCCCTAACATGACAAATTCATGCATTACATTTTCCAACCTTCCTATACTTAATGCCAAGCTTACCTCTTCCCATGCCATCACGTTTCCATCTCCCAGCCCAGAAATCATTACTATAATGCCTCGCCTAGTTATATTCCAACTCAGCTTCTCTCCATCCCTCACCATTTTAGCATTCACTAAAGAAATTTGTGCACCGGTATCAATCATTACACAATACCCTTTCCCATTTATTCTTAACACAATGTGCATCCTCTTTCCCATCTCATGTTCACATGCCACACTTGCAACTTTGTTATCCTCAAGCAAGACCTCAGCAACACCCCTATCATCATCATAAGCAAGCACACATTCCTCGGGTACTTCATTCACAGACTTCCGTACATAATTCTTCTCAATTGACCAATTATAATGTACCCCACTCAGACATCGTAAATGCAGCTTACAGCCACTCTCTCCACTCACCCCCTTAGCATGATACACCACAGGCTTTTCTCCATAATTCACACATAAACACATCAAACACCTTACTACCACTAAGACCTACTGGAACAGCATCACTCAACATACATCACTTTCAATTTTCTTCAGCTTGTTCACATCACCCATACCTAACTGATCAGGTCTTTTACATGCTTCTTCCATAACAATTCTTTGTAAGTCATTCACACTCTGTCACTTTAACTTCTAATCCATCATTAGCCAAGTCTTGCAAGCCATAAAGCACGCTCTCAAACATAAGAATTACCACCACCCTCACATCTCTTCCCAACAGTTAATCCTTTCAGCAAATATTCAGGATTTATTCTAAGTCACACTTTCATTTGCACTACCAGGTAATCTTGACATCAAATCCGCAATTTCATTCCTCTCACCCGGCAAATACTTAACGACAAAATTGAAATCACACAAATCTTCCATTGTCCTTACAAGCCTGCTATCAACCATGCTCATACTCTGCAAGTATATTAAAGGCTGGCAATCAATTCTCACTACAAATTTCACTCGATGCAAAAAAGGTCTGCGATTTCAAACAAAAATGTATTCTAGCCAATTCTCTCAATCATTGAATATGCATGCTCCACTGCACTAAAAGCTTTTGATACATATGCTATCACTCGCTTCCTTTTCTCTCCACTTTCAAACTGGTCTTGCATTAAGCATCCACCCATAGAATAACCACTTGCATCTGTATACACCTCAAGCATACTAGCATTCTCTCTATAATCAGGATACACAAGCTCTACATCTTTCCCCATGAATGCTTTCAACTTATCAAATGCTAAATTCATCAATTCATTCCATTTAATTATGATACTCTTCTTTTTTCCTGTCCATTCACTCAATGGTTTCATTATGCCTGAACAATCTTCCATAAACTTCCTTCCAAATTCTACCAGACCGAGGAATCCACGCAACTTTCTAATGGTATTCAGCTTCAGGAAATCTCTAACCTTCTCTATAAACTTTTCAGATTTTCGCAACACTGTGGTACTCACCATATGTCCCCAAAATTCTACTTCTTTTGCAAACCACACACATTTGGACAGCTTAACTTTTACCATCATTTCTTCCAACGTTCACAGTTCATCATTCAATACAGTCATGTGCTCGTTCACCCCTTCACTCATTATCAGAATTTTATCTAAAAACACTTGCACGCTCTTACTCGGAAATTCACTCAAAATCACATTCATCACATGCTGGAAAGCTGCCGCAGCCTTTGCCCATCCAAAGCGCAAGTTTTGGAATTAGATACCTATTGCCGGTCAAGAATGCCATTATCAGCCGGCTCTCCTCAGCTCCAGACATTTGATAATACCCACACACCAAATCCATTTTTGTGAACACTTTCATTCCATGCATACCATACAACACATTCAGACACTACACACATAGGAAACTTATCATTCAACTTCTTTCATTCATCTTTTGATAATCGATACAAAGTCGCTAACTTCCATTGGGCTTCCTTACAGACACAACTGGGCTATTCCACACACACTCACTTGGTTCAATCACACTGATCTCCCACTCCTCACACTGCTTCTCTTTCTCTTGAGCAACAGTGGTAGGAAAATGAGGGTGTTGGTATATGGATGTGTCATTTGTCAATACTATTGAATTCTGGTAAGTGAGACTTACTGAAATCTTCATGTCCATGGCTCAAGGCACCTCTTCTCTCCCACAACAATCTGTAAATCTTCTGCTTCTCACATTCACTCAGCCCTTTTCCCACTTTTACTCTAGCAACTATCTCTTCATATGTACTTCCAATCTTCTGACGATATGCTCCCAGAAAACATACTCCCATTCACCACAAAGACATCCCTTTCAACATTCACCACCTCACTCAATGTAGCCAATGCGTATTCCTCTCAAACCTTTCTTTCGTAAGCAAGGCAACACTTTCACACACACTCGGATTCTCTGGATCAATTACCCCATCAAAAATATGTGCAACCCTTCGTACTTGATATTTTTGCACTATCACTATTCAAAACAAACATATTCTCGTCATCCTTGCATATTCTTATGCTAGACTCCATCCAACCTTCACACTAGACACTCCATCCCTTTTCACTGGTATATTCTCTATTGCAAACATATCCAATGCCTTCATAGGAGCTGCCAAGTGTAGGCCATGAATGGTCTTTTGCAGTCTCCTTCTTTTCTTATGTTCTTATAAAATCAGTCTGACTTTTCCATCCTGATTCGCATACCATTGGCACCTCAAGCTTCCAAGCTTCCATAGTTATCATTTACCCCATCATTGCCAAACTTCTTCCTCACTAAAACCTCAAGCCTATGAGCATACAAATCAATTCTTTCATTCTTACCCATTTTCGCTTCTTCAAACTCATTTGTCTTTCGATATTTCATACCAGCTTTCACCCTCTTCACCTGATTTATAATGCACTCCTTCACCACCTCATACCTTGGTTCACCTACGTTCACAATAGTCTTATAAAAATCACACATTCTATCTTCCAAAAATTCACCTAATTCTTGGTGCTCCTTAAAAAATTCACTAACATTCTTTGGCCCATACACACTAAACTTACTCACCTTCAGGACCTCTCTTATCAAAACACTCCTGTGCACTTCCACCTCATTTTCACTTTTGCTCTTACATTCAGATTGGTCACTTCTATTAATACTAGAGTACAGAGAATTTATGCTTTTCAACTTTGTCTGTACTGGTCTGTCGCCTCTTAGATGTCTTCTTTGCATTTTTCCTGACTGGCAGCTCATCTATATCGGATGATACTATGTCCTTTTCTGATCTTTCCTTCTTCCTGACCCCTCCTGCTCCTGGAGTTGATGCCCCTTTCCCACCAATTCTTTCTTCTCTCAACCTAGCCCAATTCTCCATTTTCATTTCCAGTTGCGCTGACATCTCAATCCGACTTTCACTATCCCTGATTCTCTCTTCCATCCTTACTTCCATTTCCCTCATTTTCCATTGCAAACACTCATTCTCCTCTTTCAGGTGCGTATTCTTAGTCTTTCTGATACAACACATCCCACAATCGCTTCAACTCCAATTCCATACTTTCATACCCCCTCATTCTCATTTTATTTCATTTTAAATACTTTCCTTTTATTTTACTTTTTTCACGGGCAAAGAAATGTCAACACTTGTCTCCGGTCTCCTCCAAGTCTTAACAAGTGTCCCTGTTCAGGAGCCAAGCTATTTAGCAGCCAGTCACAGAAACCAGGGTCTGCTCACTTCTTGTGAGATGCCCGTTAAATCAGAAAGAGGCTCAAGGAAACGTGAATACTCAATTTTCTTTATTGAAAAGAAAAATCAATATAGAAATGTATCCCCACCACCCAATACAATCACAAAAAATATATACAGAATAAACAAGAAAATGCACAAAACACTGATTAAATTAAGCATAAGCGTATACAAAATTAATTTGGACTTCAAATAAGGCAATATTTAGAAAGGTCTACGCACAACCTCACAAGCTCACTCTCCTACTCAAATGTGGTTTTGGCCCAACCACAATTAAAAGCCACCTTGACTTTGTGGCCACTAATTTGCCCCAGGGCGGTCTCTCTAATGTTCTCACACATTTCTAGCAAGTCCTCTCACTCTCCTCTTTGAGTGGGTGGGACGGGGGGGGTGGCATCTGGCTTGATCCATCTGGTTCTAGTGACCATGAAGAAGGACATCTGGGGTCCCCAAATTGCACCACCCAGAGGTCTCATTTCCTCACTGAAATGAGAGCAGTCAGCCTTACCTTAGGAGCTGGAAAAAAAGGGGGAGGAGAATTAACCCCTGCTCGCCTCTTGGCGGTATTATAGATCCCTCCTTCCCTTATATACATGCACACCTGGCTTTCCATCCAGCTCCGCTTGTTGTGCACTCAAAACCAAAAATGTCCAGATTTACAAAATTTGTATATTTCTGTCAACTTGTTATCAAACGTGGGGGAGAGAAAGAAAATCAGTCTTCGTAGGAAGACGTGGCTCCGACACTGCCTCCAGGCAGCTTTGTCCTCCATCCTCGACTGAAGCCTTAAATAAAAGGTGGGCATTAGAATGGGCACAGGTGAGTTGAGGCTAAAAAAATATAAACCTACTATACTACTACCATCCACTGCTCCTGCCTGACCCATACTTGTTTCTAAATGGGGTTCGCCAGGAAGTGATGGAATTGAACCGTTTCCTTGGTCTTGTATTTGACCCAGGCATCACCTGGAAGGCTCATATTCGCAACTATAGGATCTCTTTTACCCACGCCATGGACACTTTATTCTGTGACATTTAGCACCTAGGGTGTTGATAGGGCTACTGGGGCATTCTACATGAAGTGTACACACCCTCCTGACACCTTGGTCACAGAATCACATGAAATTTACATTTGTTGGTTATGATGAATAAAGTTCACATACTAAGTATGTAGCCTATTATCTGGTCATTGTGGTCATATTTATGGCCAGATCAATTTTTGGTCAAACTAATTGACCCAAAACTTTTGAGAGGTCATAACTTTAGCCAGAATTACCCAATCTGAACGATTTTAATACGAAAATGTTCAGGAGAAAGAGATCTTTCAAACGAGTGGAAAAGCGATGTTTCCATGACCTTTTTGTGAACTATTTTTTTTCTAAAGTTAGTCATGGGTTTAGAATCTATGGGCAATTATGTGATACTGGGTATACCTACTAAAAGTATTATTGACCCAGAAATTATGGTGATATCACATACCTACGTAAGTCATCACCATGGCATGGCCTATATACCTCTTATCTAATCTTTTTTAGTCAATAAATAATACATCACTGCCTATATACACCTTATATACCTAGGTACCTACCTTATATAGGTAATCTTGCCAAATCAATGTAACATGAAAAGCAGTCTTTAACTAATTAATGTATGTTTTTCAGATACCACTGTCATTTATGTCTTCAATATATAAATTAAAATAATTTCAAGATATCTTCTAAACTATCTACTTAATATTAATTGTGAGATTATCTGCAGATCCTAAAATAATTTTCAGGTGTGTAATTTTATTTATTTTTGATAATTTTGAAATAACTAATGATTTTTATACCTACCTACCAAATTATTATATTAGGAAAAAGAGGAGAATGATTTATTACTTATTCAGCTATTCGGCATCTAAAATGAATACCCATTAATTAATAGTGACTTTTGATTGATCACATATTTTACTATGCCAAGCTATTTCAAATGAGAGAAGGCAATTTTCACCAAATCCTTTAATTTGATCAAAACTGAATGTACCTACAGAATATAGGTAGCTATATCCTCCAAAAATAGGTATGGAAGAAAGATTAAACTAAGAGTGTAATAAATCTATTCTCAGCAATACATTATGATGTAGCCATTAGCTAACTTAATATACTATTAGGGTTGAAGCGCTGGACTGAGAAAACATGAAAATAATTAAAAATAATGTTGATCATTGAATAGTACCTACTCTTTTCTTGTGTTTTGTCCACTTCTTTGCAAATTTTTGAAGAATCAAATCTTAAAAAGTGCTAATGGAAATGTTTGTTAGTTATAAACCAGTCTACCAACCTACATCCCTTTGCACCTAAACTTTGACCTATTTCTTCTAAGATATAATACTTGACGATTATTATGCACTTCTTTCTTTGCTTACCAATTTTCTAGGACAATGCAATGATTGAAGCAGCTATATTGATATTGTACATTGGAAATTTTAAATATAATTGCTTCAATCATTTATATAGGTGTTTATTTTAATTAATTTATTGTATATTGTTTATAAACAGTAATTTACTATTTGGATCTTTTTTAGGCTTTGTTTCATTAAGATGGCAAATTGAAAGTACTGCAACAATCCGCTGAAGATCCATAAATCCCTGCAAAAGAAAGACCTAAGAAATGCTTCTGCTCAGCTTTTGCACAAGTTCTCATCTCTTCTTAACAAAGATGATAAGTTTTGTTCTGTTTGTAGGAAGCTTTCAGAGTTACTAATGGAGCAAAATACTCCAGAGGAGTTCGGAACTTCAGCATCTGAACATGAGTTCAATGAGAAGCCTAGCCAAAAAGAGAATTCAGATGTTGTGGAAGTTGAAGTCGACTTACTGAACCAATCATTGTTTTTCATCGGTGAGAGCCCCTTTGATAAAAGGAAAGCCGAAAGGTATCCGACTTGTGTACAGGAAAACAAGATGTGCCGCAAAGATGTAATGTGAACTGTATGCCAGAAGTCATTCAGTCTCTAAAGGAAAAATATCGGCCATCAAGTGGTACGGATAAAATCAGAATTCTAACTATATTTGCAACTAGTATGAGCGTTAGAAAACTCATGAATGAGTTTGATTGCTCTCAGAGAATGGCCGTACAAGCTCACCATATACTAAAGAAGAAAGGAATGTTAGCTTCACCTAATACTAAGCTCGACAGAGTGCTTCCTGAGGAACTAAAATCTTTAGTCCTTGAATATTATCGTAGTGATGACATGAGTCAGGTTTTACCAGGAAAGAAGGATTGTTTAGTAGTGCGAATCGAAGGGGAAGAGCAGAGGTTACAGAAACTACTCATTCTCAACAATTGGAAGGAACTTCATAGCAGTTTCAAAGTGAAGTACCCTGAGGTAAAAGTATCATTCTCAAAGTTTGCTATGTTACAGCCATGTGAGTGTGTTCTTGCAGGAGGCAGTGGAACTCACTCAATATGTGTATGCACAATACATCAAAATGTAAAACTGATGATTGTTAGATCCAAGATGTCTGATATCACTTATCTACCCTCTTACCATCACCTAGTTGCCTCTGTCGTATGTAATCCAACCCATCCAGCATGCTACATGAGATCGTGCAAGTACTGTCCATCTGTGGATCAACTAAAAGCAAAACTATTTGGATTGTATGAACAGGAGAATGTGGATAATATTGAATTCAAACAGTGGATATCAACTGATAGATCTGAGCTGGTAACCATGGTATTATCGCTTGATGATTTCATGGCTAGATTTTGTGATTGTGTTGAAACTTTGGTGCGACATGATTTTGTTGCAAAATCACAAACACAGTACTTGGAAACTGTGAAAAACAATATTGCAGATGGTGAATTTGTAGTAATTGGTGATTTTTCAGAAAACCATTTGTAATACAAGACACAGCTCAGGGATATCATTGGAATTGCGCACAGGCGACAATACATCCTTGCGTGTTTTATCACATTAAAGATGGAAAACTTTGTCAGACTCATACACCATAATTTCAGAGTGTAACACCCACAATAATGTGTCAGTACATTTATTTCAGTGAATGTTGATAGTATCTGAAATCAGTATTCAAAACGGTAAAGAAAATTTACTACTTTTCGCATGGATCTGCAGCACAGTATAAAAACTGTAAATCTTTCCAGAATCTTTGCTGGCATAAAGAGGAATATGGTATAGAAGCAGTGGCATTTTTTTTGCCCCTAGCTATGGGAAGGGCTCATCAGACGGCGTAGGTGGCACCATCAAAAGGGAGACTACTAAAGAGATCTTGAGAAGACCCTATAACAAACAGATTGTATCACTAAGAGATTTGTTTGTATTCACTGAAACTCTTGGGAATATGAATTTTGGATATGGAACTCAAAAGGAATATGAACAGGAAGAAGAACTTTTGAAAACCAGACCTGCAACCAAAACTATTCCAGGCATACAAAAACTTCATTCGTTTATTCCAATATCAAAAGAGGCTCTCCAAGTTCACCCATTTAGTCTCTGTGAGACTTTTAGATTAGAACTAGTCACAAAAAATATTTCATGTCCAGTGTTCAATGGAAAACTTGCAGGCTATGTCACTGTGATTTACGATGAACATTGGTGGCTTGCTTGCATAACCAAAGCTTTTTCAGAGTCACAAGAAGTGACTGTGAAATTTCTTTACTGGCATGGACCCCCTCTCAGTTTTTGCTTCCCTGAAATAGAAGATTCTTGTACTATGGACATCTTTGACATTTTGGTGTCTTTAGAACCAAAAACTGCAACAGAAAGAAGCTACACGATTAGCAAGGAGTCTGATCCAACAAACAAAGTGATAGTTCTGCTCAAATGAGTACCTAGGTATTTATTAAATAATGTTTTGTCTAAAAGTTTTTGTTTAAATTTTTGTCTTAAAGAATCTTTTGTTTAATGTTTTGTATTAAATAACATTTTGTATAGGTAATAAAAATTGTAAATTTGTAATATTTGAAAGGTATTATGTTGTTTCTCACATTTCTGAAATGCTAAAAAATAATCTCTTGTTTTATTGAATCTAAGACTGAAAAAAGGCAGGGCAGCCTAGGAAGGGGGAGAGGTTATGTTTGGAAAGACTGAAATATGATGACCGTGTCAAGATACATCAAACTTTCCTAAAATCACTATTTACTAACACTGTCTGATGTCATAAATGGCCTCAATAGAGCGACATGACTGAAAATACCATCCAGCTGATGCTATATAAATGCCCCTGGACATCCCATTTTTATTTTTTCTGGAGCTCTGGAGGATAAATAGAGCTAACTTTAGAACATTTTTTGGGAGGATCAAAGTTACACTTTGGCCAGGGTCAAAAGTCAAAGAGTTCAAAAAAGGGTCATCATGGCAAGAATTATTCTAGGAATGTCATTCTTCCACTCATTTGAAACATCTTTCTCCTGAGCATTTTGGTATCAAAATTGTTTTGATTGGTTAACTCTAGCCAAAGTTATGACCTCTCAAACTTTTTCGGTCAACCAGTTTGACCAAAAATTGACCTGGCCATAAAAATGGCCATGGGTGACCCAGAGCCATAAAAATTGGTATGTGATGTTATCTCACCAGACCCAAATTGCATGCAAAAAGTCAACAAAATCCATGACCTAGTGTCGAGATTTTGCCAAAAAGTGTGTACACTTCATGTAGAATGCCCCTACTGCCTTACTTTTCTATTGATCCTTTGTTTGTTTGAAGCTTGACTATGGATGCGAGTTTTATGCATCCACAGCTGAGCGTGTATTGCTGAAGGTGACAATCACTACACCACCCTTCGCCTGACAACCAGTGCCTTCCGCACTTCCCCTATTGAGAGCTTACTTGTCGATGCTGGGGAGATGCCACTCGCTCTGTGCCATGCGCATTGCGCTGCTTTCCTGCAAGCATGAGCCCAGCGCCTCACTTAGTCACCAACCACTCTCACTGCATACGCAGTTGATCTCAATGGTGCCTATACTGCCGAGAGATGCCAGTCTTACCCTAAGCCCTTTGGTTTTAGGGCTAGGAAACTCCTTCAAGAGCTCAGCCTGGTGGCGTGCCGAGAGTATTGCGTTCGGCCTTTTTGGAGCATACTTTGTGTCACGCTGGAACCGTGCCAGTGTATACGGATAGCTCCAAGTCCCAAGATCGGGGGGGGGGGTCGGTTTCCATGCTGTATCCCCTCTGTTTGAAGTCAGTGGGGCTCTGCCAGGTGCTGCATCTGTCTTCACGGCTGAGCTGGTTGCAAAACACCACTCGGTACAGGAGATTACGCGACGTGCCCAGTTTGGAGACTGGATTGTGATCTATAGCGACTCACAAAGTGCCCTGAGTGCTCTCGGGGCATTGGAATCTCCGCATCCCCCGTTCACGATATCCGTGATGGCATGGTTTTGGCGAACAGAGCAGATGTCGAGATTATATTCTGGGTTCCTGGACATGCAGGAATTGCGGGGAATGAGAGCGCCTGAGTCAGCGAGGAATGGGGACCAGTTCAGCGTTTTGCTCTTCCTCACACCGATTACATGGCAGGAATACAGGCAGCTTGGCAAAGAAGATGGGAGACAGTTTAGGGGAACCTAAAGTTGCGTGCCATTGCCACGCCACTTTTCCCATGGACCTACCCCTCAATGACGCAGCGGCTTCAAGTTGCTTTCTCTCATCTCTGAATTGGACACACTCGCGGGACGGACCGCCATTTGATGGAGCGCTCGCCTGCACCATATTGTGATGATTGCGTTGTCACCCAGGCTGTTCGACACATTCTTGTTGAATGTCCCAGTCTGAGTGATCTTCACGCACGCTACCTGTCCCAGTACCGGGATGAGCGGTGTCGCTACCGCTTTTCCAGTTGCACACTGACTTGTGGACTTTGACTTTTTCGAGGAGGCTGGCCTCCTGCACTTTATTTAACTGTTTTTTGTTGTTTTGTAGGTTGCACGTTCCTCCGCCGAGGTGGGCCTATCCCCGACGCTGGAGCGTGCTACCTGCCCTTTTCCCTTTTTTTATTATTGTTTTTGGGAGGGGTTTTGCATAGTTATTTTAATGTAGCCTAGTACTAGGCTGTTGTGATTACGGCGACTCATGCTCAAGTAGGCAGTCGCCACATGGGCTCGTAATTTTTTTTTAAATAAAAAATCTCAGGCCGGTGGCACCCATGGTTCTGCCCAGGATGCCACCCTGGAGGGTACCACCTTTGACTATTTGTCATCACGCCTCTGCTCCCCAAAATTTCTACAATGCCGGGAATTTCGCATTTGGCCTTTTTGGAGCCCACTCCGTGTCACACTGGAACTGTGCCAGTGTATACAGATGGCTCCAAGTGCCAACAGGGGATCGGTTTCCATGCTGTATTCCCTCAGTTTGAAGTCAGTGGGGATCTGCCAGGCACCGTCTTTCTTCATGGCTGAGCTGGTTGCAATACACCGCTAGGTACGGGAGATAACGTGACGTGCCCAGTTTGTAGATCAGATTGTGATTTATAGCGACTCACAAAGCACCCTGCGTGCTCTCTGCGCATTGGAATCTAACAAAGATAAAATCGAAACCTATTAAATATGAAGAGGTTGTGCAAGAAACTGATTATAACATGGTTGAGGTACTTAATGACCATTTTACTTGAGTGTTTACAGAAGAGAACCTAAATATGACACTACAGGGTCAGAGAAAGAGGTGTTGACTCCCATTAATATACACAGGAAAACCATTAAAAGACTTGATGTGTGCCAACCCCACTTTGTGAGAAAACTTCTGGACCCTTATTGGTTGCTCTTCTGCTTGCATCTTTTGTTGGTATTACTAATGGGATGAATATTTGTTGACCATTGTCTGAATGCCTTACACTGTAGCCTGTTTAAAGTCTTGTCCCTTATTTGACCCTTATTATAAGTGTCATTTTAGTTGTATTCGAGAACCAACATTTCTTATATGTGTACTGTTTGCCATTCTTCTTTCAGATTCTGACCTTTCTATTGATCTCTTTTATGTTTGTTCTCACCCCATCTATTTGCCCCTGGGTTAACATGACTGGATTGTATTTTTCTTTTTTCAGTATAAAGAAATTGACCTTGGCGCTCTCATGGGAGATTATCTGGAGGTCAACTCGAGTGAGTCCAAATTGTCGATTGCAAGTCAAGATAGGCTCAACACCCTTAGAGAAAACGTCTCACAGCTTCCTGGTAAGTCATCCCCCAGTTGCTAAGGAGATATTTCTGGGAAAATGCTTATGGTCTACTGTGTAAGACAATGATTAAAAGTGTGTATGAGTTAACTTGCCACCCTTTCTGCACATGAGCACTTCTCTACTGAGTGAGGGGAAGTACCACTGAGGTTCTGCTACGTTTTTTTTACCAATTCACATCGTCTGAGGTTCATCTCAGTGGAAACCTGTAGTTTAATGTGGGTGACAAACCTCATCTTGCTCTAGCATATGGCAGCCAACCTAGCAAAATCAACCCAAATATTGCATCTAACCATTACCCAATGTGGCTTTATTCTGATCATTCAAGCGGTGTCCAACTCATTAGATCATAGATGTAGTGTCAAATGTGTGTGGTAGAAAGGACCCCTGAAAGCTCTTGTGTTAGTCAGAATGTCTGGGATGGAATCTCGCTGTATAATGGTAATATGAATGTTCAGTGACCTTGAATCTGCATGTGGAGTCGCCGGTACAGCCTGTTCTATCTCCTATTCATTTTTATTATTGCCCTTCATCATCCGCTATCTTTTGCTGCCTGCGGATGGGCTCCTACCTTCTCAAGGTGGAGGAGATTAGCGGGCTTGCCCATCTTCCTGGTCTACATCCTAGCCGAATGGAAAAATTACTTCCGATTACATTGAAGTTGAGCAATACATTGTTGCGCATGGGTTGGATCCCACAAACTGTTGGACTCCACTGAGAAAGACATCTTAAATGAGGGTAGATTGATAGTAAAACGCCTGCTCTTTGCCCCTGTCAAGATGTCGATAGTGTAGTAGGGGTAAAACTCCTGCTACTACTGAAACTTACTGACATCCCCTCCTGGCCCCAGTGCCCCTGGTTGGTCCATAAACTACCTGGACTTGCATTTCTTTTTTTAGCACTTTCCCCATAACCCCTTTTCCCATAGTTTCTTAGCCTGAAGCTAATTTTGCAGGGCAATCACTGACCAGCTTGTACCCACTTCTTATGATAGGGGGCAGGAATGGGGAGGGTCACCCCATTCCTTTTGGCAACAGTTGGGAGGGTTAACCTGCCCCCACTGTTTGCTCTTTCTCTACTTTTACACCCAAGTCCCAGTGTTGTACTACACCTCGGAACATTTAGTCACATTGGAGAAGAGGTACTAACTGGCACACTGTGCCCACTCCAAATCACACTCCCATACTATTCTCATGCCCCCACGTCCACTTGTGAAAATACTAAAACTAAAGGTGGATCTAAAACAGACCAGCTCTCCCTCCAACTATGGACTTTAATTAATCCACCTGTACTAGCCCTTCCCAATTCACCATACTCTCTCATGCTGCACCAACCTGTGTAACGCAACCAATCAGGCTTACTCCCACCACTATTTTCCTCTCTTGCCCTGTCCCCTTGCTCTTCTTCAAAATCCATACTAACCCTACACCCCTCCCAAACCCCACCAACTATCCTGAAATGAACGTGTGCCTCCAAATCACTTTTCTTTTTTTCAAGCAACAGCATCAATTTTTCCCTCCCTAATCAACTTTTTCCTGTTTATGAGACGAAACTCCTTATTGGCCTCCCTCCCCTAAGATTGGCTTTTCCATTCACTCTATTTTAAAACCTCAATAAAGAGCCTTGATTTCTAGCCCGAGTCACATGGGTCCTTGCTTCTAAAGTCCCCTTTTGGTGGCAGCGCACGCTCTTATTTCCCTCCGACAGTTAATGGGTTGTATAGTCACTGTGCTTTTGAACAGTGACTATACAACCTCACTTGCTGCCAAGAAACTAGGGGAAATCACAGTGGCGGACTTCCTCGACGGTCTTTCTTCCCAGTGAGTCATGATGGTCCATTGAATTTGATAGAAGTTTAGCACTGCAAATGTACTACTCACCTTCAGCTCCATGGTCCCACCAGACATTTACAGAGGTGTAGGTGACCACTGGAGCTGCAAGTTCAGTGTCAACCCTTATATTCCATCTCCTTTTCACTGCTTTGAATGGAGCATGTTTGGGCACCAGTTCCTCCTGCTGAAAGGTGGTGACTGTGCACAAACTCGCTCCATCCAACCCTCCTCTCGTTTGATAAAAAAACAACTGCTCTGGAGAGCACGCATTATTTTTGCATGACTGCATTACTTTTAGTTTTGAGTTGATGGTGCAGTCCTTCTGGTACTCTGCCTTCCTGAATGCTCAGGAGGCGTGGGAGCAAGTATGTTTCCACTGTACACTAATGCCCTCTCCCATTCTGCTCTGATGAAAGAGAACTTTACATTGTGGCTCGCTGGATTTTGTCTAGTGAACTCCTGGAGCCCTTAGGTTTGACACCACGACATGTTTTCTCCAGAGGTCTCCTAGAGAGGTTATATTGAAAGTGTATTTCAGAAATGTTCAAGGGAAGGGCAAGATAGTACGAGATGAAATGTTTTCAGGTTGTAGAGGACATTGTAGGTTTATCCCATTTTTTTATTTGTTTGGTGGGGTGGTTTCCTGATCAAAAGTGTATCAGAGAATATCGTATTCAGCAATCTGAAGTGGCTTTGAATTGGTGATATGGTGTTTTGTTATGTAGTGTATTGGGTGCTTTTGGTTTGTAGAGAATGCAGTAGTATTTGTGTGCCTCTCAAAGTGATACTAAACCTTGAGGACTGGTTTCAGAGTGTAGGTGCTCTGTTGGTATAGTTTTATGAATATACGAAGAGCGGCCAATAAGTTTTGCAATTCGGATATAAGGAAACGAGATATGAGGAAAAGTGTTTTATTATTTTTCAATATAACTACCCTCGACTTCAATGCACTTGTGCCACTTGTCCCTGAGGCTTCGAATTCCCGACTGCTGTTCAATCCACTCCTGGACGGCGAGCTGGACATCTTCATCGTCCCCAAACCGGCGTCCACGCAGTGCAGCCTTGAACTGGCGGAATAAAAGTAGTCGCTAGGGGCCAGATCTGGACTGTAGGGGGGATGGTTGAGCTCCTCGAATCTGCACTCGCGCAGGGCAGCTTGTGCAACTCTGGCCTTATGGACAGGGGCATTGTCGTGGAGGAGCAGGACACCGCGTGTCAACTTGCCGCGCCGCTTCTGACGGATGCACTTCTTCAACCCAGCCAGTTCCTCAGCGTAATATTGGCCTGTGATGGTCCTTCCACGAGGCGCATAGTCCACCATCAACTCTCCCTCAGAATTCCAGAAGATGGTGGCCATGATCTTTCCGGCTGAGGGTTGGGTCCGGAACTTGATGGGGGTCGGAGAGCCCCTGTGCTTCTAGGCCATGCTTTTGAGCTTGGTCTCGGGATCACAGTGATGGACCCACGTTTCATCACCTGTCACTATGCGTGACTCGAATCCCGCCGGGTCTTGGTTGTACAGGAGCAGCAGCTGCTCCGAACTTTGACGACGTTGAAGTCGATCATGGGGCGTGAGGTTTCTAGGGGCCCAACGGGAAGAGACCTTGGTCATGGCCAAATTGTCGTGGGTGATGTTGATAACACTTCCATGTGATATTCCAAGTTCTGGCTCGATTTCTTCGACCTTCACCCATCGATTTTCGAGGATCATCCTCTCCACACGGGCCACATTGTGCTCGTTGGTCACGTCTGACGGGCGTCCTGGACGGGGGTCATCTTCAAGGGACTCACGACCATGGCGGAACTCCCTATTTCAGCGAGCAATGGTTGCATAGGAAGGAGCGGTGTCGGTGTACACTGCAACCATCCGTTCATGGATCTCTTTTGCATTTTTGCCTTCCTTGGTCAAAAATTTGATCACTGCGCGGTGCTCAACCTTCTCCATTGTTGAAATATTTGTGACTGACGATCTGCGATCAGCTACTACTTCTTAAATAGACGAGGCAGGAGAGTGCGGCTGTAGGTTCTGACTCGTCATAACTTGTCCCTAACACTCCCACAAACAGCCATCCCCATTCCTCTGTTTTGTCCTATTGACCGCCCCTCCTATAAATAATTGAAAACCGATCCAAGATTCTTTAAAACCTATTAAACCCTTTGGGGGGGGGGGCTAGGCACGGGACCAATCTCCTCATCAAAGCTTGGCCCCAAGTTGAAATAGGTATATATTTAAGAAACAGAAAAAAAAGAGAGGGAAGAGTATTTAGGGAATTTTAAGAAAGTAAAGACTTTTTTTGAAATGTGTCATATTGTTGTTAGTTATGGTTTGGAAAAACATGAGAAGGTAAAGAGTTCAGAAGTTGTGTGAGGAACGAAGCAGGCATCAAAGTGGCCCACCCTTGATTCTTTGGTCGCCACACAATAAGCATGCGAGTATTGCATGGTCTGTATAGTGATGGTGGTATACAACTGGCTAGTTCATGTGACCATTGGCTAAATGAATACCTGTAGTGAACCCACATCGCAGCGAAGGACAAAAGAGTCGAGTTTCTAGGTTAATCTTGTACATCGCTTATCAACAGATTAACACCAACTTTTTAAAAGTTATTTAATGCATTCCATCTATTCTACAGGCCTATCTGAAATAGTCTTTTGCTGTTTTTTCGGCCCACAAAGCACTAGTTTCTGAGTTATTATTACTTAAAAATAATATTTGCCAATACAATAAATCTATTATTTGCCACTTCTGTGACATCATAAGCCTTATGTAAAAAATGTTTCATTGCACCCATTTAAGAAATAGATATAAAATGATGATGCAAATTTAACTGTGCTATACAAGGTTAATGGTATTAGATTATTTAAACACATTTAGTTTGAATGATTTTTAAAATGCGATTCAGACTTTTTTTCTTTTTTTTTTGTCCTTGAATCCTCAAATTTAACTGGCATCTCCATATCCTTCTTGTTAAATCTAATTCAGCCTTACTTCCGCACCTTTCACAAACATCATGTTCTTTCCGGATTATAATGTGCTTTTGACAAAAATAAATTATAGATTTGAAACCACCATTATATTCACAGGAGAACACAAAAATAGTCATTTCACAACTATCACAGAGAGCAAACATTCTAGACTATGGTATGTCACAAGAATAGGCTTCTTGTTTTGTTCCTCTGTGCCAGGAAAAAATAATCAAAGTATTCTGTAAAAAAAAATGACCTGTAAAAATTAAAAAGCCCTAATCTGCCTAAACCCCAACATAACCCATTTTTGCGGGGGGAGGGGGAGGGATAAACAAGATAACGATGACAAGATCGCTGCCAATCTATTTTTTGTCATAACTTTATAATTAGAAATTTGCCAGCCTTAATTACTGAATCTTCTATATACACTATAGCATTTGCGAATTTAAAATAAAAATTATAGAGAGACCAGGCAATGGCTTCGCCCTGCGCTTCGCTACTAAGATTAAAATTTAAAATCTAAAAAAAAAGGCAGCCATGGTTAAATTTTTTTAATTTTATGAACTTCGGCAATTATAATAATTTTAAAAAGGAATTCTAAACTAAATTCCCTCCCTTTCAAAATATCACATTGCTAAAATATAAGTTATAGAAGAAGATATATAAAAATAAATTTTCTCAATTTCACCATTTATAATTCTTTGGGTTTTAAAAATTTCACAAAATTTCGATACTTCTATTTATTTCTGTACTTTGATAAAAAAAACATAAGTCATAACAAAACTAAGATGAAATTATTATTCAAATATTTAAAAAAAAATCCCCTTCTTAAATTATAGAGTTAATGATGATATTTATAACAAAGCACCTTTTTTTGAGTTGGTTAATCTGTTGAATTACCTTGTGACGTCATAGCAGCTTTGAATCTGGAGGATGTCTAGATTGTCTTCTTCTGAGTTCCGAAACATGTAGGGATTGTGGAAATGATCCATCCGATTAGGACGCCAAACAGTGCAAGGACTGGGCATTCGGACTAGCATTTTGCTCTTCCCCATTCTGACTACATGCCAGGAATCAAGTCAGCCCTTCGGACTACATAACAAAGAAACTGGGAGATGGCCGACCCGTAGTTTAAAGTTTCATGCCATGTCGCTGCGATTTTTCCCTACTTACCCTAATGTCTCGACGGCTTCATGTAGTTTTCTGTCGCCTCCGGGTGGCTTCGTGTACATCCAAGTGTGGAATAATAGTTCCTGGAGAAGTCAGTCCTCCTCCATAATGTTTGGGTGTTAGTCGCATTATCTGGCACCTGAGCCTGTTTTTTTTTGTTTTTTTATTAGCCCAAAAATAGGCTTCTTAATAATTTCATGTTTGTTCAACATAATTACTGCATCATAAAAATTCCCTAAACAATGATGCTATGTTGGTTCAGGCAATTTTTGAATTCATAAAAAGCAGTTCGTTTTGCAGTAGTTGGGGTGTACTGCAAACCTTGCCCTGTCGGACTTGGTGATGTATGATGGAGCTTGTTTGCAGTCTTATCTTGTAATGTCGAGTATTGATCATTCTATTGTACTAATTGGTTTTGGAAGTTCGAAATCCGCCCATTTCTCCCAAGATAGAATATCCTCACTCCCTTATTTGTTATCTCTAACTTCCCTTTCACTCCTAAATCTCCTTCAGCAGTGCAGAATGGGCTGTCGGATAGCATAGCTTCTGCATCTAATTGTGAAGGCGCTGTAGCAATTGATGAAGATCTCTTTGAAGGAGATGATGACGATTTACAGGATTTAGAAGAACAACTTGAAGAAATGGCCGTCACATCTTAGGGATTGTGAACCTAGGACTTAGATTTTTTAATTGCAAACAAATAGGTGTGCTGAAACAACATTGCATTCGCCCTCCGCGTCATAGTATCTTGAGTTTAAGTGAATAATAAAATAAAATCCGTTATCCCGTCATTAATTAAATACTAAAATGTATTCTATATTTTTTCTATATAAAACTTGTTAGATTAATGCGTTTGTTAATAAATCCATGTTAGTTAATAAGGTTAGTATCCACTGAATTGGATGTCACAATGTTTAACAAATCATGATCCCAATTTATTAACTATGGTTTTTAATATCTTTAAATTTATTGGGTGAAATTATCTATTAAAACAAATTGTCTTAGACCTTAAATCATTTTTGGTTCAGAGATTGCTGTTTTTCATTTTGTTTTACCAGAGAACCTGTTTATTTATACCCAGGATTTTAAATTTGGATGTTTACCTCAGATACCGATTGCTGATCACTGGCCTTTGTACAGAAAACATGACAGCTAAGAGTTTTTAATTATGTTCGGTGGGTTAAGTGTAGAGTGCATCCTTCTGGTTTCAAGTGGAAACTTGAACTGAATTTTTTTTTTTAGTATTTTCAGGTTGGAAATGGATTTTATTCCGAGTTTGGTGGCTGTGCGCTTGTATCAAGCTTAGAATGCCGGGGCTTATTCCTTTTATAATTCCTTTCTCCTTTTTCAATAGAAAAGTACTGTCATTAAATTCTATCCGCCCCCCACCCCCTTGACTCATGTTAAGTTGGTTGGTAAAATTAAATTTGGTTAGATTTACTCAATTGTTTCAGTCCCGGATGGGAATCATCTTATTCATCCATACCACCATCACTTACAATGTATCCTAAATACAAGGAGATATCTACCAACACTAGCGAGGAACCCAGCTATGGATTTCAAGTTTGTTCTATTTTTGTGACTTTGTTAATGAAGGCTTCAACTCAAGACTTCAACCTATACCCGTTTCCAACAAAGCTGGATCGCTGCGCTTCATCGCCACCAAACCATAGTCGCCAGATGAGCTCTTAAAATTAAAAATTAAATGGCTACCAAACCTACTTGCCCCTTGTACCCCTTTTAGACCCTCTTAAGCATAAGGTCGCCCGTCATTTTCTCCACGCTGGAGGGACTTCATGGAGATAGGCTGCTCTGCGCCTATAGCATCTCATCCAGGCGGGGTTCATCACTGGGCAGAAACCCCCGAGCACGCCCCCTCCATGAACACATCATACGCATCTTCCTCCTCCTCAGTTTGCTTTTTCTCTCAACCCACCTTTTACACGGTCTTCCAACCGAGCTCGTCTACCCACACGATAATAAGTTTTATCCATATGTCTGCCCCCAGCATCCACTTTCACATCCTTGTTTTTTCAGCTATCTGTGTCAGTACAAATATCTCTTCACAAGTCTATTCACATACACTACTACCCCATAACACACAATCTCGTTCACACAAACATCTCTTACCCAGGCGTTCTGCATTCTATCCACTTTTGCACATCAATCATCCGTCTCAACTTGTCCATTTCTATTGTTCTTCCCCCTCCCTCTCTGGGATCTTTTCTTCAGGGGTTGTTCCCAGAGAGGCTCTGGCCTTCTCGTGGCGAGGGGGGTCAGCCCTGGGCACCCTAGGGGACCCATGGTGCTGCCAACAAGACTTTTAACATACCCCTCTTTCTTTCCTCCTCTATTACGATCTTCCACTGCCCTTTATTTCCCCCTCTTCCTTCACCTATCTAGTGGTCCTTATCAATACCCGACCTCTGCTCGTTTAATGGATTGATTCTGAATTGTTCTTTCATGAAGGTGAAAGAGGCTGGGCATCTCCACCGCCTTCGTCTACCGAATGCCCAAGGAGAAATCCATCGTTGGCCCCTTTTCTCCGTGCGTAGGAGAACTCGGGCAGCCTCTTAGGGTTACAAAGATGGTGTGGTGGACCGTATCCATTCTCCAAGAGGACATACCGGACGTAACTGATTGTATAGTTACAGTAGTGCCGGGCCCTTGTAGGCCTCCATGGTGGGGAGCCCTGAGGGAGAATGCGAAGTTTTTTTCTTTTTGCAATGGCTAGCCATAAACCAAAAACCTCCCCTTCTCGTAAGGGTTCCAGTGCCAAACGTTCCTTAGCTTTCCTTTCAGCCTTTCCTCGCTCGTTGGACCCCTATTCCAACGAAGTAGACCCAGATCTTGATTATCCTCGCTTTCTTGTCATGAATTCATCATCTGACATCCCACTTGCAAAAGTCGATGTGTTTGACGTCAATGAATCTTTTGAGTCCCGCTGTGGTGAACCCCGCCGGATGTGGTCAAGAGGAAGTGGTGATGTCGTAGCGAGGTGTCATCCCACTCTCAACGCAACCTTGTGCGAAATCTATCTTCGATAGCTGAAATTCCAATAACTGTCTCGCCCCATCCGCGTCTGAATTTCGTCAAAGGTGTCGTCCGTTCAAACGAACTAAAGGACTACGACCCCACCCGCCTTCAGAGTAAGCTCAGTACCCAACGTGTCACACACGTACACAGGGTAACTAAAACATTAGGCTCCACTAAAGTTCCAACCGCCACACTGATTTTAACATTTGAACGACAAGAACTGCCGCAGTATATTAAAGCTGGGTACCTTCGTGTCCCGGTAAGTCCCTACATCGAACTACCCAGACGCTGCTTCAATTGCAATCAATTTGGACATGTTGGCCGAGCTTGTCGGCACCCTCGCTCCTGCGTGAATTGTAGCTCTGACTACCATGGCCCCGAATGCACCAAAACGCCCCACTGTGCCAACTGCGGAGGTACCCACAGTGCTGCGTCGAAACTCTGCTCTATATTTTTATATGAAAAGGAAGTTCTCGCTTTGCGCGACTCCCTACGTCTAGATATAAGAGAGGCCCGCCAGCGTGCCCGAGCACAAACCTCTCCACTCGGCCGGCTCTTCTCTGACGTTTTACGTGATGCTGGACGAAACCGACCATCACGCGCGAGTTCCGACCAGCCTGAAGCACTTCACCCTAGATCTACTCGCAGCGTCGAAAATATTCAGAATATGCAGTCGAAGCATCGCTCTCATACCGAGATAATTAATGTAGTCCCCCCTCTCTCCAGCAGCTCTAGCTGGGAGAGACGCTCAGGGTGAGACACTTGAAAACATCAGGCGCTATTTGAAAGAATCCTCAACATCGACCAGTGAAGGTTCATCCACCCGGCCACGAGACTCAAAGCCCAGTGGTAAGAGAAAGGATTCCTCACCTGGGTCATCGACCACCAATAAGCGGGCAGCCTCTGGAGCCGACTCGGCCGAACCCCGAGAATCTCCAATGGACTCCTCCCCTATGGTTGAACATTCTCTGCCCTTAAGTCCGTCTCGCCCTTCACAGGACGTAGGCCCCATCCTGATCCAAACGATGGCAGAAATACACCCAGCTCCACACACCTCGCTCAGATCACCTGTTCGTCCCGCTCACCCTTCAAACCAAGATCCGATTGAAGCAGTTGATACTCCAACATCACCAACTGCGGCGGTTGGACCAACTCCTCAGACACCTAAAATACCCTCGACCCATGAATCCGGATCTACCGGCCGAAAATCCCTTCTTGATCTTCCTTTTTCGCCAGATTGCGAGCCCGAATTACAATCAAGGGCCTCGGTCGGTTCTCCAAAACCCACGAAAAAAAACTCAGTTACTACTCCATCTAGGATTTCGCCCCCTGCAAAAGCAGGATCCTCAAAATCAGCTCTTTGGGAAGAACCTCAAATACATTATCGGCTTCAAAAGAGAAAAAGATATCCACAGTGGTATCTAATCGTCACACATAATATCTTCCATTTTACAATGGAATTGTCAAGGAGTTCTTCCAAAGTGGGAAGAACTCAAAATTCTTTTGACGACTATCCACCCCGCTGTTATTTGTCTCCAGGAGAATAAACTGGGTATACGACCCTTTCCGCCGGTACCCGGTTTTCTCACTTTCAACTCTATTGCTCCTGCTGGAAGCCCCTCTCATGGAGGGGTGTCAATCATGGTATCTTCATCCTACCATGTTTCTTTCATCTCCCTACATACTACCCTCCAAGCTGTTGCTGTGAGGGTTTTTCTTACTAAGCTTTTTACCGTTTGCTCTATTTACCTACCCCCTTGTTTATCATTGTCAAGATCCGACCTTTTAGAACTTATAGACCAGTTGCCCTCCCCATTCTTATTACTAGGAGATTTTAACGCCCGTCACCCATACTGGGGTGACATCACTCTAAATGCCAAAGGCAGTGTTTTAGAGTCTCTTTTATTATCTGACCTTCTTTGTGTTTTAAATACTGGCGATTTTACCTCTTATCATGTCCAGACGGACTCTTTTAGCTGTGTTGACCTGTCTGTTTGTTCCCCTGATTGCTTCACGGAATTTCGATGGTCAATTCTTGACGATCTCTATGGGAGTGACCACTTCCCTATTGTCTTGTCGGCCCATCAAGTTAGCCCTCATACAACCATGCCCCTTAAGTGGGACTTAGGTCATGCAGATTGGGAAGGTTTCCAAGAGGTGTCCTTCACAAATGCATCTTTGGGGACCTTCAATGGAGTGGACGCGGCAGTAAAATACTTTACATCGACTATCTACAATGCAGCAACACAAACCATCCCACGGAGGCGACCTGTCACGGGCCGCTCAACCGTGCCCTGGTGGACCTCGACGTGTGCAACAGCTATCAAAAGTTACAAGTTAGCCCATGCCCGATTCCGAAAGAACCCAACTTTGTGCAACAAGGTCGACCGAAACCGAGCTCGTGCGCTTCGCCAAAGAACCCTTCGTCAAGCTCGCCAAAATTCATGGCGCAGATACGTTTCATCGATCTCCTCTATGACACCTACTGCTAAGATCTGGAAGAGGATTAATAAGATCAGAGGCCGTTATGCTAATCATCATACCCCCATACTCAACTTAGACGGTTCCTTGGAGAATGACGGCCTGGCGGTCAGCAATGCTTTTGCTGACCATTTCCGCGCCGTCAGCCGTTACGATAAGGCTTTTCAATCCTACAAATCAAAGGAAGAATCTCATTCTCTCAACTTCACAACAAAATCTATGAGCTGCAAAGCGCTTTGTCCCTTTGCAGATCTACTTCCCCTGGCCTTGATGAGATCCATTTCGACATGATTCGGCACCTACATCCACACTACTCTCTTCCTGGTTGATTTGTACAACCTTATATGGGTGAAGGGTTTTTACCCGTCGTCATGGCGCATTGGGATCATCCTTCCCTTTGTCAAACCGGGCAGGGACGGGTTGAATGCAGATCACTACCGCCCTATAGCTCTCACCAGCTGTTTGAGTAAGGGCAGTGTTTTAAGTGTCTTATGTTTTATAATTGCCATCAATGATATTATTTCGTCTCCCCCAGAAGGTGTATCGGCAACTCTGTTTGTCGATGATTTAGCACTATACTGTTCCTCACCTCGCCTTTCATCAGCAGCGCGTCGGCTACAACTGGCGGTCGATGCTGTATCCAAAAGAGCACAACTTAAGGGATTCCGCTTTTCCACGACCAAAACCAAAGCAATGTATTTTCACCGAGGCAGAGGGGTTCTTGTTCCGCCATCTATATCCCTACAAGGCGAAGAAATAGAGTTTGTCTCCGAGTTTCGATTCCTTGGCGTAACTCTCGATCCAAAGTTATCCTGGTTACCACACCTACGCCGACTTCGAACAGGCTGTCTGCGGGCTCTAGACATTTTGAAAGTCCTCTCACACACTTCGTGGGGCAGTGACCGACAAACATTGTGGACATTATACACAGCCCTCGTTCAATCCAAATTGGATTATGGCTGTCAAATTTACTCATCGGCTTCCCCTTCAGCCCTTAAAATGCTGAACCCCATTCGAAACCTTGGAGTTCGTTTTTCTAGTGGAGCCTTCCGTACTTCTCCTGTCAACACCCTTTACTGCGAGAGTGGGGTACTCCCTTTGCCCTACCATAGACTTCAAATCTGCATGCGATACCTCTGCCGAGTACAGCAAGCCCCTGTATCAGAGGTCTACAGATGCCTGTTTGCTGCCGAATCAACGGCGGCATATGATGAGTTGCCATCTTTACCCCGCCCTTTGAACCTTCGCATAGGAGATCATCTCTCTAACCTGGGTGCTCCAAGGGTCCTTACCCTTCCATCCTTACTGAACCCTAGGTGGCGTGCTCCTCTCCCCACAATATGTAGCAATATGGGGAGCCTGGAGAAGTCCTCCATGGACCCTCGCATCATTAAAAGCCTGTTCTTAGAGCATTCGATCTCCCACAAACAATGCTGCCCACTCTACACGGATGGCTCTAAGTCGGACGGTGGCGTGGGCGCCGCAGCCATCTACCCAGGAGGAGAATTCCTAACTCTATCTTTGCCGCCAGCAGCATCCATTTTTACCGCTGAACTTTCAGCAATCCTTTTAGCCTTTAGACTCATCCAAATTTTACCTTTTAGTGATTTTGTCATTTTTTCCGACTCAAGGAGTGTCTTACAATCAATTAGATCTTTTAATGCGTCCCATCCCGTGGTCACAGAAATTTGCAACTGGCTGATCCAAAATGCATCCCGATATAGAATTATTTTTTGCTGGGTTCCTGGGCATGTGGGGGTCCTGGGCAACGAGAAGGCTGATCGGCTGGCCCGCTCAGCACATTCTGTGTCCCCTGAGAACTCTGCTCTGCCTTTTAGGAACTACTTTCCTTCAATAAGAAAGTATATTTTTAAACTGTGGCAGAATGAATGGGATGACTGTTCATCATCCAAACTATACAAAATAAAAAATTCTATTCGCTCTTGGCCCTCGAGTCGTCATAGAATGCGGTCGTTGGAGGTGGCCCTTTGCCGAGTTCGCATTGGCCACACGAGACTTACTCACGGCCATCTTGTTTCGGGTGATGCCCATATCAGCCCTCGCTGTCGTTTTTGTGGTGGGGACCAATCGGTTGACCACCTTTTATTGGATTGTAGCCATTTTACCATTCTCCGGTTGTCCTGTTTCCCGACCCTTTTAACTATTCCTCAACACACCCGTCTTCGATTCATATTGGCGGAGGAATCTTTTAACCCGTCGTTTTTTAAATTTTTGTCACAAAGTGGTCTCCTGCACCTTTTATAGATGATATTTCTCGTTTCACCCTAGCGGCCATATAGAATCCACTTGGATTGGGCAGCAACCCACCGGTAACTTATCTTAAATCTTAAATCTCTATTGTTCTTACTCGATATCTTTCCTGCATCTTCCATGCCATAGTCTCACTCCCATTCACCAATGTTGGCACCAGCATACTCTCATGCAGCTTCCTGGCACATTCCATACCCAACTTACGCTCTAATGGCTTCAGACACTTTCCTACCATTTAAAACCTTGTGATCTCAATCTGATTCACCCATACCACCATCACTTACAATGCATCCTAGATAATTAAAACTTCACCCTGTAGCGGGCCGAAAATCGAGACTAACCCTAATCGATCCAACCCGCTTCCTACACTAATCTGGACGTGAGAAATCGAAGGAGAATGAAACGGATTGTATGTACAGTCCCTTTACTTACAAAAAAAAGTACAATAATATTTACAAAAATATGGGTAAATATGCACACTGAGCCTATTTATATATAAATAAAACAATCCTATCAATCGAAAATATATATACAAATACTAAAGAAGAGACAGCAAATACAAACGGAAGGGACAACAAAAAGAGGAGTTATCTTACGTGGTACCACGGTTTACGATTTGACGCCCCCTCCCCCGGAGGGGGAGATCTTTCCGGCAGTCACTCTTGTGACAAAAATTGGGTGTCCGCGTCTTATGGGGCCTGGCGCCTCCGAGCTCAAATTTTCTTTAAGATCCAGTCACTTTAGGCTATTAAAGCCCTCCGCAACCAACTACTATTGGAAAACTTATCAAATTTTATTTAAATTTCTTCAAAATGTTTTTATTCCAGTCGCTCTTACAAAATGCAGACAATGTTTATTTATTTCTTTACTTGAGTGCTGTCTCAGGAAAATATTTAACAACCCTTGTTCAGGGGTGACACCACGGACTTGAATATCACACCCCATCCCATTCACTTTTAGCCCCCTCATTACCGTGCTCTTTTCTTCATTCACTTTATCTCCGTCCTCTCGCACACCCTGCCAAAAGTTTCGATCAATATTTCCAAATCCCTCTCGCTCAGCAAGCAACACCAAGGTCATTAGCATATACCAATATAGAACCTATTCCTAATAGATTCTGTATTCCTTTCCCCTCAGTCATACACGTACTTCTCTCATTTATCCATCTTTAGAGATTATACAGCCATCTCTACATCACAGAACCTTGTCTTACACACCATTCCCCCTGTATGTCAAACCGCTCCAATCGTTTAACAATCCATACATTCTTAGCACTTGCCACAATGCTTGTCTACCCACACGATAATAAGTTTATCCATATGTCTGCCCCCAGCATCCACTTTCACATCCTTGTTTTTTCAGCTATCTGTGTCAGTACAAATATCTGATCCGCACACCCCTGACTCGCTCTAAACGACCTTTATCCATCCCTCGGTTATACTTATATATACCTAATCAGAATTTTTTTCCTACATTTTACTTATAACAGTATACTTATCTGTAATTCTTACATTCAAGTTTTTTTCTCCTCTATGCCCTTATACAACCAGGGTTGGCCTATCAAAAAACCCGGGTTCTGTTTTGTTTGTTTTTTTTCAAAATTACACCTTTTGTTTTTCAAGAAATGAACGCTACTTATCATTATTTTATTCAAAGTGCATATTTATGTTTATAATTTCAAAAAGATTGATCAAATTAAGATTATTTCTCTGATACTGACTCATAATTTATCTCCTACAGGTTATGGCTATCATGTGCACCCACAATTCTCGATCAGTGATCTGTTCTTACCTTAATATAATTATTAAACATTAACTAATTCATTATTAATATTATATAAATAGAGATGGCTATTCTTTTTCTATGTTATTCTAATGCTTGGGGTGTTTTTTTTGTTTTTTTAAACAATAAAACCCGGGTTTTATTGGGCTTTTTAAAAATTTTGGGTTTTGCCAACCCTATATACAACGGCAATATTATTGCACTTTTACAGTCCGCAGGCATTCTTACACTTTCAAATGACTTGCAACACAGATCAGACCCATTCCATGACATAAGCACCCACCTTTTAACATCTCAGGGATTATATAATCAACTTAAAACTGCTATCCCATCTTTATTTTTTTTTCAGCCTTTCGCAGCACTAACACCGTCTTGCGTGCTTATGTCTTCCCTACTCCGGTACAACACCCGACATACCCCCGTGGAAGCAAATCATATTTACATTTGCATCTCCCACACCCACCTCTTACATTTGACCATTGCTCACCAGCGGCCTGCCATTTTTGTCCTTGATGTTCACACAGCTATTCTCTTCCTGCTACCTTTCTGAGAGTCTCATTCATATTTCATCCAAATTCTTCATTTTCTGCTTTCCTATTCTGTTTAACAACATGTTTCACTTTCCTTTTCATCTCCTTCAAAGCAATCGATCACATCTCCCTAACAACCTCTTACACTATTAAGCATTTGCATCTACACCTCCTTTTTGTTTTCTACTACACGCTTCACGTCATCATCTCAGCATTTTGCTTACTCTCCCACACATTCCTTGCCACTACCTAGGCTTCCACCTTCTCGGGGCAGCAGGGGGGAGGAGTACCAAGCTTGCGTGTGACCAAGTTAGACTTTTATTTGGCCCTTCTCTCTTTCCTCCCTTAATTAACATTTTATTTTTTCTCCTTTCTCCCTACTGTTTCTTATGCTTTTCTTTACTCTCATTGATCAGTATGAGGGCTTGTGCCATCTTAGGCTCCCAGCTTGCGATGTCTCCATAAACAGGTGGCACCGTGCTGGATGGATGGATGGGTCCTGCTTCTGTTTGGGGCTTTGCAATAGTCCGCGGTACGAAATACCTGATTATGAAGACCGGACGCAGTTACCCAGGGTGAAACACTTAAGGAGCGGGGTTTCTGTTAGAGTGTCAACATGGCGATGAAACTACTTTTTTTAATAAATAGAAATGGATCTAAAACGGCAAATGACCTGACAAGGAATGTGGTCTGGTCACTAACCTTTAATACCCCTGCTATCGTGCCAACCACTGCGACTCTATGAATCATACCACTTCCACTCAGTCTGCCTTTACAAACCTCCATCTATTCTGTCCTCTCCCAACCACATCGTCTATATGGAAAAACACACCCTCAACGCCCACCGCTTCCCAAATAGAGCCCCGATCTTCCTCTGCCCCATTAATTGTTCTATGGTCCTGAGTCTATCTTTACATCCTCAAATCATGAGCGACGATTTTAGGCGCTTCGCGCAAAAACCTCGTATAGAGGTTTGATATTCGGTCACAGTCGGGCGGGGCTCTACTATTGAAGTTTCCTTTGCCTGTTGCACGGATACTGCAGTGTGCAGTAGTTACCGTGAGCCACCCACGCGTCAACTGCTTCCAAGGGCACTCGGCAAAATATATGAGAGTCGCGCTCTACAGAGGAACTAAAGTCCGATAGGTAAGGGTGTCCACCCCTGGGCCTTCCTCGTTCGTGGTATGTTTTAGGCTCACCTTGGACGGCTTCCAAGTTTCGGGGAGGGAGGGTAGTAGCATGCTGCCTGTCACAAGTACTATTAACCTGCTCTTATCCCCCTCCCTCATTTATACTTTCTCCTTGGTGTTTCTCTGCTTTTCTTTACCCTCTCCCCACCTAAAGTGCTTTCAGACACAGGAGTGCCTTCCTTCTTGCGGCGAGGAGCGTCTACCAAGACCCTAATTGGGTTGGCGAAGTGAAATTTTAACGTCACATCTCACTACATCGTATTTTAGTTTATATATCAAGTATATTCTTGAGTGTTTATATCCTCTTACTCTCCCAGCCTCCGTAGCTTCGTTTATTTCTTCCATTTTGAGTGGCTTTGTCCCACTCAATGAGGGTCTCTAAATCTAGAAGGGCTCCCGCCTCCTTCGGTAGCTCGACATTTCGGGTGACCTACTCACTCCACCATGGACTTCGTTAAAGGGGTAGGGTAGGTACTTATGACTGCACCTAGTGAACATCACGGAAGAGCTGGCAGACTAGGTTGATCTTGTTATGAGGAAGCAGAGACAGCCCTTGTGACTGTCACCCTGACACTTTTCGTCTTGTTTGACCGAGATAGGCTCTCTCTCTCTGAGGGCAAGAGGCGCTTTGGTGGGCTGCATGCCATCCTGGGATTGCCTAGCATAAGGGTATGATAATAATAGGTGATTACACACCCTACTCGTTAATGGACCCACCAATCTCCACTTCTCTTTATTACATACCCGCCTACCCGCTTCCAAAATTGCTATTATTTCCACAGAGGTTTTAACAACTTGCCTCACCCAAACCCTCATCTTCCTCGCATACCTCTTTATTTCTGCAGACTATCAATTTTACGCCCAACCCAAGGTGGAGCCGCCATGCTGGAGGGCTGCCAAGCCACTGGGCCGGAGGAGTGGCTTCAAATGGCTGCAGCTGGCTTTGCCGACCTCGTATTCACCCCGCAGAGCGGGCTACTGTGTGGGGGTGATTAGCGTTTGCGTCCCGCGATAATAGCAGGGTATCCATGCCCACCAATGAAAACTTTTCTTTTTTTTTTTAATTTATCACCCGACCCTTGCTACCTCCTGGATATGATCATGGACTTCTCTTCGGACCAGGCGAGTTCGAGGCCTACGCGGCAGCCTCTTTCTCGCCCTCAAACGGAAATCGTCGCAGCAACCACTTCGAGGTCGCTCCCTCGCAATATTTACCAACCTTCTAGTGCTCAACAGCACCCGAACCTTCACCGAAAATCTAGATAACATCCTAGCTCCCTCTCCCTGATTTCGCTATATATCTCTACGTGTTCCAGAAGAACAAAGGGTCTGTGTCTTACATACGTACCAGGCCTTAAAATAAATATTTGCCGACTCACGCTCGGAGATAATAGTCCGCGCTACTACCGAGTCATTTTCCCAACGCCTGCTTAGCCTACAGTTTCGGCCAGAGACAAGAACGAATTTAATGTCAGGACATGTAGATAACTTCTTCCCAGGACGTTACGCCACAGACGAGTTCATCGCTTCCGTCATCAAAGAGGTCTTCACTGACCAACAACAATGTTGAGTCGGTCAGTATTAAAAAAAAACAACCTCTCGTTCTTCCACTCCGTTTAGGGTTGCTAAGATAACTCTAAAGCAACAAAAAATTTGCAGGAACACTTATATGAGTTAAAGAACGAGTCCCCACCCAACTCCAATGCCGTAACTGTAGCAGATTCGTCCACTCCGCGAAATTTTGTAAAAACACCAGGAATCCGTGCTCTCGATTTTGACGATTTGGACACAATTAAACATGTTGCACAAAAGAGAAGCACTGCCTCAACTGTGCGGGCCACAAAAAGTGTCTTCGCTACCTCTAACACTGGGAGATCTGCGTTCGGTCCCTACGATGCGGTATCTCTAGACGCCAAGCAAAACTAGACATGCGTGAAGAAGGCATTATACTATCAACACCCACCTTTTCCGCCGTCACAAGTGGTGCTCCTAGCATTCACGGCACTCTACCCACGTCTAGCACATCGGCGCTCAGAAACGACCACCCGACACCAGTTTCTCTATCTCCAACGCTCGCACCTCCCTTGAAACGACACACTGAGAAACCTTTGCGAACACACCCAGCCACACTTTCGTAACAAGGTCACACAATAGAAAAACCAATATCACCTCACGATCTTGATGAAACATAACCCATCTCTCCCCGTCTGAGAGTGCCACTCTCGCCCGAAGTACTTGTTCATCCATCTTCAAAATACGAATCTCCCCGCTAATCACAGGAACAACCATCGAAGAGGCAGAGACCGAACTCGATCAGCACCCCCGCCCCCTCCCTCCTTATATGTATAAATCATCCACCTACCCAGGTAGCTGTTTCCACTAATGGGCCAATGTGTGTGGAAGCTGCTTCTGCCGCGACTAAGCCGCTGCCCGGTCCTCGTCAACGCAGGATAACACTGCCAAATGTAACCCCCCGATAGGGAATCCCTCAGTCCCCCGCGGGCCAATCGTGAGGGAGGTGGTAGTAGTAAGGGCTCTCTACCTTCTTTCTCCGATTCTTCTTCTTCTCTGAGCCCCTGTAACGACAAATGCACCCGACTTGAGGATGACCCCTCGCCTGGAGCAATGAGCTCCTCAGAAGAAACGTAGCTTTACGACATAAAATCATATACCTCGTATAGCTTCTCGCAAAGTACACTATCCGAAAAAATACCTTCACCCAACGAGAGAGATCTTGTTGACCTCTCGCTCACTAAACTACATGGAATCGGTATTCCAGATCCCCCTCACTGTACCGATAACGATAACATTCGGATATCGCCATGCTCAAATAAAACCACCGAGACTGACCCTTGTCAGTCATGTGATCACCTGGCCGACTCATCTTCTTGCCTTATGCCCCTCATACTACCTAACCGCATCTCCCTGATTACACATTATGATCTGCCTCCGGGTTGTACAGCTGCCAATATAGCATCCTACAACCCAACATCATCCTCTCCAGATTCTTCTCCGACCGCCAAGAAAACTACCCACCAATCACCACCAAACCCTTTGACCCACGCTCGTGTTGTACTTAGAGATAATATACTGCCCCCTATCCGAGCACGCCTGGACCAAAACGGATGAACCGTACTCCCGCCCCTTTGCCTAACTCAACCTTTAACGTGCCAACGCCCTCAATCTTCTGTTTCACATGTATAGCAATGCCTCTGGTCATTCCTATAATAAAAACCTCCTGGGAAACTTAAATATATATCATCATTTATTATGTATAAAATTCATTCAATTATTTTATTTTAACTTTGTTAATTTAATCATTCAATTATTTTACTTTAACTTTGACAATTTAATCTTTCAATTAATTTACTTCATCTTTTGTAAATCAAAGCATTTTATGTTAAACTTAATGATTAATTAATTCATTTATTTTACTTGTCAATTCAATTAACGTATACTATTCCAAACAACATCTCTTAAATTTCACACACACACAAACAAACAAACACACGTTCCCAGCTCGATCAAAATAGCACGCTGTTCCGCCCACTCGACTCGCAGCTTTCTTCGTATAAAGCCCCAATTCAGTCCATCATAGATACTCCCGTGGTTGCAATTATCTTCTCACCATGATCGATCGTTTTACTCGCTGGCCAGAGGTGGTTCCTATCTTGGACATCAGAGCTTCCACTGTCACTCGAGCTTTCGTCTCAGCATGGGTTGCTCGTTTTGGTGTTCCCTCAACGATCATAACTGATCGTAGCAGCCAGTTTGAATCCCACCAATGGGATGCACTTCTGTCAGTGTTTGGCTCCTTTTGCCTTCGTACTACAAGCTGTCACCCCCAGAGTAACTCTAAGGTAGAACGTCTGCATCGGACCATCAAAGCAAGCTTACGCTCGACCGATCCAAACATAATTTGAGTGGACAAGCTACCTTTGATTCGCCTTGGCATTCGCTCCTCCTTGAAAGAGGATTTGGCTTGCTCTGCAGCCGAATTAGTTTATGGCACTCAACCTAGTCTACCCGGTCAATTCTTTTCTTCCTCTGACCGACCTCTACCTTCTCACCTAGATCCTTATTCATACGTACATAACCTTGTACGGGTGATGGTTGAAATTAAGCCAACTGCCCCTAGAGTGCCTGTTAATTATAAAACCTTCGTGCCGAAGGAGATGACAACATGCTCCCATGTTTTCGTCCGTCGCGACTCAGCTCGCACTTCGTTACAATCAGTCTATGACGGACCCTTTCTCGTTATCTCCAGGAAGCCGAAATTCTTCGTCCTAAAGCTTGGCACCAGGCAAGAAGATACTGTCTCTATCGACCGCCTAAAACCCGCTTATACCGAAAATGTTCGTCTAGAACCCCAATCCCCTCATTCTCCTCCTACTATACCCCTTTATGGTACAGTAATCCCGTGCCTGGGCACCATTGTAGATAGAGGGAAGTAGGAAAGAATTGGGGCTGCAAAGAATTGTGAGAGAAAATGGAATTAACTTAGTATGATTTGTTTGGAGGTAAATGAATAATTGTAGAAGGAATGATTACCGACCTATAGAGGGGAGTAGGAAAGGGGGCAAAGAAAAAAATAATAGCGTAGGCGAGTTGCGAACAGCTTTCCGCGTCGCTGGACCACTGTTAGCCAGCGGCGAATCCACTCGGCCATCCTGAGTCTCAAAAAAGACTCATTCAAACGAAGCTTTTAAGCCGCTCGCCTGCACTTCTCGTACGCTATACATGGAATATCTGTTGACTCTTGGCCAATTATGGCTAGCTCAGGCCCTCTTAAAACAGTTTTACCCTAAACTGATTTGCCTCAGTGAAACAAAGCTCATAGACCCCTCTTACTTCTGCTTGCCACTCCCATGTCAGCCTAGTACAACTCTAATTTTATGGTAACCTCCTCCTAGTCCACACGAATATATCATTTACCACCATCCCACTCTGCACAAACCTTAACGCCCTCGCTGTTCACCTTCAGCGATCTACGCTCTTAACTGTGTGCTCAATATACTTCCCACCTTCCAAGCCAACCACCTTTGCCTCCCTTCCGAAACCATTCCTTTTTACTGGAGACTTTAATTCCCGTAACCAGTACTAGTACGATGTCATAAACAACAGCAAAGGACATGTTTTATTAGACGTAGTCTTAAAACAAGACCTACAAGTCCTCAACGACTAAGACCCTACCCATTATCATCCCCGGACAGACTCCTTTACAGACTTCCCGCCCGATCACTTCTTCAGAGTATTTGATGATCTGTATGGGAGTGATCATTACCCTCTGCTCCTAGACCTACTCCCCCTTTCCATTATCTCTCCAAGACCGTATTGGACCTACCAGAAAGCTGAATGGAAAGCTTTTGTAACGTCATCCTCTTTCATAACTGTGTCAGATGAAACTATAAAGAGTCGAACAACGGGTCACCAGTTTATAGAGGGTTGTTGTAACCTGTTTATGGAAGGGGTACGTCACCAGATTACTAAGGGAACGACTAGTTCCAGTTTTGAGGTGAAGGATGGCTTTACGGCGAATTATTTATCTGACTCCAAAGATAATTGTTTTTAACGGTGTTCTTCTTGACTGGGCATGTCGAAGGTTCAAGGCAAAGATGGACTAACAAAATAAACTTTATTCTAATAACGGAATCTTATGATTGCAATCGGCGAAAGAGACGGAGCGTATTAAGCGAGAGACTAGTAGTCTATATTATTCGACGCTAGTAAGAGTTAAGGGAGAGAGAGAAACAAGTCTCGGCGGATTTAAACGGGAGCGTGAACGCCGACGTATTCGTTATTATTCTCTCTGATACTTTCTGATTAACTACCTTTTTTAACTGACTGTTTTCTTTCTACTTATATTTACGCTCTAAATCGAGAAGGCGTGGCTTATACATGCGACGGCTACCGTCGGACAACCTACCTCCGTTTCTTATCCTATCGGCAATCTCTGGGTGGGGATAAGAAGTTTGGGTACAATGTGTGTACGCCTACATGTTAAACCTTTATTTGTTTTTTGATACAACTTTCACTGGGCAATCTCTTATGGTTAGCAGCTGTGTTTACTCGGGCTCTTCCTAAATAAATATTCCGCTTTGATTACTCTATCTCGAGACACAGCTTTATCAAACGCAGATGTTCAACCATTTCTTTGCTCGTCTTTTGTCTCTCACGCTTCTTGCTACATATGTATATTTATAAACCCATTTTATTTCTAATAGACAATTGGATTTATACATTTAATAGGGCATTCTTGGATTTAATAGAACCAATTCGCGTCCATTTGTGGAGGTATCTTTCGGGCCTATTGAAACCAGCAATTTGGGGGTGCCAGAAGCCTACCTATGCGTAATTCGACCCCTACAAAACAACAGAGGGTACTTTTGTATTTTTTTTAGTCATTATTACTCGTTTGTCTGACTGGAATATCTGTCTGAGACTGCGGGGCCCGCCTCCTTCTGCCCTGCTCTGACTGGGCAATGGTGGTGAGGCCCTACCAGGTAAGAATCCCTCTTAAAAAAGTTTGTGTAACTTTTTTTCCGCAACGGATCACAAACATGTTCCACTCCGCAACGCTCGACTCAAACCATCGGTTGCCTGGTGGAACTGCTAAGCGCAACCGAAATAGGCTCCATCGTCGCACCTTTTGAGATAATCCCCTCATGTCGTCATAGATTAACTATAAAAGACAATGTGCCTTCACCCGCCGGATCTTCCGCCAGGCAAAATGTCACTCCTGGATTCGATACACATCCTCCATTTCATCCCGCTTCCCTCTAGCCATGGTCTGGCGACGAATACATAAAATCCGTGGCTCCTCACAACACCTCCACCTCCCCATTCTCCGTCATAATGACAACCTCGTCACTGCTCCTCAGGAAATCGAACAGCTAATTGCGAACACGCTCAGCCCAACCTCCCATGGATCCCTCCTTCCCCAATTCAACCGACATAAAGCACTAATATAATAGCAACCATTAATGTTTCAAACGTCAAAACAAACTTTGCTACAACAAACTCTTCTTGATGAAAGAACTCTAGGAGACACTCCCAAAGTGTAAGAACTCCAGCCCTTCAGATGACTTAATATCATACACACTTATCCGACAGGCCCATGTAGATGCCCTACAGTGCCTCTTAATAATTTTTAATGATATTTTCCCTCTGGAACTTTTCCCCAAGAATGACGCCACGGCACTATCCTTCCTTTCCTCAAACCAGTTAAAGACCATTCAAATCCACGAATTACCGGTTAATTGCCCTTACCTCCTGCCTGTGCAAGTTGCTCGAGTGCATGGTGGACGACCGCCTGATGTGGTATCTTGAAGAACAGGAGCTTCTCTCTCCGTCCCAATTTGGGTTTCGCCCAAATCGCTCCACCCTGGACCCTCTTACTCAGAGGTGGGCAGTATTTAAATACATTTTTGTATTTAAATTGTATTTGTAAATACATTTGAAATCATGTATTTAAATACAATGTATTTGCATACTTTTTGCAAAAATTTTACTGATAATAGGTTTATATAGCTGTTAAGACGTGCAATGCATGTTTTAGCTTGTCGCAACTTGTATGACACAAACGGTTGACTGCGTGAGACGATGAGCGAAGATTGCTTGCATCAATTCAAATTCAGTTAACAGATGGTCACAGTTGTGTTCGTTTATATAGTGAGAGCGCTCAGCGTTATTTCTACTGCTGCATGGCAACTTCAGCTTCTTCGAAAGGGTGTGAAATGGAAAGATAGGACAATAATAAAGACGAGGAAGATAAAGAATCATGTAATTATAGTCATCCTTTAGTAGATGGTAATTTTTTTAGAGTGAAGTCTTCCGACGGAAAAAAAATGAAGTGTGTATGTACATCATGCAATGGTGAAATCTCTGCGGCGAGCAACGCTACTTCCAATCGACGCATAAATTTGAAAGTAAGAATTTATTAAAGCTATTTATATGATACTTAATTGAATTGACAAGTTTCACTATTTCTTTTTTTTTTTAATGACAAAATTGCTAGTAGCTAACGATAATGTTAAGTAGCGTAGGTTTTCCATTCACGAACCTACCTGCTTCCTTTTGCAACACATTTATTTATTGCATATGCTGATTGAATTTAACGTGAATTATGGCAACGTGAAACAATTGTCCTTCAATTATCTGATCTTGTACATTTATCAACAGAGAAAGCATCCTGCTTTGATGCAAAAAGCGGATAACTACGTGACAGCTCAAAGAAAAGATTCAAAAAGAAAATGTTGAATATTAAACGATGGTCCTTCATGCAGTGGTGTTAAAGTAAAGACATTACCGGAATGTTTTGCGGTGAATACTAAGAAGGTCAAGCAATCTGTTGTTGATAAGCCGATTGCAGATTTTATCAGACAAGGTGTGAATCTCCTATCAACCATGAAACCACCAGTTTGTGTGAGATTAATTAAATGTGAGTTCTGAGTTACAAATGTAGTTTACAATTATAGTATTAGTAGTACAGGTTAAGCTCTTGAAACGACCGAATACTAAAGCGCTCGGATCATTGGTCACTACGTAGGCTATATAACGAAGTTAAATAAGGGAAGACATATACAAACAACAGAGGTTAATACATTGCAATAATTGCATGAGAATCCACATACATATATTATTAAAGCGCGCTATCATTTATTTGAATATACGACGGCGGTCAATAAGTTTTGCGAATCGGTAGGGCAAAACAGGGGAAGGGGGATGGCTGTTTGTGGGGGTGTTAGGACAAGTTATGACAAGTCAGGACCTGCAGCCGCACGCTCCTGCCTCGTCTATTTAAGAAGCAATAGCTGATCGCAGATCGTCAGTCACAAATTTTTCAACAATGGAGAAGGTTGAGCACCGCACAGTGATCAAATTTTTGACCAAGGAAGGCAAGAATGCAAAAGAGAACCATGAACGCATGGTTGCAGTGTACACCGACACCGCCCCTTCCTATGCAACCATTGCTCGCTGAAATAGGGAGTTCCGCCATGATCGTGAGTCCCTTGAAGATGACCCCCGTCCAGGACGCCCGTCAGACGTGACCAACGAGGACAATGTAGCCCGTTTGGAGAGGATGATCCTCGAAAATCGACGGGTGAAGGTCGAAGAAATCGAGCGAGAACTTGGAATATCACATGGAAGTGTTATCAACATCGTTCACGACAATTTGGCCATGACCAAGGTCTCTGCCCGTTGGGTCCCTTGAAACTTCACGCCCCATGATCGACTTCAACGTCGTCAAAGTCCACAAGGCCAGAATTGCACAAGCTGCCCTGCGCGAGTGCGGATTCGAGGAGCTCAACCCTTCCCCCTACAGTCCAGATCTGGCCCCTAGGCTGCACTGCATGGACGCCGGTTTGAGGACGATGAAGATGTCCAGCTCGCCGTCCAGGAGTGGATTGAACAGCAGTCGGGACATTTCTGGTTGTCGGGAATTCGAAGCCTCAGGGACAAGTGGCGCAAGTGCATTGAAGTCGAGGGTAGTTATATTGAAAAATAATAAAACACTTTTCCTCATATCTAGTTTCCTTATTTCCGAATTGCAAAACTTATTGACTGCCCCTCGTATTATTGAATACAAAAATTTCATGAATAATTAGTACAATTATTGATCGATTACACTGGGTAACACTAGTTTTGTTTCTTTAAATATTTTTAGTGTTTCCAAGGTGGTTTTACCACCTGATTCCAGAAATACCATTGAAAATTACATAGCATCGATATTTTTAGAGACAATTGGAACTTTGTATATAAAACTGACCATAAATAGCTGCGACAGTTCACTTTATTTAGCATATTTACATTGTCCATGAATAATAGCTGATGATATTTTGTCCTTGAATTCCTTTTTAAACTAATGATAAAAGCTGATTATAATTGATAACCTACTAAAAGTGCACTGAAGAACGTGCTTTCTTACAGTAAACTCCTTGATCTTTACGCACCAGTGATCGTATATAGTCCCCCATCATAGCAGTATCCCATCTTCATTGGTATCTTTTCCCCATTACAGCAATGTCCTGATGGAACCGCTCACCATGCTCCTCACTTACTTCTCCCAAATTTTGACGAAAAAACTCCAAATGTGAATGCAAAAGGCGCACCTTTGGTGATATTCTACATCCTAAATTCTTATAACTTTCTAAATGTTTTGCTACCAGTTACTTGTAGTTTGGGTCTTTATTTTTACCAAGGAATCCATTGACTATATTTCGAAACGCACACCACGCCTCACTTTCGATATCACTCATTGCATTCTCAAGTTGTACTGACTTCAACATTTTCCTTACTTGCGGTCCAGTAAATGTACCACCCTTAACTTTGGCCTCTGATAGTTTTGGACGAATCTCTTGAAACGCTTCTCCACCATGTTCTAATGCTTTTAAAAACTATTTGACCAAACCAAGCTTTATATGATGAAATAGAGGTAGCAAAACTTTGGCAGGCTCTACAAGAGGCTGTCTAATAACATTTAGTTTTCCTGGCTTCAAGTCATCTCGAGGGGGCCACTCAACCTTCTGATAATGGTCATAATCAGCCTTACTGTCCCATAGACAAAGAAAACATGAATACTTGGTGTACCCACCCTGCAATCCGAGTAAGAAGGCAAGCATTTTAAAATCACCACAAACATCCCATTTCAACTTAGTAAAGTTTACTTTCTCGAGAAGCATTTTACATTGTCATATTCTTCCTTCATCTGTACCGGACCACATTATGTAGTAAAACAGCTTTGAGGCTTTTTGTAGAACTATCATTAAAAGTCGTCATTCTTTAGGGTTGTGATCAATTCCAATAGAGATCCTCACTTATATTAAATTATACTTCGAATTCCTCATTGCGCTTCATGTACACTGTTGATCTGCAGTCCTCCCCCAACAGATTCCATTCATTAAGTCTGGATCCGAAAAGCTCATCTCCTGACAGTGAGATCCAAGTCCCTGATTAGATCATCCAGTTCACGTTGACTTGGAAGTATGGGTGTTACTCATTCTTGGCTCAAACGTTTCATCCATTTCTTCATTGTCACAACCTTCCGAGTCTCCTGACGAGGCCATCATACCCTCTACCTGAAAAAAAAAATATATATAAAAGAAATGCATTTACAATTTGATAAGATTTATTTACTTTTTATGGCGGCCGTGGAATCAATAAGGTATCATGTGACACAGGTGCAATAGAAGAAGGAATGTTGGGATATGGAAGGGATTTTCTTCCCTTAACTTTTCTGTACTTTGATATGTCAATCATACAAAAATAGCAATCATCGTGATGATTTTTTGGCTCTCGCCAAACTCTCGGCACGGCAAATGGCATTGCTTTTCTTGCACCTCTCAGCCATGCATCTGAATTTGATCGACAACTTGCATATATCACCTGAGGGGCCCATGGTTTTTCTTGGTCACCCATACTCATTCCAAAGTACAGTCTATAAGCAATCGAGTACTTTGCACCTTTCACAATTTTATGTGATACATGCTTAGGTCCAACATAGAAACCACACACAAAACAGAACGAATCTGGTGAATTTCTGCATCCTCTTGTAGCCATAATCAAGAAAGTCAATATTTATCATATAAACCTGAAAAAGAAAATTACTATGTAATTCTGAATATGAAGGACTAATAATATATTTATGAATTAATGTACCAGTATAGCAATGCCTCTAGGCATTCCTATAATAAAAACCTCCTGGGAAACTTAAATATATATATACATCAATTATTATGTAAAATTCATATCATGCAATTATTTTACTTAACTTTTGTAAATTAAATCATATTTTATGTACAACTTAATAATTAATTAATTCATTTATTTTACTTGTCAATTCATTTAACGTACTACTGTTTCAAACAACATCTCTTAAAATTTCACACACAAACAAACAAACACACGCTTTCAGCTCGACCTTCTGGAACAATATTCTTTCCCATTCGACTCTCACCATTCTTCGTATAAAGGTCGGTAATCATTCCTTTTACAATTAGTCATTTACCTCCAAACAAATCATACTTAGTTAATTCCACTTTCTCTCACAATTCTTTGCAAACGACCATACGAGAGTAGGTCCTAGTTATATTTACTTCTCATATTGCAGCCCCTAATTCACAGTCCATCATAGTCACCATATTATTCCACCATATTATTTCATATTTATTTCACGTACTTCAATTCTCTTCAGATCTTGTTATTGTAAATCATATTTTACAAAATCTTACATTGTATACCTAATCCAACTTATCTCATTGTACATTCGTTGATTCTATGAATATATTTATATTTGTTTAATTGTTTTTCTTAAAACCTAGTTCATTATTTCAAAATTTATTTCGCTTTCGTCTTAGGCCTAGAAACTATCAGGCGACAACTTCGATCAAACAAATTTATGGTTATGGTTTTCGAAACGCTATTTAGGCTGATTTATTAACGGAAAATAAATCCCATGAATAACCATATACTATACCAGTCCTATATAGCTATAGGATATTCATATAGCTACATTTTATATATTAATTTTATATGCTTACCATATATTCTCATTTCACTGAAAATCAATTTTACTCACAATAATCACATATTTCACGCCCGCAGGTCTAAATTCTTCAGTTGACGTCATTTCAAGGCGGACGTTAGGCCGAAGTCTTATAGAAGAAGAGAAAGTGACAAGAGCTTACTGAAGAATAAACTAGACAGCACCTCTTACTTATGTCTTACTGCAGATATTTGGTCAACTCATCACCGTAGTTTTTTGGGCGTTACAGTTCATTGGGTATGTTAAGATTTTGCTCCTTATGAAATTGAAAATGTCTTTACAGTTAGGGAGTTATCAGCTCTTAGCTGAAAGGAGACCTATTTGCTGGTGTAATTTATCTCGATTATATTAATATGTAAAATTTATGGAAACATTTATGAGACAAACATTGGACTGTTATTTCATATTTTTTTTTCAGCTTGAGGAAGCTGCCCTTGTCCATCACAGTGGAGTATTGGCATGCTGTCGCTTCAAAGGAGAACATAACTACATCAAGATTGCTGAACATATGGAGAATATCATCAATGAATACGATATCCCCCTGCAGAAATTCACGAGCACCGTCACAGATAACGGCTCTAATTTTGTTAAAGCGTTTCAGGAATTTGCAGTCACTGCTGAAAATGTGTCCACAGATTCAGAAGATGGAATCCAGGTAGGTGAAGAAGACTTAAAGGTAAGATCATTTTACACTTGGCATTTCTAAGCTTTTTGATATTGACATTTTCATTTTTGGTCAACTTACATTTTACAAGAATGCAAATCTGGAAATCATGAGTCATTTTTTAGTTATATTTTTTGTTGAAGTATGTCCCTATAGGTTAATGCATCCTATTGGGTTAATGGGAAACTTATCATAATTGAGAAGGTATACAACACAACTCAATAAACTCAAAATAAGATGTACATATATCCAATTAGTTCCAATACGATGATTTAATGCCTCGGCATACAGGATTTTTCAGTACATATTCATATTCTTATTGTTTTATGAAATATTACTTTGAATTTGTTTTTAGAAATATTACACTGAATTTACATACCATGCTAATTTTTTTTCAGGTAGTGTCTCTTACGCTTGGGACGCAGACAGGCTACACGAAGCATCCCTGTTTTTTTATGTTTATGGGACAGTCGTGCAGATAGTACGCACTATGAGAAAAAGGTTTGGCCTCCACGAGAAGCATTTAGAATTGGATCAAACAATGTGATAGCTGAACCTTTAGTGCCTCCTCACAAAATACTGCTCCCTCCACTGCATATAAAGCTTGGCATAATGAAAAGTTATGTCAAAACCCTTAATATAGTAGGCCAAGCTTTTAAATTTCTTCTTCTAAAATTTCCACAAATCAGTGACGCTAAGCTCCATGCGGGAATTTTTGATGGACTTCAAATCAGGAACTTGAGAGATTAGCAGTTTGATGCATCAATGAAGGACATAGAAAAAGATGCCTGGAAAGCTTTCAAAGCTCTAGTTAACAATTTCTAGGCAATAAAAGAAGCCCAGAAGAATATGTTGCCCTGGTCAATCAGCTCTTAACAAGTCTCAAACATTTGGGAGCTCGAATGTCTATAAAGATACACTTTTTACAGTACCATCTGGATTATTTTCCCGACAACTGCGGAGATTACAGTAAAGAACAGGGGGAAAGATTCCACCAGGACATAAAAACAATGGAATCCAGGTACCAGTGTAAATGGAACGGAAACATGCTTGCTGACTACTGTTGGTGTTTGAAACGTGATGCACCAGATGAGAGGCACAAACGAAAATCGTCAAGGGCGTCTTTTCTTGGAAATTAGAATTATTTTCTTTATTATGTTGCATTCTTTAATTTTTTGTTTTATTAAAAGGATTATAGTTTACATACGTTTATTCCTGTTTATATGATATAACAGTAATAATGCATTATTAGATAAAGTTTTTTTTTTTTTTTAAATTCAGAAAAAATGAGGTAATCTTAATGAAAATGGTGTATGCTGTACTGAGAAAATCTGACCTGATTGAACAAATATAGATTCATTTTTGAGCTCAGGAGGTTTGATTCATTAAGAAACCACAAAGAAATCTGAGGAACATAAAAAAAAAATGTTCAAACGCAGGCCTGTGTAATATACAATTTCATTTTAATGGATATTTTTTGGTTGCGATACCAATGGTCCTTATCGATTGTCATTATATATCATGTATTTGAAATATATTTAAAAATGTATCTAAATACATTTAGTGTATTTAGTATTTAAATACTAAATACATTTTCAAAATGTATTTAGTATCTAAATGCATTTTGAAAATGTATTTAATATTTAGTATTTAAATACTTTAAATGTATTTAATGCCCACCTCTGTTCTTACTCTTCTTGACCATAATATTGGCATTGCTTTCTCAAGAAGAAACTTCGTCACCGCAATCTTCTTCGACTTAGAAAAGGCATATGGTACCGTCTGGCGGCGCTTGATTCTACAACAGCGATACAACATGAGACTTCGTGGACCCTTGGCATTGTTTATATGTAACTTCCTGAAAGACCGCTCTTTCTGTGTCGATCTTCGAGGCACCCGCTATTCGAAGCTCTTACAATATGAGGGTGTCCCCCAAGGAAGCGTGCCTAGCACTACTCCTTTTATAATTGCGATCAATTCTTTTTCAAAACATATCTTACCGCCTGTGCGCTGCTCTCTTTATGTAGACGATATTACTATCAGGGTGACGAGCTCTTCCGTGGCGATGACCACCACCCTACTCCAGCGAGCTTCGATTCAATAGTAGCTCATCTCTCATCTACCGGATTCACCATTTCCCTCCCTAAACAACGGCCCTTATCTTTAACCAACGTAAATCGATTCTTAAGATAAGCCTTAATATTTCTGGATCGCCGATTAAATTTTCCACCCATGCTAAATTCCTAGGTCTTATATTCGACCAACATATGACATGGCGATATCATATTGAAGATATTTTGAGATGTAGCCCCGTACTTGTCCTTATGGCTTCTGTATCAAAACTACACTGGGGAGCTGATCGCCGCACCCTCTTCGAGATCCACAGATCACTTCTATCAAAACTTGATTACGGCTGCCACCTGTATGGCTCAGCTTCCAAAAGCATGCTGAATAAACTGAACTAGCTACATCACCGAGGCCTCCGCCTTGCTACAGGACATTTAAACCTTCCCTTCTGATCTCTCTCTATTCTGAAACGGGATTCCTCCCCTTCTCGTCTCGCCATGATGAATATTGCCTCCGATTCTACATCAGATCCCTCCGTATGCGCTCTAAACTCGCTCGAATTCTTTGCTCTACGACCCCTCCATATGAGATTCGCCCTCGTACCTTCTATTCATAAACTCTACATATACCACAGCTTTTAGAAAAACTCGAGCTTAGACACTTCTCTGTTTCTCTGGAAATAGGACCTACGCTACCCCGTGGAATCGCAGGAGTGCTTAGTTTTGTGAGCCTTTCCTGAGATGCCCCAAGGATCAGATACCAACCGCAGCTCAACGTGTCATGTTCCAAGAGCACGCAGACACTCACCAAGGTGAAACTCCTATTTATACCGACGGGTCGAAAACCGATGCAGGGAGTGGAAGTGCCGCGGTCCTTCCCTCTCACACATTACGCTCCGCCCTGCCCCCTACAGCATCGGTCTTTTCAGTAGAACTCGTAGCCTTCAAAATAGCCGTACACGCCCTCGGTCTCCATTCCCCAGGGTCATATACCATATTTACAGACCATATGAGCGCGCTGACTTTCCTTCAGCGATTGTTCCCTCGCCACTCTTTAGCCATAGATATACTAGAAACTATACACCTCTTGACCGAACACGCTTACTCCATATCGTTATGTTGGCTGCCCGGACACTCTAACATCCAAGGAAATGAAACTGCCGACCTTGAAGCTAAGATGGCCGCCCTCCATACTGCATCGTCCATACCAGAATTGCCCATCTTTCACCGAGACTATATCCCTCTCATCCGTAAATCGGTTAGAGAAGAATGGGAGCGATATTGGAACTCATATGGACACCCTCACCTACTCCAACTTAATTAATTTTAGCCCATTGTTAGGCTACCTTAAAAAAACAAACATAACAAAATAATACACTATAATCAATAACAAAGAAACAAATGAAACAAAATACCACCAAAGAGAAGCAAGAAGAAGAATAAGGAGGCTCGCTCCGGTGTCGGGGGTAGGCTCACCTCCGCCCAGCATCACGCCATGCGACGAGCACCAAAGAGAGTCAACTGAAATGGAGTTCAGCCTCCTTCAGAAAGTTCTTGAGTCCACAAGTCTGTGTGCACGAAGCCCTCCCGAGCATAAAGGACAAGCAGTAGCGACCCCACTCGTCCCGGTACCGTGACAGGTAACGTGTGCGAAGATCACCTAGACCGGGACATTCAACAAGAATGGGCTGAACACTATGGCCATAGAGGAAGGATGTGCTCCAGCATGTCTCTTTAAAATTTCCTTCAATATCGGAAATAATTTCTAGAACGACTTTAGAGAGTTCCTTACAATTTATCGACTGAACATTATACTTGAAATAGAGTTGCCATAACTTGCTGCCATAACTTGTTAGTTACGCCAACCGTCCCTATTTAATTGTGGCCAAGATCCCATGAACGGATAATGAAATTCACTTGAAAATCAGAATGACAATAGCTTGCAAGCTAGAGGGCACCATGGGCCGGTCCTCATTGGTAAGGCGCAGGATAGTACTCTATTTTCACCCCCCCCCCCCAACGATCAGAGAACCCTTCGTGGACCAGGGGCGAGGGCACCCATTCCGCATCACGCGCGTGTGGATATGAATTTCCGTTCGGCAGTATCTTGATCGGAAGAGTGAATATGTTGTGTGTGTGAAGACAAGGAAGGAAACGACAGTAGTGTTGTGAGTATATGCGACGTCTTGCGACAACAGTTAGAAAGTAAACTATAAAGTTAGAAAGTAAACTCTAAAGTTTTATTAGCCGAAGTTTCGCTCGTAATGGAGTGTGTAAGGAGCTACCTGCGCTCAAGAGACCAGCCCAAGGCGCCTACCAATAGACGGTCAGCTGCCTCCGTTGGCTGCACTTTTGTGTTCGCTCTCGCTGGAATGGAATTCGGTACCTAGGCGTTGGAAGTCCAACGCCTTATCCAGTATGTTAACGAGAGCTCCGATGTGCGGTTGCAATCTTGCGGGACAATTATGTCAAGTCATCTCCTCATGCCTTCGTCTCTTGACTGATTTGTTGACTTTCATGATTCGGTGAGAGTTTCCTGAATATTATGTTCCTTGAATTTTACTTATTATATAGGTTAGGTTAAGGACCATAAGAATCAGATCTAACCAAGAGTTAAAAAGTTAACTAATCCTTTGATCGGGACAAAATTTTATTGAGTTCATCCATTTTCGCATATTCACTACTCTGACAAAATCCTTATCTTTTAGTCCGATTATAATTCAAAAGATTTATACTAACATATTCAATACAATTAAAATTTAATAATATAACTCATCCATTTAGCGAATTTAGAAAACTCAGTTAACTCATTATGGATCAAATAAACTTCAAATATCGCAGGTCAGTGTAAACTTGTTCATATGTTTAGCCTAAATTTGTATGCACTGATAATATTGTCTGTGTTTCGAGGATGTAGCGGATAATGGAAATTTAATGAGAGTGATGTTTGTATCAGGAAATGCTAATGGCATTAATGTAGTTAAAATAGCTACCGATTTAATCCATATTTTGGTAAATATAGGTGAAGGAAGCCTATCCCTGCTATATACCAATGAGGGACTTTGAATGCAATAGGTTAGCTAGTTCTTACGGCAATTTGCGCACTCTTCGACTGAAATTGTCATTCTTCATCCTCTTTAAATTCTCTCCGTTTGTCCTTTCTTCCTATTAAATTGACCCGATTTCGTGATGATTAAAAAAGTCCTGGCAGGATTTCAACTTTAGTAACCATGATTTCTAAGGACAAAAAAAAGTGCAAACGCTTAGGTCATTTTTATCGATTGAAGAAAGATGGAAGGAAGGGAAAGGAGAAGGAAAACGGATACATAAATATAAAGTAATAATGATAAAGTTAAACATGCCATATTTCTTAAATACTTGGATTGGGAAGACATTACAGAAATTTATGTATATATATATATATATATATATATATATATATATATATATATATATATATATATATATATATATATATATATATATATATATATATATATATATATATATATTAGAGTGGGCAGCGAAAGCAGTGGAATATTTTGCCATGCTAGAGACTTGAATCATACAATCGATTTCAATGGAAGTAAAATGGTATTTAAATCGGCTAACTATGTTAAGAGAAGAACCGTAGATTCGAGCTTGATATCTTTTAATCCTGTAATAAGAAAGCAAATAAACAAAAGAGTAAAATGTCAGCCCTTCAATATGTTTAGGCCTAACCCCCCCCCAGATTAGCTACAAGTAGGGGATTGGGGAAAAAAAAGAGGGGATCTTTCACGACCTGACCTTGTGTTATGCTTGTATGCACTTTTCTTATATTTTCTATCCAGTGTCAGTTGAAAAAGGGTGTGAGATACACCGAAACTGTTCTGAATTAAATTGTCTTCGGAGAATGTGGTTTAATTCCTCATATATATATATATACAATATATATATATATATATATATATATATATATATATATATATATATATATATATATATATATATATATATATATATATATATATATGTGTGTGTGTGTGTGTACCACAGAAGGAAACTAAATAAAAAGCGGATTGGAGTTAGTACTTTCGTCTATTCGACATTTTCAAACTCAATGGTAAGAAGAATAAGACACCCAGTATTTATACAAAGCACGTTTTCCTATGAGGTCAACTTTTTAATGCTATCATATAAGTCGGATTTTAGAAAACTGACTAGTCTCAGATCTGATGTTACTACTCATTATTCACCAAAGTGCCCATTGATGACTTATTAGACTTCCTAGTCTCTATTCTAAATGCTTATGACCTCCCTTTACCAACCAATACGATCATTGAGATTATTTGTTTATGTATTAAAAAATGTAAATTTAGTTTCAACGGCAAATTCTATGAACAAGTGTTTGGTATGGCTATGGGTTATCCCTTATCTCCCTTATTGTCAAATTTATATATGGAATTTTTCGAAACTAGGTTGATCCCCCCTCTTTGGTCTACTCAAATTGTTTGGTTCCGGTATGTTGACGACATCCTGGTAATTGTAAACAACAGTTTTGACATCGAGAGTTTTCTTTTAATTATCAACTCATTGGTTCCGTCAATTAAATTCACCGTAGAAAAGGAAGTAAATAAGAGCCTCCCATTTTTGGATGTCCTAATAATTAGAGAACCACATAGATTTAAATTTACTGTTTATAGGAAACCGACAAATAATTTATCTTATGTCCATTTTTATTCAAGTCATGCCAAAAATATAAAATCTGCTCATTTTTCCTCCATGTATCTTAGAGCTCTTCGAATATGTAGTCCCGATTATATAGATAAAGAATACACAAAAATTGAAGAAATTGCTACCAATTTATGCTACCCAAAGTACTTTCTCGAAAAATGCATGAATATAGCCAAAATAACATTTTATAATTGGAAATTAGAGACAATACAACCTCGTAAAAACCTATTAATTTTACCCTATCATGATAATTTTATGTCTGTAGTGCCCATTCTAAAACAACTTAATATTAAGGTAGCGTTTAATTACAATCATACACTAAAAAATCTCTTAATAAAGCATAGGCCCAATAATGATAATAATGTAATTTACCGAATTCCATGTTTAGATTGTAATTTATTTTATGTAGTCCAAACTTCCAAAAATGTTTCCATAAGGACCCAACAACACAAAAATGCAGTAATTAAAGGTTATCTGAATAATGCCTTAGCTGTCCACAATTCCAAAATGGGACACGGAATTAACTAGTCAAAAAATGATACAATAATCCATAGTAATGATTTTATAAAGAGAAATATCCTGGAATCATTTTTAATCTCCCACACAAAGGAGAGTAATCTCAACATTAGCCCAGGGCTGTTTTCGCTAGATCCAATTTTATCACTTTTTTTAAAATCCGATTTATCTGATAGCATTAAAAAGTTGACCTCATAGGGAAACGTGCTTAGTATAAATACTGGGTGTCTTATTTTTCTTACCATTGAGTTTGAAAATGTCGAAAGACGAAAGTACTAACTCCAATCCGCTTTTTATTCAGTCTCCTTCCGTGGTACATATTAATATTTATAGTTATCACGCATTAACATTCGTGATATTTCCCATATATATATATATATATATATATATATATATATATATATATATATATATATATATATAAAAGTAAAAAATTACAGTACAATATTGCTTACCGATGAAGTTCAGGAGAAATCACAAAGTGAAGAAATTACAAAGGATGTGGCTTTTTATCATTCCGAATTTTATAAATCTTCTCTGGATTATTTGTTAAACAATGAAATTGAATTTAAAGTTCGGTCATACGAGCGCCTATTGGTTAATTTTGAACGCTCTAAATTTAATTTACGCACTCATTTTTCATTTTTAGATTTCATATGCTTTCTTATCCTAAATTACCATGATATTTCAGGGTATTCTCAACAAGTATTTAGAATTCATAACAAAAAACTCCACAAATTAGGCCTTGGAAAGCCTGATCTTTTCTCCAATGGTAATAATGTAAAAAATCTATCTAGCTATCGCCTGTCTCCACGAGAAGAGTTTCTATTGTCTTTGGGTTTCCAATTTAAATTGCCTAACTTAAAAATCAAATATCCTTCCTACTATTTATACTTTGAAAATTTCCTACATGACATTCGCAAATTACCCATAAACTCTGACTTCAGTAGATTCAAATCTGACTTCTAAGAAGTGGCACACGAATTTTATCGCAAACTAAAGAAATTGAAAAGATTTTCTCTCATGTTCAGAAACAGTGATATTAAAACGCTAAGTTCCCTATCTAATAATCCAGATATTGTCATTACCAAACCCGATAAAGGAAATGGAGTTGTTCTATTAAATCGAACTGACTATGTACACAAAATGGAATCCATACTTGCAGACACTACAAAATTTAAACTGCTCTCAGAAACACCTACAAAAATATCTCTAAAACTAGAAGATAAAGTTAACAGAGTTTTGTTAAATCTAAAATCCACTAAAGTTATAGACCAGCAAACTTATGATGCTCTACATTCTAGTGGTTCTGGGTTAGGCTTATTATACGGCCTCCCTAAGCTACACAAAGCTGGTGTTCCTCTCCGACCAATTCTGGCTTCCTATTCTCTTGCAACTTTTAACCTTTCTAAATATGTTGCTAAATTGCTCTCTGGGTTAGCCATAGGTCAATACACCATAAAAAATAGCTATTCTTTTGTTAATGAATTATTGTCACACAATTTTGCACCCTCAAAAGTCCTAGTCAGTTACGATGTATCCTCACTATTTACAAATGTTCCTGCTAATGAAACAATTGATATTATTTTAAATCTAATTTTTAACAAAACAGGCACCTTTCACAATTTCTCTCGTAAAAATTTTAAGACTATTTTAGAAATGATTTTTAATGAGAATTATTTTTTATTTAATAACAAGGTTTACCAACAGATAGATGGAGTAGAAATGAGCTCACCAATTGCTCCAATAGCAGCTAATATTTTCATGATTCATCTTGAAAATAACTTTATGAAACATTGCCCTTTAGATTTCAAACCCATATTTTATCGTAGGTATGTGGACGACTCCTTTGCTATTTTTGATAATATAGAACATGCCCACCATTTTTTTAATTTTATAAACTCTTATCATCCCAACATTAAATATACCATTGAATTAGAGAGTAACTATCAACTTCCTTTTCTAGACGTCATTATAGAAAAAACCGACAAACTAACTCCCTTAATATACAGAAAGCCTACCTTTAGTGGCCTAGGAATCAATTTTTTCAGCCATTGTGACTTGTCACACAAACTCAGTGCAATTAAATCTCTAATATATAGAGGTTACCATCTCTCCTCCAATTATTCTCTAATGCACAATGAATTCCAGACTCTAAAGTCTTATTTTAAAAATAATTGTTACCCCCCACCTTTGGTTGACAAACTAATCAATAATTTTCTTACCATAATTTACTCTCCATCCTTTCTCTCATATAATGTTCCCAAAAATGAAAAAATTTTCGTTGTACCAGAAATGGGACCTTACAATAAATTATTCACTAGAAAATGCAACAAATTACTCAAAAAATATTTCTTTCATACCAACTTCAAAATCACTTTTGTTAACCCACTTTCCATAGGAAGTTTCTTCTCGTCAAAAGACAAACTTCCTCTAGAAATGAGCAACCGTGTTGTTTATGCTTTTACTTGTCCTTGTTGTTTGCAAGGAACCTATATTGGTAGTACGGTTCGCTCATTGAAAGAGAGGTTTTGTTCTCACATGGGAATAAGCCATCGCACTGGAAAAATATTGTCTAAGAAGGAAGCTTCTGTGATTAGAAATCATAGTATACAATGCAAGACAGAATGTTCCATAGATAACTCCCTTAATATACAGAAAGCCTACCTTTAGTGGCCTAGGAATCAATTTTTTCAGCCATTGTGACTTGTCACACAAACTCAGTGCAATTAAATCTCTAATATATAGAGGTTACCATCTCTCCTCCAATTATTCTCTAATGCACAATGAATTCCAGACTCTAAAGTCTTATTTTAAAAATAATTGTTACCCCCCACCTTTGGTTGACAAACTAATCAATAATTTTCTTACCATAATTTACTCTCCATCCTTTCTCTCATATAATGTTCCCAAAAATGAAAAAATTTTCGTTGTACCAGAAATGGGACCTTACAATAAATTATTCACTAGAAAATGCAACAAATTACTCAAAAAATATTTCTTTCATACCAACTTCAAAATCACTTTTGTTAACCCACTTTCCATAGGAAGTTTCTTCTCGTCAAAAGACAAACTTCCTCTAGAAATGAGCAACCGTGTTGTTTATGCTTTTACTTGTCCTTGTTGTTTGCAAGGAACCTATATTGGTAGTACGGTTCGCTCATTGAAAGAGAGGTTTTGTTCTCACATGGGAATAAGCCATCGCACTGGAAAAATATTGTCTAAGAAGGAAGCTTCTGTGATTAGAAATCATAGTATACAATGCAAGACAGAATGTTCCATAGATAACTTCAAAATAATTGGTCATAATAACAATGAATATAGTCTAAGAATTTTGGAATCCCTACTAATACGTACAAAATCTCCTACACTCAACATAGATAATACCGCTGTTCCCCTTCTTATTTCTTAATTTTAATTACCTCATTCACCAACCAACCAACCTTCTCTCATTTAACAACCAACCAATCAAATTCCTATCCTTCTTTAAGCCACATCCTTTGTAATTTCTTCACTTTGTGATTTCTCCTGAACTTCATCGGTAAGCAATATATATATATATATATATATATATCATGGGTGTTCCAATAACTTGGACCGATTTTAAATGTGAGTTAAGTTTAAGCGTCTAATAATCTTTTCCTTTTTCTTTCAGATTTAACAACTTCAGTCTTTGGCAATTTCAACCATGGAAAGTTTAACAATCGAACAACGTGTTAGAGTTATCGAAGCTTATTACGAAAATGTACGTTCAAACAGAAACGCATTTCGGGCACTTCGCGATTTTTTTGGTCAAAATAATCGACCAACCGAGAGTGCAACTGGAAAAAATGTTCGTAAATTCAAACAAACGGTGTCGGTGGCAGATATGGAAACGCCATTGCGTGCTCGTTTACGCCGTTCAGTTGAAATCATTGCAGCAGTGCGCGAGAATGTGGCCGGAGATCCAGACACCTCTATTCGTCATCGCGCGCAGGAATTGAACCTCTCCACAACAACGTTACATCGAATTTTGACAAAAGATTTGTCTCTACACGCTTACAAAATTCAATTGACACAAGAACTGAAGACTGCTGACCATTTGAAGCGCCGTACATTCGTCAATTGGGTGCACGAGCAAACACAAGCCGATGATGATTTTTCGCAATAAATCATCTTTAGTGATGAAGCCCATTTTCATCTTGGCGGATTCGTTAATAAGCAGAATTGTCACATTTGGGCTGATGAAAATCCCAGGAAGATTGTTGAAAAGCCACTGCATCCACAAAAAGTCACTGTTTGGTGTGCATTTTTTGCTAGCGGAATCATTGGGCCGTATTTCTTCGAAAATGATGCCGGGAATTCTGTTACGGTGACAGGCGAGCGATACCGTGCTATGATAACCAACTTTTTATGGCCTGAATTGAATTCTATGGATGTCGAAGATTTGTGGTTTCAACAGGAGGGCGCTACATACCACACAGCCAATGCAACAATGGCTTTATTGAATGAGAAGTTTCCAGGTCGCATCATCTCTCGAAACAGCGAGGTCAATTGGCCACCACGATCGTGTGACTTGACGCCTTTAGATTTCTTCCTTTGGAGTCATCTCAAAAGTAAGGTCTATGCCAACAAGCCAACAACAATTCAACAGCTGAAGAATGAAATAATAAGGCATATTGGTGAGATCGAGGAGCAACTATGCTAAGACGTCATCAAAAATTTTGACCATCGAGTGGAGGTGTGCCGCCGAAGCCTTGGCGGTCATTTAGGCGATATTATTTTTCACATATAATTGCCTTGACTCAAATAACATGATCCAATAATGAAATCAATAAATTTTCATCAATAACACTGTTTTATTTACTGCTTACTTCGATCCGTCTTAATGGAACACCCTTTATATATATATATATATATATATATATATATATATATATATATATATATATATATATATATATATATATATATATATATATATATATATATATATATATATATATATAAAGACACTGTTTTTCCCAATAGCGAGTAAATTAATGTACAATGAAACCACTTTTTGAGCACAAAGTTTATTAAACCGGAATTAGTTTCGGTATAAAGTTTTCCATACCATCATCAGCTGTTAACTGATAGAAATTGACAAAGAAAACAGAAACACTAAAATATACAGAAACCAGCAACTGACATTAATCAGGAGGCGTTAGTTTTAGGTAATTAAAAATATTTTAAAAATAAGGTCAGATACATAGCGGCTACATTTGTGTTGACCTTCTGTCAAATTAAAGTTTGGGATTTCTTTGATTAATATAGATTCGATAATTAATTATGTGGTTGGTGTTTTTCACATGGGTGAAAATACTCGAAGCATCGCTTGCTCTACGAATATCCTGGTCTCTCCTACATAGAAGGAGGGGCAATTTGGAGTTATACATAGGATCAGGTAAATGCAGTGTCGGATTTAGACTTGGTGAGGCCCCCTCCCTTTAAATTACGCCAGCTGGTACCAGAAAGTTTGGAAATATACACGTCTTTTAATTATATGAAAACATATTACCTTTTAATTTTTATTAATATACATGTAATAATAAAGAGCATGTTTGCAGAATCACAAAAAATTATATTAGATAATCCTTTAAGTTACAACTTAAATCATTTTCTTTCTTGATTTTCCAAAAGCAAAATCATTGATTATGTCGTCAAAAGATATGCTTCGCAACTTATCACTTTCTATGCACATGATGCTAAGGGCAGCTAATTTTTCTCGAGACATAGTTGCTCTCAGGTGTGCAGGTTTGACTGGTATTTTTTTTCACTGCATAAATAGTATTAAGTACAGTAAAGTACCAGTCACAAATGGCTATAATTCTATGAATTGTCCATACCTACACCCGGACATTGATCTTAAATAATACATCACCTGTAATTGAGCTGCCTAGTCAAAAGAATTATAGATGATTAATCTGAAAATTTTAATTTTAAGACAATTAAGACAACACATTGAGTCAAAGAAATTTTAATCTTGAATTTTTTGAGGCCCCTACAGATTGTGAGGCCCTAGACTATAGCTTATTTAGCTTGTACCTAAATCCGGTACTGAGTAAATGCCTGTATCTATCTATACTAGGCGATTCAGGTTTAGTGGACCGAAATGATTTTTTAATAGTTGAAGGATAGTTGGGTAGTTAAGGTGGTTAAGTTGGGGAATATGGAAGAGCTAAGCAATTCTTTTTACATATAGGATTTTTCTTTTGAGAACGGTAGAATATTGCCCTAGCTTTAGATAGGCTTTCATCTATATGATAGAGGAGGTATTTTAATTCAATGAAGAAGCATGTAATAAAGGTAATCTCATCTTGTAAGAAACAGGGGTCACAAATTTGGAGAGCTCTTAAAAGCATGGATATTGCAATAACTATGTTTTATATTAAGATCATGACATGAAAAAAAATGTATATAGGAATTTGAATTAGTGGGTTTTCGATATAAAGTAAAAGACAATTTATCATTAATTCTTAGTACTTTAACGTCAAGGAAAGGAAGATAATTAACCTTTTCCCATTCAACCTTAAATTTTATGGTGGGGTGGAGGTTATTCAACTTTGTCAAAAAATTATCAAAGGAGTCTAGTTCAGATAATGGCCATGTGCAAATCACGTCATCTAAAGTAAAATCGTATATGTAAAAAGAATTGCTTTGCTCTTCCATATTCCGCCTTGCTCAAAGGATTAAACCCCGTAGTATCTCCCAACTTAACCACCTTCAAATATCCCTCAACTAATAAAAAATCATTTCGATCCACTAAACCTAAATCGCCTAATATAGTTACAGGCATTTACCTGATTCCATGTATAACTCCAAATTGCCCCTCCTTCTATGTGGGAGAGACCGGGAGGTCATTAAATAAACATATTTATGAATATAAGGGGGATATTCGTAGAGAAAGTGATGCTTTTAGTATTTTCACCCATGTGAAAAACACCAACCACATAATTAATTGACTTCACTAGTGCCCAAATAATTTACCAATGTAACAATTTTGATAAAAGAAAAATGATCGAATCTATATTAATCAAAGAAATCCCAAACTTTAATCTGTCAGAAGCTCAACACAAATGTAGCCGCTATGTATCAGACCTCATTTAAAAAAAATAGTGTTAATCACCTAAAACTAACGACTCCTGATTAATGTCAGGTGCCGGTGTCTGTATATTTTAGTGTTTCTGTTTTTTGTCAATTTCTCTGTTAACGGCTGATGATGGTATGGAAAACTTCATACCGAAACTAGTTCCGGTTCAATAAATTTTGTGCTCAAAAAGTGGTTAATTGTATATAGATATACAAGATATATATATATATATATATATATATATATATATATATATATATATATATATATATATATATATATATATATATATATATATATATATATATATATATATACAATGAAACCACTTTTTCGGTCATTAATAATGACCATCTTCAGCGGATTGAACTCTAAAACGAATACAAGAATTTTTTAAGAATTAGATGACAAAATTGCAAAAATAGAACAAACAATTGAATATTAGTTACAATATGAAAAATAAGTAAAATTCAACAAGAGAGGTAACAGAAATGAAACCAGAATGCTAAGCAAGTAGTTAAATATAAGTTAATTTACGGATATATGATATTGAAAAATATGTTAAAAACAGTTGAATGCAAGGGATAAAGCGATCGATAAATACGAATTTGACCAAGAAAGGAGAAGTTAAAATTAGAAACTTAATTAAACAATACTCCCGGCAATAACAAATATGAGTAATAAGCATGAATTAAACTCAATATGAATACCAAAAAGATCTTTTTAAAGTAATACCCGATAAAATTGTAAGGGCAGGGTGAACAATGAAAAATGAAACGTAAGTAAAATAAAAAGCCAGGAATCCGAAAGGAAAACAAAAAGCAAATCAAACAGTTCAATATAAGTTAAAAATACAAATATATGATAGTGAAAAATATAGATAAAAAACAGTTGAATCACTAAATGCGAGTAAACTAGGAAACGAAAGTTTAAAACTTAATAAAGCAATAGTGAAGCAAAAAAAATAAGAATGAAAAACATGAAACTAAAGGAAAACTTTTATAGATAAGATCATTTAGATACCAAGGGAACAAATTATTTTTAAATAAACACAAAGAATAAAACTGAAATTGAGAACTTTTAGACAGAAACTAACCATCTTTTGTTGGAGCTGATGATATCGACTGATTACTATGATCGGGACTAACCAGGATTAAAACTATGTAGGGAGGGGGGGGAGATTTGGTTGGTTGTATGTTTCTTTATTTGACTATATAGTGAACATTTTGAGGGAGGAGGAATAATAATTAAGTTCTGGGTTTACTTGTTTAATGAAAAGTGATTCTAGAATTTTTAAATCCAGAGAAGAGAAAGCGGAAGATAATAAACAAAAAGAATTAGGGTCCAGCGGGTGGTTAAGTTTTTCTTTGTTTCGACACAAAGAATCACTCCCATTATGCTTGCGATCCTCCATTATTTATAAATTTACGTGTGCGACCTGCCAAAGTCGCTATGTAGGCCAAACTAGTCTACAATTAAAGTGTAGGATTGCTAAACATATGGGAGTGTCATATAGAACTAACATTCCTGTCTCTAAACCTGAACACTCTCAAAATCTTAACCACCCGCTCGACCCTGATTCTTTTTGTTTATTATCTTCCGCTTTCTCTTCTCTGGATTTAAAAATTCTAGAATCACTTTTCATTAAACAAGTAAACCCAGAACTTAATGATTATTCCTTCTCCCTCAAATTGTTCACTATATAGTAAAATAAAGAAACATACAACAAACCAAAATTTATCCCCCCTCCTCCTACATAACTTTAATCCTGGCTAGTCCTGATCATAGTAATCAGTCGATATCATTAGCTCCAACAAAAGAAGGTTAGTTCTCAGTTTCATTTATATTCTTTGTGTTTATTTTAAATATTTGTCCCCGTGGTATCGAAATGATCTTATATATAAAAGTTGTCCCTTAGTTCCCAAAGGCTAAATTCAATAACAGGCGGCCTCATGAACGAAGCACAAGCCTAGGGAGTATCGAAATAAATGACTAATTCATAGCAGCTGGTCTGACTAAAGACCGGAACCTCAGTCCTGCTGGATTTCCTGAGAATCCACAGGTAGCCAGGACTGTCGGGACTGCACCCAATCCTAATCCGGGGATCAGGCTCACGACCAACAGTGCGAGTCAGACTGAAGGCAAGGAACAAACAAGGACGAGGCCTAGTGGCACTCTACCACGAACCAGAAATACTTCAATATAAACACTAGAAAAAGGGGAGAAAAGCAAAGGTAGAAAATCAAATGCGACTACAGATCAAGGTCTAGGGGACACTCCAGAGATCATAGATCTTAGTTTACCAATTAGAGGCTCATCAGGCTCAGTAATCTCTATAAATCAAGATCTTAATACGATAATCTTTGAAGAAACTAGGCGCACTCAACTGGCCAACAAAACTGCAAAAAAAAAACAAAAATCTGTAAATACTACGTGAGAAACAACTGCAAGTTCCATATCAGTGGAAGGGGGTGTAATTATGACCATCCCAAGGCTTGTCCAAAGCTGCTCAGCAATGGTACTGACAAGAGGAAAGGCTGCACATTCGGGTTTAGGTGTGATTATTACCATCCCAAGCTCTGTCATGAGTCACTAAGGAAAGGTGAATGTAGTAGATTTGGGTGCACCTTCACTAGGGTTGTTAAAAAAAAAATAATAGTTTTTTATATCCATATGCCTGATTGTATTACCACATTGAACAGTAGGTCACATACTCAATTTCATCAAAATCGAACAATATTTACTGGTCGCTATATGGATCTTAACTTATTAGTCTGCTGGTAAATTAATTTTTGGGATAGAAATGAACAGTCTTTGCAAATACTAGTTTATTTGAAACAGATCTTGGTATTGAAAGACAATTTTTTTAAAAATACTTATATTAAAGTGAAAAGAAAATAGTTAAATGGCAAATGATTTCTTTTTGACACAAATTATAACTAAAATTGCTGATTAAATATTGATCCTTTTGAGCATGAGTGAAAATTTTTGTGATGTTTTGCCACAAGTCTGAGAAGCAACTGTTTCTGTTCTTCCTCTTTTGTTAGAGATGCATTATACGATGTGATAAGTGTAATACCTCTTCCTTCTGGATCGTTAACAACCATTAAGTTAATCGCTAGGCGTTGAAGTTCTTGAAAGCACGTATTCTCTTCCGAAGAACTTGGGTTAGTCTTCAGGAATGTATCCTCTGCAAACTTGTATCCATCTTTCATTAGGAGACTGTAGATTAGCTTAGTTTTTTGAGTTACCAGTTCATGCAAGTCCAAATCCTCGATGTTTTTTGTAAGATTCAATAGGCGAACAACTTTGGTGTTTTTATTACGTTGGAGATTGGAAACCATCTTCTGTTTGGTCTCAGCATTAATTCTATGATCGAAAAATGCAAGACCAACGAGATGCTCTCCAAGATACCAAAGGTGTCTGTGAAGGGCTGTGGTTGCTTCTTTAGATATTGTCTGATTTGGGTACTTTTGCAAAGTTTTAAGAAGCAGAATGTCATTTAAAGGATCATTAATTCTAAAATGGGCTTCATTCCAAAAACGCGAGTAGACCAAAGCAATAAAAAGAGAGCACTCTGTAATATTGGCCTTTTCACGTTCCGTTAGTTTCAGTTGATGCTTAAAGTATATTTTCAGGACATATATAGCCTTAGCCATCCAGCGTGCATGATGAGTCGCTCCTGGGGCTCTTAATGTAACTTCTGTCTTATCAATGCCCCAAGAAAGATGAGACTGAGTGCAGCAATTCTTCATAATCGTCGCGCAACTGACGAGATTTTAAAGGTTCCTGAAAATATGGGACCATTTCTCCTCGAAGATTATGCATTACTGGATTGACGAATAAACTGCTATCCGCCTCTAAAAAAGAATCCTTTTTAAGTGCAACCATTTTGATTTAAAACGTTTAAAGAGACTCCTCTTTGGACCACTTGTAGGCCCAAGTAAAGTATTACAAGCACATGATAACATAATTTCGAAAATATGATGACGGCACGCAATCCAAACAAGCTCTATTCCTAATACTTTCTCAATTATGGTACAAGCTCCTTTTTGTAGGCCTGTATTTGATGCAGTTGTGTCAAATACAAGGCCTTGAACTTCGTCACGAAGATTCCAGTCATTAATTGATGAAATGCATGCCATAGCCTGTTCTTCTCCTGTTGCTCGTGTTATTTTTGGCACACCAAGAAGTTTTTCCATTCCATCTACAGAAACTATTTTTGCATTCGTTATACTGTTTCCTTGCCCCATCAATAGCAGGTAGTAGTTTTCCATCCCAGTGAAGAAGGATCGGTCCTTCAACAGACAACTAAACTTTGTCTTCATTGTATGTTGCCTCTCTTACTTGCTTTCGGGAACGTCGTATAGAACTCCTGAAAAGTGTCATAGCTGCAATATCCTGACCCAAGCCTCGTGCTATTGATCCAGCAACCATTGTTGCTTTTATATCAGTAATATTTGCACGATCAAGAACAGCAGCCACGCCTGAAGTTGTAAATATATTTTTTGAATTTGAAGAACTACATTGTGCATTTTTTTATAGTTGAAGAAGGTGGACAAAACTCTTTGTCTGCCGCAATTAAACTTTCTCCTTCAGATAATGATGACTCGAAATCTGCATGAGCATCAGCCTCTGCTTGATTTTTAGAAGTATATACTTTTTCTTTGTATTGTAAAGCCTTCTCATGTCGATATCTTTTGCGGGATTCCTTGGCTGAAGTAATCTAATCACGGCACGACATACTGCAGGAGAAAATGTTCTCTCTCTGCATCAACAGAAATTGGCGGTCTTCTTCATTTTTTACCACATTTAAAGCATTTTTTGAGGTTATGTCAAAAGGTTTTGAAAGAGTAGATTCAAAACTACGCTCATTCATTCTACATGAGTACAGTTCGGTTTTGCTGTTCTTCTTCAAAAAAAGGCATTCTTCATACAACCTTGAGAGTTTCCTAACGCAAGAGTCTATTCGCTGTGTGGGAATTCGGGCTCTTTCCCATACTTTTATGACTTTTTTGCAAGCGAGGTTGTAACTTTGTGTCAAAATCATTGACTCCACTTGATGGCGACACTGAACAACACGAAGCACATCACCAGATGCTGGTAGTCTTGCATATGAAAGCTCACTAGTAGGATGTCCTAAAAGCTAGACTGCCGCAGATGAACGAGTACTTCCAGCCATAATCTGAAACAACAGCAATAAAAATTTATTGTAACTGAGTGGGCTCACCGTTTCCCTCCATTTAGTTATACTTAGAAGATATTTTTTTATACTCTAAAATATCTAAATATTCAATATTCATGAAAGAATAAGCTTTCATTTGACATAAATAAATAGGCTTCTGTGTTTGTAAAAAGTTACGGCAGTCATGCTTAATTAAAATAATTAAGCAGTAATATTTTTATTACCTTTTTTCGAAAAAATCCGTGCAGGGAAGCGATTCGAACCAGGCACACTGAGGCAGCGAGCACCGGTTTGATCACAGTGAAAAGTATGCCGTTAGTACACTATGCTGCGCAGAGAACCAAAAAATTCTCTGAATAGAATAGCTTTTAAGGAACACTTTTGCAAGCTCGAACGGAGACTATGAAAGAAATAGAAAATTAATTGGGAATTCAAAGAATAAATGAGGAATAGTTAAACGCGTGGCAGATATACAAATGTATATATCTCTCAAAGTAGCGCGAGAGAATGATGAAAATGAATCCATTAAACCACATTGAAAGAGAAAACGGAATAATTTTTTCCTTGCAGTAATATTTTTATTACCTTTTTTCGAAAAAATATGAACATAAAGTGTGTTAACATATAATTCTAATATTCTTTAGGTAAGTCTGATATTGATAAAAAAAAACTGCAAATTATCTATGCACTGAATAAACAAAGTATATTATTTACCTAAATAATATATATATATATATATATATATATATATATATATATATATATATATATATATATATATATATATATATATATATATATACACTTGCATAAACCAGCACTTGTATTCACTTGTATTACGTCAACTGTTAAACTTCAAACTACAAATGAACAATTAATCAATCCTCGCTGACTTATATAGGAAATGGTGCGATTGCATCACCGTTTGAAACGAGGGGGCGTTATTGCGTCATGACTTTACAAATGGACTCAGAAATCAACAAGCTGAAACAACAATTATTATTGCATCATATGCCGAGTATGTGAATGTCATTCCACTTTTCAGATAATGTAATATCTTGATTTTTTTGCGAATTATTGTAATTCATAAGGAATGAGTTATCAATGACAAATATATGATAGTATATAAGTAACGACCAATAAATGCCTACTATTAAAAAGTTCCAATATTTTGACTGAAATTTTAAAATATGGAGACATAGCGACCTCTAAATATTCACCAATTTAGTCAATATTTTGCATCAGCTCTTTTAACATCTTATAGCATAATTTTAGCCATGTGGAGAACGTCTCCAACTAATTTCAATTTTTTGCATATATTTTTGGACCACCCTAACCTTCACCAACCTTAAAGGAACCAAAAAACTAACAGGAAATCAAGATGGAAATCCAAAGACAAGGAGGATGGAAACATATCTAAACGCAGAAAACCAGAAACAGGATATGTCTCATGAAGAAAAACAAACAGGTCATTTTTTAGAAGAAAAGCAAACAGGGTACATGTTGGAAACTCAGAAACAAATTCACGCACTACAGATGCAGATGGGTCAAATTCTACATCTCCTACAGAACCAAGGGAGATTTGCACCTTAGCAACCAGTGGCATCCATGACTCACCAAGTGTAACCAGTGATGAATGTAGTGCCACAAGAATGGTATCAGAACTGACACTGGGAAGCTCAAGCTCAAGCCCAAGCCTAGGAAACATAAGAGGTGTAATTGAAAAAATAATACTATGCAACATACAGGGTTTGTATCCAACCAAAAACCAAACAAAAGTGAGTTACCTAAATGAGTTACTCAAGGAAAACAACTATCTTTTTATGAGTCTAACAGAATCTCATCTAAGGGAGGACATAAAAGATGCGGAAGTAAAATTGATAATTACACCTTGTACCGCACAGATAGAAAAGGGAGAACCCATGGTGGAGTAGTGCTTTACCTCCGAGATGATATGGCCTCAAGTGCAAAAGTGCTATATTCTTTCTCAGACGGATCAAATGAATTACTGGTGATAAAAGTGCCCAAATTGAATCTCATAGTGGCAACTGTGTATCGCCCACCTAATGACACTGAACCAGATAAGTTCTCCAATATTCTAACTAAAATATCTGAAAACCTAGAGGAAAGTGACATAAAAATAATAGTGCTTGGAGATTTCAATTTACCTAAAATAAGCTGGCCCTCTGGAATTATAAATGGTGGGACACTGAGTGAAACAAGACAAGCTAGTAATCTTCTGAGACTTGCAGATAATCATTTTTTAGAACAGATTATCACAGAGCTAACACGCCAGGAAAACATCTTAGATGTACTCTTTACAAATGATACTGAGCTAACACACAGTACAAAGGTGAGCAAAACCATCATAACTGATCACAATATAGTGGAAATAAGCACAAATGTGATAAATCCAAAACAAAAAAATACTGTGAATACTAGGATCACAGAATACAGTTTGAAGAACTTAAACTTTTTTAGTGACGATGTAAACTGGGAATCCATAAATAAGGAACTAGCAAAGGTAGACTGGGCTGAGTTAAACCAATCTCAATCGGTGGAGGAAATGGTAAGGACCTTCATGATAATATGTGAAGAACTGTGTGCAAAATATATCCCTCCAAAAGAACAACCAAACATAGAAACAGAATACCTAGAGATAGGAAAATTTTCATGAAAAACAGAACTAAACTACTGAAGAAACTACTAACAAACCAAAATCAGACAGGTAAAGAGAAAATGTAGAAACAAAAGTAAAGAAAATAGAACTCAAACTGAAGGAATCATACGAGAGAGAAAGACAGCACGAAGAAAATAAAGCCCTACTAGCCATAAAGGAAAATCCCCAATACTTTCACTCCTATGCCCAGAAGAAACTGAAAACGCAAGTAAAGGTTGGACCACTGGAAGGAAAAGACGGAGAACTAGTAGAGGATCCTCAAAATATAGCAAACATTCTAGAAGAACAATACAAGATTGTATACAGTGAGCCGATACAAGAAAAAGTAATAAAAAATCCCAGTGCTTTCTTTAAAACAGAAGAAGAAGAAGAAGAACACACTATCAGTGATATAAATTTTACACCTAAGGATATTGTAGAAGCGATCATCGAAATTAATACAAATTCATCAGCTGGACCAGACAACTTACCAGCAATAATCCTGAAAAAGTGTCAATATGCACTATCTACCCCCATCAGCTTAATATGGAGAAAATCTCTGGACAATGGGGACATACCAACAAAATTGAAGGAGGGACTGATTACTCCAATATTTAAAAGTAGCTCACGAGGCCTTGCAGCAAACTACAGGCCAGTCTGCCTCACATCACACCTCTCTAAAGTGTTTGAGAGAGTTCTGAGGAAGCATATAGTGAGCTTTATGAAGAAGACAGGAAAATTCAATCCAGGGCAACATGGTTTCCGTAAAGGAAGGTCATGTCTCTCCCAGCTACTAAGCCACTACCAGGGAATACTGGATGATCTGAGCAGTGGTAAAAATGTAGATGTAGTGTACCTAGACTTTGCGAAAGCCTTTGACAAAGTCGACCACGGAGTTCTAGCACACAAACTGAAAATGACCGGCATCACAGGAAAACTGGGACTTTAGAAACATGAGTTCCTTGATTTTCCTATTGTATGGTACCGTTACATTGATGATATTATATGTCTTTGGCCTTCCTCAAAAGATATTCACAATTTTCTATGTAATCTTAGTTCTCTAGTCCCTTCTATTAAATTTACCCTTGAAATTGAGAAAAATCGGACTCTTCCTTTTCTTGACCTTTTAATACATACTCGTAGGACGCCGTCAGGTTTTAAATTCTCTGTTTATCGCAAACCGTCCAACTCCAGTTCATATTTTTACTTTTATTCTTATCACTGTGTTAAAATTAAAAGATCTGTATTCACTTCTATGTTTCTGCGTGCATTACGCCTTGTTAGTCCGGAATTCATGAAAAGAATTGTCTAATATCTTTGAAATAGGTAAAAAACTTTGTTACCCTTGTCAATTTTGGCACACTTCATTAAACTTTGCTAAGAGAACTTTTTATAGAACTGATAACCCACCGGTTTTCAGTTATAAAAATTGTCTTATCTTGCCATACTTTGAACCATTTTTTGGTCTCACCCGTATCTTTAAGCAACTTAATATCTCTGTAAATTTTAGATATTAATCTACTTTATATAAAATGTTAGTCCACAATAATACAAGCAAAAAAGGTGGAGTATATTCTATAGAATGTTCTATTTGCAATTTACCTTACTTCGGGCAAACTGGTAAATCTTTATCTACTAGAATTTACTAACATACTCTTAAGTATAATATTAGAAGAGGTAAACTAAACAGCGCTTTATTTTTACATTTATCCGAAAATAACCACCCCATTGACTGGAACTCTGAAAAATTCCTTTATCATTCCGCTGATTTTACAAAAAGAAATATTGTCGAGTGTTCCTTAATTGGCATCTTGCCTAATATAAATATTTCCCCTGGCATATTTAAACTCAACCCTGTTTTAAAAAAAAACTTGTACTAAATGAAATAACTTTAGAATGCAGCCTGTTGTCACTCTTTATTAGTGTAATATCATTCACATGGCCTTCCCCACCACGTGTCTCTGCTATGATCGTGGATTAACTCTTAGCCCTAAATTTTTTCGTTCTAATGATAATCCTTAAAAATGTTTTTGCTTTTTCACCCACCATTTCCATTCATATACACGTCGTTGTTGTGTGTATATCGTTTTTGGGACGCATATGTCCGTTATTAGTTGCCTAATGATCTTTTAATTGTTTTTTCTGTCTTGTTATTGTGTTTTTCCATTGGTTTGTACTATATGATGGGCGTTCCCTTCGTATCTTTGTACCCTATATAAGGTTGTCTTCTCCATTTTCATGCTATTCCTTGAAAATGAACTTGCAAATATAGTTCAAAAGTGCTTGGATTCATCTTTTCGTTTTCCTGTGGGTTAATTTTCATATTATTGCTTTCCTCACGTGCCACTTTGTGAGTTATATATATATATATATATATATATATATATATATATATATATATATATATATATATATATATATATATATATATATATATATATATATATATATATATATATATATGAGTGTGTGAGTCTATGTACAAGAAATCAGATCGAAATTCCTAATCAAGGTATGTGAATTTCCTTTGATTTAGAATATCTTTTAATATTAAAGTTTGGGCAAAGGGGGTGTATTTAAATTGCCTATCCGAGAGGTTGAAATTCTGGATTTCTCCCATTAAATAATGTGGATTCAATAAATTTTCTTTTCCGAAAATCCTTACAAGAGTAAATAATTTGGGCCTGGGTGAAATCTATTGGTATTATCGACTATATTAAAAAATCCAACATTAAATCTCCCATTACCCCATACAAAAATTGTTAACCAGGTGAAACCTTTCGCTACGGAAAATATTTTCAATAGTAACTTGGGCTTCTTCCGTCAAAAACCTGGCCTTAGCATAGAAAACCCTCTATCGCCTATTCTTTGTAATCTGTTCATGGAACATTTCGAAGTGTCTCTACTCCCCTCCTTCCCTCTGTTATCCCATCCTCAAATTTTGTATGGTGCAGGTATTTTGAAGACGTCATATCGCGGTGGCCCTTAAACCAGCTAGACTCTTTTGAGAACTTCTTAAACAATCTTAATAACCTGTATCCTACTATGACTTCAAAGTTGAATAGAGAAATAATAATTGTCTACCTTTCCTTGATTAAAAAAATTATAAGAGTTAATAATCGTACTACTTTTACTGTCTAGCGTAAACCAACCAATTCTAATTCCTACATTAATTTCTATTCATATCATAATGTTAAAATAACAAAGGCCATTGCAATGTCTATGTTATCAAGAGCTTTGAGAATTTGCGATTCATGTTTTTTGTCCAAAGAAATAAAATTCATGACCTGCATCTTTATAGAATTAAAGCCCCACCCCCCCCTCCCTCTATATCATTAGCGAAAAATACCCAAAACCAGATCAAACTTTTATTGCCCAAAAAGAAGATATCCTGATTTTAACAGAAATTGTTTAACTCTTCCATTTTCTCCGTTACTAATAGGATTAAAGAGTGTCCTTTGCTCCAACCGCACCACTTTCAAATACCCTTCGACTATTAAACAAGGTCTGCTGACCAAAGTCATGTGCTCTTACTTATTCTAATTTATGACCTTACGACCTTCAAAACTTTCAATAATTCCCGGACTATCCTTGGGAGGACCTTGGCAATTATATCATTTGAAATAGAATGTAAAACAACATCGGGGTTTCAAATTTCGTTAGAAGCGGCCGAATAATTATGTTACCGCTAAAACAAAATAACTCCCAGGCTAATCTTGGTAGGACCTTGGTAATTATATCATTCGAAAGGGAAAGTAAAACAACATTAGTATTTTAAATTTGGTTAGAATCTGCCAAATAGTTACAATGTTATTACCAAAACCAGAAAAAAAGCAAAACGGGGACCGACAGACCGACACACCGACGACCGACATAGTGAGATATAGAGTCGCCCGCGACTAAAAATCTTTCACTTAAACTAAACCCAATGAAAAGAAATAATTAGGTAAGGGGTCTACTTAATCTCATGTAAAGGCATTAATTGCCCTTTGTTCTATGTAGGCGAGACAGAGAAGGATTTGGAAAAAGAGGATTTATGAACACGGAGGCGATGTCAGGCGTGCAAGTGATGCCCTAAGTATCTTTACACATACCAATAATTTTAATCATTAAATATATTCCCCCACACCCAAATAATTTACCCGTGCAAAGTTTTTCGCGAAAGAAAAGTTATCTTAAAAGATGTTCTTAATGAAATTTGTAAAGGTGCTAACATAGCCCATCCAAACCAAGGGAGTTTCATTAATTTTGGGTAATATCCTCGTCTAAAATACAATTCCGTATATAGTAGCGAGCACCGAAGAAAAACAGTTCCTCCTTGACATTCCAAAGGTTTGGCGGTAGAATTTTCCATCAAAAGTAAGTTTTCAATTACTAATACATAGAGCGATGAGTTTCATGAAAACGGAAACAGGTATTAGGAGTGCAATCGTAACCAGGTGAGGTGTTCTTCAAGAAAAATTCAAGAGATCGGCTACGGGAACTTTTGTAAATAAGGCACATGCATCAAACTGATCAGGATGAAGTTATCTAAGAAAGGAAGCTCATTAAGTTTACTAAAGGGAGGGGGATATTATTAATAATATGTGAATTAGAGATTATCCCAACCAGAGGAGTTAAGAGGGAGGCTAACCATTTGATAACACACTGGGCGCTTCCTATAAATTTTGAAACGAGAATATTACCCCAAATTACTGAAACACCCTTGGTTTGGATGTGCTATATTGATGATATTCTATACCTTTGGCCTAATAATTTAAATATTAATACACATATGACTAAACTTAACAGCTTAGTATATTCGATTAAATTTACATTAGACCTCTCCCCTCCTTATATATTTGAATTCATCGGACAAACTCTTTCTTCAAATATGAAATATATAAGAAACCTTGAACCACAGATTCCTATATATATTTTTATTCAAATCACCACAATATTATTAAAAAGTGTTTTCTCCTCCATGTTTTTACGCACACCGGAATATTTAGACAAAGAAATTGATAGAATATATTATAACATAGGTTTATAATTGTACTGCCCTTTGTACTTTGTTGACACTTGTCATAAGTCGGCCAAACGATCCTTATCGAATTAGCGTTAATAACTAAACATTTGTAGCCGAAAATATACTAAGTTTACCCTATAACAAAGTTTTTAATAAAATGCCTCGTCTGCTCAGGTTTCTTAAAATTAATGTAATATTCAAATATGAGACGTCACTTTATCACTTCCTGGTTAAAAATTCCCCCTCTTCCCGCCCAGGCAGTGTTTATTTCACAAGATGTAGTAATTGCAATAAATTTTACTATGGACAAACAGGTAAATATTTGCAACCAACTTAATGTATGGTACCATAGTGAGTAATCTGCCCTATTCATGCACATTTGTCATTTTAACCACACAATCAACTGGAATAGTGCCAAATATGTCAATAAATGTGGCAATTATATTTCTATAAACATTTTAGAGAGTATATCCATTAGCACTTTTCCAAATTTCAACATAAGCCCTGGTTTGTTATCGCTAGAGCCAATCATTACTTTCAATATAAAATCTCAAATTAAGATATTACAGGATTTTGTATCCCGTAGAATTAGCGTTCTGGCAAAGGTGGTCCAATCCCTCATTCTCTACCCCGTAAGAGGGGCGGTGATTTACCTTCCTGGCCGCCGTGCTGACGGGACTCAGCGCCCCGTACAGCCCCAGCTTTGGCTCTTCTCCTTCCCCTACAACCTCTCCCACAACTTTCTCTGGACGGCCTCTATTTTCACAGGGTAGATGACCTACTTCTCAGCCAACTATCCCGGATCGGGGCTGAGGGGAGAGGGGACAATGTTCCCTAAACCCTGAGATCCAGTTTGGGGTGGTGGGTTTTTAACAACCTGCTTCATCCCCACCCATACCTTCCTCACACCCTTTTTCATTCTCACTTCTATATTTTTACGCCGTGCCTAAGGTGGAGCCACCATGCCGAAGGGCTGCCAGGCCACCTGGCGGAAGGGGTGGCCTTGAATGGCGGCACCTGGCTCTGCCAGTCCCGTACACACCCCTTGTAGGGCGGGCTATTGCGAAGAGTGATGAGCGTTTGCTTCCCGTAAAAAAAATAGGGTCACCAGGATCAATGATGGTAAAATAATAGATTTCCCTTCGTCAATCGTCGGAGCGGCCCTCAGGCAGCTCCACGGGGAAAATGGAGGTCCCCTCCCCCCACACTATGCTCTCGCAGGGAACCCTCCAAATCTCTCTAACCGAAGAGGAGGCTTACTTACCTACCTAGCCTACGGGTATAGGGGACATCCCCTCAACCCCTTGTCTGGAGGTGCCTTCGGGCACCTCCCTCTTTCCAGCGGCAGTCCCCCCTTTACTTTCCAAGAGGACTGCCAAGAAAGCCAGCAGGCAGCCCATACCCGACCGCTCCCCATTAAAGAGGAAAACCCCCTAAAGGGAGAGAGGGAAGCCAGGCCCCATCGGTCGCTTCCCTCAAAAGACCTGCTAGCTAGAATATTAAACCTAGTAAGAGTTAAGGCCTGTGCCTCCCCAGACTCGACTTGTGACACCGCTGGCAATGGCACCAGGGATATCCTGGGGGGATGGCGTGGCAACTGGAGGCACCCCCGAGAAAGACATGGTCCTTGAGGCAACTCAGGCTCAGACGGTAGGGCCTTCCATGGGAGCGAATCCGGGCTTGGCGTCAAGCACCGAACTCGAGTCCGCCTCTATGCAAGATCTTCCTCAAACGGCTAGGGTTTACAAGGCAGTACAAGGAGGGAAGGGATCTCCTCCGACCGGTGGCCCTCGACTGCCAGGATCTTTTCCATCTTCTCCATCTCGGACCTTGCTGAGGCCGGTCCATTCGACCTAGGGGTTCCTGGCGGTGGAGGGGAGAAGCGGGTTCATTTATTGCCCTCCTGTCTTAAAAACAAACAAAAAAAGACTAAAAAGACTTAAGGTTCCTCTCCATCCGCAGGGGTTGCGGGGAAGAATAGGTCTGCTGCCACTTCCGTAAGCGACCAAGCCAAGACCGGCACATCCGGTCCCTCTGCCCCCCCCCCTCCCGCCCGTGTGCAGAGCCCCTGTCTAAGACCGAAAGTGCTAGTGCACAGAGCGGAGTCTCGATTACATCGGGGCCCCTCGTTCAGAGATTACCCGGTTTTTCGAGCCAGCTGGCTTCAAACGCTTCCTGGTTATTCGCTCTACTGATGGCACCACGTTGGCTAAGGGCAACATGATCGATCAAAGGAGAGCTTTAGCTAGTGTGATTGGTAGAGAGGCGAAGGTGGGCCGTTTCTCGGACGGGAAACTGTTGGCGAATACGTCGAATCCCTCTGAGGCGGCCATGATTAGTGCCCTTCGGACACTTGATGGCACACCTGTGAGTGTGACGCCACACTCTACCCTGAACTTCGTTAAAGGAGTAATTCATGCCAGGGAACTCGTGGACTACTCCACAGACGACATCACTTTAGAGCTGGCAGACCATGAGGCGGTCAAGGTCGAACGTGTAATGAGAAAACAGGGAAGGTCTTCGAGACCTGTCAAATTCAACTATGACAAGCTCCCTGAGTCGGTGCGTGCCGGTAGGTATTGCTACCGCGTGAAGGCATTCGTGCCACTGCCGCGGAGGTGCTATTACTTCCACCGCTTCGGCCATACTAATCGCTCTTGTTGACGTGCAAAGTCGGGGTTACCCGAAACCTGTGTAAGCTTCTCCAAGGCCACACACGATAAGTCCAAATCGTGTGTGGCCAAGTGTGTTAAATGCGGAGAGCCGCACCCCGTTTCTCCGAAGCAATGTGGTACGTATCTACTTAAAAAGGAAATCCTGGCCGTTCAGGTTGAGGATCTTCTCTCATTTCGTTGGGCTAAGGACTTGGTCCTGGCGCGTCCGGCGCTACCTGGTACGTCCTATGCCTCAATGTTGAAAAAGACACCCGCTGCTCCTTGCCTTTCCAGGCCTACGAGTACGGTCGTTTCCGCGCCCATTCGGAACCCTTATACGGGTTCTACACATCCTGGGCACTCCCCGGGCGATCCCATGGCTAAAACCAGGGCTCTCCCCCCTTCGCCCAGCGTGACTGATCCCTGTAAGGCGAAACGGAGACGGGCCTCCACCGAGTCGTTAATCTCACAGGATGCAACAACCCTAAAGTTGGTCGCCAGGCCATCTTCTGGGGTTCCTAAAGCTGCCTCCCCGAAAGGACAGCAAAATAGGAGCTTCGGCTCCTTCGCCCACGCCCAGTGATGGGCTGGGTGGCTCGGAGACGGTGGTTCCTCGAAAAGAGGGCCTCCCCCCCCGCCTCCAAGGCCACAACGCTGTCCTAAGGTTTCGAAGCAGAGGGAGGAAAAGACTTGCATGACGACCACAACATCTCCCAATAAGTCCTCGAAGGCAACAGCGCCTTCAGCGCATTGTCCGGCCAACAGCGCTCGCAGTTCTACCCCTGGGAAGCGTACGGCCATTCAATGGAATTGCCGCGGACTCCAGGCCAACTGGGAGGAGCTGTGGAGGCTCGTCTCATCCCGTTCCCCGTTAACTATCTTTTTGCACGGGCGCAGTGGTCTGCATTTCAGTAAATGACTGAATTCTCTATCTCAGCCGAGGAGTTTAGGTCGGTAGATGATCCTGTTGAGTTCTTCTCCAGCAACCTCATCGCCGCGGACCTAGCTACTATTTCTAAAAGGTATGGCCGTTTTGCACGCCGATCACTCCCGTGGTGGTCAGCCGAGTGTGAGACGGCCCTCAAGCAGAACACTATGACTACATGCGCTATAAGCACCGCGCCGGACGATTTCACTGTTGGTGAATTTCGACGGGCTAGGGATAGGTTCCGGTATATTTCGAAGCACGCCCGCCGCTCTTCTTGGCAGGCATACGTGTCTTCACTTAACAGGAAGACCCCTTTAGCAGAGTTGTAGATGCGATTCAAAAGGATTCGGAGCAAGTTCTTGCAGAACCCCCCCTCCCGTTCTCCAGGGAAATGGGACCGCAATCTCGAACCCCGCGTCCATGGCGAAATCCTTCGCAAATACTTTCTCCGCATTCTCTAGCCGGGATGCTGCTCCGCCAACATTCAATGCACATCGGGATGTCGTGGAAGGCCGCCGGCTGGACTTTACCTCCAGATGTGGAGAACCCTTCAACGATAGGTTTACTGCGAGTGAGTTGCGTTCCGCTCTTGCTTCGTGCGCGGACACCGCCCATGGTCCAGACGATGTTCCGTACGCCATGCTTCGACACCTTGGTGAGCGAGGCATGGCCTTTCTGTTAGATTTGTTCAACAGGATCTGGGTGGAGGGTCTTCTCTCGGATTCCTGGCGAATCGCTACTGTGCTCGCTGTGAGGGAATCCCCACGTGGAAGATCTTTAGCAGAAAGGAACTCCCATGTGCAGCAAAAGGCCCGGCTACTATCCCCTCTCCCCTTTCACAAGCGGTAGCCTCGAATCGAGTCCCCCACGATTCGCCTTTATGCGGGCTAAAATAGCTCTGCCAGAAGATTCGAGGCCCTTCGAGAGTAGAGCTGTTTCCCGCTAACCCCCAACTTCGGGGAGAGCCTTGTATATAAATAAAGCTCGACTCCCCGGAATACACACAGAGTTGAGAGGTCTCGCCAGAACCAAGAAGATTTCCCCATTGTTCCAAGTCAATTGCTAGCAACAAAGCAAGGTGACAGCTGGACTATTTTGTGTATTTGGAATTAGCCCCAGCCAGGAGGTAATTCCACTGAACGATCGCCCCGAGTGATTTTCCCGACTTCTTTCATCAACTCCTGTCGAAGCCCAACTCATTTCGGTTAGGTGAAATACTCTCCCCTGGACCGGAAGTTACCCCTCCCCCTTGCTTTTGGAGAACCGCCATCACTCCAACCTCCCGTTTTGAAGTTCGAGCGGCCTCACCTCAAGAGCAGAAGACATCCGTAAGCCAACCCCCTCCTCCCTTCAGTAACCCAATTGAGTTAATCTTCCCCCTTTCGTTTATTAATGTAGTTTTGCCCGTTAATTCTCTGAGGTAATTTTACCCTTCAATTCTCTTATTAATTTGTTTGTGTAAATAAAATTCTATTTTCGTACAAGTCTCTTTAAATAACCTTGAACTTTGCCATTGTCCATAATTTGCCTGACCTCGTTGCACTCTCTCATTACTCAGCCCGTCTGAACGCGTGGTTTTCCTTCCCTTTTGTCAGTTCACTTTCAAGCTAGTGGTCATTTTATAGATATAATATAGTATTGATATAATGTAATGTCATACCACGACACTCGCCTTTCGAAAACCGGGAAGAGATCACTCTACTCCGCTGATTTCCGCCCAATCTCTCTAACCTCTTGCGTGTGCAAGTTTATGGAGAAATTAATAACTGTTAGATTAGCCTTTTTTCTGGACAGCGGAGGCCGTCTGTCTTCTGCACAGTGCGGCTTCCGCAAGTTCAACTTCCCGTCGGATACTCTGCTCCCACTGGAAAATACGGTCTGCGAGGCCTTCTTTCGTAGACAGCACTACGCCATGATGTTTTGCGATCTAGAGAAGGCCTATGATACCGCATGGCAATACAGTATCATGGAGACTCTCCACACGATGGGGGCGAGGAAGAGCCTCCCAATGTTTATATCTTAATTTTTGCGATATCGTTGATTCCGCGTACGGGTAGGGGAAGCCCTCCCTGGCCCAATGGAGTAGGAAGAGGGTGTCCCGCAGGGAAGTGTCCTAACTGTCACACTCTTTGCCCTGACCATCAACGAAATCACATCGGTGCTGCCGGAAGATGTTCTCGCTAAGCTCTACGTGGACGACCTTTCGATCTCTGTTGGCGCGGCCCAGATGCCAACTTTGTAGCGTCGACTCCAACAGGCATTGAACCGCGTCTCTCGCTATGCCGAAGCGCACAGGTTTCGGTTTTCTTTGGCCAAGACTAAGGTGGTGCATTTCTGCCGCCATCCACCGCTCTACATTGACCCAGACTTGTTTCTTAATGGGGTACGCCTGGAAGTGGTTAATCGCACCGTTTCCTTGGTCTTGTATTCGACCGACGCCTCACCTGGGGGGCTCATATTTGCAGCCTTAGGGTTTCTTGTACTCTCGCCATGGATATTCTCTGTTCCGTGACGTTCAGCGCTTGGGGCGCTGATAGGGCTACTGCCTTACCCTTTGATTGATCCTTTGTTCGTTCGAAGCTCGACTACGGATGCGAGTTTTATGCATCCGCACCCGAGCGTTTATTGCGGAAGGTGGACTCGCTCCACCACCCCGACCTTCGCTTGGCGACCGGTGCCTTCCGCAATTTTTCAATTGAGAGCTTACTAGTCGATGATGGGGAGATGCCACTCGCTCTACGCCGTGTACAGTGCATCACTCGCCTGTACGCGCGAGCCCGGCGCCTCCCTCAGTCGTCAACAGCTTTCACTGCATCCGCAGCTGATTTCGACGGTGCCTATGCTGCCGAGAGACGCCAGTCCTAGCCTAAGCCCTTTGGGTTTAGGGCTAGGAAAATCCTTCAAGAGCTAAATATAGCTCTCAGGCCGGTGGCGCCCCTGCTTCTGCCCAGGACGCCACCCTGGTGGGTTCCTGGATATGTAGTAGTTGCGAGGAATGATGGCGCCCAAGAGTCCGCAGGGACTCTGCGACCGGACCAGCGTTTCGCTCTTCCTCACACTGACTACATGGCAGCAATACGGGCAACTCTTTGGGCTGCTTGGCAAAGAAGATGGGAGACGGTCGAAGAGAACTTGAAGTTGCGTGCCAATGGGCCTATCTCCCAATGCAGCGAAGGATTCAGGTTGCTTTTTGTCGTCTCCGAATTGGACACACTCGCAGGACGCACCCCCACTTGATGGAGCGCTCGTCAACGCCCTACTGTGAAGACTGCGTTGTCCCCCAGACTGTTCGGCACATTCTTGTTGAATGTTCCAGTCTGTGCAATCTCCGCGAACGTTATCTATTCCGGTACCGGGATGGGTGGGGTCGCTACCGCCTGTCCCTTGTACTCGGGATGAGTTCGTGCACATTGACTGGTGGACTTATAAGCTTTTGGGGGGAGGCCGGCCTTCTTTCCTTTATTTAACTAGTTGGTTTGCGTTTTTTTTCTCATTTTAGTAGGTAGCATGTTCCTGCGCCGGAGGGAGGTTGAGCTCCCCCCGTCGCCAGAGCTTGCTTCCTGCTTATTGCCTATCTTCTTTGTTTTATTTTTATTGATGGTTTTTTATTTGTTTTTTTTTAGCATCCTCTTTTAAAGATGTCTAATATTAGGCAATGTTGAATACAGCGACTAATGCACAAGTAGGCAGTCGCTAGATGAGCTCTTAAAATTAAAAAAAAACAAATCCCTCATTCTCTACTATTTAAGCCAATGTTTGACCTGCCTATTTTTATTCCTTGAACGACTATTTAAGAAGAAAGACGAAAGCTCTCGGAATCGTTTTTTTTTCACTTTACCAACTCCTTTAGACGAAAAAATCCCCTCATACCATGACGCCGTCTCCTCCATGCTTGGCAGACTTTTTAACACATATAGGGTTAATTTCTGTCTGTCATCTACAGCGCGTCTAACAAAGCGTCTGCCCTCAGATCTAACAAAGTTAAATTTACTTTCGTCGCTGAAATGACTTCCTTTAAATATTAAATATTGTTATTATGTGAATATATTCATATAAGATATGAATTTATTTGTATATGTATTTGTTACTTTCGTATAACTACTTATCCGTCTCTGCATTAGTATTTGTAAATACGGTTCCGTGTAATTCTGTTATCAATTAATTTTCCCAACTGTCATTTTTTTTTATAACGCATCAGCGATAGTCATTTATTTGTTTGTGTGACCTCTACTTTTTCTTTCAATCAATATTATTCTTATTCATTCCTCTGTTGTTCGTCCCTTAAAGATGTTGTAATAAATGAATATGCTTGGGACTTCGTTTGTTTTCTTTAATTTCCTATGGTTAAATCTTTGCATATATATATATATATATATATATATATATATATATATATATATATATATATATATATATATATATATATATATATATATATATATATATATATATATATATATATATATATATATATATATATTTATATATATAATATAATATATATTAGTTGCAAGTGAACGACATTGCCATTTACATGGCATTTCAGGGTGGGTCAATGTATCATAACATATGTTGTTAATTTCTATATGCAATTAACTTTATATGAGTTTTAATTTGGCACAGAAATTGAATATTGGCCCTATGTAACGCAAAGAACGTGTCACGAATATTTTGAGCGAAGCAAGCTTGTCTAAAGTGACTTCCTTGAATTCTTCTTCTTCGTCTTCTCTAGAGAGTGTTCGGCCAAATATTTAAGTTATATTGAGAGGAATGTTTCAGAACTTTAAATAATATGCCAAAATTAAATCTTCAAAAAAATACAATCTTATATTGTATCCTTTATTATTAACTACAAATACATATTTAGACCCGATTTAAAGGCAGTGGATGTTTGTTCCTGGTTATTAATTCAGCTCTATATTACTCTATATCATTCTGAGTGCAATTATTGTTTGGCAATAGGTTTAACTGTTAAACTCGTGCCCCAAGTAACCTCTTTGGGCTATTTAGGCTACTTTTCATATAGGTTTAGTTTTTCACTTACCGTCTTTCTAAAACGTTCTGTCGGAAGTGTCTAATTGGTTTTCGCTTTTTTAAATATAAATTTAGGGTAGATGGAGCTGATGAGAGTTATTAGAGCCATCCTTCTCTTCAGTGATTTGTTTTATTAGTTTTATTTTATTCATTTTTTGATTTCCCACTAAATAAACATTCACATTGCATTGCGCAAGTTGCCTTGAATGGCGCTTATTCAACATTGCACACTAAGCATAGAGACATGGAAAGCGCAAATTTATTTGATTTACATATATAGAGAACATGTATAAAATTCAATATCAATGGTATCGGTAGGTAAAAGAAACATATTAGGGTAAAAATTCAGCTAAAAAAAAACCCTCCACAGTATTTATTATGATATGAATATTAACTATGTATTAATTATTAATAGATAAAGGAATAAAAAAATAAAACCAAAATCAAATGAACGCAAACGCTGCCTGAGCTAAATGAATAGAAAAGCAGAAAATTAGACATTTTGGTTGTAGAAGTCGGTTCGTAATCACATAAAAAGGCAGATCATTTATCTGCCTTTCAGATTTATTTTCTTTTTTATAAATGTTTGGCATTAAATTCAGTGGGTAATGTATTATCATTTCTACCAATTTGTTTTTCTTGTCTCATTGTTAAGTTTTTTCGTTAATATTACTATTTGTTTTTGCCAAGATAACATCAGTTTAGATATATGTAAAAAAGATTACGGGCAATGCAACGAAAGACATCAAATCCAAATAGAAGCGCAAAAAAGGGGGGATTCAAATAATAGTGGCATATATGAAATTTATTCAGAAGATATAGGACTGCATTTAAATATAGATGGTATAGGAAATAAGCGATTGAATGTAAATATTGCGAGGGGTTAGGTTTATTAGTATGTGGTAATTACGAAAAATTTGTAAATCTATAATTTCTATCCGACAACTTTAAAACACCAATGGTCCATCAAATTTCAATATCTAAAGAACTTTAGAATTTGTTAATTTTAAAACCAAATGGTATCATTGAGGCATAGCTTTCCTTTTTAACATTCAAGATACATACATTAACTCACTCTGAATGGAATCCATTATACTATCTAGGTGTTTATAATAAGATTAAGAATATTAATGTGTACTTTTTACCTTATATATATATATATATATATATATATATATATATATATATATATATATATATATATATATATATATATACAGTGGTGGCTCGTTGGTATCAATAAGGGTGGGGCCAAGAAAGGATATTATTAGTTAGTTAAGGTAGCAACGATTTTTGTATATTGGCTACCTAGCTATTTAAGTACTATGTATAATTCAGGTTTTTAAATAAATCTCACATACTAACCTTAATTTATTTGTATAAGTAATCAGGTCTTCGGTTCTTCATCTGAGCAAAGGTATTAATCACTCTGCTGTTGTAATCTCCAATTTCGCTTATACAGGGCGACCCCCAAAACACGGGCCCCAACTTTCGATAGGCCTCATTTCTTAATTTCCTGCAAGGATTGAATGAAACTGGGTGATAACTAGTTTATTGTGTTTAAAAACATGATATCAAAAGATGAGAGTTTTGGGGCTTTTCTTCTTTATTTTATGGCACGTGTTCGAGATGACCTCCATTAGCTCTATGCATTTCTTGAGGCGCAGCACAAAGTTGTCCATGACGTCCTTACAAACCGACCGACTAATGGCTCTGATCTCCTCCCTGATGGCTTCCTTGAGTTCCGTGAAGGTTATGGGTCTCCCGGCGTACACTCTGTCTTAAGGTAGCCCCAGAGAAAGAAATATGGGGCTAAGGTCTCGGCTGTGGGGTGCCCACTGAAAATCAGTCTTGGGACTGATCACATGGCCACCAAAGTTCTCTTTCAGCCAATTTCGGGACAGGTTTGAGGTGCGAGAGCTTGCTTCATCCTGCTGGAATCAGAAATTCCCCATAAGCGACGGGAAAAAAGGTCCGCAGCTCCCTCTTGAAGGCTTTTAAGATCTCAACATACCGCTCCTTGGTGACTGCCACTGTCGCGCCAGATTCCCCGAAGAAGAATGGTCCGATGATGCCTCTGGCTGAGATTGCAGTCCATACCGTGCACTTAGGTGAGTGTAGGGGCTTGGTGGATACCTCATTTGGTCTGAAGGTCCCTTAGAAGACATTTGTCTTCGAGTTTACCTATCCTTAAAGATGGAAGTGAGCTTCCTCTGAGGTCCAAAGGAGGTTAAGGAAAGTTGGGGTCTCCTGAATCTCTCCAGTATCTTGACTGCCATAGCCTTTCTCTGCTTGTCAGAGGCTATAATGGTCTGCTTCGTCTGTATTCTGTATGGGTAGGCCTTTACATCCATTACTAGCACTCTCCTGCAAGTCTCATGGGATATACCGAGGGACTGACTTCGCTCGCGAACAGAGCGTTTTGGACTCTCGACCAGCTCAGCTGTACGCTTCCTGGGACGTCCTAAATGGCTTGGACGTTTGTCACTGGCTGCATTGAGGTTCTCCACTGTCCCATAGTTATCGAAGTGGTCCACTCCTCCTGAATTCTGCTCTTGGAGGGGGCTTTTTCACATTTGAACTGATGCACGAAAGTATCCTGCACTTTCTTGAACGAGCCTGTCGTGTAGTAATGTTTGACGCAGTATATTCTTTGCTGGAGCTCCCATTGAGATTTAGTTGTGTCCATGTCCTGCAAAGTAAGGGTGATTAGTGAGTGAATGAATGAAGGATATATCACAAAACGTGTGTGCAGGCCCGTTTTGGGAGGATCACCCTGTATGTACATATATTTCTTATGAATGGATTAGCGTGCGAGACTGTTCAACCGATCTTGTGAAATGGTATTTCGTAGAAAGGTCTTTATGCGCTTCATTGTGCTAAAACATCACTCTGAATCAGCAGTTGAAATTTGTGCCACAAGGACAATTTAGAGCAATTTTGATACTTTAGAGAATGTTTCATTAAAGCTGTTTTCATTTCTGAATTTCAGTAAGTTACTAATGTTTGGAACTTTAGCGAAAGTATCGTTTGCATACAAAACGGATAATTCACATTTTAATTTCTGTAGAGTTTAAAATCATCTGGATTTACTATGGTAAATGAATGAAACATATCTGAAGTTTACTTTTAATTCATCTATAATTTTATTGCACGTTTCTGTTGTACATGATTCCAAATAAGAAAAAAATAACGATGAGGGTTCCCTTTTACGCCTTTTTCTTTGTTGTGATTTTAAATTTTCTATTTATTGGTTTTGATTGGTCACTATTATTGGAATATTCGGACACATTTTCACGCAGGTGGATAATAGGCATTTTAAAATTCTTGAGAGCTTCCTCAGAAGTAAAGCTGTTTGTTTTTCTAAGCTGTAGGATTCCAAAAAGAATATCAACATGTTTGAACATATCATAAAAAAAAATCTAAAAAGAAAATAAATTTTTCATCTTCCAAAATTTTCTTGAATCCAATAGATTCACAAATGCTCTTCTGCTCCCACCCTTCTTCATATATTTATATATATATATATATATATATATATATATATATATATATATATATATATATATATATATATATATATATATATATATATATATATATATATATATATATATATAATGTTTGAAAACTAATGGTACATACTTTGACAGTAGGTATAAAAACCCAAAAGAAGGACTTTTACAAGAATAAGTAAAAGTCTAAAGATCCATCGTTTTCGAGATATCGAATCGTAAAGATTGGAGGTCTCTAGGAATATTTCTTACCTTCGGCATTATCCTAGATCCTTAAATATAGCAACAGTTGTTTACTTTAATGGTCGTCTGCTATCAGTGAATATTGTAAAATAGCTCCGACAATATGAATTGCTTAACAAATTCTGAAATGGTAGATATGCACATGCCATATGGTCCGGCGAATGGCAATGCTAGATTGGCTCCGCGATTGTATGCAGAGCGTTTTCCCAACCGTCATTTGCCTGATCATCGCGTTTTCACCTGGGTGCATCAACGGCTGCGAGATACTGGCAGTTTTCAGGTAAACAGAAGAGAAGTGGGGGTCGCCGTGGGTGAGTTACCGCTGAGAACGAAGAGCGGATACTAAAACATTTTAATACAAACCCACGTACAAGCACTCGGGCCGCGGCAAATGCACTTGCAATGCGTTATCACTCAATAGTATGGCAAACACTCCATGATAACAGCCTCTACCCGTACTATTTCCAGAGAGTACAAGAGTTCCTTCCAGCCGACTTTAACCCTCGTGAACGGTTTCCACGTTGGCTCATGAATAAGACCATTAAAGATAATGAGTTTCCAAAGTATGTGCTCTTCACTGATGGAGCTACTTTTACGCGCGGTGGTGTGTTTAACACATACAACTTACACATGTGGCAGAATGTAAACCCTCACGCTGTGTATCAGAGCCACCACCAACACCGGTTCAGCGTTAATGTGCGGGCTGGTATTATTGGTACCAATTTGGTTGGCCCTATGTGCTTCCACCGCATTTAACAGGACATCACTATACAGTATTTCTACAGGAGGTATTGCCTGACCTTCTGGACGATGTGCCTTTGGGTATTCAACGTCAAATGTTGTTCCAATATGACGGCGCTCCAGTGCATGGCTCAAGGAATGTGCGACAATATCTAGACCGTACTTTTCCCAACAGTTGGATAGGACGATTTGGGCCAGTGCCATGGCCAGCGAGATATCCAGATATGACACCTTTGAACTTCTACCTATGGGGCCACATAAAGAGTCTAATTCATGAAACCCCAGTGGAGACAGATGGATCTTGTTGGGAGGATAGTGGACGCTGCAGGACTCATTGCGGATAATCCACGAGTGTTTGATCGTGTTCGGGAAACGCTTCTGCGTAAGGTACCAGCCCTGCATTGACGTACATGGAGGACATTTCGAACACCTATTGTAATTCCAATTCCATAATAAAGTATGTACTCAAATATGTTTCCCTCACCTACTACTCTGGGGAATGCCCCCACCAGAGTTAGTTAAACCATACTCAACTTTACGATTCGATATCTCGAAAACGATGATTTTTGGAGATTTACTTATTCTTGTAAAAGTCGTTCTTTTGCGATTTTATACCAACTGTCAAAGTATGTACCATTAGTTTTCGAACACCCAATTAACGTACAACTTCAGCCTGAAACCATACTCCCGACATCTCAGCGTCTCCGAGTTGACCACCGTTAAAAGAAGCACCTTTTCAAACTTCTATTTTCCTTTGCCAGAGAACTAGATCAGAAAGACAAATAGTCAGACATTTCATTTCATTTCATTTATAATAAAAGATAGGGAAAAGTGTGTGGGATAGTATGAGCGGAAATAGTTAGAAAAAGTGGTATTTTATTAGAAGGGTTTGTGTGCCAGTACGTCTGGCAATATCTTCATTTGGGCTTCTTTTTTCTTTCATGTTTCTATTGAGCATAATAGAAGCATTCAAGCCTTTGTTTTTGAGTTTGCGTTTTCATACTACATGTGTGTTTCATATGCTTCTTGATTAGCCTTTTTCGTGTCCTTTTTGGATCTTTTATTCATTTTGTTAGTTATTTCTATTCTTTAACTCTTTGTATTTAATTTGTCCACTACAGATCTTTTTATTTACTTTTTAGGTTTTTTTAAATTTATTTTTTTATTGTTTTTTTATTTTTTTTAAAGGTATACATGATATCATGTATGAAATTGTTGATCAGGTTGTCTTATTTGAGTTTTAGCGTTTTTCCGGAGGTATGTTTAACTATACAGTGGCACAATATCCTCCTGCGTACGCAGTTGGCTGTTGCCGAATTCACGTCGGTAGTGTCTATTACAGTGGTCGAGTTCGGGTAGTCTTATGCTTTAAAGAACTTCTTCCGGTATGTATGCGTAGATCTTTGTCTATACAGCCTTTGCTCTATTATTTAGGGTCACGTTTAGGGGTTCGATCCCAGTGAGATTGTGAAGTGTGCTTGAGGGGATGTAGTCCAGTAGACTGACATTAAAAATGTATCTCATTGCCTTGATCTGCACCGCTTGTGCCATTTCTAGTTGAGTTTGGCTTGCCATGGGTAGATGAATGACAGGGTACAGCAAGATCGGTCTCACTAAGCTCATGAATAGTTTTCTTTTGTTTGGGGGGGGGGATGCCTTGAATCTGTAGAGGTATTGCAAACTTCTCTTGGCCTGCTCTATCTTCTCTTTAAGATGATTGCAATAGCCTCTCATTGTGATTTTAAGTCGAAGGGCCCGAGCTTCATGGGTATACGGGTATAACCCATCCCGGAATAATATATCTGCTGTTTTATTACGTCCTATAGGAAGGACTTTGAATTTCTCCACATTAGTGCGTATCTTGGTGCGATTTTCGTAAGTATTAAGGTTATTTATTTCGCCTGCAGTCCTGCTCGCGATGTCAGCTGGGTTTCGATAGTCGTTGTTTATCACCTGTGATATGTCGTCAGCCAGCTGGACATATAAGATGTAGTCATGGGTAGGCGAAGGGAGGTCGCACGTATATAATGTGTATAGAGTTGAGCTTAGACAACCTCCCTGAGGTACCCCGGCTTTCATGGAAAAGAGCTTTCCTTCGAAGTCATTTATCTTTATAACTGCCTCCCGGTCTTCAAGATAGTCACATAGGAGCCTTGTGATGTTTGTTTCCATTCCCAGATCCCATAACTTCTTTTTCAGTCCTGTGGTCCATACTTTGTCAAACGCCGATGTTACGTCTCTGAGCACGACATCTACGTTCTTGTTCTCAGCCTTTGCTATAGCAATGTATTCGGTCATCAGGGCAAGAGCTGTTTCCGTGCCAAGTTTTCTGCGGAAGCCATGCTGCTGCACGTTGTAGAGGTCCTTTTCGTCCAGATAGTTCATCAGCTTCTCGTTAATCAGCTTTTCGAACAGCTTCCCTATGAACTCAAGTAGGGATATCGGCCTGTAGCTCTTGACTTCACCTTTAGGCTTGCCTGGCTTTGGGAGGAAAATCATTCTAGCTCTTTTATGTAAGTCAGGCAGGCATTGAAGAGGTTTAGTATTAACATATTGATGTTTGCTGGGGCATTCATTAGATGGGCTTTAGTGATACTCGAAATCCCTGGAGCCTTTTGTTTGAAGCTTTTTTAGGGCTGCTTCAAACTGTTCTAGGGTAAAAGGTCGTCCTTCTTCTGTCGCCCGTCGAGTAACGTCCACATAGTGGAAGGGCGTTAGGACTGGTCCTCGCTCCTCTAAACTTGATAAGACTTCTTCCTCATATTCCATGTCAAAGTCCACGTTTTCATCCTCTGCGATGTCGAATTTCTTTTTCCAATGTTCCCTAAATTGATGTTCGATAGCTTGATCATCGGTGATTTTTATTCCGTCAATTTTGATGGCAATGTTTGGCTTGGTGGGAAGAGTACCACTCAACCTTTTGACCTGGGACCAAAACTTCCTGGGGTTGCCTTCCGTGCCCATCCTTTCAATGTTCTGTTCCAGATCGTCTTGGATTTCTCGCTGATTAGGAGTTTAATCTCCAAGTGAAGGTTCTGGAACTCCCTATAACGATCAGCTGAGTTACCGTATTCATTTATTTCCCGAACTAGTTCCTCTCATCTATTTTTCCTTTGAATAATGTCCGCGTCCCACCGTGGTGCCGGGAGAGTCTTGAACTCTACCCTAGGGATGGCCACTCTGTTCGCCTTCGTTATTTTGTCTATGATTTTTTCCAGATTTCTGTCGAGGTCTTCAAGCGTAGATTTGTCCAACTGTTCCTCCTGGTGTTCTTGTAGGATTCTTTTGTAGTCGTCCCAGTTTGCCTTGGGCAAACATCTACAAGTTGGGATTCTGACCTGTATAGGGGATGTCGAAATAGTAGTTATTATACTAATATGGTCTGACGGAGTATAAGGGCCTGGAACCGCCATGTGATTCCAAACAAAATTAGCATAGGTGAGGATGATATCAGGTGTTGTGGAGGATCTTTCTGTTGGGTACGTGGGGAACTCTGGGCCAACTCTCTGTACCACGATTCGCTCCATAAGAAGGCTCAGGGAGGCTCCTAATGCATTAAATGTCGATGCATAACCTGCTTCCTCACAACGAGCATTAAGGTCGCCGATCAGGATGGCAGAGTTGTTCCTTCTGAATAGATGCAGGAAATTGGGAATAGGAAGGTATGAACGACTTGGGGGTTGGTACCCCACGGCTATAACAAGGTCGTCGATGGTCGTACTAATCTTAATTGCAAGGTATGATTCCTCCAGGTTGGTGATCTCTTTGTACTTAATACCCTTGCGCACGGCTAATGCAACACCGTCGAATCTTTCGCTAGTGTGGCTGGTCGTAATGGTGTTATAGTTGTATATCTTAACGGGATTATTATCTGCATTAAGGCCATGCTCAGAGATTAGGACTATGCCCGGGTCAATTCTCTGATGAAGTTATTGTAGACATTTTTTTTGCCTTCACAGCCATTAACATTGAGCGAACAGATCTTTATTCTATTGATAACTCTCGTGTCGTATGCCATATTATTCTCCTTGGATGTTTTGTACTTTCGTTGGTTCTTTTCGTGCAGGCGATCTCACTTTTAAACTGGTCATGAAAGAGATTGAAGCATGACTCAGGGCATAATTCAATGCTGCCATCCCTTAATGCTGAGAGTAGGTCTTCTTCATTGGTGTCACAATCATAATCTCACATAAATATTCCTCTGACCACTCCTTCGACGATATCCTTCACTTTTGTCAATCTTGGTAGCGGAGCCGATGGTGAGGCATGGATCTTTAGGTTAAGGTCTATGGTTTTAGGTTTAGATGCGGATTGTGTGCTTTCTTTTTCGTTCTTGTTCAGTTTACTCGTCTTTTGAGATATATTTTCTCTCTGGGTTTGTTGTTCAATTCCCATCCTTTCGGATGTTACGCAGGTATTTCGCTTGTTTAGACGAGGTTCCCTTGATCTCGATCTTTTTCTTGGTGTTAGGTCAGATTTGTTCCGTGTTTGAGTTTGGTATAGTTTGCATGATGGGAGGTTATTCGGGAACCACATAGGTTTCATCCCGTTTTGAATCAGCATACGGTTTAGTTCAGTGGCGTAGCTACCAGGTTTGGCTATATTCACAAAGTGTGCATGGATTACGCACATAACCAAATCCAGGTTCATTGACAGGTCTAGCTGGAGTAGCGTTTTATCTTTTTCTTGATTTTTGGCCGCCTGTGCGTAGCTGGTATTTGCATTGCGAGTTTTCTCCTCTTGTATATTTCTTTTCTTTTCGTTGACCATATTTTTATTTATGGGGGAAGACATTGAGAAGGTGCGGTGGGGACCATCACAATTGAGGCATCTCTTGTTACCTACATTTGGGCACTCTTTCCAGGTGTGTCCGGAACAGGCGCACTTTGAGAACACTTTGCCTTGAAATTTGCAATCTTTTGTCGCGTGCTTTTCTAAGGCATAACACGAGAAGCAAACTTGTACTGATACAAAAATTTCCCTCTCGATACACGATGCAGATATCTTAGTGAAGAACATTATTAGGCCAGCTTCGTGTGCCTTAGAAGCCATCTCAGATGTCTGGAAGGTAGCCTTGAAAAGGTGAGTATATTCCCCTCCATCCCGGTTTTTAAATTTATAGATTTCGTCCACCTTCGCCCAGTTTTGTTTTCCTTCTATTTCCGTCTTGATTTCTTCTGCGCTATGTGATCCAACCCAGGGATCCAAGCGACGACAGATGATAGATCTTTGGGCAGATACGTGAGGTGGGACCTTTGGTGATAGATGAATCTCGTCGAGTTTTGTGCGGGATCTCACGCTGAGAAGATTGTCAACATCTTGGTTGCTATCGCAGATCGCCAAGTAGCCATAGGACTGATTTACCAAGTGACATAATGCAACTCCTATTGCAACAAAGATTGTCTCGAAAACCTTCGCCCTCTGGAGTTTGGGACGGTGCTCTTTTACCCAGAGCGGGATCCTCTTCTCATCCCTGGGGTCGTCCATGACGGCCCGCTGGGGGAGCTTCTTCTTCACGTGTCCTACTAAGCTCCTATTCGAGAAATTTACCTATTGTTGTCGGCTCGTTCCACTTTGTTCTGCCCTACCTATACTAAAATGTCTAAGCAGGGCCCACCTGCCGGTCCTGTCCACTCTGCCGCTTACTGGGGCCCCCTTCTTCGCGCCCCCTGTAGGGCTTCCTTTCGAGGTTCAAACACGACAGAAACCGGTGGTCTCTACAAGCCTCAACTAGCTGAGTAGTTATTAGGAACGAGGTATGCTGCTGAGGTATGGATAGAAACAAAATCCAAGGTGAGAGACGGCGTCCTCCGAAGAATATTCCTTGCTCGCTCACGCCCGTGCGCGCGTATACGCCCACGCACGCGTATACGCCCACGACACTACACGCGAGTAGCAATAAGGTCAGTGGTCTTGATGCGTAGAGGCGTAGAGGATTTCTTCACCTACTTCCAATCTTGAATGCTGAATAGTGAAAATGTAAGACTTCGTAAAATCTTCACCTACTTCCAATCTTGAAAGCTGAACAGTAAAAATGTAGGATTTCATAAAATCTCTTGATGAGCGTTGAGTATCTCTGTCAAGCGATGAGCAGTCATTTTTTTCAGACAATCTGAGCCTTCCAATTTTATATGTTTCTTGTAGCGCTTAGTTTGCCCTTAAGAATTTTCCGCGCCCTGATTGGCCATTTTTTGTAATACTTATGTTCACGTAGAAAGACTATATATAGTGTAGCAATTTGTGAATAATTCCATTTCTGCCCATTCCCTGAAGATGACCTAACATGGTCGAAAGACGTCTAGGAATAAATAATGTCATTCGCGGATGTTTTTTCTCGCCTCGAAGACCCCTGGAAAAAACTTGTAAGAAATATTAAGAAAATACAAGTTAAAATTAATAACGCTGCCACAGCTGTGGGCTTCAATAGTGTATATATATATATATATATATATATATATATATATATATATATATATATATATATATATATATATATATATATATAAGGTGTCCCAGAAAAAAAGTTAACCGTACTTTGAATTTCTATAACTCAAAACCTATTAGAGATTTTTGAGTCCAGCCTAACAAAACAAATTTACCAACTATTTATCTGTCGATTCTGGAAATTTCATTAAATTCCCTTTTACGATACTGATACACTAATGGGTTTAGTGGAGGCGATCAAAATTATGTTTGCGCAAGGAAGTAAAGTAAGGAAACTTCGAAGTTTAAAATCAAAAATTATATTTAAATCAATTTTTAACAAAAACACCTCTTCATATGGGTAATACAAATTCATTTTTTTAATTTTCTAAGCACCGTTTCCTTCCACATGTTCTCCACTTCTTTCCAAGCACAGTTGCGCCTTTGATCGCATTGATTGAACAACTTTTTTGATTAACTTGCGATTTTCCTTTAGTCCATTGACTCCATGCGTGATACTATCTCTTAACTGGTTGATGCTTTGTGGTGGAGTAGAATACACTTTATTCTTTAGATATCCCCATAAGAAATAATCGCACGGTGTTAAGTCAGGGTATCTTGGGGGCCATTCAATTGCATGATTTAGCGCGCCAATGCGGTTGTCAAAGGTTTCTCTTACTTTTGTTCTTACAGCAAGCTGTCTATGAGCTGGTGCGCCGTTCTGAATCCACCAAAGTCTATTGAATTAATTGACATAAATCTGGCGGATTTCCCGGAAGATCCTTTCGATGATCATGCTCAGGTAGGCAGCACCATTCAAGGGATTCTCGTAAAACAATGGGCCGATAAGATAGCCAGTTTCGCATATTCCGATCCACAGAGACATTTTCCGCTGACAAATACGTGTGTCAAAGTTGAATGCTAGGGGGTGGTTCAGCGGTGCATATTGCCGAATATTATGGCTAATTACCTTTTCATTCATGAAAAAGGCTGCCTCGTCCCCAATCACAATGTTTTCAAGAAACGAGCAGGTTTATGGAGAAGCCATTCGACAAATTGTCTACGACGAGGAACATCAGTTTCAAGAAGCTGGTTCTTGCATGCATCTTATAGGGATGCCATTTTAAGTCATGTTTATGAATGCGGTTAAATGATGACCTTAACAATTGTAACCCATTCTTTCTGACTGATAAATGTCGATTTTGAAGAAGCGTCATCTGAAAATTTTCGATATTTTTTGTTGTTCTTATGGTTCTCATGCGACCCGAACGACCTTTATTTAAATTTAGGCATGTTCCTTCATGTTGGTATTTGCGAACATTTTCCCAAATTGTGGGTTTGCTTGGTGGGTGCCTACCTGGAAAAGGTTGTTCAAATGAATCTTATACTTGTCTAATCCTGCCAGTCTTAATAAAGTTTGTGACTACAAATACGCGTTGATCTTTTTGTTAACTGCATGATTAAAAAGGTTCTACGTAAGTAAACTTTTAACTAGAAACGCTTTGATTTGCTTAGTAAGCAATAATGACAAGACCATACCACAGCGTAGCTGAAAAACTACTGTAAAATTGCCTAGGCTTTGCTTGAAGAATCGCACAGTGACCTAGGCTACCGAGGCTCCCTACGCTTCTCTTGAAAGTGCACGGTGGCCTAGACTTCCTAGGCTTCGTTTCATTATTTTACCTCCTTGCGCAAACATATTTTTGATAGCCTCCACTAAACCAATTAGTGTGTGAGTTATTCTAATTCAAAGTACGGTTAACTTTTTTCTGGGACACCCGGTATATATATATATATATATATATATATATATATATATATATATATATATATATATATATATATATATATATATATATATAGCAGAGGCGACTCAAGGTCATCAGCGTCACTCGGGCTCATCACAGATTTCGTATAAGACACATGTATAAAAGAAGGTATGAGACGTAATGCACACTGCAGTCTTATTATGTGCACTGATAATTTAACAATAAGACACAAATATAGTTTTAATATAAAAATTACTCCCTTCATTTATACATGAGCTTCAGTCGTCTTGGTTTTATGCCGAACTCGTATAATATCCTGTCGTGCATCTCCTTTTTCTTGTCCAAGTCGTTCAAAAAGCAATATTTCTAGCCTCAAATGGCTTATTTTTTTATCTAGCACTATGTCTTTCTCCATTTCTAAGTTAAGGATAAAAATAAAGCAACTCTGCCAAAACACAACTGATCTTTACACACAGAAGCCCAGAATAACAGCAATCAAATAACGACAGCGGCTTGCACAACGAACATTAGACACAGACCGATCTGACTGTTGCATGTACTGTACTCTTGACAAGAGATGCCGTTAGTCTTTAACACCTACCAGGGTCGTTCGTATTAGCCCGAGTTGCTGGAGAATTTTTCGTTCCTTTAAGAACAGAGGCGTAGGAGGTGGGGTTTATTAGGGGAGGGCAACACCAAATTTGCCCAAATTTCAGAACGCCCCTCCGAGGGTTTTTTTTCAAATTGCCATATATTTGTGTAATGAACACCAAACAGCCTTTAAATTATGTACAGTAGGTACGAATCTTCAGAAGTTTAGCAAAACCACGTAGCTACTATTCTATTCTTCATTCATGCCCGAAATCTAAAAATGAATACCGGTATTTTAGTCTAGCATATTTACAAATATAGTCAATAAAGCATGAATGAATATGGGCATATATATTTACTGATATATATGCCAAAGTAGGTGTAGTTGTGTACAAAAATCGCACTGAATGACTGAGGTGATATAATCTAGTAACTAGACTATATATAGTATACGTTGTTTGGATTGTAATTTATTCTATGTAGGTCAAATTTCTAAAAATATCTCAGTAAAAATTAAGCAACATCAAAATGCAGTATCTAAGGGATATACAAATAATGCTTTGGCCGTCCACAGGCTAAAAATGTGTCACCAGATTAACTGGTCAAAAACAGATACCATAATGCATGTAAATGATTTTATTAGCAGAAATATCTTTTAATCGTTCCTAATCTCCAGCAAAAAGGAGAGAAATATAAATATTAGCCCCGGTTTGTTTTCTTTAGATCCAGTCCTATCTTTCTTCCTCAAATCAAACTTATCAGAGGTCATAAAAAAATCTTACCTTATAGGGAAAACATTGCTTAGTATAAATACAGGGTGTCTCTATTTTATAAACCATTGTGAGTTTGAAAATGTTATTAAGATAACGAAAGTACTAGCTCCAATCAATCTATCTTTTTTCCCTACGTGGTACAACCACATATATATATATATATATATATATATATATATATATATATATATATATATATATATATATATATATATATATATATATTGCGTCATGTTTCACGTTTTTGGAGTACATTTAAGTTGACGGCTTGTGTCGGGGTAAACACAATGGGGGACTACACTACAATGATCCTGAGTTTCATTAAATTGGGGCGGGTCTGGGGGGCACAGCCTCCCCAGTATATAATCCTAATTGTTTATAGAATAATAATTTGAAAAGGACTCAAACGCGCATGAATATTCCGACCGAGTGAACGATAATATTTACAAACAAATTTTTTTCCGGCCGGGCTGCTAATCTACATATTTACCAAAGCATTCACCTCTGTAACGTCAGGACATTATAAAAATTAGGATTATATACTGGGGGGCTGTGCCCCCCAGACCCCCCTAATTTAATGAAACTCAGGATCATCGTAGTGCGGTCCATGCATCGTGTTTACCCACCCATGAGCCGTCCCCTATAAATGTACTCCAAAAACGTGAAACATTTTGGAACACAGACAAAATAGTACATCTTATCGGCCGGGCCGCTCATCTACATATTTACCAAACTTAAGATCATTGTAGGGTGGTCCCCCTATTGTATTTACCCCCCATATGAGCCGTCCCCTTAAATTTACTCGAAAAATGTGAAACATATTGGAACACAGATGAAATAGTTTATGTCCCATCGTTCCAGCCACCAATCTATATATTTACCTATTTAAGTTAATCTACTCACTAATGTGAGTGAACATATGTATGCTTTGGATGCATTGTATTTTATGATGGATGCTCGCTTACACTCGATTCTCGCTATACTTTTGTGACTGTTGCTTGGATACTTTATTCTTGTTTTTTTTGCACTGATGAGTTGATTTTGGTTATGCTTTGTTTATAACCCATTTTTTCCTTAAATACCTCACCTTCATCAATGTCCCATAATGTTTATTGCACTTTTTTATTTTTTTTGCTATTCTATGTTGCATAATTTTACTTATGTGGGGTACATTTGGCTTTCTGGTCAACTGTATGTAGTGAAGACCGGTGCCCACTCAGGCCCCAGCTTTTTTGTTTTCATTTCACCTGCCCTTTGCTGTCTTGTCAGACCCCTCTTCATTCTTCAGTTTTTCTAACCAGAGGAAGAGCTGAAGACTTGCTAGAAGCTTTTAATGAAAGGGTATCGAATCTTGACCAATTAAAAATTGTTCAGGTATCAATGGACGGCCCGAACGTTAACCATAAGTTTCTGAGGCTGTTGAATGCTGAACGAGGTGGCAATTCTCCTCTACTTGATTGTGGCACATGCTCATTGCATGTAGTTTCTGGCAGCTTCTTCAAGTAACTAGACTATATATAGTATACGTTGTTTGGATTGTAATTTATTCTATGTAGGTCAAATTTCTAAAAATATCTCAGTAAAAATTAAGCAACATCAAAATGCAGTATCTAAGGGATATACAAATAATGCTTTGGCCGTCCACAGGCTAAAAATGTGTCACCAGATTAACTGGTCAAAAACAGATACCATAATGCATGTAAATGATTTTATTAGCAGAAATATCTTTTAATCGTTCCTAATCTCCAGCAAAAAGGAGAGAAATATAAATATTAGCCCCGGTTTGTTTTCTTTAGATCCAGTCCTATCTTTCTTCCTCAAATCAAACTTATCAGAGGTCATAAAAAAATCTTACCTTATAGGGAAAACATTGCTTAGTATAAATACAGGGTGTCTCTATTTTATAAACCATTGTGAGTTTGAAAATGTTATTAAGATAACGAAAGTACTAGCTCCAATCAATCTATCTTTTTTCCCTACGTGGTACAACCACATATATATATATATATATATATATATATATATATATATATATTGCGTCATGTTTCACGTTTTTGGAGTACATTTAAGTTGACGGCTTGTGTCGGGGTAAACACAATGGGGGACTACACTACAATGATCCTGAGTTTCATTAAATTGGGGCGGGTCTGGGGGGCACAGCCTCCCCAGTATATAATCCTAATTGTTTATAGAATAATAATTTGAAAAGGACTCAAACGCGCATGAATATTCCGACCGAGTGAACGATAATATTTACAAACAAATTTTTTTCCGGCCGGGCTGCTAATCTACATATTTACCAAAGCATTCACCTCTGTAACGTCAGGACATTATAAAAATTAGGATTATATACTGGGGGGCTGTGCCCCCCAGACCCCCCTAATTTAATGAAACTCAGGATCATCGTAGTGCGGTCCATGCATCGTGTTTACCCACCCATGAGCCGTCCCCTATAAATGTACTCCAAAAACGTGAAACATTTTGGAACACAGACAAAATAGTACATCTTATCGGCCGGGCCGCTCATCTACATATTTACCAAACTTAAGATCATTGTAGGGTGGTCCCCCTATTGTATTTACCCCCCATATGAGCCGTCCCCTTAAATTTACTCGAAAAATGTGAAACATATTGGAACACAGATGAAATAGTTTATGTCCCATCGTTCCAGCCACCAATCTATATATTTACCTATTTAAGTTAATCTACTCACTAATGTGAGTGAACATATGTATGCTTTGGATGCATTGTATTTTATGATGGATGCTCGCTTACACTCGATTCTCGCTATACTTTTGTGACTGTTGCTTGGATACTTTATTCTTGTTTTTTTTGCACTGATGAGTTGATTTTGGTTATGCTTTGTTTATAACCCATTTTTTCCTTAAATACCTCACCTTCATCAATGTCCCATAATGTTTATTGCACTTTTTTATTTTTTTTGCTATTCTATGTTGCATAATTTTACTTATGTGGGGTACATTTGGCTTTCTGGTCAACTGTATGTAGTGAAGACCGGTGCCCACTCAGGCCCCAGCTTTTTTGTTTTCATTTCACCTGCCCTTTGCTGTCTTGTCAGACCCCTCTTCATTCTTCAGTTTTTCTAACCAGAGGAAGAGCTGAAGAGTTGCTAGAAGCTTTTAATGAAAGGGTATCGAATCTTGACCAATTAAAAATTGTTCAGGAATCAATGGACGGCCCGAACGTTAACCATAAGTTTCTGAGGCTGTTGAATGCTGAACGAGGTGGCAATTCTCCTCTACTTGATTGTGGCACATGCTCATTGCATGTAGTTTCTGGCAGCTTCTTCAAGTAACTAGACTATATATAGTATACGTTGTTTGGATTGTAATTTATTCTATGTAGGTCAAATTTCTAAAAATATCTCAGTAAAAATTAAGCAACATCAAAATGCAGTATCTAAGGGATATACAAATAATGCTTTGGCCGTCCACAGGCTAAAAATGTGTCACCAGATTAACTGGTCAAAAACAGATACCATAATGCATGTAAATGATTTTATTAGCAGAAATATCTTTTAATCGTTCCTAATCTCCAGCAAAAAGGAGAGAAATATAAATATTAGCCCCGGTTTGTTTTCTTTAGATCCAGTCCTATCTTTCTTCCTCAAATCAAACTTATCAGAGGTCATAAAAAAATCTTACCTTATAGGGAAAACATTGCTTAGTATAAATACAGGGTGTCTCTATTTTATAAACCATTGTGAGTTTGAAAATGTTATTAAGATAACGAAAGTACTAGCTCCAATCAATCTATCTTTTTTCCCTACGTGGTACAACCACATATATATATATATATATATATATATATATATATATATATATATATATATATATATATATATATATATATATATATATATATATATATATATATATATATATATATATATATATATATATATATATATATATATATATATATATATATATATATATATATATATATATATATATATATAAAAGAACAATTGGCTTTTAATGTAGACAATGTTTCTTCTTGGGCAAATTAAAAAGAAGTGTTTTTTTTTGTAGGGCTATTGCGATTGCGTCATATTCTATTATATATAATTTTAAAGGTAATTTCGAAGTGCAGGGGCTTCTCATCCCACACCCCCACAATTCCCCCTCCCCCTTCGTAATATTCCCAATTCGAAAGCCTAACATTAAATTCAAATTCATAAGGCGATTGCTAAATGTCTTTAGGCCTCTAGTTTTTCTACCGCGTTCCTTGATTTAAGACATATAATGCTCAGCCCCGAATGCTATTTAAATAAATCATATTTCCTTTAAAATTGATTAATATGATATGTTCATATCACATTTTAATTCAGAAAAAAATTCACTTCAAAATGATATATAATAGACTATAATGTGATTCAAAATTCATAATGTGTCTCCCAAGATGGTGACCAATCTATTTTCCGCCATAACATCATAATTATAAATTTGCCCACATTAAGTAGTAGAAATATTTATAACAAAGGGCCCACAAGATTGGCGGGTGGGCATAAACTCAACATTAACCAGAAAGCGTCCACAAGATACCTAAGTACAGTTGAGCGTCCCCTAAACCTTCAAGGTTAAGAAAAGCGCCCCCATAAAATTCCAAGTTAAGATACGCGCCCCTAAAGTCGGTTAGGTTAGGTTAGTTAGTGAAATACATATTCTGCTAACATAACATTTTATAATCTCCGTCTCAAATCCTAATCTCATTAGAATCTCTCGATTTAACCACCTTGCAGGCTTCTTCATGAAGCAGCATCCTCTTAAAAAAGGACCGTATATGCAAACTAGTTCATATTAATTTAAACCAATTAAAGTCATCGGTTTGCTATTTATGTTGTTCTTTAAATTTGATGGATAGTGAGATAAAATGGTACTATAAGCCATTTTATTTATGGCGCTCTAAAATAGAAATACAACCACGTGCATTGGTAGTTTTAAATAGTACTGTTAACTGTATTGGAATTGTAGGTGCCAAATATCATGACGCACTCAAATGTTCGTCCCAGGTCCTTTTTTTTATTATTAAAATTAAATTATTTAGCAAACAAAAGAAAGTTTTCATATTGTATAGTGCTGAAATGTCCCCTAGAATTAGAAAGTTAAACCATGATGCTAAGCTGTTTACTTAGTGATAATACAAACGTAGAAACAATTAGGCAATAAATGACCTTTCCACGAATTATAGTGTCCCGCTCACACCAGGACTATCTCAATTTTTCTTCTATTCTATTGTCATTAGCGCATACACACTTTGACTTTTGTCCGAACATTCTCCTTCTGCACTCTGGCACCCGTACATTTCTATTATTGCGTGTTGAACAATATATTTTGAGTAAACTATATAATCTGCGTTATGTGAAAAATAAAGTGATCTGGCCGCCTTTTTGGTTTAAGTCAGTCATTCGAAATAGAAAAGTTTGATTGAAATGGCATAATTTTTTATTCCTCAGCTATGGTCGAATTTTTGACGCAAATAATATTGCATCATAGTGTTTATGACCCAGGGAGGTAATAAATTCGTAATTAATGCCTGGAAATTGCCTATAAAGTAATCCAACTCTCCCATTTAAATTTCCTTCAATATTTAATACTTTTGCATTCGGTAGATATAATGAAGGCATGATATTAATAGAAAAAGCTAAAATATCACAAAACTGCCAGGCTGATAAAATGCAACAATAAGAATATATTATAGAAATGAAAATTAAAGATTATGAAATCTATTACAATGACAAGTGTTCGAGGATTTTTTTCTGGCACGAACCAATAGGAGAAATGGATGCAAATCAATGAGAGAAATAGTAATTATTGAGCATTTTTTGTGTTATTATCCTAGATTGCACGGCATTAGATTGGAAAGTCAATACTACATTGATGAAAAAGCCTTGATAAATGCAATTTTATTATTGTATAAAACTCTGAGCAAAAAAGATCAAGAAAAACAGTCATACTATTCAAAATGTGGAAAATGAGAAAAAATAAATAATTTAATTTAATCTAAAATATCCTATTATGCATTGATACTGTGTATAATTTTATGATAAAGACTACAAAATGAAAATGAACCTAATTAGTAATAATGTAATGTGATATTTTAATATAATAATGTATTATTGGCTCTTTAACTAACACAATTGAAAACAAACAACATTACAGGGTGTCTACTGCCCTTGAAATCCTTGAAAAGCCCTTGAGTTTATTTTTTGCCCTTGAAATCCTTGAAAAGTCCTTGAATTTTATGAAAAAGGTAGATGGACCTTGAATTTAAAAAAATAAATCATTGAGTGATTGTTTAAATAATTTAGGTAAATAGTAATATTTAAGGGTAAACATGTAGATTGGCGACTCAGCCGAAAAAGTGGATTTTTATTTGTTTATATTTTGATCACCCCTGCCTGAATATTCATCCACGTTGGAGTCCTATTTAAAATATACCCAGTACCATTTTTTTTTATAAAAATGCCAGAAACTAACCAAATAAAAAATGCTATACTTGGGAGCTGTGCCCTTCAGATGCCCCCCCAATTGATTGAAACTCAGGGTAAACATGTAGACGAGTAGCCCAGCTGGAAAAAATTATTTTGTGTAAATATTATCGTTCACCCGAATCAATCATTTCTGACATCATACCCCGCCCCCAACATAACATAACATAACATAATCACATGGATGACAAAAACCACAAGGGTCTATCAAAGGTCATCCGCCTCCGTCAAAACCCACCCACAAAAAGCACCATCACCAGGGGAAGACAAAATCAAAGTCCCCCACAATATAATATAACAGATGACAAAAGCCACAAGGGCTCATCATAGGTCATCCGAGTCAAACGGCCTCTTTTTCAAGGCACCCAAACTCCCAGGAAAACTACATCCAGAGGATTGCATCCAGAAACAAGGGTATCACCAATCAAGGCTTGTCAAGAACTAAATCATGCAGCTATAGATATATACAAACAATATTAATATATACAAAACTTAGGAACCATCACAACCTTCCCTTCCCATAAACTCATGCAACCTACTCTTAAATACATTTAGATTTGGACTACCTACTACCCTCCGCGGCAATTTGTTCCAGAAGTCTACCACTCTATTGGTGAAAAAATATTTTCTTAAATCCAACCTACACCCTTGCTTTTTAATTTTCAAGTTGTGACCTCTAGTCCGATTTCCATCCTCTAACTCAAAAAACTTGCTAACATCCAATTTATCTAGCCCAGGAATTTTTTTAAAGAGCTCAATCATATCCCCTCTCACACACCTCCTTTCGAACAAGAACATATTTAATACCCTCAGTCTATCTATATATTCAAGGTGTCTCAGGGAAGGAATAATCTTTGTTGCCCTCCGTTGCACTGACTCGAGAAGGTTAATATCGTGTCTAAAATGTGGGGACCATGCCTGTATACAGTACTCTAGATGTGGCCTAACATAAGAGTTATAGAGTTTAAGAATAACCTCCTTACTTTTGTACCTGACATTTCTCTTAATGAAACCCAGCACTCTATTTGCCCTATTTCTTGCTTCAATACACTGCTTAGAAAACATTAATGACTTATCTATTACTACTCCTAGATCTTTCTCATCCTCTACTGAGCTCAGCCAATGCCCATCCATTTCAAGGTTAAATTCTCGATTATCTTTTGCACTTTTCAAGGTTGAAAGTCATTTGCCACTTATGTGCCGAGGATAACAATTTATTTAAATCCCCCTGCACTTTAAAATTATCATCAATATCTTTAACCACAGCTGCTAATTTGGTATCATCCGCAAAAATTGACACTTTATTATTAACTGCCTCCCCAAGATCGTTTATATAGATGACAAATAATAATGGACCGAGAACTGATCCCTGAGGAACCCCACTGATAACATCCCTCCACTCTGACTTTACACCATTTAGCACTACCCTTTGTTTCCTGTCTTTCAGCCACTCAGCTATCCAATTTGAAACACCCCCACATATCCCAATCATTTTTAATTTATGAACTAGTCTCCTATGTGGTACCTTATCAAATGCTTTACTAAAATCTAAGTAAATTATATCTACATTCTCTCCCTTATCTACTTGATCTGTTACAAACTCCAGAAAGTCTAGTAAGTTAGTCAAACATGATCTACCTGATCTAAACCCATGCTGAGCATCGCTGATTAACCCCTCCCTCTCTAGATGTTGGCAAATCCCTTTTTTAACTATTTTCTCAAGAATTTTACAGACTACACGAGTTAGGCTAACCGGTCTAAAGTTATTTGGATCCTCTTTACTACCTCTCTTGAAAATGGGGACTACATTTGCTCTCTTCCAATCATCGGGTATTTCTCCATATTCCAATGACCTAGTATATAACTTGTCCAGAGCTATTGAGATACTTTCTACCTCTTCTTTAAGTATCCTAGAATGAATATTATCAGGGCCGGAGGCCTTGGTAGTATCTAAATCACCTATTAGTCCTTTTATCATCCTCCGATCCACACTAATGTTAGTAAACACCTCTTTTCCTGACCTATGAGTACTTTCCATAGGACTATTTAGTTTCTCCTTTGTAAATACTGATGCAAAATGACCATTTAGTACCTCAAATATTTCCTCATCAGTTTCTCTCACAACCCCTTCATATTTGATAGGTCCTATTTTAACTCTGCCAGACTTGTTATTAATTTTATAGTAACTAAAGAACTTTCTAGGATCTTTGTTGCTATCCTGAGCTAATTTAATTTCTGACACCCTTTTGTTCTTCTTTATAATCTTATTTAACTCATTCCTAGCCATTCTATAATCACTTAAATTTTGAATATTATTTTCTACCTGTAATTTTTTATATGCCCTTTTCTTCTCTGAAATTTTTCCAGCTATCTCCTGATTCCACCATAATGGTTTCCTACTTTTGTTCCTAATGGCCTTCATTGGGATACATTGTTCTTGGACTACATTTATTATATGCTTGAAAGTATCCCACATCCCATAAGCATTTTTACCTCTGAATTCTACATCCCAGTCTACCAAATTTAGCAAGCTTCGAAGTTTTACATAATCTCCCCTATGAAAATTTGGAACTTTTTCAGCATTCTCGGTTATTTTACCCTTCTCAATTCCCAAGTTAAAACGAACTATCTGATGGTCACTATTTCCCAATGCTTCCCCAACGGTCAATTCTTGAACTAAATGATCACTGTTAGAAAGTACTAAATCTAATATATTGTCCCCCCTCGTTGGCTCATTAACAAATTGATTCAAAAAATTATCCTCAAAGCATTCTATGAACCTGCCACTTGTTCTATCCCTACCTATTATATTTTCCCAGTCCACAGAGTTTAAGTTGAAGTCCCCAATAATAACTGCATCTGTTTCACATCCCTTACTTATTTTCCTTATCATTAGTTCATCCATATCATCAGTCTGCCCAGGTGGCCTGTAAAAAGCTCCCAAATGCACCATTCTATTTTTACTGAACCTAATATCTATCCAAAGTGACTCAACTCCATCCTGCTTTATTGAAGTATTTAAACTTGAAACAATGTTGTTTTTTATATAGATAATTATTCCTCCACCAATCTTACCTGTCCTTTGACTAATGTACATATTATAGCCCTGTAAATCAAGTTCACTTATAGTGTCACTAAATTCTATTTCATTAACCCATGATTCAGTAACGCATAATATATCTATATCCTCATTGCTAATATAACTAAATAGCTCATCCTTCTTGTTTCTAAGACTACGAGCATTTGTATAGAAACAATTTAACCCCCCTATCCCTGAAGCACCTCTTGAAACTTGAATGATCTCACCTCTATCGCCTTGGAACCTATTTCTGTTATCTGCCAAGGTACTATAATGTCCTCTCATAATTCCCTGACCACTATTAGTATCTAGTTTCCCGCCTGCAAAGACCTAATAACACGATCATACTCCTCCCACAACACATCCACCCCCCTCCTACTCAAATGCAGTCCATCCATCGCATACATTTCTTTCATTCCAACAAACCTATCCCACACATCCACAAACATGACACCTTCCATCTCACACATCCTCCTCACGTAATCATTCAGCCCAATTGCACAAGACATCCATTCTTGGAAGCACACCTGTCACAACACCTTTCATTCTACTTTCTTTCACCTTTTCAATCAACCTCTTGTACCTCTCACGTAACTCACATGCACCCACTTTCTTCACATCATTCACTCCTACATGTGTAATCACAACCGCATCCCTTGCACAGCCAGACACCAGCTCCTCATACCTATCAGACAGATCTCTCACTCCAGCACCCGGCAAACACACCCTCAAACCATTCAATCTACTTGCATTCAACTTCCTATCTAAATATCTAACTCGCGAATCACCCATCACAAGCACTTCAGTCAGACTCTTATTCCTAACCTCCACAGACCTAACTCCATCCCCACTCCTATTCTCATTCAAACTACCAGTCACTCGAACTCCACCCCCACCCCCATCAGTCATATCACTTCCAGTTACTTCCTCTCTTAGGGCAATGAATCTATTAGTCAAGCTAATAGGTTCTGTGTCCCTCTGACTCACACACCTATTCTCCCCCTGGCTAACAACCTCAACAGAGGCAACCCTATTCTCACAAAGAACAGGAGAAGCCTCCCTAGCTTCATGTTTCCTAACCACTCTCCACTGTCCCCCATCCTCACTAGGCCTATTTCTAACTAATCTAAGGGGGCTAACTTCACTATCACTAGAACTATCATATCCTACCTCCTCCACCGGCCCTCTACCTTCACCTGAAACATCTAACTGGCCTACCTCACCACCTAACCTATTCCCAAATCTAGGCCTAACACTAAGTTCCCTCCTGAGTTCAGCAACTAACCCCTCCAGCCTACATATCCTGTCTAAATCCTGCATTCTCATCCCCTCTAAATCTACAATGCATTCACGCAGCCCACATACAACACATGTATACCCCTCACCTAATACACCACAACCAATGCATACATTCCGACACTCATGCTCACTTTCATCCCCAAACTCCATCACTTATTCAAACAAAGAAAGAACTTAAGTAGCAATAAGAAAAAAAAGAAGAGCAACTTAGCTTTCGCTGATTGTGGTGAGAAAAAAACAAAAAACAAACAAACTATAGAAAAATCTGAAAAATAGATCAACAGACTGAGAGCTCTATGAAACACGTGTTACCTGTTCGAAGGTCAGTCGAAGAAATGATTAAAGGTGCTGACATGATGTAGTTAAAGCATTGGTAAATATGTAGATTATCGGTGCGAACGATGAGATGTACTAATTAATGGGACGTACTAATTAATTGAGCAATTAATTACAGGTCAGATGATTAACATTCCATATAAGGAGATTAGGACTAAAAATAATGACCCAAAATGGATGACAGATAAAATTAAGCATTATATTGGCATTAAAAAGGGCATTTATAGGAAAATATAAAATGGAGAGGATCATTTAAGGCAGAGATATAATGAACTAGCAAGAGATGTTAAAAAGTTAGTTAGAGTAGCAAGGAGAAATTATGAAATTAAAGTGGCAAATAGGGCAAAGGAAGATCCTAAAAGTTTTTATCAATTATACAAAACTAAGGTTAGAGATAAAATAGGACCACTTATAGATTCCAATGGAGAATTAGTGAGTGATAGGGACTCAATGGCTGGAATGCTAAATGACTTTTTTCTCTCAGTATTTACACAGGAGGATACTCTAAATATACCCGAGGTGTCAATGATCTTTCGGGGTAATGATGAAGAGAAATTAAAGGATATCTTGATCACAAAGGAGATAGTGACAAAGGAAATTGATAAAATCAAAAGTAGTAAAGCACCCAGTCCTGATGAGGTCTTTCCTAGAATTTTGAAAGAATGTAAGGATGTGTTAAGTGAGCCCCTAGCATGCATCTTTAGAAAATCATTGGAGAGTGGCATTGTGCCAGTGGCATGGAAGAAAGCCAATGTGATACCTATATTTAATTACAGACCAGTAAGTTTGACATCAGTGGTAGGGAAAATGATGGAATCTATTATAGCAAGGAATATTAGGGATCACTTGGATAACTGGCAGCAATCCTGAGCAACAAATTCTTTTGGTGAGTGTTAACTTTTTCCTTAGTAAATTTCTGAGAGTATGGCTGTTTGTATAGATGGTGAGAGCATGCCGTTTGAAAGTAGTGTGTATGTGGTGTGTGATGCATATGGAGTTGAAAGGAGAGTGAATGTAACTGAATGCTGTGTGTGTTTTCTGGAAGGGGAGGTTAGGAGGTTGAGTGGGAAATGTAAGAGGTTGAATGATTTGGTGTTTGAGGTGAGAAGAGATGCAAGTGTGCGATTGAAGGGTGAGATTAGTGCTAAGAGGGTGGAAGATAGGGCTAGGACTGGGAACAGTGTGGAAGTTGTGAGTGATGATGAATGGTGGGTGAAAATGGATAGGATAGATAAGTTAGGACAGGTTAGGTGTGTGAATGAGAGGGACATAGAACCTGTTAGGTTGACTAACAGATTCAATGTCCTGAGAGAGGAAGAGTGTGAAAGTGATTTGCCTGGTGTGATTGTGGATGAAAGCAGGATGGGTGGTAGTGTGACTGAGAGCAGGAGGGAGGGTTATGTTAGGCCAAGACAGAATAGGAGAATGACTGAGGTGCTAGTGATGGGTGACTCTCAGATTAGGTATTTAGATAGGAAGTTGAGTGATAGCAAGTGGAAGGGAATGAGAGTTTGTCTGCCGGGTGCTGGTGTAAGTGATGTTTGTGAGAGGTATGATAGGTTGGTTTCTGGATGTGAGAGGGATGCAGTTGTGATTACGCATGTGGGAGTGAATGATGTAAAGAAGGTGGGTACATGTGAGTTACGTGAGCAGTATAAAAGGTTAGTTGAAAGGATGAGTAAAAGCAGGGTAAAAGGTGTTGTTTCTGGTGTGCTTCCGAGATTGGATGTGGGGGTAGAATGGTTGTTGCGTGCAATTGGTTTGAATGAATTTGTGAAAAGACTGTGTGAGGAGTTAGGATTGGTGTTTGTAGATGTCTGGGGAGGGTTTTACGGGAATAGGAGGTTGTATGCGATGGATGGGCTCCATCTTAGTCGGGCAGGTGTTGAGGTTCTATGGGGGGAGCTGGATAGTGTGATTAGGTCCTTACGGGTGGGAAACTAGAAGCTGTTAGAGGTAAGGGAATAACAGGAATAGAGGGCAGGTGTAGGAAATGGAAGGGATGCAGAGATAGAGGAATAGCTAGGGGAGAGGGGAATAATAAAAAAACCTTAAAAATATACTACACAAATGGTCAGAGTATAAGGAATAAGATATATCTCTTAAGAGCGTTAGCGAGTGAAGAGAATTTTGATATAATTGCGATAACAGAGTCATGGCTTGATTTGGCAGGTAATCACTTTAAACCTGAGGTTGAGATTGAGGGCTTTAACATGTTCCATACAGATAGGAATAGGAAGAGAGGAGGATGGGTTATTATTTATATTAAAGATAATCTCCAGTGTTGTGTAAACAGTACATTTAAATTAGATGATCACACAGAGTCATTATGGGTAAATGTAAAGGAAGGTAAAAACAAGCTTGTCATAGGATTATTATACAGACCACCAAATCTTAGTAAGGAAGCTTCAAATCTTCTGTGGCAGGAGATTGAACGGGCATGTAGAAGTAAGCATGTGTGTATAATGGGCGATTTTAATTACAGAAATATAGACTGGGAAGCTCTTGCGGGTGATCAGGAGGCTGAGGAATTTTTGAATGTTGTCCAAGATAATTTTCTGAGGCAGATTATTAACGAACCCACTAGAGGTAATAATATACTGGATTTAGTTCTGACAAATAGGGAAGAAGTTATTAAGGATACTGAGATTGGAGGAAATTTGGGTAATAGTGACCATTGTGAAATTAGATTCAAGATGAAATGGAATGGTATTGATAGTAGCATGAACAATGTTAAAATTCCTGACTTTAGAAGAGCAAATTATAATGGGCTAAGGACTTACCTGGAGGCAGTTGTACAGAAACCAGGCAATGAAATCAATTCAGGAATAGATTCAATGATACCAGTTAGTGGAGGCAATAATCACCAGGAGTAAGAGATTACAATTGAAGAGGAGTATGAAAGAATAATTGAGCAATTAATTACAGGTCAGATGATTAACATTCCATATAAGGAGATTAGGACTAAAAATAATGACCCAAAATGGATAACAGATAAAATTAAGCATTATATTGCATTAAAAAGGGCATTTATAGGAAAATAAAAAATGGAGAGGATCACTTAAGGCAGAGATATAATGAACTAGCAAGAGATGTTAAAAAGTTAGTTAGAGTAGCAAGGAGAAATTATGAAATTAAAGTGGCAAATAGGGCAAAGGAAGATCCTAAAAGTTTTTATCAATTATACAAAACTAAGGTTAGAGATAAAATAGGCCCACTTATAGATTCCAATGGAGAATTAGTGAGTGATAGGGACTCAATGGCTGGAATGCTAAATGACTTTTTTCTCTCAGTATTTACACAGGAGGATACTCTAAATATACCTGAGGTGTCAATGATCTTTCGGGGTAATGATGAAGAGAAATTAAAGGATATCTTGATCACAAAGGAGATAGTGACAAAGGAAATTGATAAAATCAAAAGTAGTAAAGCACCCGGTCCTGATGAGGTCTTTCCTAGAATTTTGAAAGAATGTACTTATGTGTTAAGTGAGCCCCTAGCATGCATCTTTAGAAAATCATTGGAGAGTGGCATTGTGCCAGTGGCATGGAAGAAAGCCAATGTGATACCTATATTTAAGAAAGGGGATAAAACAAATATGTCTAATTACAGACCAGTAAGTTTGACATCCGTGGTAGGGAAAATGATGGAATCTATTATAGCAAGGAATATTAGAGATCACTTGGATAAGCATAAGTTGATAAAAGAATCACAGCATGGCTTTAGTAAGGGTAAATCCTGTCTGACTAATTTGCTGTCTTTTTATAGTAAGGTGTATGAAGCAGCAGATAATGATGAAAACTATGATATTTTATACTTGGACTTTAGTAAGGCTTTTGATCGAGTGCCACACTTACGGCTTCTGAGCAAAGTTAAAGCACATGGGATCGATGGCAGTATATTTAGGTGGATTCAGTCATGGCTTGGTGACAGACAGCAAAGAGTTAGTATAGATGGAGTTAAATCTGAGTGGGGGTGTGTTAGCAGAGGAGTTCCGCAAGGATCTGTTTTGGGTCCCTTGCTGTTCTTAATTTATATTAATGATCTTGACATAGGTATAAGTAGTGACCTGAGTAAATTTGCTGATGATACTCAGCTAGGTAGGGCCATTAGGGCTGATTCTGATGCTGTTGTAATGCAGGAGGAATTGACCATTCTGTCCAATTGGGCCGAGAAATGGCAAATGAAGTTTAACATAGACAAATGTAGTGTACTTAGTTAGTATAGGTAGAAATAATCCATTGAATAGTTATAAATTAAATGGAAGAATTTTAGGGAGGACCGATTGTGAGAGGGACTTGGGTATTTTGGTAAGTTCTGACCTTCATCCTAGAAAGCAATGCCTAAATGCTAAGAATAAAGCTAATAGGATATTGGGATTCATTAGGAGGAGTGTAAGTAATAAGAGTGCTGAAGTCATTCTAAAACTGTATCTGGCGCTAGTTAGGCTTCATCTAGACTATGCAGTACAATTTTGGTCACCATATTATAGGAAGGATATTGATTTGCTTGAGTCTGTGCAGAGAAGGATGACAAAGATGATTGGTGGGCTAAGGAACTTACCTTATGGTGAAAGGCTCAGAAAACTAAATCTACATACATTCGAAAGGAGAAGAGTCAGAGGGGAATTGATTGAAGTCTTCAAATGGGTAAAAGGATATAATAAAGGGGATCTGGGTAAGGTTCTTATACTTAGTGAACATGACAGCACATGTAGCAATGGGTTTAAGCTTGATAAGTATAGGTTTAGGAAGGAGATTGGGAGAAATTGGTTTACAAATTGTGTGGTAGATGAATGGAATAGGCTCACTAGACATGTGATAGAAGCCTCCTCTCTGGGTAGTTTTAAGAATAGATTAGATAAATATATGGATGAAGCTGCTAGATGAGACTGACTTTTTTTTTCTTTTTTTTTGTACATATGTATATACTTTTCTAAGGAGTGGGGAGATTATATTTTGCGGTTGCATGAATGGACATAATCCTCTGGATGCATTTTATGTATATTGTAGATTAGATCTGACGAACTCCTTAAGTGTGACAATGTTGATGACTTTTCTCTGGTAAGAAATCTTTTGTGTGTTGACTGGAACAGGAGCTGCCAAGTGTAGGCCATGAATGGTCTTTTGCAGTCTCCTTCTTTTCTTATGTTCTTATAAAAGAATCACAGCATGGCTTTAGTAAGGGTAAATCCTATCTGACTAATTTGCTGTCTTTTTATAGTAAGGTGTATGAAGCAGCAGATAATGATGAAAACTATGATATTTTATACTTGGACTTTAGTAATGCTTTTGATCGAGTGCCACACTTACGGCTTCTGAGCAAAGTTAAAGCACACGGGATCGATGGCAATATATTTAGGTGGATTCAGTCATGGCTTGGTGACAGACAGCAAAGAGTTAGTATAGATGGAGTTAAATCTGAGTGGGGGTGTGTTAGCAGTGAAGTTCTGCAAGGACCTGTTTTGGGTCCCTTGCTATTCTTAATTTATATTAATGATCTTGATGTAGGTATAAGTAGTGACCTGAGTAAATTTGCTGATGATACTAAGCTAGGTAGGGCCATTAGGGCTGATTCTGATGCTGTTGTAATGCAGGAGGAATTGACCATTCTGTCCAATTGGACCGAGAAATATCAAATGAAGTTTAACATGACAAATGTAGTGTACTTAGTATAGGTAGAAATAATCCACTGAATAGTTATAAATTAAATGGGAGAATTTTAGGAAGGACCGATTGTGAGAGGGACTTGAGTATTTTGGTAAGTTCAGACCTTTGTCCTAGAAAGCAATGCTTAAATGCTAAGAATAAAGCTAATAGGATATTGGGATTCATTAGGAGGAGTGTAAGCAATAAGAGTGCTGAAGTCATTCTAAAACTGTATCTGGCGCTAGTTAGGCCTCATCTAGACTATGCAGTACAATTTTGGTCACCATATTATAGGAAGGATATTGATTTGCTTGAGTCAGTGCAGAGAAGGATGACAAAGATGATTGGTGGGCTAAGGAACTTACCTTATGGTGAAAGGCTCAGAAAACTAAATCTACATACATTCGAAAGGAGAAGAGTCAGAGGGGAATTGATTGAAGTCTTCAAATGGGTAAAAGGATATAATAAAGGGGATCTGGGTAAGGTTCTTATACTTAGTGAACATGACAGCACACGTAGCAATGCTTTGGATGCATTGTATTTTATGATGGATGCTCGCTTACACTCGATTCTCGCTATACTTTTGTGACTGTTGCTTGGATACTTTATTCTTGTTTTTTTTTGCACTGATGAGTTGATTTTGGTTATGCTTTGTTTATAACCCATTTTTTCCTTAAATACCTCACCTTCATCAATGTCCCATAATGTTTATTGCACTTTTTTTATTTTTTTTGCTATTCTATGTTGCATAATTTTACTTATGTGGGGTACATTTGGCTTTCTGGTCAACTGTATGTAGTGAAGACCGGTGCCCACTCAGGCCCCAGCTTTTTTGTTTTCATTTCACCTGCCCTTTGCTGTCTTGTCAGACCCCTCTTCATTCTTCAGTTTTTCTAACCAGAGGAAGAGCTGAAGAGTTGCTAGAAGCTTTTAATGAAAGGGTATCGAATCTTGACCAATTAAAAATTGTTCAGGTATCAATGGATGGCCCGAACGTTAACCATAAGTTTCTGAGGCTGTTGAATGCTGAACGAGGTGGCAATTCTCCTCTACTTGATTGTGGCACATGCTCATTGCATGTAGTTTCTGGCAGCTTCTTCAAGTTTGCTGATGAGAACATTTTTTGGAATGTTGGCAACTTTTTGTCTACATTATATTATGTTTTCAAAGATTCTCCAATGAGATGAAAATTGTTTTTGCAAGCAAATGAAGTTCATCAATCCTATTTCCCTATGAAATTTTGCTCAACAAGATGGGTAGAAAACAGAAGAGTTGCACAAAGGGCCATTAGTCTTCTCCCCAAAGTCAAGATGTTTGTTGAAACAATCAAGAACACTCACAAAGAACCAAAAAGTGCATCATATGTCACAATGAAAGAGGCTCTGTGCAATAAGCTTCTCTCTGCTAAGATCGCTTTTTTTTTCTCAAGATTTCATCAGAATTGGAAGGATTTCTGGTATGGTATCAAACTGACTCCCCAATGATGCCATTCCTTTACGCAGATTTGTGTGCCATGCTGTCAACTCTCTTGCTACATTTTATCAAAAAAGATTTAGTTGAGGGAAAATCTTTCAAGCAGCTGAGTTGTCTGGATTTAACCAATCTGTCTCACCAATTACCTGCTGAAAAAGTGGATCTCGGCTTCGCTGTTAAAGAAGAGATTAGAAAAGCTCAAGAACAACTGGCATTCTTCAGTTTCGGAAGGAAGCAGTGAACTTCTTCGTAGTTGTAGTAAAAAAAATCAAGGAGAGGAGCCCTCTTAAGTATTTGGTTGCTAAAGGCTTCAGCTGTTTGAATCCAAATGTGATGTTGAATGCACCAAAGTAAGAGTCCAGGATTGAGATCCTTCTAAGAGAACTTGTTGTCTATAGAAAAGCTGCTGATGACATCAAAACAGAGTAAAAGTGATTTGTAACTGACAATAATGTCTATGAATTAAATAAAAAGTTCTCCAGAGAAACTTGTTGATGCTCATTTTGCGCACTTATTCCAGGTAGCGAATTTCAAGGTAACCTCCCTTTTTAAGGCTTTATTTACGAGATATTGTGCCTCATTCACGGACAAGCAGCTGTTGAATGGGGTTTCAATATTAATAAAGAAATCAGTCAAAAATCTTTAACAGAAGTCTAACTTCTATAGTCTGTAAAATTCTTGAGAAGATGGTTAAGAAGGGAATTTCTGATGATCTAGAGAGTAGCAGGTTTATTAATGATGCTCAGCAGGGTTTTAGAAAAGGTAGATCGTGTTTAACTAATTTACTGGATTTTATGGATTATGTAACTAAAGAATTAGATATGGGTGAGAAAGTTGATGTGATCTACTTAGATTTCAGCAAAGCTTTTGATAAGGTTCCACATAGAAGACTAGTTCATAAATTAAAGCTGTTTTGGATATGTGGGAAGGTTTTAAATTGGATAACTGAATGGCTGAAAAATAGGAAACAGAGAGTTGTACTGAATGGAGTGAGGTCAGAGTGAAGGAATGTTATTAGTTGCGTACCTCAGGGATCAGTTTTAGGCCCTTTATTATTAATAATCTATGTAAATGATCTTGGGCAAGGTGTAAATAGCAAAGTGTCAATTTTTGCTGATGACACTAAATTGGCAGCTGTAGTCAAAGAGGTTGAGGGTAGCTTTAAAGTGCAGGGTGACTTAAATAAGTTGTTAGCTTGGGCTCAGAAGTGGCAGATGACTTTTAACCTTAATAAATGCAAAGTTATTAACATGGGGAGAGATAATAGGGAATTTAGCTATGAGATGGATGGATATTGGCTTAATTCAGTTGAAGATGAGAAGGACTTAAGAGTAGTAGTAGATAGGTCACTGAAATTTTCAAAGCAGTGTATTGAGGCAAAAAATAGAGCAAATAGGGTGCTAAGTTACATTAAAAGAAATGTTAGCTACAAGAGTAAGGAGGTCATCCTTAAACTATACAACTCTTATGTCAGGCCACATTTAGAGTACTGTATACAGGCATAGTCACCACATTTTAGACATGATATAAACTTATTAGAGTCAGTACAAAGGAGGGCAACAAAAATAATACCATCCCTGAAGCACCTTGAATATGAAGATAGGCTGAGGGTATTAAATATGTTTTCATTTGAAAGAAGGTGTGTGAGGGGAGATATGATTGAGCTTTTTAAAATCTTTTCTGGGATGGATAAATTGGATTTCAGCAAGTTATTTGAGTTAGAAGGTAGTAATAGAACTAGAGGCCACCACTTAAAGATTAAAAAACAGAGGTGCAGACTGGATGTTAGAAAATATTTTTTCACTAACAGATTTGTGGATTATTGGAATAGTTTGCCACCTGAGACTATAGACAGCCCAAACTTGAATGTTTTCAAGCGCAGATTGGATGATTATATGGGGATGGAGGGTTAATTTCTTACTTTTTGGTATGTGGATATGTTTCTTGACTTATTCCTGTGGCTGCAGTTTCTTTTTATTGTATATTTTGGGGGACTTTGATTTTGTTTTTGACAGACTCCTATGGAGGCTTTAAATTATATATTGTAGATGCATGGTTGGACATTCCTATGGATTGTTAAATTGTATATTGTAGATGCATGATCTGACAAAATCCTATGGATGCATTATGTGGGTGGGATTTGATGGATACGGATGACCTTTGATAGGCCCTTGTGGCTTTTGTCATCTGTGAAATTATGTCATGTTATGTTATTGCTCAGAGAGTTGTACGCAATGCCTTGGTTGCAACTGAGAAGCCTTTAACTGAGTCTAAAGTGACTAAGTCACTTATGCACGCAGTTAGGAATTCTTCTCGCCTGTATAAAGAAGATCTTGAAAAGAAAAGGAAGCAGGGCAAAAGTCTTACAGACATTGAAGCAAAGAAAAGATGAACTGATGCTCTGATCAAAGAAAAAGAAGATGAGAAACAAAGACTAAAAATGGATTTTGAAGCAAAAATGAGTCTTCTTGATAAGGAAATTATAACAATCAAGCATGATTAAATAAAAAATAAAATTAAAAGGTAACCTCTGAATCATGAATGTTCATTCTGTTTTGTAATAGCCCCACTAAGAGGCTCCAACCCAGCACTTCTAACAAAGTACGACTCCTCTTTCACTGTAGTAGGTCCACGTTTGTGGAACTCCCTGCCACCAGAGCTGACATTGTTTGGAAGTCTTAATGCATTCAAGATGCAGCTAACCAAGTTTCTCTTCTCTCTACCCAACGAGCCACCAGTACCTGGTCTCCCCCGGGCTCACAGCAACTCTGTGACTGATTTAGCGAGAAGAGGATGGCAGTCTCGACAATGAGATGGCCAGGCGGGGTCCGCGCACCTTCTTCAAGTATTCAAGTAAGTATTTAATTTTCAATTGAAATATTTTAGATTTTTTCCTCAATGCTTCATGATTCAGTGTTTGAGGGTCATTTTGAAACAAAAATTCTCTTATGAAGAGTGGAAAGTAATGGATATTTTTGCCTAGTATAATTTAGGTAATTGTGTGGCTGAGTAAAAATAAATGCTTTAAAATATATTTTTATACCTGAAAATGGAAGCATTTCCAAATCAAGGTACTAAATTTTCATGAAATGGATAGTTTTTGATGATAGAAATTATTTAATTAAAAAAAGGTCTCATGAATGTAATAAAACATACAAGGGTCATGTAACTAATAATTAAAAAAAATAAAACTGGCTAAAACCAGTCCTTGATTATTTATAAAAGGTCCTTGAAATCCTTGAAAAGTCCTTAATTCAAAATCACCAAATAAGTAGACACCCTGAACAACTCTCACCTCCAAGAAAGATATAGTAGTTCCTAGGATAAGACGCTGCCATTGAAACTTTCCTCTTGTTAGATTATATGAGATGAAAGTATCAATCAATCTGTAGTTAATTGTTAATCGGTAGCCAGCCTTCTTAGTTGGTGCTCAAGCTAATACTGACTTAAGCATGCCGCCGGTACACCTAGTAAGGTCGGAGCATCGTTCTTCTGTCTTCTTTGTTTTTTCACTCGTTATAGTATTAAGAAATGAGAGAGTATAAAGAAAGGAATGACTGAAGAGGAAGAAGGAGGTTCTGGTGGAGCGAATGTGTGTGTATGAAGGGCCATTCTCCCACCCCTTTTCCCAATACCTTTTCCCTCCCTCTGTAAGAATGTGTGTGTGAGTGGGAATGGGTTTTTTATTATATTTTCTTTTGTACATATGTATTTGATTTCATGTTGTATGAAAAAGGTTATTTAACATCTCATGTTTTTTTCTTTAAATTAGCTACTAAATGTTAGATTTTTCTGAGATAGCACTCAAGTAAAGGAATAAATAAATTGCCGGCATTTTGTAAGAGCGACTGGAATAAAAACATTTTGAAGAAATTTAAATAAAATTTAAGAAGTCTTCTAATAGTAGTTGATTGCAGAGGGCTTTAATAGCCTTAAAGAAGTGACTGGACCTTGACGAAAATTGAGCTCGGAGGCGCCAGGCACCATAAAACGCGCACACCCAGTTCTTGTCACAAGAGTGACTGCCGGCAAGATTTTCTCCCAGGGGGCCGGCAAATCGTAAACCGTGGTACCACGTAAGATAACTCCTCTTTTTGTTGTCTCTTCTTTTTGTATTTGTTCTTTAGTAATTGTGTATATATTTTTAATTGGTAGGATTTTAAGATAGGATTGTTTTATTTATATATAAATAGGCTCATGTGCATATTTACCCATATTTTTGTAAATATTATTGTATTTTTGTTAGTAAAGGACTGTACATACAATCCATTTACTTCTCCTTCAATTTCTCACATCTGGATTAGTGTAGGAAGTGGGTTGGATCGATTGGGGTTAGTCTAGATTTTTCGGCCCGCTACATTTGGCACCCGAATAGGGATGTGAGATCTCAAAACCGCGAGCTTGACAGGTAGTTTGGTTGTTTTTCACCTTTGTCTATCACTTTTACTAACCTGGGAGGATGGCTTCTGTGGAACAGGGCCTCCATGATGAGATCATGAGACAGGCTGGAATTGAGGCAGAAAGAGGAGTAATGTATGATGTTGAGGAACGTGATTGATGGATTGAAGAGTGATGTGAGGAGTATGGATGAGAAGACAGACAGGATGAGGAAATAAATGGACGAGAGACAGAAGCAGGTCGACCAACAGATGAAGGACTTGTATGACATGATGAAGGGGTCAGGACCGGCCCTAGGACCCTTGACCTTGACCCCTGCTCCGACTGAATGGAGATAAGACTAATGGGATCAATGGGAGTGTGTGTGAGTCTAGAGAGGATTGGGTGATTATGAGTTATAGGAAGGACGGAGAATGGAAGAGAGTTGAACGCAAGAGAAGAAGGAAGAGTGGTTCAAAGGAGAAGGATAGGAAGGTGAGAGGCAAGAGTGTGGACTCATTGTACTCACATGAAGGAGAGAGTGATGGTATAATTGGTATGAGTGAGAGTGAAGGCAGCTCAAGTGAGAGTGAAGTGAATGTGGGAAAGGGTATTTTGATAAGGGAAGTGCCAAAGATAGATAGGTTTAGGTTACATGGTGGGAAAAGTGTGGAAGAATTCTTTGGGGAATTTGAGCGATATTGTAAGCTCAAGTACCCGGAGAATAAGGGATACTGGATGAATGTTTTGGGGGGAATGTTTGGAGGGAAAAGTATTGGAGTTTTTCTGCATGATTACAAGTGTGGGGGAACCGAGGTACGGTGTGGTGAAGGAGAGATTGATTGGGAAGGTGAAACGAATGAAAGACAGTGTGAAGTATAAAAGGGTGAATGAATTTGAGAAGGCTTGAATAGGGAAGAGTGAAAGTGTGAACATGTATGCACATAGGCTTGAGAGTATGGCGAGAAAGAGGTATGGTGATGGTGATGTAAATGAATGTAAACCACTGATGAGGAAGTTTCTGGACACGATCCCGCGAAAGGTGAGTGAATGGCTGAGTGGAAAGAGAAAGGAGAGAATGAGACTGACAGGTGAACGGTTGATGTGGGAGGATGTGTTGGAGCTGTTGGAAGATGGACGATTTGATGATGAAAGCGATCTAGAAGAGGATGGATGGTACAGTGTGAATGTTGGGGGTAAGAAGCCCAGGAGCTTTCATCCACCCCAGCAGTTTGTCAGCTACAGGGATGCCCTGAAGGCTCCACCAGCTGGAGTGATGTCGAACTTCCTGGGCCGGCAGAATGGATGGGTAAATGGAGGGTGGTCGAATGGAAGAGGACAGATGAATGTCAAGCGTGGGAACGGGTATATGAGAGAAAAACCGAGGTATGTCCCAGCAAACGAGAGACCGAATGGTGGGAGAAAGATTGTGGAATGTCGTCGTGTGGAAGGAAAGGTCATATGTAGGAAGAATGTATTGCATGTTTTGGGTGTGGTAAGAAGGGGCATATGATAAAGGATTGCCAAGAAAGTGTGAAAGAATGCTTCGAGTGTAAAGAAAGAGGCCGTTTGAAGAAAGATTGTCCGAGGTTGAATGGTGGAGCAACTGCTGGGGAAAGTATAAAGTGTGCATGTGGTAATTGTGGAAAGGCTGGTCATTATGCAAGGATGTGTCGTGACCAGAGGAATGTATGTAGCTATTGTGCGATGGAAGGACATTCAAGTGAAAAGTGTTGGATTAGACTGAGAGCGCAAGGTGTGAATGGAAAGTCTGAAGCAGGAAACTGAATTGTAAGAGGGTACCTGGTGAAGTATCCTCTGGGTGCATGAGTGTGAGTAATGTGTTGGTAAGTCTGTCTAGTGTGAAAGTGCTGTCTGGTAGGAAGTATGAGTGTCTGAGTGTGAAGGTGGAATTGAATGGAATTGAGTGTTTGGCTTTAATAGATTCTGGATGCAAGGCGAGCTTGGTATATAAAGATGTGTATGACAAGTTGAGTGAGAAATCCCTCCTGTCTGAGTGTAAGGGTAGTAGGAGAGTGCCTGTGATTAGAATGATAAGGTCAGCTGTTCGAATGCATGGTATGTTGATGAATGAATGTGAATTCTCTGTGATTGATAAGGTGAGTAGTGAGTATGGTGTGATTTTGGGCTATGATTTTATGAAAATGAATCGTATGGTTGTGCATCCTGCGAGTGATCAGATTGAGAGACAGATTGGTAAAAATGGGGTGTATAAGTTGTATGTAGGGAAAGATGGTAGTGTTTTGAGGAGTGTGTTTACTGGTATTGAGTGTAAGGCTTGTGAAGGGTGAAAGGGTGTCTGTTAGAGTGAGTTGGAGTAAGGATGTTAGTTTGAATGTGGGTGAGAACACTGTGATATTGGATGGAAAGGATGCGTGTTATAAGGTAAGGCGTGTTGCTTGTGTGTTTGATGGTTTGATGAGAATGAATGATCCATTTGTATGTGTGCAGGTGGACCCCAGGGTGAAAGGGCAGGTGAGAAGTATCCAAGTCGGAGATGTACTAGGTCACCTCTCCACTGTCAATGAGGTAGGTATGGATGATAGCACAGATGTCAGGGTGAATGTTGCAAATGAAAAGACATGTGAATGGACGTTTAATGAAGTGAAGAGCATGGTCGAATTGGATGGATGTGTATCGAATGATATTTGAACGAAAGGGAGCTCTCAATAAGGGTGATCTGGATTTCGGGGTTGCAAAGCTCCCAGAATTCAAGATTGCCTTGAAGGAGGACTCCCCAATCTATCAGCGGCCGAGGCATTTCCCATGTCCGGTTGCTGATGAGATTGAGGAGCAGTGTTTGGAATTAGAGCAATTGGGGGTGATTGAAGAGAGTGAGAGTGCATGGAATAGTCCAATTGTGCCTGTACGTAAGCCGGATGGAAGATTGCGTCTGTGTGTGGATTATCGAAAGGTGAAAGAAAGGTTTCCAATGTGTGTGTAAGGTATGCATGGGATGGAGTGGTTTATGAAGCCTGATCTGGTACAGGGGTATTACCGGATGCCCATTGCTGAGGAGAGCCGGCCAGTAACTGCCTTCTCTTCCACAAAGAGGCATTACCAGTTCCAGAACCTCATCTTTGGGTTGGCTAATGCTCCCGGAGCCTTCCAGCGGGCAATGAATGATGTGTTGAGTAAGAATGTGATTGCATTTATAGATGATATTTTGATTATGACAGAGACTTTTGAGGAGCATATGAGATTGGTTTATGATGTGTTGAGAATGTTGGGGAGCGTTGGTGTGAAAGTGAAATTGGCGAAGTGTGAATGGTTTGCGAAAGAAGTGGAATTCCTTGGGCATATGGTGAGTGAGAATGGGTTACGAAAGTCGCCAAAGTATGTTGAGAAGGTGCGAATGTTTCCGAAACAGGTGACTGTGAAGCAACTGAAGTCGTTTGGGGGTTTGATTGAGTTCCAGCGAAAGTTTATACATGATTGTTCTGGTATGAGTAAGCCTCTGACTGAGTGGATGGGCAAGAAAGGTAGTACGGTTGTCAGGTGGAATGATAAGATGAATGAGGCATAGGAGAAACTGAAAGAGGCAGCGGCTGAAGATGTTGAATTGGTGTATACAGATTATAGTGTGAATGCTAAAATGCTTGAATTGTATACAGATGCGAGTGAGTATTGTATGGGAGGTTTTCTGATCCAAGAGCAGCGTTTGAATGGAGAGAATGTCAGGCGAATAATTAGGTATGTATCCAAGGCTATGAATGTTGCAGAACGAAAGTATTCGACTGTTGAGCGAGAGTTGGCTGCGATAAGGTATTGTTTGAAAGTGTTGCGCCCATTTTTGTATGGTGTGAGGTTTGTGATCAAAACAGATCATCAACCTCTTGTGTATCTGCAGCGTATGAAGTGGGCTGATAGTAGGATTGTATACAGATGCGAGTGAGTATTGTATGGGAGGTTTTCTGATCCAAGAGCAGCGTTTGAATGGAGAGAATGTCAGGCGAATGATTAGGTATGTATCCAAGGCTATGAATGTTGCAGAACGAAAGTATTCGACTGTGGAGCGAGAGTTGGCTGCGATAAGGTATTGTTTGAAAGTGTTGCGCCCGTTTTTGTATGGTGTGAGGTTTGTGATCAAAACAGATCATCAACCTCTTGTGTATCTGCAGCATATGAAGTGGGCTGATAATAGGATATTGCAAGGACTTTGGAAGATTTGAGTGACTTTGACTATTTGCCTGGTGAATGGAAAGGAGTGGCTGATTTAATGTCAAGGTATCCTGGTACAAATGATGAAAATGTGTGTGGAGTGAGTGATCCTGAGTATTTGCCGATAGGAATTATGAATGGAAAGGAGAGTATGGGTGGTGGTGATTCCTTGTTTGAGAGTGTATGGAATGGTTTGCAAGATTTGAAGAGTGATAGAGTAGATGTGAGAGTGCCTGATAGTATAGATGACTTAAGGAAGGAGGTAATGAGTGAAGTATGTAGGAAGCCTGAAAGCATTGGTGTGGCAAGGGTGCAGAACTTCATGAAAGAATTGAGAGCGATGTGTATGCAAGGGGTCCCACCATTTCAGGAAGTGTTGATTGTAGTGAGTCGTTTGTATGGAGTTATTATTTATGTGCACTTTGGTGGTGAGAGGCCGATTGTGTACAAAGATGAGAAGATGAAGGGTTTGAATCCTAATGTGGTACATCTGCAATGTTTAAGCGGTGTGCACTACAATTGGGTTATTGAAAAGTGTTCATATATGAGAGAGAAGAATGATTGTCTGGATGAAGATGAATGTGTGGTGAGTAATGATATGGGAGTTGATGACAGTGTGGATATCAGTGCTGATGTTGGTGTGCTTGTTCCTTCTGTGTATTGCGAACATGGACCTGATATGATAGAAGCAAGAGTGAAAGTTGGTGAAAGGTTGTTCTGTGGTTTGATTGATACTGGAGCGCAAGTGTCTTTAGTGAATGAGAAGATTCTGAGTAACTATGATGAGTTTAGATGTTGCAAGCATAAACCTGTGAAGTTACGGATAAGTGGATTAGGGAATGGCATGATAGTGGCATGGGAACAAGTTAGTCTGAAAGTGAGTTTGGGTAATGGTGTGAATGTGAAGCATGACTTTGTGATTCTGAAAGATGAGCAAATCCTGTGTTGTTTCTTGCTTGGTGTAGACTTTATGAGATTAAATGATTTGTCTTTGGATGCTGATAAGGATCGTCTTATGAAAGGTGAATGTGAGATGATGAAGTTGAATGAGTGTGCGAAGAATGTTGTCAAATTTTGTGGCATGATTGAGTTGGTCATGGATGATGAGAATGAGATTTTAAGTGATGATGATATTCTAGAGATGCAAGAGATGTGTCCTTTTGTTAGTGAGTTGAAGAAGTGTGTAATGATGCGTGTTGATTTGAATGAATGGCTAGAGTGTTTAAGTGATTTTAAAAGGTATGCTATGGATTTTGTTGTTTGTATGGATGTTGTATATTTTGTGAGGCATGTGAAGGGTGGTGATGATATGTATGTACCTGTGATGTCCTTGGTTGGTATGATTGGTCTGGTGAAGGTTGTGCATGATAATTATGGGCATATGGGTAAGTTTAAGCTGTGGGAGTGTATGAAGGAGCATGTGTTCCATCCGTTTCTGAGAACTGTTGTGAATGATGTTGCAACTATGTGTGAAAGGTGTCAGAAGTGAAAGGTGCAAGGTGTGCAAGTGAAACCACCGATGTTGAAAGTTGATGCGAAAGAACCGTTTGAATTGGTAGTGATTGATTGTGTGTCTTTGCCACGTACGAGTGCTGGGAATGTTGGTATGGTTGTTATGGTTGATCATAAAAGTAAGTATGTGTATGCAGCGCCTGTGAGAAAAAAAAGGAGTGTGGCTGTTGCGCGTGTGGTTGAGCAGTTGTTTTTTCCTATGTGTGTATGGAAGCCTAGAAGATGTCTGAGAGATAATGGGCCTGAATTTGTAGGAGAAGTGTTTGAGCAAATGTTGAGAGAGAGTGGTGTGGAGCATGTGAGGACAACTCCGTTATGTACCATCTTCAAATGGATTGGCTGAACGTATGATAAGAACCTTGTGTGAGATGTTGAGAATGATGAGTACGACAGTGAATGACTGGGAAGAGTGTTGTGGGCGTATAATTTGACTGTGCATAGTGCAACTGGAATGTCCCCATGTCAGTTTGTGATGAATTTTGAAAGGCGAGTGAAAGTGAGCAGAGTGTATGGCATGAGGCACATGAAAAGTTCCATTCATTTGAATTATGTGCGAAAGTATTGAAGGTGAAAGAAGTGAAGGGTAGGTTGAATGTGTCAAAGATGAGTGAGAAGTTTGATGGACCTTATAGAGTTGTGAGAGTTTGGGAAAATGGAGTGACGTATGTTTTGGAAAGTTTGAATGACGGTATGACTGAGAGATTACAGGCTCATCAGAGTCAGTTAAGGAGGTGGAGAGAACCTCCTGACTACCTGGTGAGCCATCCAGTGTATGAATTGTGCAAAGAGAGAAATAGGGTGCATGATGATGAGAAGGCATGTGATAGTATGGATCTGTCTGGAAAAGAGCTTGTCTTGGTATCGAGGAGTAGAAAGCGTACAAAGAAGAGTGAAAGGAAGAATGCAAGTATGAATGAAAGTAAGTCTGAGCAGAGTCTTTCTGGTATGGGGGATCTTGAAAGGGAGATTTAGTTTTTGCATAAACAGGTGAGTGATTTGGCTGGTATAAGTAGATTAGTGAGTGAGCTGCCTGTGGCTGATTTTTCTGGTTTTGGGAACAGTATGAATGATAGTGTGTTTGCGCAGAATGAACCTAGTGTGGCTGATTTTTCGGGTTTTACGAATGGTAATAGTAGGGGTGAGTTTGATGTGGTGAATGAAGAAGTGGCTGATTTTTCAAGTTTCTGGTGGGAACCAGTCAAAGGGGTTTCTAGTATGCCTGTTGAGAATACAAGGGATGTGAGCGACCTGTCTGTTTTGCAAGAGTGTGCTTTGAGTTTGATGAGGGCTGTGAGTGAGGAGATGATGAATGGAGATATGAAGAGTGAAGGTTCTGAACGAAAAAATATGAAAGAGTTCTGTCGAGAAATGAGCGAGTTAGTAATGAAAGCAAAGAGTATGGTGGATGACATGATTGATAGTGACGATGAGACCAAGACTGACAAGACAACTGACGAACAACCCTGACTGATTGCTACGCGTAGCCATGGGTGCGATTCAGTATAAAAGGTACCGTGAGTAAGGATTGAGAGTGGATTGTGAGTGACTGTGGTCGAATGGCTTAAGGAAGGAGGGGTGTGTTGGAGCGAATGTGAGAGTGTATGAAGGGCCATTCTCCCACCCCTTTTCCCAATACCTTTACCCTCCCTCTGTAAGAATGTATGTGTGAGTGGGAATGGGTTTTTTATTATATTTTCTTTTTTACATATGTATTTGATTTCATGTTGTATGAAAAAGGTTATTTAACATCTCAATTTGTTAATGAGCCAACGAGGAGGGACAGTATATTAGATTTAGTACTTTCTAACAGTGATCATTTAGTTCAAGAATTGACTGTTGGGGAAGCATTGGGAAATAGTGACCATCAGATAGTTCGTTTTAACTTGGGAATTGAGAAGGGTAAAATAACAGAGAATGCTGAAAAAGTTCCAAATTTTTATAAGGGATATTATGTAAAACTTCGAAGCTTGCTAAATTTGGTAGACTGGGATGTAGAATTCAGAGGTAAAAATGCTTATGGGATGTGGGATACTTTCAAGCATATAATAAATGTAGTCCAAGAACAATGTATCCCAATGAAGGCCATTAGGAACAAAAGTAGGAAACCATTATGGTGGAATCAGGAGATAGCTAGAAAAATTTCAGAGAAGAAAAGGGCATACAAAAATTACAGGCACAAAATAATATTCAAAATTTAAGTGATTATAGAATGGCTAGGAATGAGTTAAATAAGATTATAAAGAAGAACAAAAGGGTGTCAGAAATTAAATTAGCTCAGGATAGCAACAAAAATCCTAGAAAGTTCTTTAGTTACTATAAAATTAATAACAAGTCTGGCAGAGTTAAAATAGGACCTATCAAATATGAAGGGGTTGTGAGAGAAACTGATGAGGAAATAGTTGAGGTACTAAATGGTCATTTTGCATCAGTATTTACAAAGGAGAAACTAAATAGTCCTATGTATAGTACTCATGGGTCAGGGAAAGAGGTGTTTACTACCATTAGTGTGGATTGGAGGACGATAAAAGAACTAATAGGTGAGTTAGATACTACCAAGGCCTCCGGCCCTGATAATATTCATTCTAGGATACTTAAAGAAGAGGTAGAAAGTATCTCAATAGATCTGGAGAAGTTGTATACTAGGTCACTGGAATATGGAGAAATACCCGATGATTGGAAGAGAGCGAATGTAGTCCCCATTTTCAAGAAGGGGAGTAAAGAGGATCCAAATAACTTTAGACCGGTTAGCCTAACTCCTGTAGTCTGTAAAATTCTTGAGAAAATAGTTAAAAAAGGGATTTGCCAACATCTAGAGAGGGAGGGGTTAATCAGCGATGCTCAGCATGGGTTTAGATCAGGTAGATCATGTTTGACTAACTTACTAGACTTTCTGGAGTTTGTAACAGATCAAGTAGATAAGGGAGAGAATGTAGATATAATTTACTTAGATTTTAGTAAAGCATTTGATAAGGTACCACATAGGAGACTAGTTCATAAATTAAAAATGATTGGGACATGTGGGGGTGTTTCAAATTGGATAGCTGAGTGGCTGAAAGACAGGAAGCAAAGGGTAGTGCTAAATGGTGTAAAGTTAGAGTGGAGGGATGTTATCAGTGGGGTTCCTCAGGGATCCATTCTCGGTCCATTATTATTTGTCATCTATATAAATGATCTTGGGGAGGCAGTTAATAATAAAGTGTCAATTTTTGCGGATGATACTAAATTAGCAGCTGTATTTAAAGATATTGATGATAATTTTAAAGTGCAGGGGGATTTAAATAAATTGTTATCCTGGGCACATAAGTGGCAAATGACTTTCAACCTTGATAAGTGCAAAGTTATTAACATAGGAAAAGATTATAGAGAATTTAACTATGAAATGGATGGGCATTGGCTGAGCTCAGAGGATGAGAAAGATCTAGGAGTAGTAATAGATAAGTCATTAAGGTTTTCTAAGCAGTGTATTGAAGCAAGAAATAGGGCAAATAGAGTGCTGGGTTTTATTAAGAGAAATGTCAGTTACAAAAGTAAGGAGGTTATTCTTAAACTCTATAACTCTTATGTTAGGCCACATCTAGAGTACTGTATACAGGCATGGTCCCCACATTTTAGACACGATATTAACCTTCTTGAGTCAGTGCAACGGAGGGCAACAAAGATTATTCCTTCCCTGAGGCACCTTGAATATATAGATAGACTGAGGGTATTAAATATGTTCTCATTCAAAAGGAGGTTTGTGAGAGGGGATATGATTGAGCTCTTTAAAAAATTTTCTGGGATAGATAAATTGGATGTTAGCAAGTTTTTTGAGTTAGATGATGGAAATCGGACTAGAGGTCACCACTTGAAAATTAAAAAGCAAGGGTGTAGGTTGGATTTAAGAAAATATTTTTTCACCAATAGAGTGGTAGACTTCTGGAACAAATTGCCGCGGAGGGTAGTAGGTAGTCCAAATCTAAATGTATTTAAGAGTAGGTTGCATGAGTTTATGGGAAGGGAAGGTTGTGATGGTTCCTAAGTTTTGTATATATTAATATTGTTTGTATATATCTATAGCTGCATGATTTAGTTCTTGACAAGCCTGGATTGGTGATACCCTTGTTTCTGGATGCAATCCTCTGGATGTAGTTTTCCTGGGAGTTTGGGTGCCTTAAAAAAGAGGCCGTTTGACTCGGATGACCTATTATGAGCCCTTGTGGCTTTTGTCATCTGTTATATTATATTGTGGGGGACTTTGATTTTGTCTTTCCCTGGTGATGGTGCTTTTTGTGGGTGGGTTTTGACGGAGGCGGATGACCTTTGATAGGCCCTTGTGGCTTTTGTCATCCGTGTAATTATGTTATGTTATGTTAAAGATTTTTCTGAGACAGCACTCAAGTAAAGCAATAAATAAACATTGCCGGCATTTTGTAAGCGCAACTGGAATAAAAACATTTTGAAGAAATTTAAATAAAATTTAAGAAGTCTTCTAATAGTAGTTGATTGCGGAAGGCTTTAATAGCCTAAAGAAGTGACTGGACCTTGATGAAAATTGAGCTCGGAGGCCCCAGGCCCCATAAGACGCACACACCCACTTTTTGTCTTTTGAGTGACTGCCGGCAATATTTTCCCCCGGGGGGCCGGCAAATCGTAAACCGTGGTACCACGTAAGATAACTCCTCTTTTTGTTGTCTCTTCTTTTTGTTTTTGTTCTTTAGTAATTGTGTATATATTTTCGATCGGTAGGATTTCAAGATAGGATTGCTTTATTTATATATAAATAGGCTCATGTGCATATTTACCCATATTTTTGTAAATATTAATGTATTTTTGTTATTAGTAAAGGACTGTACATACAATCCGTTTCATTCTCCTTCAATTTTTCGCATCTGGATTAGTGTAGGAAGCGGGTTGGATCGTTTGGGGTTTAGATTTTTTGGCCCGCTACAAGGTGAGGTGATATATGAATAATTGATATTATCCCCCCCCCCTAAATATAAATTGATAAACAATGTTTACCAATTTAATATTTGAATTTTAAAGATATATAAATTAGTTAAATTAGAGTACTCTGTCATGGTTACCATTTAAATTATAATTAAAGTTATATTTAAGTTATGGTTATGAAGTTGATTTAAGTTATTAATCTTATAAGTTATTAACTGACCATAGAATTATCCCTTATATAATTTATATTTATACCACATACATCAATATACATATAAATACATACATCAATACACAATGCACTTCCATATATTTATCCATACAGGAAATATATATAAGATTATATAGATTCTGAATCTATCCAGTATTTGAGTATTTTTAAATTTTTGTGCCGCTCTGCGAACGGGTCTGCCTAAAGGTTCATCTGCAGCCACTCCACCTGGAGGACCTGGCTGCTCAGAAATTGGCTTAGAAGTTGTAGACACCTCAGGATCCTTTTCAGCTTGAACAGACTGCTCTCCTTCACCCATGTGATCTTCCACATTTTCAAAATGAGAATTACTGTCCAATTCCAGTGGAAAGAGATTAATAGCAGATGTTATTAAAGTACTCTTATCTGATTTTAAAACCTTTACAACCCTTATTAAGTTATCTTCTGGGAGTAGCTCTATAATTTTACCCAAGCTCCAATACAGGGAAGGTTTAACAGGATGTTTGATTAAAACTACAGAACCAATGTGGAGAAATTTATGCTTATCTAAATGCAGAGAATCTATACAATAAGAGTCTTTGTGTTTCTCTCTTAATGACAACAAATAGTTAGTATACCATTCCTTGAAATTTATTAATGATTACTTCTCTCAAGTCAATAGAATTAATGAGACTTCCTCTAATTTCTTCATCATCAACATAACATATAACATAACAACATAATTTCACAAATGACAAAAGCCACAAGGGCCTATCAAAGATCATCCGCATCTGTCAAAACCCTCCCACAAAATGCATCCATAGGATTGTATTAGATCATGCATCTACAATATACAATTCGAACCATACACAGGAATGTGTCAAAAACAAAAAGCATCATCATCAAGACTCGTCAAAATCTAAATCAATCGTAATATACAATAATAAAAAACTGCATCCACAGAAATGAGTCCAGAATACCCCCCAAAGTTTACCCTCACTCCCCATAAAATTATCTAATCTGTGTTTGAATACATTCAAGTTTGGACTGTCTACCATCTCAGATGGCAAACTATTCCAGTAATCTACCACTCTATTGTTGAAAAAATATTTTCTAACATCCAACCTGCACCTCTGTTTTTTAATTTTTAAGTGGTGACCCCTAGTCCTATTACTACCTCCAACTCAAATAACTTACTAAAATCCAACTTATCCACCCCAGAACAGATTTTAAAAAGCTCAATCATATCTCCCCTCACACATCTTCTCTTAAATGAGAACATATTTAGTACCCTCAGTCTATCTTCATATTCAAGGTGCTTCAGGGAAGGTATTATTTTTGTTGCCCTCCTTTGTACTGACTCTAGCAGGTTGATGTCATGTCTAAAATGTGGTGACCACGCTTGTATACAGTACTCTAAATGTGGCCTAACATACAAGTTATAGAGTTTAAGGATAACCTCTTTACTCTTGTACCTAACATTCCTCTTATTGTATCCTAGCACCCTATTTGCTCTATTTTTTGCCTCAATACACTGCTTTGAAAACTTCAGTGACCTATCTACTACTACGCCTAAGTCCTTCTCATCCTCAACTGAATTCAGCCAATGCCCATCCATTTCATAATTAAATTCCCTATTATCCCTTCCCATGTTAAGAACTTTGCATTTTTTAAGGTTAAAAGTCATTTGCCACTTCTGAGCCCAAGCTAATAACTTATTTAAGTCACTCTGCACTTTAAAGCTACCCTCAACTTCTTTGACTACAGCTGCCAATTTATTGTCATCAGCAAAAATTGACACTGCTATTTACAGCCTCCCCAAATCATTTATATAAACTATGAATAATAAAGGGCCTAGAACAGATCCCTGTGGTATGCCACTGATACTGTCCCTCCACTGTGACCTCACTCCATTCAGCACAACTCTTTGTTTCCTGATGAGAGAAGGGAATATAGTACCAGATAATGTGAAATGATTCAGGGTTATTACTTCTAAAGAATTATCAGAAGCCTGTTATTTATGGCTAACTGAATGTCTGCAAGTGCTGTAATAAAGTTGTATTCTTTAATACAAGATCTACCAAAGGTTTTGTAGATGCACTGTTTAATTGTTTTTATTAGCCTTTCCCACCTGCTAGCACCAAACCATGGACTATAAGCTGGTATGGCCTTATGAATTAGATTATATTTATTAAATTTTTGTTGGAAATAATCAGAAGTCATTAAATTAGATAACAAGGATACACTAGAAATAAATGATTTTGCATTATCAGAGTACAAGACTGGGTAAACCATATCTGGTATAAAACCTAACAAAGGCCATAACAAATTGATCTACAGACATATTTTCTACAGCCTCAAAATGAACTGCTCTGAGGTTCATACAAGTAAATATTAAAATGTAAATTTTACATTTATCGTCTGAAGAATTTTTAATAAAAAATTGACCAGTATAATCTACTCCTGTGTTTTCAAAGGGTTTCACAAACTGTACTCTTTCTAGGCAACACTGTTGCAGGAGGAGCAGTAAATGCTCTAATATTGTATTTAGTACACAAAACACATTCTTTTATTACCCTTTTAGTGGCTTGTTTAGCAATTATCATCCAAAAGCCTGTTTGATGTAAATGGTTTAAAGTATATTCAATCCCTAAATACCTATAGCAGAAATAAGAGTTTAGTTAATTAAATTATAAGTGTCACTACAAGTGACAGGTTTAACAGCATCATAGCTTAATGTTAAATTTTTAGTCATTCTACCTCTTGATCTTAAAATACCATCAGTGTCTATAAACAAATTTAAATCTTGCACTAATTTAAGTACATTAGCATATGAAGAAGTCTTTTGCTCTAAAAATCCTTTTTCAATGGAAAAAGATTTATAAGATGTACAAAGGTTTGTTTTTTAATAACTAACCTATCTACAATTTCTTTCTTAAATAATTTAATGGCTGTAAAGAGTTTAGAATTGACTGAAAACAATCTATTATCTGAGGAATACTTATTTATATCAATAACACCTACTTCACTAGTCACTTTCTCTCCCATAAGTAACACAATGGGTGAGGAATCTTCTTCCTCCACAAAAGATTGAAATTTTCTGTGAGGAACTGGTAAGTACCCAAGTTGTACCCTGGGCCACTCTTTCTCAGGAGCAGCAATCCAAACAGGACCAATAAGCCACGTATCTATTTGTTTCACAAATTTGGTCATGGAAATAGGTTTAGTAAGTATATCAGCAATGTTATGTTCAGGTGGAACATATGAGAACTTTACAACAATGTTCCTCTCAGGAAATTCTCTTTGAAAATATTCAAATCTTTAACTCTATTGTGACAAAGGCATTTTTCTTTACAACTTTATCTGTCAAAACCCAAGAAAGAGCCACTTGACTCAGTAAGAAAGGTGATTTTGTGTATATCAAGATTAAATTTTTTATTTGAGACTATATTAAGAACACATTGCATTGTCAAGTATATAGCAAGCAATTATAGAGAAGGCAGGGTTTTGCTATGCTTTGGAGAAATTTTAAATTTGCTAAATAACAATTTTGAACCATTATTCTGAATACAGTAGACAACAAATCCATATGCTTCCTTAGAAGCATCTGTAAAGACTACTAAAGAACATTGTTCATCTGAATTTGCCTTTTTTTTTTTTAATTGACATATTATTGGATATTGATACATTAAATTTATTAACAAAATGTTGCCATTCAGTCAATAATTCCTGTGAAAGTTGCTCATCCCAGGAAAGCTTATTTTTACATAATCTTCTTATAAAGAGTTTGGCACTCACTAATAAAGGACTAATAATTCCAAAGGGTCAAATATTGATGAAACAGAACTTACAATTTCCCTCTTAGTTTTACCATTGACATCTAGCACAGAACCCTTTATAGATAAACTCTCTCTTTCTGGTTCAAAAACATAACCCCAAACTTTTGTTTCAGGTAGAGAGGTTATCTTGCTGTCTGAATCAAGATAATTTAAAACAATTTTATCATTACTACACCACTCTCTAAGAGTAAAGCCAGCTTCCTCCATGGTGTCTGACACTTTGTGACTAATGTTAACAATATAATCCCAATCATTATCTGCATGGATCATATTATCTACATAGAATTTATTAAATAAAATGTTCCTAAGGACCAGGTTATGATGGCTTTCAGCATGATTGAATATTATATAATTTAGAATGAAGGGGGAACATAGCAAGCCAAAGATAATTGTATTATATCTAAAATAATAATATCTATGGTTATGATAAACTATAAAGCTAGAGCGATTTTTATCAAGACTCTTTGTTGAGTCTAATATTAAGAAAGGCTTTAGCAATATCTGCTAATATAACATACTGATTTGTCCTAAAATATAATAATAAACCTAAAAGGTCATTTAACATGTTAGTTCCCTGATACGAGGGGCGGTCAATAAGTTTTGCGAATCGATAGGGCAAAACAGAGGAAGGGGGATGGCTGTTTGTGGGGGTGTTAGGACAAGTTATGGCAGGTCAGGACCTGCAGCCACACGTTCCTGCCTCGTCTATTTAAGAAGCAGTAGCTGATCGCAGATCGTCAGTCACAAATTTTTCAACAATGGAGAAGGTTGAGCACCGTGCAGTGATCAAATTTTGGCCGAGGAAGGCAAGAATGCAAAAGAGATCCATGAAAGCATGGTTGCAGTGTACACCGACACCGGTCCTTCCTATGCAACCATTGTTCACTGGAATAGGGAGTTCCGCCATGGTTGTGAGTCCCTTGAAGATGACCCCCGTCCAAAACGCCTGTCAGATGTGACCAACGAGGACAATGTGGCCTGTGTGGAGAGGATGATCCTCGAAAATCGATGGGTGAAGGTTGAAGAAATCGAGTGAGAACTTGGAATATCACATGGAAGTGTTATCAACATCATCGACGACAATTTGGCCATGACCAAGGTCTGTGCCCGTTGGGTCCCTACAAACCTCACGCCCCATGATCGACTTCAACATCATCAAAGTCCACAAGGCCAGAGTTGCACAAGCTGCCCTGCGTGAGTGCGGATTCAAGGAGCTCAACCATCTCCCCTATAGTCCAGATCTGGCCCCTAGCGACTACTTTTTATTCCACCAGCTTAAGGGTGCACTGCGGGGACGCCGGTTTGGGGACGATGAAGATGTCCAGCTCACTGTCCAAGAGTGGATTGAACAGCAGTCAGGAGATTTCTGGTTGTCGGGAATTCGAAGCCTCAGGGACAAGTGGCGCAAGTGCATTGAAGTCGAGGGTAGTTATATTGAAAAATAATAAAACACTTTTCCTCATATCTTGTTTTCTTATTCCGAATTGCAAAACTTATTGACCGCCCCTCGTATACTGCTTCATTTAACAAAGGTGTACCTCCCACCTTTAGGGAAGCATTAAACACTGGATGTATTTTAGTATTATGTACCAACAGATCTGATCTAATAATGGGTCTGTGGGGAATCCATTTGTGATTCTCTGGGATGATAGGTTCAGATATAGATTCAATTATGCCCAATTGTTTCTGTTCCTGAAAAACTTTGAAATATTCTTTATTTAAGTTACCATTTTTATGGGCTACCTTTTTTGCAATAATTTTAGAAAGTTCATAATGAGAAGGGACTTTATCCAAAATGTCCCTGTGCCAAGGTATGTCAACATAGTAATGTGCCTTTCTTAGTACAATTTAGTTCTTAAACTTTTCAATTTCAACTTCATCATAATTTGAAGTTTCTTCTTTTAAACTTATACTTTCCAGAGAAAACAAATTGTCAACTTTATATTCTACATCAGAGTCCTTAAATACCATTTAAGTTTGCCTTAGATTTAATACATAGTTTACTACCCTAGTATATTGCATCATAATAAAGCCCCCATCATTGTGAAAACATTGCCCTTTCTTAGGCTTAATTTTAAACTGTTTCTTTCTTTCACTATGTTTAGTTCTACCAAATTTTTTACTCTTATGGGCAGTTTGTTCTACACATGAGAGGAAGTTACACCAGAAGGAAAATCAACAGAACATACCTTATCGTGACCCAGTTTCTTGGGTATATTTATGCGATTCTCAAAGGGGGAAAATTTATTATTCACGGTACAGAAAACAAATTATTATTAGTTGGCACATTAACATTAGAGTTATCATAAACTATATTAGTTATTTACATCAACACCAGCCATAAATTTATTAGAAATTTCTGCAGTTTGAGACATTTATAGACCCTATAGGTATGAACCCATTTGAAACTCAGCATCTTGTCACCCAGTACTTCTCGCAATTCAAACACTTGAAAATGTTGTAAAATCTCATTACCTAAAATTCCTGCCATTTTTACACTAGCATTAGTATATTTTGGTTGATTCTGACTCAGGGGTATACCCATCTTTTGGAGTTTATCCAAAGATGACAACCCTGTAAGGGGCGCGGCGATTTGACTTCCTGGCTGTCGTGCTGATGGGACTCAGCGCCCCGTCCGTCCCCAGCTTAGCCTCTTCTTCTTTCAGACAGCCTGTATTTCTCCCCTACTTCCTCACTTCCCCTACAACCTCCCACAACATTCTCTGGTTGGCCTCTATTTTCTCAGGGTAGATGCTGACCTTCTCAGCCAACTATCAGGGCTGATGGGAGAGGGGACAATGTTCCCTAACCCCTGAGCTCCGGTTCGGGATGGTGGGTTTTTAACAACCAGCTTCATCCCCACCCATACCTTCCTCACATCCCCTTTCCTTCTCACTTCACAATCTATTTTTTTTTATTCCAGGTCACCAGGCGGGAAGGGTGGCCTTAAATGGCTGCACCTGGCTCTGCCAGCCCTGTATGCACCCCTTGCAGAGTGGGCTACTGCAAGGGGTGATGAGCGTTTGCTTCCCGTAAGAAAAAGAGGGTCACCATGCCCAATGAGGAGAAAACTAATAACCTCCCCTCAATTTCCCCCTGTCCATCATCGGAGCCACCCTCAGGCAGCTCCACAGAAAAACTGGAGGTCGCCCCCCCCCCCCCAATGCTCTCACAGGGGACACTCTAAATCTCTCTAATCGGAGAGGAGGCTTACTCCTCTCCTTCGCCTACGGGTGTAGGGGACTCCCCATCACCTCCTTGTCTGGAGGTGCCTTCGGGCACCTCCCTCTTTCCAGCAGCAGTCCCCCCTTTCCAAGGGGACTACTAAGAAAGCCAGCAGGCTCCCCATTGAAGCGGCTCGGTCTGGCAAACCCCCTTAGGGGGGAGAGGGAAGCCAGGCCCCTTCGGTCACTTCCCTTAAAAGACCTGCCTCCCCAGACTTGACAAATGACACTGCTGCCAATAGGACCTGTGATGTCCTGGGGGGGGGGGGGAAATGGCCAACTAGAGGCCCCACCCAAGATAGACATGGTCCTTGAAGCAACCCAGCCTCAGTCAATAGGGCCTTCCATGGGAGTGAAGCCAGGCTCGGCACCAAGCACCAAACTCGAGTCCGCTCCGATGCAAGGTCCTCCTCCAACCAGTGCCCCTACGACTCCCAGGACCTTCTCCATCTCAGAGAAGGACCTTGCTGAGGCCAGTCCATCTGGCCCGAGGGCTCCTGCTGTGGTGGAGCGAATGTGTGTGTGTATAAGGGGACATTCTCCCCTTTTTACCAATACACTCTCCCTCCTTCTGTAAGAATGTGTGTGTGTTTATGGGAATGGGTTTGTTTTGTTTTTTGGTTATTTTATGTATAAATAAATTACCATGTTTTTTTGTTTTCTCCAGGCGCCATATTCTGGAAAGGACTTAGTCTAGCACATCTTTATATAGCAAACAAAATATTACTTTGTCTTAAGTAAATTTAACGAAGAGCCCTATTAGTATTGTTAATGAAAGAGGGCTTAGAATAGCCATGCAAGAGTGATAAGATCACTTATCTTCCATCAAGCGCAGAGGCACCAAGTGTTTGGAAGACATAGGCATTTTGCTCGCTCAAGTGGTAGGCGGATGGACGTTCCCCCCCCCCCTCTTTGTACCATGTGAGGCCTTCTCTTTTTTTTGTAAACTATATATTGACTGTTATAGTCCAGATTTTTTGGGGGGCTGTTGATTTTTTGGAGTGTTTCTTAGGATAAATTAATAGGATTTGTTTATTTTTTTGATTGCGGGTATAAAGGAAATTTAGGTATATTTTTGTGTGTGAATAGGAAAGAGATCTCTAATATATCACCCCTCTCTATTGTAATTATCATTATACATTTTTTTTTTGTAAGTAAAGGGACTGTATATACAATCCGTTTCATTCTCCTTCGATTTCTCACGCCCGGATTAGTGTAGGAAGCGGGTTGGATCAATTGGGGATTAGTCTAGATTTTTGGCCCGCTACACTGCCAGTGGAGGCGAGAAGAGGGTTCATTCCCTGTCATCCTCTCCTAAAAAGGAAAAAAAAAGACTGGGTTCCCTCCATCCACGATGGCTGCAGGGATGGATGGGTCTGCTACTATTTTGGTAAGCGACCAAGCCAAGATTGGCACATCCGGCCCCTCTGCCCCACCGGGTGCAGAGCCCCTGACTATGACTAAAAGTGCACAGGGTGGAGCTTATAACATCGGGGCCCCTCATCTAGAGATTACCCGGCACTTTTTGAGCCCGCTGGCTTCAAACATTTCCTCGTTATTCACTCCACTGATGGCACCATGTTGGCTAAGGGCAACATGATCCATCAGAGGAGAGCTTTAGCTAGTGTGATTGGTAGGGAACTGAAGGTGACCCGTTTCTCAGATGGGAGCCTTTGGGCGAATGCGTTGAATCCCTCCAAGGCGGCCATGATTAGTACCCTTCGGACATTTGATGGCACGCCTGTGAGTATGACGCTGCACTCTACCATGAATTTTGTGAAAGGAGTAGTTTATTCAAGGGAACTCGTTGACTACTCCATAGATGACATCACCTTAGAGCTGGCCCACCATGGGGCGTCACGCACCTCCACTGAGTCTTTAGACTCACAGGAGGCAACAGCCCTGAAGTTGGTCACCAGGCCATCTTCCGGGGTTCCTAAAGGAGGACAGCAACAAAGGAGCTTTGCCCATGCCTAGTGGTGGGCTGGGTGGCTTGGAGACAATAGATCCTCAAAAAGAGGGCCCCCGCCTCCGAAGCTACAATGCCTGCCTAAGGTTTTGAGGCGAAAGGAGGAAAAGACTTGCATGGCGAGCCCAACCTCCCCAAATAAGTCCTTGAAGGCGATAGCAGCTTCAGCGCATTGTCCAGCCAACAGCGCCCATGGTTCTGCCTCTGGGAAGCATACGGCCATTCCTGTGAGGATCTTCTGTTCGAAGAGAGCCCCCGCATCTCCTCTGAGCTAGGGCTGGAGGGCATATTCCTTGAATGAATTTGCTGTGGACTCCAGGCCAACTGGGAGGAGCTGCGGAGGCTCGTCTCATCCCGTTCCCCGCTAGCTATTTTTCTGCAGGAGACCATGCTAGGTGCGTTTCCCCAACAAGCCCTCCCGGGGTCTAAGGGTTTTGCTACCACCACCACGAGATGGGGGATGAGCGGTTTATACCAGGCATGATGTCTCCATTCTTCTTTTCACTTTAGATACATCCTTTCAGGCAGTGGCTGTTCAGTTTCACCTGGATAGGAGGTATACTGTTATTTCTGCGTACATTCTACCATCAGTTGACTTCGATGCGGTGGACTTCCGCCGCGCCGTGGCATGGTTGCTGAGGCCCTTTCTCTTGCTTTGAGATCTGAACAGCAGACATCCTCTCTGGGGAGACTACTCAATAAATCCCAGGGGACAAGTCCTTGCCAATCTGATCGAAGAGCTTTAGATAGGTGTCGTAAATGTGAGAGTTTACACATCACTGCCTGAGAACTGCTTCATTTTTTTGCCTTGATCTATCTCTGTGCTCTCTGGATGCACAGCCTGATTTTGATTGGGGGGTGGTCTATGACCTCCATGGTAGTGATCACTTTCCCATTCAAATATTTTCAGGGCAACTGCCGCTTGAGAGCCCACCTTGATGGTGCTTGAGGTGGGTGCGGTGGCCTACATTTCAGGAAATGACTGAATTCTCTATCTCAGTCAAGGAGTTTAGGTCGGTAGATAATGCTGTTGAGTTCTTCTCCGGCAACCTCATCGCTGTGGGCCTGACTACTATTCCCAGAATGTCTGGCTGTTTTGCCTGCTGACCACTCCCGTGGTGGTTGGCTAAGTGTGAGACCACCCTCAAACAGAAGTGTTCTGCCTACATGTGCTATAAGCGCCGCCCAAACGATTTCACTGTCTGTGAATTTTGTTGGGCTAGGTTCCAGTATATTTTGAAGCATGCCCGCCGCTCTTCTTGGTGGGCATACATGTCTTTACTTAACAGGAAGACCCCTCTAGCAGAGGTGTGGAGGTGAGTCAAAAGGATTCTGGGCAAGTTCTTGCAGGACCCTGCGTCTGTGGCGGAATCCTTCGCGACTGTATTCTCTAGCTGGGATGCTGCTCCGCCAGCATTCAATGTACGCTGTGATGTCGCAGAAGGCCACTGACTGGACTTTACCTCTAGAGGCGGAGAACCCTTCAATGACTGGTTTACTCAGAGTGAGTTGCGTTCCGCTCTTGCTTTGTGCATGGACACTACCCATGGTTCTTACGATTTCCCGTACTAAATTTGTTCAACAGGAACTGGCCCGGATTCCTGGTGAATCGCTACTGTGCTCACCTTTTGCAAACCGGGGAGAGATCACTCTACTCTGGCTGGTTTCCGCCCAATCTCTCTAACCTCTTGCATGTGCAAGTTGATGGAGAAATTCATAAAGGTTAGATTAGCCTTTTTCCTGGACAGCGGAGGCCATCTGTCTTCTGCACAGTGTGGCTTCCGCAAGTTCCACTCCACGTCGGATGCTCTGCTCTGACTGAAAAATGCTGTCTGCGAGGCCTTCCTTCGTAGACAGCACTACACCACAGTGTTTTTTGATCTGGAGAAGGCCTATGATACCGCATGGTGATACGGTATCATGGAGACTCTCCACACAATAGGGCCGAGGGGACGCCTCCCAATGTTTATATCTGAATTTTTGCGAGATCGTCGATTCTGTGTACGGGTGGGGGGAAGCCTATCCGGCCCAATGGAGCTCGATAGGGTGTCCCGTAGGGAAGTGTCCTCACTGTCACATTTTTTGCTCTGAGCATAAACAGCATCACCTTGGTGCTGCCGGAAAATGTTCTTACTATGCTCTACGTGGATGACCATTGGATCTCTTTTGGCGCGGCCCAGATGCCAACTCTGGAGCGTCGACTCCAACAGGCATTGAACCGCATCTCTCGCTATGCAGAAGCGCACAGGTTTCGGTTTTCCTTGGCCAAGACTAAGGTGGTGCACTTCTGCCGCCATCCACGGCTCCACCCTGACCCAGACTTGTTTCTTAATGGGGTACGCCTGGAAGTGGTTGAATCGCACTGTTTCCTTGGTCTTTTATTTGACTGACACCTTACCTGGGAGGCTCACATTCGCAGCCTTAAGGTCTCTTGTACCCGGGCCATAGATATTCTCCGTTCTGTGACATTCAGCGCTTGGGGCGCTGATAGGGCCACTGCCTTACTTTTTTAGCCATCCTTTGTTCATTCAAAGCTTGACTACTGTTGCAAGTTTAATGCAACTGAGCGTGTATTGCGGAAAGTGGACTCAATCCACTACATCAGCCCTTGCCTGGTGACTGGTGCCTTCTGCACCTTCCCCAATGAGAGCCTACTAGTCAATGCTGTGGAAATGCCACTCGCTCTATGCCATGTACAGTGCATTATTTGTCTGTGCGTGTGAGCCCGGCTCTTCCCTCAGTCACCAACAGCTCTCACTGCATCCGGAGCTGATTTTGATAGTGCCTATGCCGTCAAGAAACGCCAGTCATACCCTAAGCCCTTTGGGTTTAGGGGCAGGAAACTCTGAGAGCTAGATATAGCTCTTGGGCCAGTGACACGCCTGGTTCTGCCCAGGATTCCACCCTGGAGGGTACCACATTTGGCTATTTGTCACCATGCCTCTGCTCCGAAAGCTTGTACAGTATTGCATTTGACCTTTTTGGAGCACACCTCGTGTCATGCTGGAACCATGCCAGTGTATACAGATGGCTCCAAGTCCCAAGAAGGGGTCAGCTTCCACGCCGTATCCCCTCTGTTTGAAGTCAGTGGGGCTCTGCCAGGCGCTGCATCTATCTTCATGGCCGAGCTGCTGCAATACACCGCTTGGTACGAGAGATTTCGTGACATACCCAGTTTGGAGACTGTATTGTGATATATAGCGACTCACAAAGTACCCTGAGTGCTTTCGGGGCATTGGAATCTCTGCATCCCCTGGTTCGTGATATCTGTGATGCCACGGTTTTGGCAAGCCGGGCTGATGTTGAGATTATCTTCTATTGGGTTCCTGGACATGTAGGATTTGTGGGGAATGAGGGTGCCAAAGAGTCTGTGAGGACTGCGACTGGACCAGCATTTCGCTCTTCCTCACACCGACTACATGGCAGGAATACGGGCAGCTCTTTGGGCTGCTTGGCAAAGAAGATGGGTGATGGTTGAATGAAAATTAAAGTTGCATGCCATTGCACCGCGACTGTTTCCATGGACCTACCCCCCAATGCTGTGAAGGCTTCAGGTTGCTTTCTGTCATCTCCAAATTGGGCACACTCGCGGGATGCATGGCCATTTGATGGAGCGCTCATCAGCGCCCTACTGTGAAGACTGCGTTGTCCCCCAGACTGTTCGGCACATTCTTGTTGAATGTTCCAGTCTGGGTGATCTCCGGGCATGTTACCTGTCCCAGTACTGGGATGGGCGGGGTCGCTACCCCCTGGTGGACTTATAGACTTTTGGGGGGAGGCCGGCCTTCTCCTCTTTATTTAACTAGGTTTTGTTTTTTGTTATAGTTGTTTTCTTTGTAGATCGCACGCTCCTGCACCGGGGGGGAGGGGGACCTCCCCCTCAATGCTGGAACTTGCTTTCTAATTGTTGCCATCTTCCCTTTTTATCATTGTTGTTTTCATATTCTTATTTTAAAGTAGCCTAGTGCTGGGCTGTCATGATTCTGGTGACTAAGCCCAAGTGGGCAGTCGCCAGATAGGCTCCTAAAATGAAAAAACAAAACAAAACAAAGAGGGCGAAATTCCCCTTACAGACAATTCCAATTGGAAAGATGGTAGACATAAAAAGGACACCTTAGATATCTCTGAATTTGGCAAAATAATATTGGTATCAAAGGAATATCCACTTACTGATTCATTCAATCCTAAGCTAATTGGGTTTCTCGATAGGTGTGCCATTAACTCCATATTCTTTTACTGTACTATAATCTAAGATGGATATTTGAGCTCCACTATCTGGCAAAAATGGTAAAGATACATAACCTGATGGAGTTTTGCAGTTCAATGACAAGACAGGGTTGGCAATATCTGCTGAAGAGCTAGCTGCTAGTCATTTTTTGTCTTCTGTTTTTACAGATTTGGCAGTGAAAAGGGATAGTACCATATCAGGACACATGTGAGTTACATGAGCTGAGGCATGGCAGCTCCTACAAGGGAACATTAGCTTGCTTTGAAACCCAGGGCACTCCCTTTCATTATGTTTAAATGATGGACATCTTGTACACAACTGTAATTCTATGGCTAGTCTTTGTCTGGCCTGATAATTGCTATATTTTTTGCAGTGTAAAGAAGAATGATTTAGAAGATAACAAAACTTACACCTTGACTGTGTTTTTTTATTACCCTGCAAACTTGCATAGGGGGACCTAAGTCCTTCCTGTTTAGTATCAAACTTTGTGGTAACAACTCCACTTTAGTTGAAAGTACCAGGTTTTGCTTACTGGTCTGAGCCTGAAAACTTTCCCTAGGTTGGAGCAATTTATAAACTAGGTGGAATTTTCAATGATTAGTTTGACTGAGGGGTAATTGCTGCCAAGTTTTTGGCATAATTCTTTTAAGAAAGGAAAGAACAATTTATATCTAACTACATTGCTCATTAGCTGCTCTCCCGCATTATTTGTGAAAAAATCTAAACCAAACCTCCAATTCAGCCAATTTTGATTTAAGATGGGAAATGAACTCCATATTAGACTCCAAAGCAAAACAAGTTTTCCAATTAACTATACCAGTTAGAGTTTCATTGATTAAAAGGTCCTTATCAAAGAATTCCTCCTCTAACAACCTCCATGCCTCCCCAAAATATTCATCATCTACAGGAAGGTTATCTATTAAAGCCAAAGCTCTTCCTTGAACATAGGATTTGAGATACACTAATTTTAAAGAATTTGTGACATCTGGAATACTATTTAAAGCATTTTCAAAACTGAACTTAAACCTAAAAAAAAGCGAACAAATCATTATTGTTATCATAAAATTGGGTTATTTTAAGTTCAGGTAGTTTTAGTTTAAAGGGAGGGCGACTTGGTAATTTATCCTGATTAATACATCCCTCACAATTTGATGTTTTAGGGGTAAACTTCTTTCTTCCAAAAGGGATGTCCGAAGAAGGGGAGAGAGGGAGGGGAAGAAGAAAGAAGTAAGGATAGGACAGACTGAAATCTAAGTTCCATTCTAATTTTTTCCAGGGAGGACATTTTGTCATCAAAATAGAACAGTTTCACAATAAACACAATATAACGATTTAAATATAAGAGAATGTGCCAACCAATAACTTAAGGAAATGCTTGGACAAAAACACGTAGGCTTAATCTCCCGATATCAGGAGAAATAAGTTCCTCAAATGGAATCAAGTTTCAACTTTATTGGCTCTTTAACAACCCGGGGCATCCTGAATGGCTTGGATGGTTGTCATTGGCTGCATTGAGGTTCTCCACTGTCCCATAGTTATTGAAGTGGTCCACCCAGTGCTGAATTCTGCTCTTGGAGGTTTTTTTTTCACATTTGAACTGATGCTGAAAGTGTCCTGCACTTACTTGAACGAGCTTGTCCTGCAGTAATGCTTGATGCAGTATATTCTTTGCTGGAGCTTCCATTGAAATCTAGTTGTGTTCATGTCCTGCAAAGTAAGGGTGATTAGTGAATGATTGAAGGATATATCACAAGAAGTGTGGGCAGGCCCATTTTTGGGGGGAGACCCTGTATAATATTTGCAATTTGTGGCACTTTTTATGCATTAATTTATAAAAATACATTATTCCTTCTATGTTTTATACATTTCTAGATAACTTTACAGATTTTTTTCATTTGGCAGGGACCCATTTGTAAGCAGCATAATTAAAGTAATTTTATATTTTGTTAAAGCTATAGAAGATTTTTAAGATGAGCAATATAATTTACCACAAAAAACCTGGATTGGCAAAGCTAGCTAAAGCTCACAGTTTAAGTAATAGTCTTAATAATTTAGGATTGGAGCTTGCACAAGAAGAAAGAAAAATAGATAGTAAGTACTCACATGAATTAATCGCTATATTATTTTTGATTACTCGACTATATTATTCAGATATTAATTGCTGCGCTCTACTCCCCTTTGCAATCACAGACAAGGTCCCATACTTAATGAAATTCATGTATTGATCAGAAAAGCAATTTCTGGCATGTCCAAATGCACTGGGATCCAGTCCTTGCAGAAGTATTCAGAAAAGAGTGGTAGTACTGCATTTTGCCTCAAAGTAGCAAGCAGGTAACCCTCCAGGGTGCAAAGGAGAGAGATTCATCATTTTGTATCAGGGGAGTCAGGGATGATTTTTAAGTTAATCTTTGTTAAATTTAAGAAGAGTAAAATATATGTTAAAAATTTAAAAACAGTTATTGAGAGCATTTTAAAATGCCAATTAAGTTACACATTTTTAAATACAGGAATACCTTGTATAGCATAGATAACAGGGGAATAATTTTTTAATCACATTTTCTGGTGACTTAGATTTATCTGCCAATTTTAATTCATTTTTTCATGCTGATTTCAAATATATAATCAATTTTTACCTACATGCTATAGTTATTCTGTAATTTCTATTTTCTTGTTTCCTCCCAAAACTGCCCTCTGGACGGAGAGAGAGGGTGCTTGTAAAAGCAAATACTTCACAGTACATAGTAGTAAGATAGTAATAAGTGTTATTGTGCAAAATATTGACATTATTGTTTCTTTTTTCATGTCTCATGTTAGAGTGATGGCTTTGTCAAGAGGAAATTGCATTAATGATCCAGACACCTTCTGCTACATATGTGGCTGTCACATGCTAGTTCGTCAAAGGCGCAATATATGAAACTTTGTGATCTGCACTTCTAAGGCATATTTTGATGTTCCTCTTGGCGATCAGGATAAGAAGTGGGACCCACATGCTGTTTGGCATAGTTGTGTGGAACATCTTGGTGAGTGGATGAAAGGAAAGAGAAATAATCTTCCTTTTGGAATCCCCATGGTGTGGTGAGAGCCAAAGGATCATGTATCGGAGTGTTATTTCTGTCTGGTGAATACTAAAGGGATTGGTAAGAAAAATCGGCACAAGATCGACTACCCCAACATTCCCTCGGCGATCTGGCCAGTACCTCATTCTGAGTCTTTACCAGTTCCGATTTTCAGTGGATATGCTTCTTCCGAGGACAAAATGATTTACCTGATATGGACGTCCATGGAATGGATTCAGAGTCTGCAGATTCATCATCAGATGCTGAAGTCATTAGCTCTTCACTGTTTCAATCAAGAGGATTTGAATGACTTGATACATGATTTGGCACTCTCCAAGAAAGCTGCAGAACTTTTAGCCTCCAGGTTCAATGAAAGACATATGCTTGACAGGTCGGTATGGGTATTATATTACCGAACAAGGGAGAGTACATTTGTTAAGTATTTCTCTGAGGACAGACAATTTGTATACTGCCACGATGTTCCTGGTCTGTTTACCGAGTTGGGTGCAGTTCCTCTCGGTCACTCTGTCCATTTGTGAGAAACTCACGATGACATAAGAATGGTCATGGATTTACTTAAGTACCATGAACACAATTGGTTGATATGTGTAGACCTTAAGATGGTCAACTTCCTCCTTGGCCAGCAGAAGGGATATACAAAGTTTCCATGCTATATCTGCATGTGGGAGAGTCAAGCCTGTGACAAACACTGGTCCCCAAAAGATTGGCCAGTTTGGGAAACTTTGGAAGCAGGAATGCCAAACATTGTTAATGAGCCAATCGTAAGTCGAAAGAAGATGGTTTTCCCTCCACTTCATCTCAAACTGGGGTTGATGAAGCAGTATGTCAAGGCATTGAGCACTGACAATGATTGTTTTCAGTACATAGTATCGGCGTTTCCTGCTTTGTCATATGAAAAAATAAAAGGAGTATTTGATGGTCCCCAAATCCGAAGACCTCTGAGTTATTCTAGATTCGTGAACACCATGAATGAGAAAGAGAAGGCAGCCTGGCTCTCATTTTCTGTCATTGTTCGTAACTTGGGAAACAAAAAAGCGCATAACTATGAGGATCTGGTTACTAATATGCTTTTAGCATATCGTGATCTGGGATGCAACATGAGTGTGAAGCCTCATTTCCTAAATAGTCACCTCGACCGATTCCCAGAGAATCTGAGAGCCGTGAGTGACAAACAAGGGAAATGCTTCCATTAGGATTTGATGACAATGGAAGAGTGCTACCAAGGTCACTGGGATAGACACATGATAGCGGACTACTGCTGGACAATTAGAAGAGATCAGCCAGAGAAGACTTACAAGAGTATCAGTTACAACAAAAAATTTTCACGATTGAAATCAAGAAGAGGTCCTCCAGCCTTATGTACGGTCATTAATAAATTAGCATCTATTTGATTACAGTATTTGTAATCCTAATGTCTAATTCAAGTTTGTTCTCATATACAATAAAATGTTTGTGCAAAAAAACCTGCTTTACTATAAATAATGCAAAGGGATGATTCAAAATTACTTCAGGGCATGATGATAGGCTTGATAAAATGAAAATTATTGTATAATATTAGTTATTGATATTACAAGAAATCTGTAGCATTTAGAGAGAATCTGATTTCAGATTTGAATTCAGTATGCTCAAATTAGGTAGAAAATTGTACTTTTGTAAATTCACCAAATACATTGTTTCCCAAGGTAATTCATTCTGAAAGGTCTTTTTATAATAGGTTTAAATGTAATTTATTCCAACCAAAAAGGACGGATAAGAAATATAAAATGAATAATTTTAATTTATAGAACCTATCAATGTAAAATCTAATTAAAATGTGTAATAAACAAAGATAAATTTATAAAAATGAATTTTTTTAAGTTAATAGTATTTCTTTGTAAAAAGTCCTTCAGTGTTGTTTGTATAATTCTTTTTTTCTTTTTTGATCATTTTTTTTGTTTGTATCATTCTTTTTTTTTTTATCTCATCAATAATAACATCTAAAAAAACTTATGGAGATTTTGTCACACTTCGATGCTTTGTTCCACATTAAGGTCTGCATTCATAAGAAAATTGGAAGCCTCCTCTATTATTGGAATAGGATTAAAAGGACAAAAGAAAATTCATTTGTAATTGCAACATATTCTGGATCTTCATCTTTTTCTTCATAAGCACATTGTTGATCTAATTACTTGAGCTTAATCATAAAGCTCATTTGAATATGATTCATTGCATTAGCAGACATTTTCAGGATTTAAATTTTCAAAACCAAGATCTTTCCACATCTTCTCAACTTCTTTGTTTCAAAAGAGGGGAAATTCTATGCACAATGTTGCCATGTTTTTGCCACATAGCTCGCATATTGCTAGAAGTCACTTCAAGCCAAAATGTCTAAATGTTTTAATAGAAAATGTTGAATTTTTGTCTCAAATTCCATCAAAGTGTTTGCATCTTGTTACGTTTATGGTTTGAACTCCCCCCTGTAGTTGAGTGCCCTACATGGACCATTACACCTGCTATCTGGAGGATTGGCACAGCAGTCTCAAACTAGATTGATACTACCTGGACTTTCTTGATATTTCTATTTTGCAATTTTTTGGTCACTTTGTTTACAAGCTACTTCTCACATGATTTTTAGTCACGTGCGAGTCTACTCGCGGGTAATTCTATATCTCACTATGTCGGTTGGTCCCCATTTTGTTTATTTTTTTATTGGTAATAACATTGTAACTATTCACCCGATTCTAACAAAATTTGAAATCCTTGTTGTTTTATATTCTTTTTTCAATAATGTAATTGCCAAGGTCCGCTCTAGATTAGCCCAGGAATTATTTTGTTTTTGAAATAACATAACTTCAGCCAATTCTAATGAAATTTGAAAACCTTATGTTGTTTTACATTCTCTTTCAAATGATATAATTGCCAAAGTCCTCCCAAGGTTAGCTGGGGAATTATTTGGCAATAACATCATAACTATTCGGCTGATTCTAAAGAAATTTGAAACCTTTATGTTGTTTTACATTCTCTTTTGAATGATATAATTGTCAAAGTCTTCCCTAGGTTAGCTGGGGAATTTGGCAATAACATTTATGATAGTCAATAGCTAGCATATTGATAGAGCTCATTTTTGCTCAAATCAATGCCTCCCATTCTGACATTGTAATCTAGAATAACTTTTGCCTCTGCCACTTCTCCGGTTATAATTTTCCTTTCTTGTGGATAGGCAAAAGTCATCACTAATAAGGGTGTCTTTCTTTTGGACATTTCTTTGGAACCAACTGCAAGAATTTTCCTCAGCGATAATACAAGTATTTACCATCCTTTATTCTTTTTTAAACTTTTGTTTGATAGTCAATGGAGGCGCTTTTGAATTTATTCCTATTGTGCCATTCAAAGAGGTCTTATTTTTTAGTAATGCTACCACCAGTAACACTTTAGTAAAAAAAAATTATTGGCAATTACATGATAACTTTTGTTCAAAAGATTGCTTTCATAATATTACGCAAAACTGTATCTTATCTTATTTGGTTAGCTACCCCTTTTCACACAAGGGGTGTAGCCTGTTACACTTGGTACGCAGAGGAACTGCTTGTCACTGGGTTGATGTGAACTCCTCTCTGATGGGGCCTAGGAAAGTTGTTGGTATGCTTCCACCCTGTTCCCTCTTAGAGCCACTTTATTTTTTTTCACTCTATGACTATCCCACAACCTTTTGTCTACCTGTACTTGGTACCAGGAGGAACTGTTCTCATGGGAATGGAGTGCAAATTCAGGGGGGCCCCATCACTGGTTTCAATTGAACTCTTTGACCGAGTCAGGGAATGTTGTTGGTGACCTTCTCCCTTGCTCCCTCTTAGCATTCCTCTTTCTCTACACCTATCCTCTCAACCCTCTGTCAGAGCTTAAGGAACTGACTAGGTACCTCATGCCATGTCAGAAGTCAGGGTTTGAAAACTCTATGAACAATACTCTTTTGACATCTACAAGTTGCAAGAGGCCAGGCATTGGGGCATGAATAATGAGACTATCAGTTTTGCTCCAATAACCACTGCCTGTGTGCAATGGGCTGACTATCTCCCTGTGGCAAGCCGGCCTTACTCCTTTGGTGGCTGCCAGGCCAACTAAAAGCTTCTGGGTTCCATCTCTGGGCTTACCACAATGATCTTCAGATCTTGGCCATCCTTTCCAGGATTATTTTGTCTTATTAAGGATATCTGCCCTGTCACCCCGCCTCTCTGGCTGCCCAGTTGAGAGCTGCAACCTTTGAGAAATTACCAGCCATTCTCCTATATATTGAGAACACCATTTGTTAGAGAGGCTCCCCTCCTACCTTCTGAATGTGGCAAAGAAGATTCCCCTTTTACCATCCATGGAGTTGCCCCCCTCCCCCGTGCTTTCTCAGGGGCTCCTACGGGGAGGGTGCTTCTCCCTCTCCATTTTTAATAGGTTTGGGGGTTTCCCATCCCCTTTTGTGGAGTTTGCTCCGGGTGATTCTCCACTTGCTGTGGTTATTCCCTTTGCCTTTTCAGGGGCCTACCAAGAATATGGCAAGACAGAGGATGCATTATAGCGGTCCCCGCCCCTCTCATTAGGGTCAAGTGACCCACCCCGACCCCCTTAGAGGCTTAAGAGGCAGCATTGACCTTTCAGTCTTGCCCACACACCTAAAATACTCAAGGTTTGTCATGTTGATGGATGCTGGCATACTCACTCCCTCTATCTTTCCAATATGGGTAGGTATACTGGCCCCAGTGACCTTTGTATAGGGCCATATGCCCTATGAGTACCCATTTGGCATACCAACACCTGATGGTCATTTGGAGGCCTTGATCTTATAAGAGACATGCTTATTATTTTATCTAGTATATTAGTTGTTGGATGTAAATTTTTAATTATATTAACTTGTTTCACAGGTCTTTTTTTACATCATAAAGAAAGACACTAAAAATGAATGCTAGAGTAATGCAATTGCATCTTTTTTAAAATTGAGTGCACTTGATTCTTTATTTCTTTTTTGCCCTTACCTGCATTGATAGTAATGGTATCTACCTTCAAAAATATGAAATTATGCAGCAGCTGACACTTCCCCTACTAATTCCCCTCTCTTCAAGACCTTTTGAACTTTATAAGCAATAATAGCAAAGACAATTTATATTTTTACTCAATTTGTGACTAATTAACCTAAAGAATTTATAGAAATGAGATATCAGAGGATCATTGCAAAAGATAATTACACTGGCAAACATCAACTTTATTGTCTAAGTTTTTTTAGCTGATTTAGGACAATTTTGATGTATTGAATCCAAAATTCATATTGGCGTTGCTCAATCAGCCCTGTAAGGGGCACAACGATCTGCTTTCCTGGCCACCGTGCTGATGGATTCAGCACCCTGTCTGGCCCCAGCTTAACCTCTTCTCCTTTCTGACATCCTGTCTTCTTACCCTGCTTCCTCACTTTCCTTACAACTTCTCCCACAACTTTCTCTCATCGCCTCTAATTTCACAGGGTAGATGCCAACCAGCATCCTCTCACACAACCATCCCGGATTGGGGCTGAGAGGAGAGGGGACAAGCACCCCTGAGCTCCGGTTTGTGGTTGTCATTTTTTAACAACCAGTTTTATCCCCTTTCTTTCTCCTTTCAATGTCTATTGATTTTATGCCAAGCCTAATGTGGAGCCATTATGCCAATGGGCTGCCAGGCCACTGGGCGTGAGGAATGGCCTCAAATGGCAGCAGCTGGTTCATTCGGCCCTGTGTTTACCCCTTGCAGAGCAGGCTACTGTGAGAGGTGATTAGTGTTTGCATCCCGTGCTTCACCAGTGATAGAGCTGCCTTCGAGAAGCTCCACAGAAAAGTGAAGGTCTCCCCCCCCCCCCAGCTTTCTTAGGGAGCCCTCCAAATTTCTTCTACTGGAGAGGAGGCTTGATCCTCTTCTAGGCCTATGGGTTCAGGGGACTTCCCTCTCAGCCCCTTCTCTGGAGGTACCTTCCTCTGGGCATGCAGACGGCCCAATATTGAATACTGGCTCGATAGGGCCAACCATCTTAGGGGGACTGCAAGGGATGGCAAGGCCATGTGCCCTCTAATGTTCTGCATTTGTGCTCGGTGCCCTGAGGCCTCACATGGAGAGGAGGGAGCTCCTCTCCCAGCTGGTGCTCCTGTGAGAGCAGGGACCTTTTTGGAAAAGGATCTTGCTGATGCTGGCCCATCCGGGCTAGAGGCTCCTTCCTGGGGAGAGAAGTGGGTTTATTCCCCACTCTCCTCTCCTAAAAAGAAAAGACAGAGGAATTAGACTAAGGGCTCCTCTCCCTTCCCAGGAGTCACAGGAATGAATGGGTCCACTGCTGTTTTGGCCTGTGATCAAGCGCTGATTGGCATGTCAGGGCGCACTGCTCCCCTGGGTGGGGAAGTCCTGACCAAGACCAAAAGTGCCAGAGCAGAGCCTCTATTACGTCTGAGCCCATTCATTCAGAGGTTACCTAGCATTTTTGAGCCAGCTGTCTTCAAATGCTTCCTTGTTATTTGCTCTACTGATGGCAGCATGTTGGCTACGAGCAACATGATCCATCAGAGGAGAGCTCTAACTAGCATGATTGGTAGAGGGAAAGGTAAAGGGAGAGAAGAATTTTTTTAATCGACTCATCATTGGGTATGGTGACCCTTTGTAATTCACAGGATGCACACGCTCATCACCCTACACAGTAGCCCGCTCTGCGAGGGGGTGAATACAGGGCCGGCAGAAACAGCTGCCACCATTTGAGGCCACTCCTTTTGCCTAGTGACCTAGCAACCCATTAGCATGGCTGCTCCATCTTAGGCATTACTAAAAACCCACCATTCCAAACCAGAGCTCAGAGGTGAGGGGGCATTGTCCCCACCTACCTCAGCCCGAATCTGGGATGATTGGCTGAGAGGAAGCTGGTCGAGATCTACCCTGTGAAATTAGAGGACGACCAGAGAAAGTTGTGAGAAGTTGTATGGAAAGTGAGGAAGCAGGGTAAGAAGACAGGGTGTCAGAATGGAGAAGAGGCTAAGTTGTGGCCGGATGGGACACTGAGTCACATCAGCACGGTGGCCAGGAAGGCAAATTGCTGCACCCCTTACAGGCTCACCTAGACTGGAACATCGAACAAGAATGTGCTCAACACTCTGGGGAACAATGTAATCATCGCAATAAGATACTGGCGAGCATTCCATGAGTGTGCCCAATACAAAGATGACAGAAGGCAACCTGAAGCCGTTGCGACATTGGGGGGAATAGTTGCAACACAATGACACACAACTTTAAGTTCACCTTGGCTGTCTCCCATCTTCTTTGCCAAGCAGCATAGGTTCCTGCCATGTAATTGGTGTGAGGAAGAGCGAAATGCTTATCTGGTCACCCAGTTTTCACAGACTCTTTGGTGTCCTCATCAGCGCACTCATTCCCTGCAATTTCCACAAGTCAAAGGTGGCATAGGCACCGGACTCATGCATACGGGTGTATAATCCACTGTGTAGAGTGGCGAGCGTATGGCATCTCACCGCCCCGTAAGGGGCGCGGCGATTTGCCATCCTGGCCGCCGTGCTGACGGGATCCAGCGCTCCGTCCGGCCCCAGCTTAGCCTCTCTTCCTTCCTTCAGATAGCCCGATTTCTCCCCTACCTCGTCGCTTTTCATACAACCTCTCCCACAACTTTCTCTGGTCAGCCTCTAATTTCACAGGGTAGAATGCTGACCTTCTTCTCAAGCCAACCACCCCGGATCGGGGCTGAGGGGGGGAGGGGACATTGTTCCCTAACCCCTCAGCTCCGGTTCGGGATGGGTTTTTTTTAACAACCTGCTTCATCCCCACCCACATCTTCCTCACATCCCTTTTCCTCTCCTCTTCACAACCTATATTTTTTACGCCGTGTCCAAGGTGGAGCCGCCATGCCGAAGGACTGCCAGGCCACCAGGCGGGAGGGGTGGTCCCGAATGGCGGCGCCTGGCTCTGCCGGGCTTGTAAGCACCTCTCGCAGTGCGGGCAACTGCGAGAGGTGATGAGCTATTGCGTCCCGTAATCAAAAGAGGGTCACCATGCCCATGTATGAAAAAAAAACAAAAACCCCAACCCCCAACTTCCCCCAAAACATCTACGGAGCCGCCCTCGGGCAGCTCCACCGAGAAAATGGAGGTCCCCCCCCTTGTGCTTGCGCAAGGGACCCTCCATAATTCTTTAACCGGAGAGGAGGCTTACTCCTCTCCTACGCCTACGGGTGTAGGGGACTCCCCCTCACCCCCTTCTCTGGAGGTGCTTTCGGGCACCTCCCTATCTCCAGCGGCAGTCCCTCCTTTGCTTTCTAAGGGGACTGCCAAGAAAGCCAGCAGGCAGCCCATTGCCGACCGCCCCTCGTGCAAGCGGCTCGGTAGGGCAAACCCCCTTAGGGGGGAGAGGGAAGCCAGGCCCCTTCGGTCGCTTCCCTCAAAAGACCTGCTGGCAAGAATTTTGAACCTTGCTGGGGTCAAGGCCTGTGCCTCCCCACACCACCTGACTAGTGACAATACTGCCAAGGGGACCTGCGATGTCCTGGGAGGGGATGGCCAACAGGAGGCCCCTCCTGTGATAGACATGGTCCTTGAGGAGACCCAGCCCCAGACGGTAGGGCCTTCCATGGGGGGGAATTCGGGCTCGGCGCCAAGCACCGAACCCGAATCCGCCCCTATGCAAGGTCCTCCTCAAATGGCTGAGGGCTCCGAGGCAGTAGAAGGAGGGGAGGGATCTCCTCCGACAGGTGCCCCTACGACAACCAGGACCTTCTCCATTTCGGAGAGGGACCTGGCTGAGGCTGGTCCATCTGGCCTGGGGACTTCTGCCGGCGGAGGTGAAAAGCGGGTTCATTCCCCGCCCTCCTCTCCTAAAAAGAAAAAGACTAAAAAGACTCAAAAGACGAAGAAGACTCGGGGCTCCTCTCCATCCGCGGGGGCTGCGGGGACGGATGGGTCTGCTACCACTTTGGTAGGCGACCAAGCCAAGATCGGCACATCCGGCCCCTCTACCCCCTCGTGTGCGGAGCCCATGACTACGACTAAGACCAAGAATGCACAGGGCGGAGCCTCGATGACATCGGGGCCCCTGATTCAGAGGTTACCTGGCGTTTTCGAGCCCGCTGGCTTCAAACGCTTCCTCGTTATTCGCTCCACTGATGGCACCATGTTGTCCAAGGGCAACATGATCCATCAGAGGAGAGGATTAGCTAGTGCAATTGGTAGAGAGCCGAAGGTAACCCGTTTCTCGGACGGGAGCCTTCTGGCGAATGCGGCGAATCCCGCCGAGGCGGCCAAGATAAGTGCTCTTCGGACACTTCATGGCACCCCGGTGAGTGTGACGCCGCACTCTACCATGAACTTTGTGAAAGGAGTAGTTTATGCGAGGGAACTTGTTGACTACTCCATTGAGGACATCACCCTAGAGCTGGCCGACCATGGGGCGGTCAAGGTCGAACGTGTGATGAGAAAACAGGGAGGGGCCTCGAGACCCACCCCTACACTCTTCGTCACGTTCGACTGTGACAAGCTCCCTGAGTCGGTGCGTGCCGGTTGGTACCGCTACCGCGTGAAGGCATTCGTGCCACTGCCGCGGCGGTGCTATTACTGCCACCGCTTCGGCCATACGAATCGATCATGTAGACGTGCAAAATCGGGGTCACCCGAAGTCTGTGTAAATTGCTCCAAGGTCGCACACGATAAGTCCAAATCGTGTGTGGCCAAGTGTGTCAATTGCGGAGAGCCGCACCCTGCTTCTTCGAAGCAATGTGGTGCATATCTCCTTGAGAAAGAAATCCTGGCCGTTCAGGCCCAGGATCGACTCTCATTCCGCGAGGCAAAGGACTTGGTCCTGGCGCGCCCGGCTCTGCCTGGGACGTCATATGCCTCAATAGTTAGAAAGGCACCCTCTGCTCCTGGCCCATCCAGGCCAACGAGCACGGTTGTTTCCGCGCCCATTCGGAGCCCTTCTGTGGGCTCTACCCAACCTGGGCGCTCCCCTGGTAAAGCTGGCGGCAAAAAGGGTTCATACCCTGCCCCGGCTAAAACCAGGGCTCCCCCCTCTTCCCCCAGCGTGACCGTTTCGCGTAAAGCGAAACGGCCACGCGCCTCCACCGAGTCGTTAGACTCACAGGAGGCAACACCCCTGAAGATGGTCGCTAGGCCATCTTCCGGGGTTCCTAAAGCTGTTCCCCGAAAGGAGGACAGCAACAAAGGAGCTTCGGCCGTTTTGCCCACGCCCCGAGGTGGAGCGAGTGGCTCGGAGACGGTGGTTCCTCGAAAAGAGGGCCCCCCGCCTCCGAAGCCGCAACGCCCGCCTAAAGTTTCGAGGCGGAGGGAGGAAAAGACTCGCATGGCGAGCCCAACCTCCCCCAATAAGTCCTCGAAGGCGACAGCGCCTTCAGCGCTTTGTCCGGCCAACAGCGCCCGGGGTTCTGCCCCCGGGAAGCGTACGGCCATTCCCGTGAGGGTCTTCAATTCGAGGAGGGCCCCCGCGTCTCCTCCGAGCTAGGCCTGGAGGGCATATTCCTTCAATGGAATTGCCGTGGACTCCGGGCCAACTGGGAGGAGCTGCGGAGGCTCGCCTCATCCCGTTCCCCGTTAGCTATTTTTTTGCAGGAGACCATGCTAGGCGCGTGCCCCCTGCCTGCCCTCCCGGGGTATAAGGGTCTTGCGACCCAACCACCGCGGGACGGCCGGGCTGGGGGATGCGCGGTTTACACCCGGCATGATGTCTCCGTTCTTCCTTTCTCTTTAGATACCTCCTTTCAGGCAGTGGCTGTGCAGCTGCACCTGGATAGGAGGTATACTATCATTTCTGCGTACATTCCACCGTCAGCTGACTTCGACGCGGGGGACTTTCGCCGCGTCGTGGCACGGTTGCCGAGGCCCTATCTCTTGCTTGGAGATCTGAACGGCAGGCATCCTCTCTGGGGAGATTACACCATAAATCCCAGGGGACAAGTCTTTGCCGATCTGATCGAAGAGCTTGAGATGGGTGTCCTAAACGTGGATGAGTTTACGCATCACTGTCCGAGAACCGCTTCATTTTCTTGCCTTGACCTATCTTTGTGCTCTTCGGATGCACAGCCTGATTTTGATTGGGGGGTGGTCGATGACCTCCATGGTAGTGATCACTTTCCCATTCAAATATCATTTTCAGGGCAACTGCCGCCTGAGAGACCACCTCGGTGGTGCTTGGCTCGGGCGCGGTGGCCTGCATTTCAGGAAATGACTGAATTCTCTATCTCAGTCAAGGAGTTTAGGTCGGTAGATGAGGCCGTCGAGTTCTTCTCCGGCAACCTCATCGCCGTGGGCCTGACTACTATTCCTAGGACGTCTGGCCGTTTTGCACGCCGACCACTCCCATGGTGGTCGGCCGAGTGTGAGACGGCCCTCAAACAGAAGCGTTATGCCTACATGCGCTATAAGCGCCGCCCGAACGATTTCACCGTCGCTGAATTTCGTCGGGCTAGGGCTAGGTTCCGGTATATTTCGAAGCACGCCCGCCGCTCTTCTTGGCGGGCATACGTGTCTTCACTTAACGGGAAGACCCCTTTAGCTGAGGTGTGGAAGCGAGTCAAAAGGATTCGGGGCAAGTTCTCGCAGGACCCCCCTCCCGTTCTCCAGGAGAATGGGACCGCAATCTCGGACCCCGCGTCCGTGGCGGAATCCTTAGCGACCGCTTTTTCCGCATTCTCTAGCCGTGATGCTGCTCCGCCAGCATTCAATGCACGTCGTGATGTCGCGGAAGGCCGCCGGCTGGACTTTACCTCCAGAGGCGGAGAACCCTTCAACGACAAGTTTACTGTGAGTGAGTTGCGTTCCGCTCTCGCTTCGTGCGCGGACACCGCCCATGGTCCGGACGATGTCCCGTACGCCATGCTTCGACACCTGGGTGAGCGAGGCATGGCCTTTCTATTAGATTTGTTCAACAGGATCTGGGTGGAAGGTCTCCTCCCAGACTCCTGGCGAATCGCTACTGTGCTCGCCTTTCGCAAGCCGGGGAGAGATCACTCTACTCCGACCGGTTTCCGCCCAATCTCTCTAACCTCTTGCGTGTGCAAGTTGATGGAGAAATTGGTAAATGTTAGATTAGCCTATTTCCTGGACAGCGGAGGCCATCTGTCTTCTGCACAGTGCGGCTTCCGTAAGTTCCACTCCACGTCGGATGCTCTGCTCCGACTGGAAAATGCCGTCTGCGAGGCTTTCCTTCGTAGACAGCACTACGCCACGGTGTTTTTTGATCTGGAGAAAGCCTATGATACCGCATGGCGATACGGTATCATGGAGACTCTCCACACGATGGGGGCGAGGGGACGCCTCCCAATGTTTATATCTGAATTTTTGCGAGATCGTCGATTCCGCGTACGGGTGGGGGGAGCCCTCTCCGGCCCAAAGGAGCAGGAAGAGGGTGTCCCGCAGGGAAGTGTCCTCAGTGTCACACTCTTTGCCCTGAGCATCAACGGCATCACCTCGGTGCTGCCGGAAGATGTTCTCGCTACGCTCTACGTGGACGACCTTTCGATCTCTTTTGGCGCGGCCCAGATGCCAACTCTGGAGCGCCGACTCCAACAGGCATTGAACCGCGTCTCTCGCTATGCCGAAGCGCACAGGTTTCGGTTTTCTTTGGCCAAGACTAAGGTGGTGCACTTCTGCCGCCATCCACGGCTTCACCCCGACCCAGATTTGTTTCTTAATGGGGTGCGCCTGGATGTGGTTGAGTCGCACCGTTTCCTTGGTCTTGTATTCGACCGACGCCTCACCTGGGAGGCTCACATTCGCAGCCTTAGGGTCTCTTGTACCCGCGCCATGGACATTCTCCGTTCCGTGACGTTCAGCGCTTGGGGCGCTGATAGGGCTACCGCCTTACTTTTTTATCGATCCTTTGTTCGCTCGAAGCTCGACTACGGATGCTAGTTTTATGCATCCGCAGCCGAGCGTTTATTGCGGAAGGTGGATTCGATCCACCACACCGGCCTTCGCCTTGCGACCGGTGCCTTCCGCACTTCCCCCATTGAGAGCCTGTTGGTCGATGCTGGGGAGATGCCACTCGCTCTGCGCCGCGTGCAGTGCATCACTCGCCTGTACGCGCGAGCCCGGCGCCTCCCCCAGTCGCCAACAGCTCTCACTGCATCCGCAGCTGATCTCGATGGTGCCTATGCCGCCGAGAGACGCCAGTCATACCCTAAGCCCTTTGGGTTTAGGGCCAGGAAACTCCTTCGAGAGGTAGATATAGCTCTCGGGCCGGTGGCGCCCCTGGTTCTGCCCAGGACGCCACCCTGGAGGGTACCACATTTGGCTATTTGTCGCCACGCCTCTGCTCCCAAAGCTTGTACTGCGCCGGGAGTATTGCGTTCGATCTTTTTGGAGCACACATCGTGTCACGCTGGTACCGTGCCAGTGTATACGGATGGCTCCAAGTCCCAAGAGGGGGTCGGCTTCCACGCCATATCCCCTCTGTTTGAAGTCAGCGGGGCTCTACCAGGCGCTGCGTCTGTCTTCACGGCCGAGCTGGTGGCAATACACCACTCGGTACGGGAGATTACGCGACGTGCCCGGTTCGGAGACCGGATTGTGATTTATAGCGACTCACAAAGCGCCCTGAGTGCTCTCGGGGCATTGGAATCTCCGCATCCCCTGGTTCGCGAAATCCGTGACGCCACGGTTTTGGCGAGCCGGGCAGATGTCGAGATTATCTTCTGCTGGGTTCCTGGACATGTAGGAATTGCGGGGAATGAGCGCGCCGATGAGGGCGCCAAAGAGTCCGCGAGGACTCTGCGACCGGACCAGCGTTTCGCTCTTCCTCACACCGACTACATGGCAGGAATACGGGCAGCTCTTCGGACTGCTTGGCAAAGAAGATGGGAGACGGTCGAGGGGAACTTAAAGTTGCGTGCCATTGCGCCGCGACTGTTCCCATGGACCTATCCCCCAATGCCGCGGCGGCTTCAGGTTGCTTTCTGTCGTCTTCGAATCGGACACACTCGTGTGACGCATCGTTACTTGGTGGAGCGCTCGCATGTGCCCTATTGCAACGACTGCGTCGTCCCCCAGACTGTTCGGCATATTCTTGTCGAATGTCCCAGTCTGGGTGATCTTCGCGCACGATACCTGTCTCGGTACCGGGATGGGCGGGGTCGCTACCGCCTGTCCCTTGTACTCGGGACGAGTGCGTGCACCATGACTGGTGGACTTATTGACTTTTTGGGGGAGGCCGGCCTTCTCCCCTTTATTTAAGGTTCCTTTTTTTGTTATTGTTTTGTTTTAGATTGCACTCTCCTGCACCGGGGTGAGGGGGACCTCCCCCCGCTGCCGGAGATTGCTTCGATTGTTAAGTTTTTCAAATTTATATTGATTGTTAAGTTTTCATATTTTAACTTTAAAGTAGCCTAATTCTAGGCTGTCGTGTTTTTCGGCGACTTATGCCCAAGTGGGTAGTTGCCAGATGGGCTCTATAAAAAAAAAAAAAAAATGGCATCTCACCGCCATTGGCAAATAGGCTCTCAATGGGGGATGTGTGAAAGCCACCGGTGGTGGATATTCAAGCTTCGAACGAACAAAGGATCGGTAGGAAAGTAAGCCAGTAGCCATATCAATGCCCCGAGTGTTCAACATCATGGAATGAACCATGTCCATGGTGCAGGTACAAGAGACACAAAAGCTGTGAACATGAAGCGTGTGTTGAAAACTAGACCAAGGAAAGGGCGAGCCCCGTTTAGGAAAAAATCCAGGTTGGGGTGGAGTCGTGGATGGTGGCAGGAATGCACCACCTTACCCTTGTCTAAGGAAAACAAAAACCTGCTCACTTTTGCCTAGCGAGAGACCTGGTTCAATACCTGTTGGAGTTGATGCTCCATAATGGGAACTAGACCACACCAAGATCGTCCACATAGAGTGTAGCGAGAACATCTTACAGGATCAAGGTGATAGCGTTGATACTCAAGGCAAAGAGTGTGACACTGAAGAGACTGCGGAATCGACCATCTCACAGGAATTCAGAGATCAAAATTTTGAGGCATTCCCTCTCCCCCATCGTGTGGAGAGTCTCCATGATACCATATCGCCATGCGGTATCATAGGCTTCTCCAAATCGAAAAACAACATGGCATAGTGCTGTCTACAAGGGAAGGCCTCGTAGATGGCATTTTCCATCCAGTTGGAGCAGAGCATCCAATGTGTAATGGAACTTGCACATGTCATACTGTGCAAAAAGGATAATCTAACATTTACCAATTTCTCCATCAACTTACACACGCAGGAGGTTATTAAGATTAAGCAGAAACCACCTGGATTAGAGTAATCTCTCACCAGTTTGCAAAAATCAAGCACAATAGCCATTCGCCAGGAGTCTGGCAAGATAACCTCTGTCCAAATCCTATTGAACAAAGCTAACATAAAGGCCATGCCTTGATCACCTAGGTGTTGAACTATGGCATACGGGACATCGTTCTGACCAGGGGCAGTGTCTGCAAACCAGGTGAGAGCAGAACACAACTCACCCAATGTAAACATGTCCTTGAAAGCTTGAGCAGCAGCTCCAGGCTAAAGAATGCAGAGAAAGCAGTTGTGAAGGACTCCGCCATGGATGAGGGGCCCGAGATTGCGTCCCATTCTCTTGGCAAATTTTATTTTATAATTTTATGAGCCCATCTAGCGACTGTCTACTAGGGTGAAAGTTGCCGTAGTTCAAGCTACAGCTTAATACTAGACTAGTTTAAAAAAATGAGTAATAACATGTAAATAAAAAGATTAAAAAAATGAACAAAGGCTAAGACAAGTTATAAAAAAAACGATCAGCAAAAAGGCAACAAGAAGGAAGCACACTCCGGTGTCGGGGGTAGGCCCCCATCCCCCGTGTGTAGGAACATGAGAGCTACAACAAAGAGTCAAATAAAATGGAGGAGGCCAGTGTCCTCCAAAAAGTCATAGAGTCTGCAAGTCTGTGTGCACGAACCAGTCTTGAATACAAGGGACAAGCTGTAGTGACCCCTGCTCAGGTAATATGAGTGAACATCACCCAGACTGGGGAATTCAACAAGAATGTGCCGAACAGTTTGGGTTATTTGGTCAAAAAACTGATCTTCCCATTACTCGTGACCTAATGCCCAGGACCCCTCAAGTCCTGGTCTCTTGCAACCTGTTGCAGGGTTTAAAGAGCATTGTTTATAGAGGTTCCAAAGCTTCTCTTCTGGCATGGAATGAGGTAGCTGGTCAGCTCCTTAAACCTATATGGAGGAAATAAGGAGTGCCCCATCCCTCCCAGGCTGGGAGGATGTGTCACTCCTCTGGGTACTAAGTGTAGCAGTCTACACAGTGCATGCCCCTACTAGTTAGAAGCCAATGAGGAGAGATGAGATAGCAAAGTAGTGAATATATAAGGTCACAGATCCTGCAAACAGTGGGGCAGGGAAGGTGCACAGTTACAGGCACTGTGGCCAGGATACTGTACCAGAGGGGGCTTAAGTGTGGACACTTGGGCCGCGAGGATATGCCACTCCTGCTGGTAGCAGGTATAGCAGTAATAACAGGCGAAACAGTGGTAATAACACCATAGTAGTGATACTATTCAGCATGCACTGACTCAGGAAAACTCATGGTCGAATAATGTGGGCATTGAGCCCCCCCTCCCCCCCATCACACAACACTCAACCCTTTCCAAAGCTTGTGTCCAATGAGAAGAAAAAAACAAGGTGGTTGTGGTAGTTTATGGCCCATGTTCAGCCACTCCTGCTTATCCTATCTTGGATTTTCAGATCTTCGGGTGATACTAACTTGAGATTCAGTAAAGGGTCATCACTACCTGTTTGCAATGTACACCAACATCTCATCTCCTAACTGAGCAGTACAACCTTATGCACCTGAAGATGGTCCATTTGGGGAGGGGGGGGGAGGTTGGTTAGCCCATTACAGGCAGGAAGGGGTTATTGGGACATAAACCGCTCATAGCATTAATCACATCCAGGACCCTTCAAGTCTCCTATGTGACTCAGCATGAGGTAGCTGGTCAGGTTCTTAATACTAGATACGAAAACAGTGAAATGACAACTTTAGAGGTTTAAAAAAGTGAAAATTAGACAAGCGAGATACCAACAGTTTCTCTAGGTAGTAACTGTAGTGGTGACAGTTACCATCATCAGTTAAGCCTTCTATATAAGTGATGGGGAAGGGAGGAGACATGGTGTGACAAAAGTCACCTGCACTATAGTTGACCATGCTATAGCCAACACACCTGGGTGAGGTGGGGCTGGGATGAGGGGGCCATCCCTCTCCTCTAGATGCAAGGTATAACAGTCTAACAGGACCCTCCCTCTTACGGGTGAGCAAAAGCAAAGCTTCTCTCTATTCCTAGAACCCTAAATCAAACAATATAATATTTAAACAAAAGCTGCCAATATAGGGTGCATTAGTGTTTTGAAGTCATTTGTAGGAATGCAGAAAAAGATGCATAGCATGCATCAGAGATAAGCTGTATTCAAATGAATAGTGGTACCTTGATTTATGAGTGAACCAACTTACAAGTTTTATAAAATACGAGCTGTTGCTCAGTGGATTTTCTGCTTTGAGGTACGAGTTACAAGTGAACGACCAAGCTTCACATACACTTCCACTTGGTAGTGCGGTGAACGCGTTGCCACATTTGCCGAGCCTCATTCAGTTCATATGGTTACCTGCCATGCAAGCAGCTGTTATATCACTGTTGCTTTTTCCATTGTGTTTTGTGCTTTTTGTGTAGTTATTTAGTTGTACTGCACAGTATTAACCATGGGTCCTAAGAAAGTGAATGTCAACGACAGTTGTGAGAAGATGAAAAGGATGTCTGGAATTAAAGCACAAAATCGCTAAACATGAGTGAGGTGTGCCTGTTTTCGACTTGGAGAGGCAGTACAAGCATAGTAAATCTACGATATGCACTATTTTAAAACAAAAGGAGTCAATTAAGGCTATAACACCAGCCAAAGGTGTCAAGATAATTTAAAAACTCCAGACCTCTGTCCATGATGAGATTGAGAGGTTGCTGTTGGTGTGGTTGATGGAGAAGCAGCTCGCAGAAGATACCATGACCAAGAGCATCATCTGTGAGAAGGCACAAGCCATTTATGGGGATTTGGTGCAGCAGACAGCAGGAACATCAACGGACAAGGTGTCGGAAGAATCATTCACAGCCAGTCGGGGATGATTCAATAATTTTAAGAGGACAGGCATTCACTCCGTTGTCAGGCATGGTGAGGCAGCAAGTTCAGATGCGAATGCAGCTGAGGATTTTATTAAAACTTTCGCCAAACTGATAGAAGCCAAAGGAGCTGCCTTTGGGCAGCTCCACTGAATTTTTTAGCCCCCCCCCCCTCCCAACCCCTGTGCTCTCTCATGGGATCGTAGAGGAGCCTTACTCCTCTCCTCTGCCTACCTATGGGTGCAGGGAACTCACCCTCACTCCCTTCTCTGTCACTTTTTCCAATGGCAGTCCCCCCCTATACTTTCAAAGGGGACTGCCAAGAAAGCAGGCAGGCAGCCAATAATTGACCTCTCCTGGTTGGGGCACATCGATAGGGCCAACCCGATTAGGGGAGCAAAGGATGCCAGGGCCCGTTTGCCCATGCTCCCTAATGTCTTCCAGGCATGCATGACAAGTTTGCAGGGAATCAGTGTACCTGCCCCCTCTCTTCCTCGACGGATGCTGGTTCGCCTGCATTAAAAGATAAAAAAATAAACCTCGAATGGGATTTGTGATGTCTTAGGGGGACTTTGTCCCTGAGAAGACCAAGCCTCAGATGGTAGGACCTTCCATGGGACTGAACCTGGGCTCAGTGCCAAGCTCTTCTCCCTCGGCAGGAGCCACGAGGATGGACAGGTCTGCTGCCGTTTCGTTAAACGACCAAGCCAAGATCGCCCGTTGCTTTCCCGTGTGGGGAGTCACAGGCGAAGTCCAAGAACTGCGCAGTGTGGAGCCTTGATTACGTTGGGGCCCCTCATTCAGAGGATACCTAGCGTTTTTGAGCCCACTGGCTTCAAACTCTTCATTGTTATTCGCTTCCCTGATGGTAGCATGTTGGCTAAGGGCAACATGATTCCATCAGAGGAGAGCTCTAGCTAGTGTCATTGGTAGAGAGCCGAAGGTGACCCGTTTCTCCGACGTCAGCCTTTTGACGAATGCGTCGAATCCCTCCGAGGGGGCCATGATTTAGTGCCCTTCGGACACTTGATGGCACACATGTGAGTGTGTCGCCGCACTCTACCATGATCTTCGTGAAAGGAATAGTTTATGCAAGGGAACTCGTGGCCTACTCCATAGATGACAGCACCTTAAACCTGTCCAACCATGGGGCGTTAAGTTTGAATGTGTGGTAGAAAACAGGGAGGGGCCTTGAGACACCCCTACACTTTTCATCACGTTCGACTGTTACAAGCTCCCTGAGTCGGAGCGTGCCGGTTGGTATCGCTACCGTGTGAAGGCATTCGTGCCAGTCCCGCGGAGCTGCTATTATTGTCACTGCTTCGGTCATACTAATCGCTCCTGTAGACGCGCAAAATCAGGGTTACCCTAAGTCTGTGTAAGTTGCTCCAAGGCCGCACACGATAAGTCCAAATCGTGTGTGACCAAGTGTACCAATTACGGAGAGCTGCACCTCGCTTCTTTGAAGCAATGTGGTGCGTATCTCCTTGAGAAGGTAATCTTGGCCGTTCAAACCACGGATCGGCTCTCATTTCGCGAGGCTAAGGACTTGGTCCTGGCGTGTACGGTGCTGCCTGGGACGTCCTATGCCTCAATGTTAAGAAAGACACCCTATACTCCAGGCCTACAAGCACGGTCGTTTCCGCGCCCATTCAGAACCCTTCTGCCTTTCCCTGGTAAAGCTGGCGGCACAAAAGGTTCACACCCAACCCCGGACCAGGGCTGCCCTCCCTTCTCCCAGCGGAACCGTTTCCCCTAAAGCGAAATGGCCGCGCGCCTCCACCGAGTCGTTAGACTCACATGGGCCAACACCCTTGAAGATGGTCGTGAGGCCATCTTCCGGGGTTCCTAAAGCTGCCCCATGAAGTGCCGATAAATCCTCGAAGGCGACAGTTCCTTCGGCGCATTGTCCGGCCAACAGCGCCCGGAGTTCTGCCTCCGGGAAGCGTACGGAAATTCCCGTGAGGGTCTTCTCTTCGAAGAGGGCCCTGCATCTCCGAGCTAGGCCTGGAGGCATATTCTTTCAATGGAATTTCAGCGGACACCGGGCCAACTGGGAGGAGCTGCAGAGGCTCGCCTCTTCTCGGTAGCTATCTTTTTGCAGGAGACCATGCTTAGGGTTTGTGACCCTACCACCACGGGATGTGGCCGGGCAGGAGGATGCCTGATTTACATCCGGCATGATGTCTCAGTTCTTCTCTTCGCTTTAGAAACCTCCTATCAGGCAGTAGCTGTGCAGCTGCACCTGATGAGGAGGTATACTGTTATTTCCGCGTACATTCCACCGTCAGCAGACTTCGACGCGGGGAATTCCGTCGCGTCGTGACACGGTTGCCGAGGCCCTTTCTCTTGCTCGGAGATCTGAACGGTAGACACCTCCTCTGGGATACTACTCTATTAATCCCAGGGGTCAAGTCCTTGACGCCACGGTTTTGGCAAGCCGGGCCGATGTTGAGATTATTTTCTGCTGGGTTCCTGGACATGTAGGAATTGCGGGAGTCCGCGAGGACTGAGCGACCAGAGCAGCGTTCTGCTCTTCCTCACACCGATTACATGGCAGGAATACGGGCATCTTGGCAAAGAAGATGGGAGACGGTCGAGGGAACTTTAAGTTGCCTGCCATTACACCGCGACTGTTCCCATAGACCTACCCCTCGATGCCACGACGGCTTCAGGTTGCTTTCTGTCGTCTTCGAATTGGACACACTCGCGGGACGCAGCGCCATTTGATGGAGCGCTCGCCTGCGCCATAGTGTGACGACTGCGTTGTCCCCCAGACTGTTCGGCACATTCTTGTTGAATGAATGTCTCATTCTTGTCCTTTGTACTCGGGCGGGTTCTGGCACACCGACTTGTGGACTTTACGAGTTTTTGGAGGAGGCTGGCCTCCTCCACTTTATTTAACCTTTTTTGTGTTTCTTTTTGTAGGTCGCATATTCCTACGCCCGAGGGATGCGAGCCTACCCCCGACGCTGGAGCACGCTTCCTTCTTGCCTTTTCTCGTTATTTTTTTAACCTTTACCTTTTTTATCGTTGTTATTTAGATATCATTTGTTTTTTTTTAATATAGCCTAATAGTACGAGGGGCGGTCAATAAGTTTTGCGAATCGGTAGGGCAAAACAGAGGAAGGGGGATGGCTGTTTGTGGGGGTGTTAGGAAAAGTTATGACTAGTCAGGACCTGCAGCCGCACGCTCCTGCCTCGTCTATTTAAGAAGCAGTAGCTGATCGTAGATCGTCAGTCACAAATTTTTCAACAATGGAGAAGGTTGAGCACCGCGCAGTGATCAAATTTTTTACCAAGGAAGGCAAGAATGCAAAAGAGATCCATGAACGCATGGTTGCAGTGTACACTGACACCGCCCCTTCCTATGCAACCATTGCTCGCTGGAATAGGGAGTTCCGCCATGGTCGTGAGTCCCTTGAAGATGACCCCCGTCCAGGACACTCGTCAGACGTGACCAACGAGGACAATGTGGCCCGTGTGGAGAGGATGATCCTCGAAAATCGACGGGTGAAGGTCGAAGAAATCGAGTGAGAACTTGGAATATCACATGGAAGTGTTATCAACATCATCGACGACAATTTGGCCATGACCAAGGTCTCTGCCCGTTGGGTCCCTAGAAACCTCATGCCCTATGATTGACTTCAACTTCGTCAAAGTTCGGAGGAGCTGCTGCTCCTGTACAACCAAGACCGGCGGGATTCGAGTCACGCATAGTCATAGGTGATGAAACGTGGGTCCATCACTGGGATCCCGAGTCCAAGCTCAAAAGCATGGCCTGGAAGCACAGGGGCTCTCCGACCCCCATCAAGTTCCGGACCCAATCCTCAGCTGGGAAGATCATAGCCACCATCTTCTGGAATTCTTAGGGAGTGTTGATGGTGGAATATGCGCCTCGTGGAAGGACCATCACAGGCCAATATTACGCCGAGGAACTGGCTGGGTTGAAGAAGTGCATCCGTCAGAAGCGGCGCAGCAAGTTGACACGTGGTGTCCTGCTCCTCCACGACAATGCCCCTGTCCACAAGGCCAGAGTTGCATAAGCTGCCCTGCGCGAGTGCGGATTCGAGGAGCTCAACCATCTCCCCTACAGCTAGATCTGGCCCCTAGCGACTACTTTTTATTCCGCCAGCTCAAGGCTGCACTGCGTGGACGCCGGTTTGGGGACGATGAAGATGTCCAGCTTGCCGTCCAGGAGTGGATTGAACAGCAGTCGGGAGATTTCTGGTTGTCGGGAATTCGAAGCCTCAGGGACAAGTGGCGCAAGTGCATTGAAGTCGAGTGTAGTTATATGGAAAAATAATAAAACACTTTTCCTCATATCTCGTTTCCTTATATCCGAATTGCAAAACTTATTGACCGCCCCTCGTATGCTGTTGTGTACGGCGACTTATGCCCAATGAAAAAAAACAAACCCCAGTCTGGGTGATCTTCGCGCACGTTACCTGTCCCGGTATCTAGACGAGCGGGGTCGCTACCGCTTCTCATTTGTACTCCACACGGGTTTGTCTACACAGGCTTTTTAGAGGAGGCTGGCCTCCCACTTTATTTGACTCTCTTGTAGCGGGAGGCTAGTTTACCCCCGACGCCGGAGCGCTCTTCCTTCTTGTTGCTTGTTTGCTATCTTGTGGTTTTTTTTTGTTTCTTAGCCTTTGTTTCTGTTTGTTTTATCTTTATTTTAAATCTAGCTTAGTATTAGGTTCTTAGTCTTGGTTTCTGTTTGTTTTATCTTTGTTATTTTTTTCTGCATGTAGCGTGTTTACGGTGACTTTTACTTTACTAGGCATTGGCTAGATGGTCTCTTAAAATAGAATCAAAATATCGTCTATGCCCGGCGCTGGGTGCTGTCCTTTTCGCTCCGATAGGTCTCTTCCATTCTCTTTGAAATTTTAAATTATTTATCTCCCACTCGGGTCCCTGAGGGATTTTTCTTTTTATGTTATTCGTTTTTAATAGCTTTTCCTTCTTACTTCTTCTGCCGCCAGATGAGCGTCTTAAAAAAAAAACACACGTACATCCACCCGAACTATGTAATAAGGCGCCTGGCGTATAGTTTGTTACAGGTGTTTGTGTAGTTGGCCATATTTGTTTTAATGTCTTAAAGTTTAATGCTATAAAATGTGTTGACCTGAAATATTATATCTATTTTATGGATGTTCGGTATCGAGTTGGCAATTCGCTTGACAGTAGCTATGGCTACTCGTGTATCGGCGTTCATTTCAAGCCACTCTGGCCTTGAGTACACCAACTGTCAAATGCGAGGTTATATTTTACATAAATATTGAATCTTTTTTATTACTACTCTGTCGTTTAGTATTTAGTGTTGCTTTATTTTGGGTCTCCATGTGGTGGTAAAGTTTTGAAGCGTATTTACAATAGCTTGCGATATTTTATTACCATTTTGAACTCCGAAGGGTAATGTGCTTACCTATTTTTTTTTCTCCCCGATTATTTTAATCTTTCACCTACTAATTCCTGTATAGTCTTGGTTCCTTCCGATTCCTCCATACATCCTAGCGTTTGGCTAACCTCCCCGAATGTCCTTCCTTGTTTCCCTGTAGGTCTGTCAACGAAGGATACCCAACGTTCCCCGTCCCCGGACCGTAATTCGCCCAATACCCATCGGAAGTTAGGGCTGAGTAACTCTGCAGGGTCCGTACTGTCGGCTCGCTACATTCACACGAAGAGACTCGGGACGAATGAAGACAAAATGGTGAATGACTCGCATTCTCCTGCTTCCTCTTCTCCAGTTCCCAGAGAGCGAAGACGGTCCAATCCCCCGGATATGGGCATGAGGCGCTCCTCCCCCGACGTCCGCCTTAGTACCCCGGCTAAGGAGGCTTACGATGGAGGAGGTACCTTCAAAAGCTATTTTCTTCATAGTTTGAACAGGAAATCTTTCAGGAAAAAGAAGTCGAAGAAAGAGACCACTGAGCCGTTAGACAACTCTGGAGGTTGTTCGTTGTCGTCTTCTCCCGTTCAGGATCATTTGCAGGTGCCAAAACGGGTTTCGAGGTCCCGGTCCTTGAATCGTTTGTCGGATGCGTTTTCGCAGCTTCAAAACGTGTGCCTGGTTCCTTCCAAATCTGGGACCGATTCAGAGGTAGGCCTTAAACATCATTCTGAATCCCATATTAAACGGATTAAGCCTTTTTTGACCGCATACCCCCCAAAGTTTTATTTTTAACCGTTTTACATATGTCGACGGGTGCAATGTTTAATCTAGTCTCAGGTTATTTGATACAGTTAACGATGGTCGGAAAAATTGGACGCCATTTGTTTTGACGTGTATGACGTATGCACGTATTTTTTCGATGGCTACGTTCTTTTATGTAGTGATTTGTTTGATTAATTCTGTTTGTTTTATTTATATACTTTGAGTACGAAGATTTATTGCGATCGAGATAAGCTTGCCAAATTCTTATTTTAGAGTGCTGAATTCTCTTTGTACTTGTTCTTGGAGGTATATTTAGTGCCCTACTGGCCCTAGCAGTTATGATTCACATCGTAGTTTGCTACCAGTTTTTTGGTTTTTGGTACGATTTTTTATCACTGATTTGCGGCCGCGTGGGGTGCCAGGTCAAGGATTGCGTCCCCTCTCGGGTCCCAAACCCCGCGCAGTGGGATCGGCACTTATGTAGTGACGTGGGCAGGTTCTTAAAAACTCACGCGCTCAAAGTAGTCTCCTCCTTTAGACTACTCGGGTTTCTGTATTTTCCACTCATTTTCACTTTACGAAATTCTCACACACTTTGTGGTAGAGATGTATCGTTGGTATTTTCTTTTTAATATTAAATAAATAATATTTAAAAAGTTTAAGCCCGATTCGAACCCGCTGATATCAATCTGAGTGTGAGCCTAGAGTTTAAAGTGGGGCTCAATCACACAGTTCTCGTCATTCTCGATCTTTTTCACTCCTTGTTCTTTCTTTTTTTCGCCTTTTATCCTTAACACCGTTCCTTCCACACATTTTGGCTTCTCACAACCTCACCACTGTTCCTTCATCACCATTTTGACTTCCCCTAACTCACCATTTTCTGCGTGAACTTTATTTTCAACAAATTAAACGGATTCATTGTTTATTTTTTCCCTCTTTTTTTATAAAGAGAAAATATCGATTATTTTGTTTCCTCATTATTTCCATCACCATTTTCTAGTGACATTTGCTTTCGCTTTTTTTGTATCCTTTCATAGGTATGGACAAAAAGATAATTTATTTGGGTGTTGCGACGGTTATCCCTTCGTTTGTTTCCTCCACGGGGAGATAAAACAAATTCCATTGGTTCCACCAGGTCACTTTTCGATTATAAACCGATGTAGTGTGTGGGTGAGAGTTGAAATGATCGTTCAGAGCCGACGAGGTGGGTTTTTTTTGTTTTTATTTAATTTTGGGAGGCATGGCGAAGCGGTTTGCTTTAATGCGGAGAACGCCACAGCTTCGTGTTCTGCGTGTGGAGTCGTATCACGTGCGATTTTTATGCATCGACACGTATCTCTGTTCCCGTTTGCATAGTAAGTCTCTGATAAGGGAGGCACAGGTCTCGGGCGATGCTCGGAAAATCCAGGAATTGGATTGCATGCGTCCCTGCGCCTGTTTGCACATTAAACCGATAATCAACAAGGTCAACAAACCTAATTCGCGTGCTTTCAATTAATTCTATAATTTTGAAAATAATTAAAAGACGTATTATTAATTAATAAACATAATCATCTGACCTTTCGACCTTCAAAACGTTCAAAAACTCACTGAAAAGTAAAATGGTTACCAATTCAACCGACCGACATACTAACTTAATAGAGTGGTGCAGACGCGACTAAAAACGCAGTCGCGTGGCTTCATTCTTACCTGATTGGCTCGGAGAGACCTCAGGCTGTGTTCGTTAATGCTTGCCGGGCCTCGTGTGGTTACGTCACCGCCTATTCTACCTTGGGGTTCGTTAGTTGCCTCAACGGATTGGGTTACCACATGCAGGAAATCAACATTTAAGGTCGATGAACTTTATTTTTTAATGTTTTTTTTTTAATGAAGTTTGTAATAGCAATTTTGTGATCATGTTTGTTCGTGCTCCTTGGGTTGCAGCGCTCGATGTGGTCTCTCGCCTACACACACACACACACACATTCTAGAACACTTCCACTACACTTCACTTTTGCACGGTATTTTCTTTTTAAAAAAAATTAGTTGGAGATGCCCTCGATGGTTTTTGCCTTTAAAAAAATATTTCTTCTCTCAGTTTCTTATTCCGACAGATTTGTCAGTATTTATCTCCCTTCTCCAGCACCCATGACCTTGTTGGTTTCTTGTATGATGAGATCTTAAAATAAAAACGTATTTCATGATTCGAATCCCTTCGTTAGAAAGGGGGTTTCCTACTGAGGTAGTCTGCGGATGGTGCCGATCAGCGATAAAACCTACAGAAAAAGCAAGTCCTTTTTTTTTATTCACGGCCGAATTAAAACTTCCTCCGATTACAGCGAAGTTGAACCGCACCGGTTTGGGCTAGTCGACAGATTGAGTCTGATTCGAGCCGACTTCACGGCAACTGCCACACGCCGTAGTAGATAACGTTAAACCGTGGGGAACCATTGAGGTACCAAAAGTATCATAAAGAGAGTAGATAAGTGAAAAAAAATAATGTAGATCTAGTAACAAGTGAAGATCGGTGGTAAAAGAGTTCATATCGGTTGTAAAAAAGAGCATATCGGTAGTTAAGAGGCGATCGGTGGTAAAAGTTACATGGGGCTACTCCACAATGTTTCTACGGCTTCAGCTCTTTTACTGTCACCTCTGAATCGGATACACTCGCGGAACGCAGCGCGATGTGATGTTTGCAATTTCGGTGGTTGTGCCGTTATTGGCCGCCAGAAGAGAAAAAGTGGTTAACAACCAACACAGATCGGTGGTAAAAGGATTTATTGCTTTTCGATGATTTAAAAGCATTCAGATTGATGTTTAAAAAAGAGCGGGTGTGTGGTAAATACCTTCCAATTATTTATTTCTTCTAAATTTATTATTTTATGAGGTAAAAAAAAGAAGCTTTACATGGAGCATTTGATAAAGGCCCGATATCGTAGCTCTTAACAAGACGATGGCTTGCTTGACACAGAGAAAAGGGCTTGCAATGTCTTGCTTGATAAATAAAGGAAGGGCTTGCAATCACTTTTCTCTAAGAGCCAGATTGATTAAACCTTGCATCCCGATTCATTTGGACCTCCCTTTTTATAAAGGTTGTTTATTTATACTTTTATTATTTTTCTATTTAACTTGGATGAATTCTGTGTTCGTGATTCAAGCTCCCGGTCCCCTAATTCCAATATGAAATAACCATTAGGCACCCCACTTTCTTCTAGGCTAAAGTTCGACATCTTCCTGCAGCCTCATCTACAACTGCACTCATGGTGGCAAGTGATCAAACCAGTGCCGCATCCTCGCCTATTAATGCTCCTTCCCCGGCCATTCGGACTCTGAAAACGAGCCTTGAGCCCTCCCTTCACTTAGGGAATACCAATTCTCCTCCTCCTCGGTCGTCGAGGAGTCCACTCATTTGCTCACTCCATTCGAATCGAGTTGTACCTTTGAACGCTCCGTCTCACGTTTCACAATATAAGTCCTACCCTTCTCCACCCACTACTTCGTCCAGCGGTCGAGCTCCGTCAGAATCTGTGTTTGCATGCCGTAATCAAAGCCTTAAACGCGTCAGTTATAGCGACTCGAATTTCTCTACTTATTCGGATCCAAAGCCCAAATTAAAGCCCTCAAAAAGTAAAACAAAAAAACGGAGACCGAAGAGAGGACGTAATCATTTGAAAGAGTCCGCCAGTAAAAGTCCGAATGCCCGGGTTTCTAACTGCAGGACTACGAATGTTTGTAATTCCAGTTCCAGCCCTGCTAATCCCTCCTCTCGCATGCCTTTGCATTTAGATACGATGGTTAGTTGTCCTTTTTTTTGTTACTTCTAATTATAAGTTCGATTCTTAGAGCATTTTATTCAATAGTGTTTCGAAAGTTATGGTGTAATGGTGAACCCTTTTGCAGGTAAAATGTTTTGAGTTTGTATATTTGAGCGCTTTTGCTTGTGTTCATATTTATGTAATTTAGAATATGAAATTATAGCAAAGAAACATGCTGTGTGCTTTCTGATTTGTTTCATTTACGAATCGCATTAGACGCACTTGTGAGTCAATGGTATTTGGCAGGCAGTATTATGCTTGAGGCGTATGTCATCAAGTATCAGCCAATATGGTAAGCAATTTTGGTCGATGAAGTATTTGGCTGTAGTCTTTCTCTTCACATCATTGTTCACTGTCACCTAATTTTATTGTTCTCAATATATGGGCATTTCACCCTGGAGGTATGTCATCCAGGAGAGTTGTGCACCCCGAAGATCCCAAACCCCTAAGTAGTGTCATCTTTAGACTACTCAGGCTATATACCAACCACATATTTTCAACCTCAAGGGGGTGTTTTGTGTAGACTGTTACACCAATAACCTGGAGCAGCAGGCCATAGGTCTAGCGAGTCGCCGGTCAGAATTCCCATCACCTTAGGGGTGGCAGATGGAGGCCCGTGTCAAGGTAAGAGGAATTGAAGCCAATCCCACCTCAGGCCTCAATGGGAGTGGATACTGACTTGGTAGGAAACGCCCACGAGCCGAAGTCCCACCCGGACTCAAAAGGGGAGAATGGCCATCCTCTCTCCAAGAGAGCACTACAGGTTACCAGTTCCTTTTCTTTTTTGGAGAATGACTGGGCCGATGCTTAGCATCCTCAGGGTACCTTCCCTTAGGTAAAGGAGAGAAGATGGTTCACTCCCTACCCTCCTTTCCAAATCAAAAGAATAAACAAAAGGTGATCTTCCTATTGTGTTTTTCTGGGGACAAAGCCAAAGTTGCCACATCCGGTCATTGCTGCCCTCAAATGGTGGGGGAGCAAAAGGTAAAGACCAAGGTGAATGGAGCCTGGCTGATTTCAAAGCCCCTTATTGAGAGGCTCCCCAGCACCTTTCGAGTCAGCTGGCTTTAAACACTTTCCTGTAATTTGCTCTACTGATGGGATAATGTCCAAAGGACAAATGTTCTTTCAGCATCTGCCATTAGCTATAGTTCTTGATAGGATTTTTTGGATGGGAGCCTTCTGGTGAATGCAATTGACCCTGTCCACTTGGCTGTTGTGAATGCTCTTTGGATGCTCGAGCTCACCTCTACATGCAACACTGCACTCTATTATGAACTTAGTGAAAGTAGTCTATGAGAAGAATTTCATTAACATTCCTTAAAAGGCGTTACATAAGAGTTGGTCTCTAGGGACCAGTCAAGGTCAAACATTGTTGAGGAAACGGGGAAGAGCCTTGACAACCACCCTTGCACTCTTCATGACATTACCCTTGAGTCTGTCCAAACTGATGAGTATCATACCGTGTTAAGGCATTTGTGCTGATAGGGCAGAGATGTTGCCACTGCCACTATTAGAGCTACACTAATAGATTTTGACTTGCCAAATTGGGTCATTCCAAAATCTGTATTAAATACTCCAAAGCCTTTATTCCATAAAGCTGTATTGTGTAAGGCCAAGTGTGTGAATTTGGTCAAATCGAACCCTGCTTCTGCGAATCAATGAGAGTTATATCTGCTGAGAAGGAGGTCCTGGCAGTCAGGCTGCAAACATGAAGCATCTACGGTGGATTGTATATAGTCTACATCTAAGAATAACCTCAAAAAAAGTTCCATAAATGTGAATTAGTTTTTTATAGTTCCCCGGTAGCTCTTTTCTCTCTCTCTACTTTTTTTTGTCACTGTACTCGCTGGGAGCAGATTGAATCTCTGCTCCTTCTGACTGCTTGAGAGATTAAAGGAGAGGCTGTGCTGTAGCCCCTGCCAATCCTAGCACAATTAAACAAGGCTGTCCTAAGGAGACCAGGCTAGAGTGGAGGTAGACTTTTGCATGCGGTGGGAATTTTATACCACCCCCCCCATCCTCCTTGCTAGCAGTCGATGCAGCCGGTACGAAGTTCTATAGGTGCAACTTAAGTTTGCATGGAATGCGTCCAAGTGCTGTGACCCCACTACAGGATTCTATCCAGATGGAGTGGTTGTGCCATAACCACTTGATAATGCCTGACCACTCTTTATCTTTTTTCTCCTCCCCTACCGGATGGCTAGAGTCTAAAAAAAGACAGCCTTTCCTTCTAGGCCATTTCAAATTAGTGTGAAGGGATAATCTGGGCAGAGATTAGAAATTTTATCAGGATTATTTAAAGAAATGGAATGAATCACTGAATGAGTAGAAGAAAATGAAAGTGGTGTTGGAAATGGAAGTGATAATATAAGGATTGACAAAGTCATTTGCAAAATCAACTTGAGGCAACATTGCTAAATCTCCTAAAATATGTTAGTTTAACTATCTATTACTCACATATTTGAATATTTTTATGTACTAATGACCATAAGAGCTCAAATTTACGAACTTAGAACACACACCTGTATGGTTATAGACAGGATTTTCTTGAGTTGTTCAACCATTGCAAAATTCCCTTTTACCATCATGTCATATGTCCTCGCAAGAGTACTTGCTGTCCCTGTAGAACAGGGATAGTTGTAGGAGAGTTACTCACCTCTATGATTTCTATTTCTCCTAGTAGTTTACTCTTTATGCTATTTGGATTATATACCTTTCGTGCTTTTCAAACAAAGCCTTTGACTGAGTTATCCTGTTGGTTTTCATTTTTTAAAGTAATGTTGTGGTAAGCTTCTGCTTTGGTAATTGGACAGTAAAGCAAACTGAGTTTACAGCTCAGAATATTTTCCAGTTATTTCTTCATCCTGTCTCTAGCTATCACATTGATTGTGTACCCTCTCACCCCCAACATCCACAGCTGAATCTGTAGCTATATATCTTCCCCCACAATTTCACTTCCTCTATTTTCACCACTTTCTTTACAAATTTCTCCTTTCAAACATTCTGCATAATATGACCTTGATTAATTTCCCTTTAAATTATAAAAATACTCCTAGATTGGAAATTTATTGTGATGTAGTATAATTAGAAGTGTGGTAAGATGCTAACATAGTAAGATAGAAACACTTGTAATTTGGTAATTGCTTGGTAGATAATTTTCACATTTAAATGATGAGCATTCTAAATGAAACATTTTTCAGGCGAAAAACCGGAGTGGAAAGCGGGCATCGTGTGGTACCTTAGAGCAGATAGATCCCTATTATTTAGGCAGTGATTACAGTGATGATACAACTGATTCAGAATATGCGGTAAGGATATAATAAATCAATCAGTACCACTCGGATTCAAACCAATGGCTTCTTGTATAAAAAAACAAATGTTAACATTGAGCCATAATAGAGTAACACCCACGCCTATGTGAAGTTGCTGGTTTGAAACCAACGTTGGTTTCATTTTATTACTTATTACTATATCTTTGTTTCTCCTTTCTCTGTTTGTGTATAATTTTTCCTTTTAAATCCTCTCTAAGCAGAAATGAGTCTTCCTTTTTTTCTCTTTTTTTTTTCACCAGGTGAATTCTTAGGTCATCTTTTGTCACCCATATACACAATGCAATGAAAATTACATTGGGATTAGCTTAATGTAATTAACCGATTAAATTATTTGGTAAAGATTAATTACTGTACAATGAATTTCAATTAAGCAGTGGTAATTAAAGAGTAGTATGATATTTGTAATAATGTAAAATAATAATTCTAATGTGATAAAAAAAGTGAAACATTGTCCCAGTCAGTTATGAAGCTTGATGTGGTTCAATAGTAACGCCACCCAAACAGCTGTTGTCAGCAAAACTCCTTGTAGTCTTCCGTCAACTTGAGCATAGGTGAAGCATATTCTAGGCTCCAACCCCACAGCAGTAGAGATAAATTCCTTATCCCTCTTATTGTCCCTGAAAAAATGTATAAAATGACTTAATTCCATGAACAAACAAACTAGTCACTTGTTGCCAAACTGGTGAACACTGAACTGCTGCTCGAACTCTACCAGACACCCCAACCAGTAAGAAGGCTTATTCATTCCATCCGAATTCATCTCAGAATGGTCCGGTTTCCCTGTTGGATTATTCTTGAAGTCCAACTGGTAGGTAAAGGAGGGCCTTCCAGCCTCCTCCGTTCCCCTCCTCACCATGTACCCATTCTAGTAAGGATCAAGCTGCATATCCGATTAGCTTTATTTTTTAACATAATTGCATCAAATTAAAGAGAAGTCACCTGTTAACTTTTCCCCACCGCTTAGAAGTTGTTTTTTTTTCTTGAGTAAAGAAGTAGCGCGAACGCGGTAGATGTCACATCAATGAACAGCGACCCCGATTAACGTAATTAGATTCTGAGCGAGGTGGTGCCACTCACCTTGGTGGGTAAAAGCAAGGAACCCATAACCTGAGGCTAGGTGTTTAAATCCCAAGACGAGACCTGAGAGTTTCATTCTAAACTGCTGCCCTTTTGGTGTCATTACGATCATGATCTGATATACCGGGTATTGCATAAGTCCTGTTACACGTTACGATGCTCTCAACAAAGGAGACAATGATAGTTTGGATGCTTAGACACGTTTTTATTGTTTTAACATTTGTGTTTAAATTGTAAAATTAATCAATTTGACCGCCCTTGGTGGTGAGTGCGCACTCCAGGCAAGACTTGAAGGCCCCCCACACGTTGCGGACGAAGTCCTTCCTCATGCTGGCCCACAGGCATTTTACGGACTTCAGCTCGTCAACGTCGCTGTGGCGGGCCTTGAAGGCCTTGCCCTTGACATGCGCCTACACTGTGTAGTCGAGGGCGACTGCGGTAGCCAAAAAGTCCTTCACCAGAAATTCATGTTCAACCCCAAGCACTCTTCCACGCTCTTGGCAGTGTGAGCCGGAGCACCGTCCTGCTGAAAGAAAAGTTCGCCTTCTTCGTGATCTTTCTCACCCGGGGCAGGACTTTCGTTGCCAAGATGTCCCTGTAACCGGCCGCGAACCATACCAGCGGCATCTTCTGGAAGCGTAGCGGACCTTGGAGACGACCTGCCCGAAGCTTACCAAGCGGTCGTTCTGCTTTTTGATGACTGGATCGACCGTGAAGGTTTTTTCATCAGAAAAATGAGAATTCGAAGGTCATGACTTTTCAAGTCTTTGAGAAGGTGATGACAGCACTCCCGACGTTGTTCTCACATAGGGTTGGTGAGCAGAGTCCTTTCCACGCACCTCAAGCTCTTGTCGCCCTCCTCCTTGACGGTCCTGGACACCGTGACCACCGAGATGTTCTTCGCGAGTGCAGTCATTTTAAGCTTCGGAGCACTTCAGAGAGCCTTTCTCACAGGCAAGCGCTTGACAACTTGGGGTCTGCGTGAACGAGGTCGATCTTTGAGGTCTTCCCTGTTCTTGAGGCTCTGCAGCCCTGTGGACGGTCATCCGGCTGACGTGGAGCCGCTTGGCGATGTCGGACTTATTGTGGCCCGTGTGAAGGAGAGCAGAGATATCGATACACTTGCACACAATGGAAAAGAGGTTTTAATGACACATGTTGACAAAGTAAAACTTTTAAGTTTGTTTAAAGGAACTTCTTCTAGTACCCAAGTAAACCTCTCGAAAAATAAATAAAAACGAGTATAACAGAACTTTTTGCAAAACCCAGTAGAGAACTATCTCCTTTGGTCTATGGAAAGGAACAATGAAATTTTCGTAGCTTCGAGGGATAATCCGCCAGTTTAGGTATTTTTAGTATTGGTATTAATTTATTTGTCGATGGTATTAGTTTATTAATCCCTGGTTTTACCTTTCTATTGCAGGACAATGAAATTTCGCTCGATTCGTCCCGCCGATCGTCCTCTTTGAGTCAGCTCAGTAATGTGGCTCCATTATCTCAAATTAAGTTGTCCGAGGTCAAGCACAGGTAGGAACCTTCATTTGCCAACATGGGAAAGTTCAGGAGAGTTGTGTGCTCCCCTCCCAGTCCCTGGTGCCCCAACTAGTCCAATCATGCTTTCTAGTCCACACACGTTCGCTTCCAACGTTGGTACTTTCTTTAACAATTTTCTTTGAGATTTTTCTTTTTTAAAAATAATTTTTCCTGTCTGTTCTTCCCATACCGTCTTCCAGCGATTGTCGTAAAAGGCGACTAAGCCCGGATATGGGGCCGCTGGGAAGCCGCTGCACACCGACCACACTTTTGTGAGAAAGATGGGTGAAGATGAAGGCTTTTTTTTATAGTTGCAAACACTTAAGTCCGCTGTGTAGTTGGTCAAGTCTGAGCTCAGCTCACTGGATCCTTACTTAACGCTTGCATACCTTCCTGGCCCCAACACCCACTGGTGGCTCTGTGACTATGTATATCTTTCACACATTTTCACTCGCATCTTCACTGCTTTCTCATTACAAGATTTCTGTTGGTGATGCCCTCATTGGTTTTCTCTTAGTTTTACATAATGTGAATGGAGTGCGCTCATGGGTGTAGGAGTAAAGAGGGTGTGGCAGTGCTTTTGAACGAGTTGTTTATTTCTCCTCAGGAATAGATGACCTCTGCTCCCTCCAACTGCTTGGGAGATTAAGGGAGAATGTGTGACTTGTACAGCTCATCAGTGGGTGCTACAGCACAGACTGCAGGATCAAAACCTTTCTCCCTTAATCTCCCAAGTCGTTGGAGGGAGTAGAGATGTTATCTCCAAAGCACTGCCACACTCTCTTTACTCCTACATCCATGAGTGCACTTTTGAGCGAGGAGTAGCATCACAATGTTTAGGTAAGAATGTGTAGGTTTAAGAATTATGTGGGTGAAGTTGTGGAAAGGGTTGGAAGACTGCGTAAAATGTGGGTTGTTGTTGTTCTAGGCTGTCTGGCTGAACAGCCCTGAACCACAGAGGAAGGCCATGGCCGGTGCTCCCACAAACTTTCCAGTGGGTGGATGTTGTATCTGCATAGGTGGTTGGGGTTTATGTAGTCTTCCATTGTGTTTAACAATGGTGTGGGTGGGTGTTACAACCTGCACAGACTACCACGATAGATTCACCAGCCTTTTATGGTAGCTCATGGGGGCAGAGCGGTGCCCACATCTCAGCCTGGCCAGGCGCATGCACCCTGTCCTTGTGATGTAAGGTTGTTTCAATGTGTGTATATTGATGTGAGAGAGAGACAGCTGACCAGAAAGGCAATAGTAGTGGTTCACCAACCTGCCTTTATCCAGGAAGATCCCCGACCGGATAATGAAATAGACATAAAGTTCAGTATGACAATCGCTTGTGAACCAAAGGGCACCAGGGGTCGGTCCCCAAAGAGTCTGTGGATGCCATTAATATTATGAGGGGTAACCATAGAGGGGGTTTGTGCACCTCATTATGAATGGTCTTCATCATGGACAAATGGTAGGGATGGTCTTTTATTTAATAGGACATAAAGGGAGTGGGTACAGAGGGTATTTTTTAGTGATGTTAAAGCGTGCTGATCTCACTTAATGGTAACTGGTAGAAGTTGTAGTTTTAAGTGATAAAAAAATAACCTCACTTAATGCCATCCTTTCTCTTGTTTAGAACTTATCTGTTTGGTGGTTTAGGGAGTTTACTCGGCGCCAACGAGCTTGACAGGTACTTCCCAGATCGCAATATTGTCATTTTTATTGCCACTTGGAACATGAATGGGAAGGTAAGTATTGCTTTAACCCCTTAACCAATCTTTTTATTGTCAACAAAGATGACAAAATGTCACTCTTTTCTTGATTTCATTAGTGACATGCCGATGATGTCAGAAACGTAATATATCAGGGTTAATTTCTAAAATATAGCACTCTTTTTGATGTACCGGTATATATACTTGTGTTTACTATTTAGATTCGGGTATTTGAAATTTGATTCCTGATTATATCTGGTCAAATTTGTTCAGTTGTTTAGATCAGCCACCTCCGCAATTAGTTCCCATTGTTTTTATAAATATTCCTACTTATCAGCTTTCATTTTTACTTCTAAAGATGGTCAGCCCAAAGTGGTTGTATCTAACCTGTTACAGCATAACTTCACATTCTTTAGTTAGTTTTTTTTTCCTTTTATTTAATGAATTTAAGATTAGAGGTGGCAAGTGAGAAAAAAGAGGGTGAGAATTGTATAATAACAAATATGGAGGAGGGAAGATAAGAGAAACCAGATATGGTACAACGTTCTTCTTTTCAGGAGTTTCCTCAGTGACGAGGAATCTTGAGGGGAGCGAAACATCAGTAAAGAAGAACCTTGTACCACATCTGATTTCTTATCCTCTTTCTCTATCCTTTGTTGGACACTCATTGATAATAACAAATATCTTACCTACCCTGAGCGCTTGAGTGGACTTGATAAGGCATTTTGAAAAGAGAGTATAGTGATTTTAATGGCATGCTTTAAAATATTTTTGAGTGATAGGAAACAAAATGAATTTTAGGAATTGGCTCAATTAATTTTTCCCCTTTCAGGAGCCACCAGATTCACTTGATGATTTCCTTTTACCAGATGACATTGACCATATGCCTGATATGTACATCATTGGTACCCAGGAATCAGGTGGGGACAGAACAGAATGGGAGGTAAGTCTTGTTTTTTTAGTTTGAAGTACTTAAGGTGGGTCTGAAATATACATACCTCTGTGAGGGACTTTTCCAGTGGCTGAGTTAACCTCAAACTGCAAGAGTTGTAGTCTAATACTTAAATTGGGTTACTTCCTGCAAGGATATTTATAGTAAATTGTCAGTGTTGTTGGTTATAATTTCCCTATAAATTTGCCAAATGTTCAATCTGCCAATTAATTTTAAATTCAAATTCAACCAGGTAATTTTTGCTTATAGAAAGAGAACAAAATATTTAACCTTTTTTGCAAGCATCTCGTACAATTTTTTCGATATGTTTCTTTCATTATCCAAATTTTAGATATTTGCTCTAATTTTATTTTGGCTTGATGTTTTCATATATATATATTTGGTGTAATAATTTTTCTAATAGGTGTATCAATTTTTATTTGGATATGTGAATATTTGGGGGATTTTATGGACGTTAGTTATTTTAATGTGATCCTTAATTGGGCTTGCTTTTTTTTATTTAGCTTGTGCTATGTAAAGCTTATAAATTTCCAATTATGTTTGTATATTATAGATTTCGGGGGGTCATGTTGAAATGTGTAAAGTTTGTGTGGTTTGTAGTATTTTGTCAAGGTATCTATTATATTTAGGGATAAATGTGTTATAAACTTGTTACAATAGTAACTTATGTTTATTTTTTTTAATTCTTTAATTACTGTTTTGATATTTTCTCCACATTGGCTTGTCATATCTCCCAAAGGTACTCTCCTTTGTCAATGTCAGAAAATAAATGAGTAGTCTAATTATTGCATATATTTACTGTATATAGTGTAGTTAATCATTTTGCATAGGTTTAAACGTCTTAATGAGACCCTATTTGACTTCATTATATTTGTAGCAATTGTTGTATGGTTTTAATGAAATTATAATTTGTTAAGTTATCTTATTCATTTATAGAATTTTTTATTTGTTCTTTTCCCTCCTTTGCTTGGATTTTGTTTTTCTTTTGTTCCTCAAGTTTGATTACACTCTTTGATTGCACATTACCTGAGAACTGGGATACATCACTAGATATAGTTGGCTTTCTTCCATTATCCCTTTCCTCAATGGGAGTCCAATTTAGTAGTTTTAAGTGCATGTATTCATTTGTGTGAACTGGTTTCTCAGAAATGCGTGTTGCCATCTTCCCAACCTTTACAATTGAGGTTATTCCAGTTCTTGTGACTATTCCCAAGTTTTTCTTTAGATGTATGTTTATCCTTTATATTGAATTATCCAAAAGCCCTTTTATTTCTTTATATTTCACATTAAATGCCTTGTTTTCTTTCATGTGTGTGAACCCTGACATTGTCTTGAAGGCAGATTAGATGCCTTGGGAGATAACTTGCCAATGTGTCTTAATTGCTTCATTTCTTTTTCTCTTTGGTGGGTGAATTAGGTTCGGCTGCAGACCACAATTGGTCCTTCTCATGTTCTGTTTCACTCCGCCATTCTGGGTATCCTCCACCTCACCGTTTTCATCCGCAGGGATCTTGTATGGTTCTGCTCCGGTGAGCATAAGACTCGAAACTTGGACACTTCATTTCTAGGAGTCCATTTTTGCAATTTTCATAACACTCAATGCCACTCACCCTTGTTCATTTGCATATCTTAGATTTTTTTTAGCCAGTCTGCACCTTCACATTACCAATACCCTCTCATGCTTGATTACACACTTCTAAGATATGGTAGAAATTGCACAGATTCCACCTAGGTCCTATGTGGTTTGCATCTCCTGTCCTTGATTTGTTTAGTTCATGCGTGTCATATCATCAGATCGGGGAGGTTATCAGATAATGCATCCAGTCCATTAAGAAAAATGCAGGATTAAGCATTATTATTATTATCTTTGGCTAGGTACATAAACTCAAAATGCTGAAATGATCTAGCTCAGAATGCTATAAATGACATTACTGAAGCTTGTGTGGATAATTATGACCCAGTTGGCCTCTGTAGTGGACGTTATGGGAGGGTAATAGTGGTTTCTTCATTCTATCACATACTCTTACTTTTCCATCAGGGTTCCCAAATGCCAAGAGTAGTGGCCTCTAGGCTTGCCTGACTCTGTGCTTTCTACATATTTTCACTTCCCCTAACCTTGCCATTTTTTTATCAACTTCTCACAATTTTCTTGCTGAGATAGCATTGTAGGCCCTTCTAAGTTTAATTTTAATAATGGCAAGATTTTGATGGTAATTCAAAGCGAAGAAATTTGAAGCAAAATTTGTTGAAGATGAATGTAACTCGAAAGAGAGAGAGAGAGACTGTATTATCAAATATGGTGAATCCCCAATGATGGAGATATTTGCTTATTCCCATACAAATGGTAGTTAGGTTGATGACAAGATCCACTGGTTGTCTAGTTGCAGCTCCACAAATGGTCATTTAAGTTCAGTACACAGGTCTATGTATATCCTTTAGTGGGAACTTGTCCTACTGTGGTTGTAAATTCTACCTCCCGCCTCCGCTTTTCCGGGTTAAGGGATTTTGTATTTAAAAAACATTGAGGTTTTTCCTTTTTAGGGTCATCACATTTTTTCACCACATTTGGTTTTAAAATCAGAGTTGTTCCTGGTCCATGTATATCTCCTGTATTATTCATTTGAGGATGTCTGAACAATGTATACCCATTTTTCTTTACTATCCTAACTTCACCAATTTCTCTAAACTCCCTCCTTTCAAAGTTTTGGGGAGGGTTGCTCTTTGATTTTTTGTCTGCTTTTTTTTGGGTGGTAGAACCACAATCATTTTTATATATAAATGATAATAATCATCAATTTCCAATTTGCAAGTGGACTTGTAGAGAGTAGTGGTTTTGCATGTGTTCTGGTTTCCTGTAGTGGTGTTGGTTAAAAACCACTGGTTTTACCCTAAGATTTTTACTTCACTTTTTGGCTTGGTTGATATCAAAAAAGTTTTTAAGACAAAGGTTGATTTAATTTTAAATCTAAAAATTGGTTGTGGGGTAGTGAGTAGTACTGGGCAGCTTTTTTTTATTTTAAATTACAGCAAGAAGTTATAAGTTTTGCTGCCTTGTGAACTGTACTAAAATGGCTTTCTCAGATTTTTTAGCTCTTCAGCTGACTATTGGATTGAGGTTTGACATTTTAGATTCCCACTGTGCAATGAATTCTAGTTCTGCAAATGGGTGAATGCACTGATTACTTCATGATACCATTTGACTAGAGGTCACCCTTCAACATCTACCACTTTCCCATAGAGTGGGATCGATGTGCATCAACACCAAATGGCTGGTTTCTTTAGTTTGATTCACAGTGTCCCATTTGTCAGCAAACTCTATTTGGTTTCAGATATTCTCAGATCTTTCTGCTAAGCTACCCTCTTTGGGAAACGAGGGCATATTTAGGAGATTTGAATGCTCACCCACTCCCTAGTGCACCAAGTAGTCTCCTTGTTTGGCTAACCAGAATGTAACATAGATATTTTCATTTACCTTAACTTAAGCAATTTACAAACTTGGAAAACCTAGCCAAGGCGCTTTTGTTGGTTTTCACTTTCTTTTCATATTTCTACCTAATTCACATTAGACACTGGTCACACATATTTACTCATTCTTTCAGACATTTATTAATCTTTTTCCTGTACCTTTTCCCAATCCCTTCATTCCAGATCAACACATTCTTATGACCATACTACAGCTACCAGAAGGATTCTGTTCCCTCCCAGCCTCAATATGAATTACATTTGCCTTGGGAGACCTCAGTGGGACTTAATGACTAATATGTGATCCGTACCACATCACTACAGCATATGACACCTACCACTAAGATCCAATATGGAATCTTTCCAGTGACTATCCACACTCAATGTTGCTTAACTTTGCTCAACTGAGATTTTTCACTCAAACCATACTACCTTGTGAGAATCCACCTTAACAGTGGGTGGTTTGGCACGAGTGTGCAACTTTCTCCCAAGGGAGTCCAAGTAATCTTTAGACTACACTAGGTATATACCTTTCATACATTTTTACATCCCCATCTTCATTTGTGGAACCTTAGTTTTAAGTAAACAATAACAAGGCAGAGCCCAGATTAACTTTAACGCTCCTCTGAGTTGAACTTCCGACTGTGCAAATCTGTAAAAATATTTTGCCATATCATTTCTAAAATCATTGAGCGGCATTCAGCCCATTTGACAACCATTATTTTGGACATAGTCACAAATACCAATTTTAAAGTTGGATTTCCATACTTTGGTACCAGGTTCTATTCCTGCTGAGTGCACCCAATATTTCAGGACCAATCAGTTGGTCCATCGAGAATGAGGTACATGCGTAGACTGCTCCTGCCATGCACATCACCAGAGCCAATTTAAACACCACTGTCTCTTCCTACCTCTGCTTTGCTGCACCAGATATGTGGAAGTTTGCATGCCCTCCTGGCCTCTACATTCACATTTTCATTTCTATTATTTTCACCTTACTCTACAGATCCTCTCCTTACAAACCTCCTCATGGCCATTCCCTCATTGGTTTACGCTTCTTAATTTTAACTCATAATAATATTCTACCTCTTATCTTCATACACACACACTACTCTTCATTCCAGGAAGACCCCTTGGGTCAGCTAGTAAGGGGGTGTTAGGTGTTACAGCTGACATCTAAGGGTTGAGTGCCTTCCCAACCCTACATCGACATTTAAGTGTCATGCTGCAATGTAGGCAGGAGGATCTGTAGCTTTATATCTTCCACACATTTTCACTTCCATCACTTTATAGATCTTTCCTTACAAAGTCTGCCAGGTATGCCCATGTTGGTTTTTGCTTTAAATTTAATTAAGTAAAAAGCAAATGTTGGGTAAAAACACAGTACTGCCACTCTTACTGCACCTTCTTCAATGAGGACAAGGCCCTGCTGCCCACACAGTTTCCAGTGAGTGTCATTCTGATCTTTGTGTAAATTTCATTATCTGGCTAGACTTCATCCATAATTAAAAAGGGATGAGTGGAGGTAATTTTAACCAAATGTTACTCTTTTAATCATTAAAATTGACAATGCAAAAAGTGTGTGCAGGTTGATATGTGCATGATCTTGCGCTGTTGTGGATGCAAATTTAATGGTACATTCGCATGGGACAATTGCATTTGTATGCATCTAATTACTTTTTCATCTACAGTGAATGGTTTTCCATCGGTAACCATTATGCTTTTGGTTTCTCCCAGACGAAGATGTGGAAAGGTTTCCTTAATTAAAATAGCATTAATAAAAAAAAATAAACCCCTACATTTAAGAGACAATGAACAGGGTTGGATTTATGCTTTTTGTTTTTAATATTTTTATTATTTCGTTTCATTTTTCTTCCTCTTCTTAGCCCTCACTTTTGTCATTATGCTTTTGTCTTCGCTAATGGGTGTCCTCTTCTTTTGGAACCTTAAGAAAAATAAGTATCCAGATTTAGATATCTCCTTTGGATATTTTTTCTATCCTCTATTGTCATCTCAATTAATTTCACTAATCAAATATATTTATGCGATTATTGGGTTTTTTTTATTGACACCTTAATCACAGACAATAATACATTCATTATAGTTTTGATGGCATGTGCAAGGAAAATATTATTGGTGCACTACCTAGTTTTCATTAGTTTATATAAATTACTCCCTGTGAATATATTATGTTCATGTTAAAAATACTTTGTACATTTTTTACTTATATAATTCATGATCTTATGAGAGATGTATTTGCTATATATTTTAAATTGAGTCCCAAATTTGATCTATAATGGGATCATGCATTTTAGCCTTTGTTATATTCCTCTTATTTCTTTTAGTTCCCGAAGAGGCTTATCACAGCTTGCGTCCGGGTACTTACTTCAAGACAAAGGGGGCTATAGCCATCAGCTTTCAGATTTTTGGTGAGTGGGATGCATATAGCCTTTAGTACTGATTTTTGTTAAACCCCCTCACTTTTCCCTCAAAATTTACAATTAATTTTTACAATGTATTTTTTCTTATGAATTTGGAAATCTCTGCTTTTCAGGTACAAAAATGATTTTTATAAATACTCATTTATTTGCACATGAAGAGAAACTCGTTCAGAGGATCCAGAATTATAAAAATATTATAACCAATTTAGATGTCCCAAGAAATCTTAAAAAAGATCATATGTATAGATCCAAAGGTAAGCACTCTTGTTATTTTTTAGGGTTTATTACATTTTGTTATGTTTATTATATCATATCGCCCCCCATCATTATGAGTGGCAAATTTAGCTTGGAAAAAATGATGGCTAGCTTTGTGCATCATAGGCCCTAAAGGGGCAGATTAGTGTTTTGAAGCACTGATGTGCACTTACCTCACTGTGCAAAAGCATTTGCTGATGATTATTATTACAGTTCTCCATTTGTTAATAATTATTATTAAAGTTCTCTTCTTTTTTTAAGGACAAATCATAAGGGGGAGTTTGACTGAACATTGAATACAAAAAAAAAAAAAAATAATTCAGTGAGGTTGAATTTATTTACTCCAGGAGGAAATAATACTTTATCTTAATGGTTTTAACACCTTCTTTCACCCTTTGTGAGTTCTATCCAGGTGTGTAAAAGAATAAGGGATAAATTGAGACAACATACCATATCAAATCTATGTGCTGGTGCCAGAAAGGTACATTTAAAGCCCCAGGAACAGATCTGTACAGGTACTGAAAATTACAAAATTTACCCCTCTGAATACAATGAATTAGTAAAAATGAATCAACGATGATTTGGAAAGCTAAGAAGATCTTGGTCACCTTAAGTGTTGGGACTCAGGTTTGAACTGCCAAATAGTGCAGTATGTATCTTTAAAGGACGAAGTTGGTTCCATCTTTAACATGAACCAAAATTTACTGGGCCTGATCAATGTGGGTATTTTCTAACTTAAAAGGGCATAAATAAAGACTATAGAATCAAATGTGTGACCTTAGAATCTTCTTGCGCAAGTGATGCTTTAAGTAGGCTAATTTTTTGGTTTGGGGATAAATTCTTGGTATAATTTTATCCATCAATTAATAAATATCTTCCAAAAAAGGTCTTAATTTTGTAATTTTAATTTTCTACTTCTTGGTACATACGTTTATTTCTATCTATATATATTGATATAAACCTCACTTCTTTCCCACGTGTATTGATATACACTTCCTGTCACCTGTATTTAAGTTTGAAGGTTTGATGAGACTTGTAGTAGTGTCTGTTCTAACCACCCTTCTTCTGCTGTTTTTCATTTCCATTAATTTTCATATTCTCACCCACTTTTTGCGCACTTTACTTATCACAAAGATTTTATTCAGTCCTCATGTGCACTTGTTATTTCCCAGATGTGACGAAAAGGTACGATATAGTGTTTTGGCTGGGGGACCTCAATTTCCGCCTTGTGGGACCTCGAGATGAAATTCTGGAGAAAATTGAAACTTGTTCCAAAACTGGAGAAGACCTCTCTGATCTTCTCTATTTTGATCAGTTGTCTCAGTCCAAGCATAAAGGTTGTTTAATATTATTTGTTCACATATTAGAGAGTTGGAACATTAGGTGTGTATATTATAATCCATATCCCATGTGCATGCATGATCCTTGAGGTGTCATCTTCCTGCAAACCTAAGTGCACTTAATGTTTAGTACCATTATAAACACACTTATCCTTGATTTTCAGAATTCCTACTGCCCATTTATCAATCAGTAGCCTTTTTCAGGAGAGATTTTTGAAGATTTCAGTGAAGGTCCAATATCCTTCCCACCGACGTTCAAATTTGACGTGGGTACCAGCCATTATGACACCTCATCTAAGCAAAGGGTTCCTTCATACACAGACCGCATTCTTTATAAGGTACCTCTGTCCACTATATACTGGGTTGTGCATAAGCTTTTGCCAGAGGAGTAGGATGTTTTAGGAAATATAAAACCTTATATGAAATTAAATATTTGCTCTATCCACTATTTGCCTCACATACTATCGAATGTTTAGGATAAGAACCGAGAAGTTGTTCAAATAATAGTATGTTATCTTGCATTTCCTGAAGAATAGGCCCTGTATGTTAATGAAGATTATGCTGCAAGTATTATGCAGGACCATTTTCTTGTAGCATTTTGTTTTCAATTCATTCTTTAACAATCACACTTAAGTTTTCAGTTACATTCAAAGCGATTTGCTTTCCTAGTTGCCATGCTGACGGGACTCAGCGCCCCGTCCGGCCTCAACTTAGCCTTTTCTCCTTTCTGACATCCTGTCTTCTTACCCTGCTTCCTCACTTTCCCTACAACTTCTCCCACAACTTTCTCTGGTCTGCCTCTAATTTCACAGGGTAGACCCTGACCATCTTCCTCACCCAACCATCCCGGATTGGGGCTGAGGGGGAGGGGACAATTCCCCCACTCCCCTGAGCGCCGACTTGGGGTGGTGGGTTTTTAAAAACCTGCTTCACCCCAACCCTCAACTTCCTCACGTACCCTTTCTCTTCCCTTTCACAGTCTAGCAATTTTACGCCCGGCCCAAGGTGGAGCCGCCATGCCAAAGGGTTGCCTGGCCACCGGGAGAGAGGTGTGGTCCCAAAGGCGGCAGCTGGCTTTTACAGCGTTTGCGTCCCATGAAAATATTAAGGTCACCATGCCCATGGATGAATTTTAAAAAGTCTCCCCCTTCATCATCGGAGCCGCTCTCGGGCAACTCCAGTAAAGAAAAGGAGGTTCCCCCCCTCCTTGTGCTTTCTCAGGGGACACTCCAAATCTCTTCAACCTAGGCTTTCAGGTACAGTGGACTATTCCTCACCCACTTCTCTGGAGGAACCCTTGGTCGACTCCCTCTTTACAGCGGCAGTCTCTCCTTTTCTTTCTCAAGGAACTGTCAAGAAAGCATGCAGGCGGCCCATTAAGGACCGCTCCCCCCGAAGACCACAGATGTCTTGGGGGGGGGCACTTGAGTGCCCCCTTCAGATGAACGTGGTCCCTGAGGTGAGCCAGCCCTAGACGGTAGGATCTTGCATGGGGTCGAACACGGGCTCGGTGCCAAGCATAGAACCTGAGTCTGCCCCTGTGCAAGCTGCTCCTCAGATGGCTGGGGTTTCCGATGCCTCACAAAAAATGAGGGATCTCCTTTCCCGGCTGGTACCTCTGAGAACCAAGACCTCCATTTCAGAGAAAGATCTTGCTGAGGCCGGTCCGTCTGGCCTAGGGGCTCCTTCCCGCGCAGGAGAGAAGCGGGTTCATTCCCCACCCTCCTTCCATAAAAAGAAAACAGGAAGGCGAAAAAGGGCTCCTCTCACTCCGCGGGAGCCACGGGGACGGACGTGTATGCTGCCGTTTTCGGGGGGGAAGTCCCAGACTAAGACCAAAAGTGCACATAACAGACCCTTGATTACGTCGGGGCCCCTCATTCAGAGATTAGCTGGCGTTTTCGAGCCTGCTGGCTTCAACCGCTTTCTCGTAATTTGTATGTTGGCCAAGCGCAACATGATCCATCAAAGGAGAGCACTAGCTAGCGTGATTGGTGGAGAGCCGAAGGTGACCCATTTCTCCGATGGGAGCCTTCTGGCGAATGCGTCGAATCCCTCTGAGACGGACACTTGATGGCACGCCGGTGAGTTTGACGCTGCACTCTACCATAAACTTGTGAAAGGAGTGGTTTATGCGAGGGAACTCGTGGACTAGTCCATAGATGACATTACCTTAGAGCTGGCTGACCATGGAGCGGTCAAGGTCGAATGTGTAATGAGAAAACAGGAAGGGGCCTCGAGACCCACCCCTAGACTCTTCATCACGTTCTAGTGTGACAAGCTCCCTGACTATGCGTGCCGGTTGATATCGCTACCGCATGAAGGAATTCGTGCCACTGCCACGGAGGTGCTATTAATGCCACCGCTTTAGCCTTACGAATCGTTCCTGTAGACGTGCAAAGTCGGGGTTAGCCGAACTCTGTGTAAGTTGCTCCAAGGCCGCACATAATGAGTCCAAATTGTGTGTGGCCAAGTGTGTCAATTGCGGAGAGTCGCACCCAGCTTCTTCGAAGCAATGTGTGCGTATCTCGTTGAGAAGGAAATCCTGGCTAAGGACTTGGTCCTGGGGAGTCCTATGCCTTAATGTTAAAGGCACCTTCTGCTCCTGGCCCCTCTAGGCCTACGAGCACGGTCTTTTCCGCGCTCATTCGAAACCCTTCTGCAGGTTCTACCTACCCAGGGCGCTTTCCTGGTAAAGCTGGCGGCAGGAGAGTTCACACCCAGCCCCGGCGAAAACAAGAACGTCTTCCCTCCTTCCCCCAGCGTGACCGTTTTCCGTAAGGCGAAACGGCTTCGCGTCTTGACACCAGTCGTTAGATGCACAGGAGGCAATACACCTGAAGTTGCTCGTGAGGCCATCTTCCGGGGTTTCTAATGCTCCCCCTCCGAAAGTAGGACAGCAGTAAAGGAGCTTCGGCTCTAGGCCCACACCGACTGATAGGCTGGGTGATTCGAAGGCGTTGGATCCTCCAAAGGTGGGACTCCCACCTCAGAAGCCGCGTTGCCTGCCTAAGGTTTCGAGGCGGAAGGAGGAAAAGACTCGCATGGTGAGCCCAACCTTCCCCGATAAGTCCTCGAAGGCGACTGCGCCGTCAGCGCATTTTCCGGCAAACAGCACCCGGAGTTCTGCCTCCGAGAAGCGTATGGCCTTTTCCGTGAGAGTCTTCTCTTCGAATAGGGCCACCGCATCTCTTCCGAGATAGGCCTGTAGGGCATATTCCTTCAATGGAATTGCCGCGGACTCCGGGCCAACTGGGAGGAGTTGTGGAGGCTCGTCTCCTCCCGTTTTCCCTTAGCTATTTTTTTGCAGGAGACCATGGTTGGCGCGTACCCCCTACACACCCTCTCGGGGCATAAGGGTTTTGCGAGCCCACCAGCACGGGATAGGGGCCGGGCAGGAGGATGCGTCATTTACACCAGGCATGATGTTTCCGTCCTTTTCTTTTATTTGAATACCTCCTTTCAGACAGTAGGTGTGCAGCTGCACCTGGGTAAGATGTATACTGTTATTTTTGCGGATATTCCACCGTCAGTCGACTGCGTCGTGGCACTGTTGCCGAGGCCCTTTCTCTTGCTCGGGGATCTGAACGGTAGACACTTCCCGCTGGGGAGACTACTCGATCAGTCCCAGGGGTCAGGTCCTTTCCGACCCGATTGACGAGCTGGAGATAGGTGTCCTAAATGTGAATGAATTTACTCATCACTGCTTCATTTTCCTGTCTCAATCTATCTTTGTGCTCTCCGGATGCACAACTTAATTTTGGGTGGTGGATAGTCTATGACCCCCATGGTAGTGATCACTTTCCCATTTAAATATTTTATTGGCCGCTTCCACCTGAGACCCCGCCCCGATGGTGCTTGGCGCGGGAGCAGTGGTCCGCATTTCAGGAATTGACTGATTTATCTGTCTCAGTCGAGGAGTTTAGGTCTGTAGATGAGGCCGTTGAATTCTTCTCCAGCAACTTCATCGCCGTGGGGCTAACTAATATTCCTAGAACGTCTGACCGTTTTTGCACGCCGACCGCTCAAGTGTTGGTCAACCGAGTGTGACTAGGCCCTCAAATAAGCGTTATGCATTCATGCGTTATAAGCGCCGCCGGAACGATTTCACTGTGGGTGAATTTCGTCGAGCCTAGGGCTAGGTACCGGTATGTTTCGAAGCACGCCCGCCGCTTTTCTTGGCGGACATACGTGTCTTCACTTAACTGGAAGACACCTCAAGTAGAGGTGTGAAAGCGAGTCGAAACGATTCAGGGCAAGTTCTCACAGGACCCCCCTCCCGTTCTCCAAGAGAAGGGCCGCATTCTCGGACCTCGCGTCTGTGGCCCAATCCTTCGCGACCGCTTTCTCTGTATTCTCTAGCCGTGATGATGCTCCGCAAGCATCGATGCGCGTCGTGATGGCGCGGAAAGCCGCCGACTGGAATTTACTTCTAGAGTCGGAGAACCCTTCAACGACAGGTTTACTTTGAATAAGTTGCATTCTGCTTTCGCTTCGTGTGGGGACACCGCCCTTTTTCCGGACGATGTCCCGCACGCAATGCTTCGACAGGATCTGGGTAGGGGGTATCCTCCCAGACTCCTGGCGAATTGCTGCTGTGCTCGCTTTTCGCAAACCGTGGAGAGATCACTCTACCCCGGCCGGTTTCCGCCTAATCTCCCCAACCTCTTGCATGTGCAAGTTTATGGAGAAATTGGTAAATGTTAGATTAGCCTTTTTTCTGGATAGCGAAGGCCATCGGTCTTGTGCACAGTTCGGCTACCGTATTGTTCCACTCCACGTCGGAGCAGGATGCTCTGCACCGGCTGGAAAATGCTGTCTGCGAGGCCTTCCTTCGTAGACAGCACTACGCCACGGTGTTTTTCGATCTGGAGAAGGCCTATGATACCGCATGGTGATACGGTATCATGGAGACTAGACTCCGCACGATGGGGGCGAGGGAACGCCTCCCAATATTTATTCCTATCTGATTTTTTGCGAGATCGTCGATTCCGCGACCGGGGGGTGGGGGGGCCCTCTCCGGCCCAATGGACCAGGAAGAGGGTGTCCTTAGTGTCGCACTCTTTTTGCTGAGCATCAATGGCATCACCTCGGTGTTGCCAGAAGATATTCTCGCTCCGCTCTACATGGACGACCTTTCGTTCTCTTTTGGCGCGGCCCAGATGTCAACTCTGGGGCGTTCTAACCTCCGCGACTGTTCCCATGAACCGACCTCTCAATGCCGCGATATCTCGTCAAGTTGCTTTCTGTCGTCTTCGAATTGGACGCACCTCCATTTGATGGAACGCTCGTCTGCGTCTTATTGTGACCTCTGCATTGTCCCCCAGACTGTTTCGCACATTCTTGTTGAATGTTCCAGTCTGGGGGATCTTCGCGCACGTTACCTGTCCCGTTACCGGGGCGAGCTACCTCTTGTCCCTTGTACTCCGAACTGGTTCGTAGACTATACAACTTTTTAGAGGAGGCTGGCCCCCTGCGCTGGGGGTGGGGGGGCGCAACCCTCTCTGCTGGAGCGCTCTTCCTTCTTGTCTTTTGATTTCTTTTATTTTTGTATTTGTAGTTTTCTTTTGTTCTTTGTTTTTTTATTAGCCTGTGCTTAGCCTTTCTTTTTATCTTTATTTGTTATTTACATATATATTTTTTTTAATCTAGCCTAGTAGCAGGCTTTCGCCTGAGTACAGCGACTTTTGTCCTAGTAGACAGTCGCCAGATAGGCTGTGAAAAAAAAATCAAAAGGTAATTTCCTGGCCTTTTCGTCAATTCCTTATTCTTTTAGGGGTTGTGGAGCAGTGGTTCAATCACAGAAGGTACTACAATCTAAACTTCTGACGTATATCATTTTGTCGGTTTGGAAAAAAGTGTAATAACTTTTTCTTCAGATAAGTTGTTGATAATAGGCACTGTTCCAAGAAGCATCCACATCTTTAATAATCCACACAATTTTACTTAGTATGTCACCTTGAGTTCTCTTCATTCAACCCCGACAGCTCTCAGGAAGATTACCTTGGCATGTGTTCCTCGCTAGAAGTCTCCTAGGGAGGTTATAGTAAAAGATTTGAGGTTAACAAGAGGGAATTGCAGCAAATTTCAGTTGGGGGTGGGAGTCAGGATCTGATGGTTTTATTTTCATGTAGGGCAGTGGGGAGGAGGGGTCATGATAGTTAGGTGGATTTGTGAAACTCTGGTTCGGCGTTCTAGGGGTTCGTCAAGTTTGTGTGGGTCGGGGCCGTTTTGAAGTGCTACGATGAATCCTGCCTCATGAGGATTCTATTGTCTCCGAATCGGATATATTCACGGGACGCACCTCCATTTGATGGAACGCTCGTCTGCGTCTTATTGTGACCTCTGCGTTGTCCCCCAGACTGTTCGGCACATTCTTGTTGAATGACCCAGTCTAGAGGATCTTCGCGCACGTTACCTGTCTCGGTACTGGGAGGAGTGGGGTCGCTACCGCTAGTCCCTTGTACTACGGACTGGTTCGTATACACAGACTTGCGGACTATACGACTTTTTGGATAAGGGTGGCCTCCTCCACTTTATTTGACTTGTAGGTCAGATGTTTTTGCCCTGGGAGGAGGCGGGCCTACGCCCGACGCTGGAGCGCGCTTCCTTCTTGTTGCCTTTCTGCTTTCATTTTTTTTTTATTTGTTGTGTTTAGTCGCGTGTCGCCGTTTTGCTTCTTTTTTTTGTTTTAGCAATAACATTGTAACTATTTTGCCGATTCTAGCGAAATTTGAAACCCTTATGTTGTTTTATATTCTCTTTCGAATGATATAATTGCTAAAGTTTGTTCGGAAATTATTGAAAGTTTCAAAGGTCGTAAGGTCATAAATTAAAATAAGTGAGAGCACGCGACTTTGGTCAGCAGACCTTGTTTAGCTTGTGCTTAGCTGTTGTCTTTTTTTTGCTATTTACATGTTATTTTTTTTTTAATCTAGCCTAGTAGTTGGCTATGATGTGAGTACGGCGACGTTTGCCCTAGTAGCCAGCTGCCAGATGGGCTCTCAAAATTAAAAAAAAAAGAAAAAAATCTCATGAGGACAGAGTCCACCTGGCGAGGCTGCGCTGTGGGCATCACCCATCCCTTGTGAGCTATCAAAAAAAGGGTAGATGTGTCCATCGCAGGTCTGCAGGATGCAACACTGCAATTAAAGACCTTATGGAACACTCCATTGCACGGAGCACATATCTCCCTAAGGGCTCTTTGGAGATAACCCAGCACAGGCCGTATCCTTCCTTAGGGTCTCGAGGCTGCTCGCCTAGACAGCCAGAGGAACTAGAACAACCACCGACCTGGACTTTTCGATGCTTTTTATTTCAATGGAACTGCGGTTTTGCGTGGGATCCGAAACACAGGTATCCACAACGGATAGCAGCCGTCGAGAGTGAATTCGACCCGAATCGGAACTCCATCCGGGGAATTACCACACCCGATGTGGCTTAACTTCCGCTGTAATTGTAAGCGGTTTTTCCACTCGGCTGGGCCATAGCCATAAAAGAAATGAGACATAGGTCACTTATGCCTGCAGGAGCTGGCTAGTTCTCAGACCCAATCCAAGCTCATTTGACTTGTTTATGTAATTGTACCAAAATCGAATTCCCAACCCAGTGTCTCTGCCATTTTTACCTAAGGGTAGTGTTACATTTAGTCGCTCCTAATGTACAGTTGCAATACAGTGATCTGGGGGAGAGAAAATTAGACAAAAATAAAATAAAATTCTTATGAGGACAGATAGGTAATATTTTGGATTTTGAGATTAATGAATGTTTTTCATTTTTTTCCTCAGAGCAAACGAGATCCCATTAAGTGCCTCAATTACGGGTCGTGTCCTCATTTCAAGAGTTCAGATCACAAACCGGTCTGGGGCGTCTTCAACTTTAAAGTGAGGCCAGGCAAAGATGAGTAAGTAGGATCTTGTAATTTGGGGGACGGATTTTCCATGCTATTATAATTTGACTTAGGGCCGTCTTGTTTGCAATGGTCCTCAGATAGACGTGGCTACTCCAAAAGTAGATGGTGAAAGGACTTGGACCAGTTGCATAATGTGGTCATGGAAGATGAAGAGCTAGTGAATATGATTGGTTCTGCAAGTGTAGCCTGGATGCTGTCTCAGGGTATGGAAGCGATAAGTATGCAAAAGTTTGAGTGTGGTGAGGTTTCAAGGCATCTGGGGTAGATATAGTATGATGCTAAAATGTGGTGGTGATTGTGTTATGGAATAGGTCTGGGGCTTGTGCTGTAAAGCATTTGAAAGTGGAAGATGTTGGGCCTTCGATTCTGCTCATGTTCGGTCAGTATGTACACATATAAGGGTACTACGCCGTCACCATCGTTAAAGTTCCAGCACAATTTTGCCTAATGGCGGGCCGGATTAGCAAAGTCCATCAACGCTGGACCTGGACCGATTATGTGTAAATGTTCACATTCTTCAATATCTGATTCTATGGAGACTTATCTCTTAATCTCCAGTCATTGGGAGGTCATAGTATCTACTCTCCATGTGTTCCTTTTTCTCTTCTGATAATATGGCCACAAGTGAAAGTAATAGTGGGATTGCGCATGGGGATCCGCCTCCAAGTGCGGCCTCGCCCTCCCTAGGTGTCCGGAAGGACGAGGTAACACGAGACACCCTGTTGACCGCTGAGGGGCTCTCCTCACACCATCTCCATGCAGCAAAGGGGATTTCCCTTTGCCATATTTGGAGCCTCTCTTGGGCAGTTCCACCTCTGAAAAGGAGCGCCCCCCTCCCTGTATTTTCTCTCCTATTCCTACGGGTGCCGGGGTTTCCTCTTCACCCCCTTCTGTGGAGTCGCCCATGGACGAATCCATCTTCCGACCAATGGCACTTCCCACCCCCCACCCTTTTTTATATCACGGGGGACCTTCAAGAGGAGACAGGCGGCCCAAAATCGACCGATCCCAGTGGGAACGACTATATAGGGCCAACCGCCTTAGGTAGGCAAGGAAAAGCGGAGCCCTTCGGGTCGTGCCTCCTGCAGTCATGTATTTTGACATTACAGAGGTTCGGCGTGCCTGCGTCCCTCTTTTCCACAATGGGGTCAGTTCTTTGAAAAGAGACTTGACTTTGACTGAAGATACCTCGAATTGGATCCGTGATGGCTCAGGGGAGGGGGGGGCACATGGAGGCCTAACTGAGATAAAAAAGGGTCCAGGAGGCGTGCAAGCCGCATATAGCAGGACCTTTCTTGGGGGCAAGCTGGCTCGGTGCCAAACACCGAACTTAGATCCGCCCCTGGGCAAGCTTCTCTTCGCGTGGCTCGGGTTTCCGAAGACTCACAAGGAGAAGAGGGCCCTTCCCTCTTGGCTGGTGCCCCTTTGACAGCCAAGAGCTTCTCCATCTAAAGATTTTGCTGAGTCCGGTCCGTCCGGCCTAGGGGCTCCTTCCGGCGGTGGAGACAAACGGGTTCATTCCCCACCCTCTTCTCCCCAGAACAGAAAGGACTAAGGGTTCTTCTCCCTGCGCGGGGGCTTCGGGACGGACGAGTCTTCTGCCCTTTCGGCAAGCGACCAGGCCAAAATCGGCACGTCCAGTCCCGAGGCACCCTCAGGTTGGGGCGGCGGTAGGGTGGGGAGTAGACTAAAACGAAAGTTGCAAGTGCGCTTAGCGAACCTCGATTACGTCGTGGACCCTTATTGAGATATTACCTGGCGTTTTCGATCCCGCTGGCTTCAAACACACTTGATTATTCGCTCCACTGATGGCAGCATGTTGGTCAAGGGCAACCGGATTTATCAGACGAGAGCCTTAGCTAGCGTAATTGGTAGAGAACCAAAGGTGACGCGTTTCTCGGACGGGAGCTTTCTGGCAGATGCGTTGGATTCTTCCGAGTTGGCCATGATTAGTGCCCTTCCGTCACTTAATGGCTCACCGGTGAGTGTGACGCCGCACTTGCATAAAAGAATGCCTTACGCGAGGGAACTTGTGGACTACTCCATAGATATCATCACCTTTGAGAGGGCAAAATCGAACGTGTGATGAGAAAAAGGGGAGGAGCATCGAGACCTACCCCTACACTCTTGGTCACGTTCGACGGTGACAGGCTCCCTCAGTCGTTGCGTGCTAGTAGGTATCGCTCCCACCTAACGTCATTCGTCCCACTGCCGCAGAAGTACTACTACCTTCACCGCTTCGGCCATACATTTCGCGCCTGTAGACATTCAAGTCGGGTATACTCGAATTCTGCGTAAGTTTATCCAAGGCCGCATATAATAAGTCCAAATCGCGTGTGGCCAAGTGTGTCAATTGCGGAGAGGCGCACCCGACTTCTTAGAGCAATCTGGTGCGTATCTCCTGGAGAAGGAAATCCTTGGCCGTTCAGGCTCTGGATAGTCTCTCATTTCGCATGGCTAAGAACTTGGTCCTGTCGCTCCCGCCGCTGACTGAAGCATCTTATGCCTCAATTTAAAAACATGGCACCCTCTGCTCCTGACCCTGCAGGCCAACGAGCACGGTCGTTTCCCATTCCGAAGCCTTCTTAGGATTCTACTCACCCCGGGCGCTTCCCCTGGTAAAGCTGGCAGCACAAAGGGTTCACACCCAACCTCGGCTAAAACCAGGACTCTCCCTCCCCTCCCCCAGCGTGACCGTTTCCCATAAGGCGAAACAGCCGCGCACCTCATGGAGGCAACACCCCTGAAGTTGGTCATGAGGCCGTCTTCTGGGGTTCCTAAAACTACCCACCGAAATGAGGACTATACCAGATTGTGGTCCCATTCTCCTGGAGAACGGAATGGGGGGCCCTGTGAGAACTTGCCCGAATCCTTTTTGACCTGCTTACACGCCTCTGCTAGAGGACTCTTTCCGTTAAGTGAAGACACTTATGCCCGCCAGGTAGAGTTGCGGGCGTGCTTCGAAACATAACGGAACCTAGCCCTAGCTCGACGAAATTCACCCACAGTGAAATCGCTTGGGCGGCCGTTATAGCGCAGGTAGGCATAACATTTCTGTTTGAGGTCCGTCTCACACTTGGCTGACCACCACGGAAGCGGTCGGGGTGCAAAACGGCCAGACTTTCTAGGAATAGTAGTTAGGCCCACAGCGATGAGTTTCCTGGAGAAAAATTCAACGGCCTCATCCACCCACCTTAACTCCTCGAATGGGACAGAGAAATCAGTCATTTCCTGAAATGCGGACCACCGCGCCCATGCCAACATGCCAAGCACCACAGGCGGGTGTCTCAGGCGGCAGCGGCCCATAAAATGATATTTGAATGGGAAAGTGATCACTACCATGGAGGTCATCGACTACCCCCCACTCAAAATCACGCTGTGCATCCGGATAGCGCAGGGATAGGTCAAGTAGGGTAAAGGAAGCGGTTCTCGGGCAGTGATGCGTAAACTCATCCACATTAGAACATCTATCTCCAGCTCGTCGATCAGGTCGGATCAAGTCGGCAACGACCTGACCCCTGGGATTGTTCGAGTAGTGTTCCCAGAGGTGTCCTATCCCACTCGCAATAAATTAAACCCCTGCATTTTATTCCTACATAGTAAACATGACCTCGTTGAATTACCCATTTTTTTCTCGATAGTTATTTAGTATAATCTTTGCCTGCATTTCTATTCTCGCAGTGAACATGCCCTCGTTGGATTACCCATTTCCTTCTCACTATTTATTATTTAGTATAATCTTGTGCTTACATTATTACAGTGTCCCTCTGGCTGCTGGCCTGTTTCAAAGAGAGGTGTATCTGGCCGCTCTAAAGAGGAGAAGGAGATTTTTCCATCAGCCGAGCTCAAGGAATTGTCAAATGCAATGATTTGGTGTTCTCTCCTCGTAAGTTTGGCCCCCTTTAGGTCTGTAGCTGTGGTCAAATTTTCGGTAATTTTGAATTACACCAACGAGTTCGTCACCATTAGAATGCGTCTTTAGTAGTTATTCTAGCTGCCGTTTTGAACATATCTTCTCTCCCTTTATGGGAATTCCATATAACCAGCACGGATTTAAGTTAATTTTCAAGGGTATTTTTTTCTAACATGATATCGGTTTTCTCATTGTAAAGAGGTTTAGCGGCCTCAATCACCTGTAGTTGGGTCTAGTCAAGCATGGGGAAGTGATAGTATGAGCAAAGGTGTTGATTAAGTATACAGGCTACGGTGCTACCGTAGAGTTAGTGGTATATCGTCTAGTTCTGGTCAGTGTGGGTTGGGATGTTAAATTTTCAGAAACTAGACTGCAAACTTAACCTGCATCGATTCTAATAATGAATGAGCTGGAAAACAGGTGTTTTATAAGATCACGGATAAAAAGGACTCCTAAAGTTTGCTTTATCAATCGTAATTGATGGGGGAAGGGGAGGGTGTCATCTGGAGCATCCAAGAGAAAATTCTTAGGAAGAATATAGGTACTCATTTGTAAATTTGACCCCTCTTTCAGGCTTACCTTAATTTTAATTGAATATGTGAAATTCGTGAGTGCCAAGGTTAGAATAATTTATTTAGAAATTTCCGTTATAATTACTTTAGTAGATCGTAAAAGAAGTTAGTTCCTGTCTCTCATGTTTAGCTACTAACTGAAATCTCTCTTTCATTGGCATTTTGTCATTTTTCGACATTAAACTTTGTGATGTTATTTGTATCGATAAGTATCTACTGCAAGATCTCATTTAAGTCAGTATTGACCATTGTGGGTCAACGAAAAGGGTGTAAATTAGGTCTATTTAATACCTCTAATAATTTTAATGTACAGGGTGTTCCGAATGCTTTTACCCCCTGAAGAACCGAACAATTAAGACACGTTTTTTTTTTCATTAAAGGCGCCCATCTCGCCATTGCTACCAAAGGCTCGCCCTATTAATCAATTTTAGCCTATTACTAGGCTACTGGTACATGTAATGGAAGGAATATTTACTTCTATGCATACAAAAAATTATACTTCTATTGAAAGTTTAAAATGTGGGAGGTATTTCTGCCGCACCCTGTAGAAGAGAAATAAATTATTACAATATTACAGTTCTTCTGGGGATAACAAGGCATTCAGAACACCCTGTATATACTATTTTAAATGATTGTTGCTCCAAAGCTATTTATGTAGCTATGCTGACTACTTAATTAGAATCATAACACCATTTTACCGTGGGCAGCTAATTGTTTTTTGTCCAAATACAAAACTATCTTTTCGACTGCAAATGCTCACAAAAACGTGGGCGTAAACTATTTTTTAATTATATGGTTGGCTAGAAATTCCTGACTCACTTGGGAAGCGGAAGCTTGTTTACAGTTTTTTAATTCAAAGCTGACTGGTACTAGACTGATTCGGATGCTGGCTGATGGCTGGAAGAAGATTGTTGAGAATGATGTGAGTTTATTTTGAAGAATAAATGTTGGTGTCGCTCCATAAGATTTTGTCGTTTTCTCTGCGCTTCCTAAGTGAGTCAGGACTTTCTGGCTAACCTAATAAATGCTGCGAATGTTGCCCTTAATGTTTTAACTTTAAATGCGATTTCTCATAATGAGTAAATATTTTAAAACTATCGCTGTTTCATATATGGCGTAATTCGTTGGCTACGTGTTAATGGATCTATGTTGTTAGATCTATCGAAGCCGTGAGGGAAAGACATTCCTCTAGGGAAAAAAATTAGCCTAAAGAAAAATCACTAAAATAATGGAATGAAAAGAGGTGCTCTTTCAAAACACATCACCCCAAAGTAGGAGGAAGTTCGCATTGCAAGACTACAGGAGTACATTTAGACACGCGAGAACCTCTAATGAATGAGCTAGGAGTGTATGAAAGCCTCTATGAAAAAATTCTTACAAAGAGAATAACGACTTGAAGGTAAGAATTTGACTCTACTTGGTGAGCAGTTCTAATATGGCTTGATTATTAATTTTTCTCCCATACCATCTTCGTTCAATTAAGAAACTCAAGTTTTGAGGTTTGTTTACTACCTGGTACGTGTTTTACGGTACCCCGAATGGTACAAAGTAACAGGAATTTATTTTAATTCGCTCTTGATTTCACTGCGCCGCCCTATATCAAAGAAGTATCTTGGTTCTTAGGCAGAAACGAGGTTCCCAAGACCCTGTGATATGGAAACCTTCCTAGTATTGATAATAATGTAAACAGTTTAGCAAGTATCAGAAGTTAGACTCGCCTAAACGCAATTTACCAGTTGCTCTGTGAGGTTGTGTCAGTTAAAACAAGCTACGTTACTTTACTTATGTTGTTCTCATCAAAGGCCATATCTTACGCCGGTAACCTCTCTGAATTCCACCGACCAAATGGGGTTCTCCCAGGTAGCGAGCACTCCTTGAATGTGAAGTTTTGGGCTCGGTTTGTGATTGTGTTGAACTGACTGGTTCCTAATGACAATGGGATCAGACGTCTGTATCGGTCATTCTAGTGCGTATGTGTTTAATTTTTGACGGTAACCGCACCGTAGATTTGCCAAGGCGACCCGTGTCTGACATGGGAGAGGGAGATGTTTTGGGGATCGATGTGTAGTCAAACGGCGCATTCAATAGACGGTTTGGACCCATAGATTGGAGTCTATGCCGTGTTGTGTGTGTGTGGGGGGGGGGGAGATTCCTTGAAGTATCAATATAATAGCTGTTGGAATTGTGCGCGTGTATCGTGTGTGAGGAGTGGGGGATGATAGGTCGTATTGTATGTATGTAATGCCTTGACTAGTTTGGGTTTAGCATGCTATGGAGAAATTTTGGCTGGTGTGGGTGCCTCCGATGGCCAAGCGGAGTGCATTGTTTTGTGTTTTCTGTAGTGTGCTAAAGTGAATAGATATGAAAGTTGGGGCCCCGGCTGTAGAGGCATAAGCTAGTGAGGGCGCGATGTGTTGCTTGTATATGTGAGCGATGGATTCCTTGGATTGCCTCAATGTGGTTTCCATTACTGTTTAGAGTGGGGCATTTTGTGGTTTGAAAGTTAGTCCTGTAGCCAGAGTGGCACCAAGTACCGTTTGAAGGGTAGTGGGGTGTTTGTTGTGTTGCATTTTTTAGGACCTGAAGAAAGTGACAGGCCATTCAAGGGGAGACGGTCATAGGTTTTGTCGAAACCAGTGTTCACATCTTGTGATGTACTATTGTAAATCGCGAGGTGTTTGGGTCGACCTCGAATCCTGGACGAGGATGGTGATGTGATAGGTATAGCTGAAAAGAAATGATGGTGGGAGGATCTAACGGAGGAGAGGGTGGGAGAGAGACCGATCCCTGGGGGACGCCGTTGAGTATTTGATGTGTTCGTGATCGCTTCTACTCTTCTGAGGAAGTTGTGTCAAAGGCTTTGCTTATTTCTTTTGTTACCATTACTGCCATGAGCAGTGATGTGGATTGGTAGAAGCTCTCTTGTATTAGCTGGGTATGTAGGTAAATTGCTCGAATCATGGACCGGCTAATGAAATGCGCATAAAGATCACACTGACAAATCGCTGGTGAGCTCGAAGGCAACAAGGGTCCGCCCTCGTTTAGTGTGGATGGGGGTCCTGGTAATGATGTGTTTGTGACATCAACCACCGATTGTAGAACCGTTCGTGCCCCCACGGGAGCGTCACCCATTCCGCGTCGTGTGTGGATATGGGTACCCCATCGAGAGAGCTCCGGGACAGACGAAAGTGAATATGTTTTGTGAAAACGGGAAGGAAATTATAGCGGTGTTATGAAGCTACTTACCCTCGCAAGGGTACGTTCAGCGTATCTGCCAATATGCAGCCAGATCGTGGCGCCATTGACAGTTTTTTGTGTCTACGCTTGCAGAAATTGACCCCCTTCCCCCTACCTCGACGCATGAAATCTAACGCCGTATTCACTAAGCTAGGGAGAGCGGTGGGTGATGTTTGTAAGCGCAGTGGTTGTTGAATGCAATGAGTAAAATCCATGCTGGGAGGCGTGTATTCCATTTGTCGATGGATTTTGTTTAGAATTAGATATTTTTCTCATTTAAAGCGCAATAGCAATGAGGCCGCATCACGCGGAATGTTTGTAAAGAGAAATCTGTAAAGAAAGGATGAAGTTAGAGGAAGTGAAAATATATGGCATAGATATAGCCTCGGGTTCTCTTGCAGGCATGGATGGCAAATCGGATGTTGAGGTAGGGAGGGAACACGTTCCTCTAAATTGTCACCTGACATTCCCTTGCGGTCTTATTCAGGGTTATGGGTAAACATATACCTGCAATCCTGCATTGAAAAAAAGCAGGTTTTATATAAAAAATAATTTAATAGAAACTCATTCGATAAGGTTGAAAAACTATGATCCTATGTGAAATTAATAATGGTTAAACCATTATCATGTGTATAAGACTCAAATTCTGTATCTTACCCTAATAATGGAGTATCCTAGTACCTGTTGAAAGTAATCATAATGGTTAAACCATTATGTACCATCTCAATATCCTATAAGACTCAAATTGTGTATCTTGCCCTTTTAATGGAGTATTCTAGTACCTGTTGCAAATTTTGTATAGACAAATCGGTAAACACATTCTCGAGTATCGAATACCAAAAAGTTCAGGGTAGTAGCGTTAAAGGCATTCGTAGAATCTTTGGTGGTGTTTTCTGCACTTTAATATCCAGTCTGTGCCTTTATTTAACCAAATTCCACCCGGATGTCTGTTAACGAATAGGTGTGCAAATAAATGATAATAAAGAATTATAAAGAGAATTATTTTCTTGCCTTGAGAGCTAGGGAATAGGCGTATGTAGGAGAGGGAAATGGTGATTGGCGCGTGTCTACATCGAAAATGATAAAGTTGGAGGTAGAAGAGAATCAGAAATTGGAAAAAGGCAGGCAGATCAGAGAAAGGCATCTTATGGCTACAAGAAAGGAGGCTCTTTACCGAAAACGGGTGACCTTCGGACTCATTTCAGAAGCCTTTTATTTCTCAGTAGGGTTAATACAGCCACCGTTGAGGAAGCAGGAATGGGCCTAGAGATGCACCCCTACTCTTCGTCACGTTTGACCGTGACAGGTTCCCTATTTTAGTACGTGCTAGTTGGTATCGCTACCGCGTGAAGGCATTGTTGCCACCGCTTCGGCTATACTAATTCGCTCCTGTAAACAGGCATGGAGGAAATCTTTGCCTTTCAGGCTGCGGATTATCTCTCCTCGCAAGGTCAAGGGCTTGGTTCTGGCGCGCCCAGTGGTATGTGGAATGTTTTACACCACAATATTAAAAAAAACAAAACTGTTCTTGGCCTACGAGCACGGTCGCTTCCGCGCCCTTTCTGCGGGTTCTCTATACAATGGCTCACTTGTGGAGGAGCTAAAACAGTCGTCTCCCCTCCCCACGCGTGACTGTTTCCCATAAGGCGAAAACTAGCGTCCCCTCCTCCCCCGAACATGATAATTAGGCAGTCTTCGGGGACTTATAAAACTGTCCCACGAAATGAGCTTTGGCTCCTACGCCCCAACCCAATCCTGGACGCGGCATCCCTCCCACCAAAGATTTCGAGGCGGAGTGATAAAAGACTCATAGCGAGCACAACCATCTCTGATAAGTACTCAAAGGTGACAGCGCCTTGTTCGCCCAACAACGCCTGTAATTCTGCCTCAGGAAAGAGTACCGCCATTCCAGTGTGGGTTCTCTCTTCAAAGATGGCCCCAGGATCCTCCGAGCTAAGCCTGGATGCCATATTTATTCATTGGGATTTCGCATTTCAGGAAATATCTGTACCACTGGTGGAGTTTAGGTCGGCGGATGATGCCTTTGGTTTTCTCTGGCAACCCTTTCCGCATAGGCCTAACTACTATTCCTAGAACGTATGGCCGTTTTGCACGCCTCCCGTTTCCGTGGTAGTCAGCTTTCAAACAGAAGCGTTATGCCTACATGCACTATAAGCGCCGCATGAACCATTTTTCGTCGAACTAGAGCTAGGTTCCGATATGTTTCGAAGCCTGCCCGCCTCTCTTCCTGGCGGGCATACTCGTCTTCACTTAACAGGAAGACCACTTTTTCAGAGGTGTAGAAGTGTCAAAAGGATTCGAGGCAAGTTCTCGCAGGACGTCCCCCCCTCCTCCCTTTGCTTTCTCCAGGAGAATAGGATCGCAATCTCGGACCCCTGGTGGGGTCCTTTGCGACCGCTTTCTCTAGCCGGGGTGCTGCTCCACTAACATTCAATAGATGTCAAGTCGCTCAAGACATTGAATGAGTTGCACTCCACTCTCGCTTCATGTGTGGGCACCGCCCCTGCTTCGGATGATGTTTCGTAGGCCATGCTTAACACCTAGGTCTGCGAGCCATGGACTTTGTTAGATTTGTTTGACTGGATCTGGGAAGAAGGTAGCCTCCAAGACCGAGACTCTTGGTGAATGGCTATTGTGCTCGCCGTTTGCAAACCGAGGAATCACTAACGCGGCCGGTTTCCACCCAATCTCTCTAACCTCCTGCGTATGCAGGTTGAGGAAGAAATTGGTAAATTTTAGATAAATATTTTTCCTATCTTCTGTACATTACGGCTCATGCAAGTTCTACTCCACGATGGATGCTCTGGTTCGACTAGTAAATGCTGTCTGCGAGCCCTTCCTGCGCTGCGGTACTTTTCGATCTGGAGAAGGCATGTGACACCGCATAGCTTTAACGTATCATGGAGACACTCCATACTATGATTCCGAGCCCCACTCCCCCGCGTCATTTTTATTTCTGCGAGATCGTGGATTCTGCATACGGGTGGGGGTAGCCCTCGCCGGCCCAATAGTCCAGGAAGACTGCGCCCCACAGAGAAGTGTCCTCATTCTCACACTTTGCCCTAAGCATCAGCCGTATCACATCGGTGCTGCCCAAAAATGTCGCTACGGTCTATGTAGAGGACCTTTAGGTTTCTTTAGATGCGACCCAGATGCAACTCTGGAGCGTCGACTCCAACAGGCAGAAGTGCACTGGTATCGGTTTTCTTTGGCCAATATTAAGGTGGTTCACTTCTGTCGCCATATACGTCTCCATCCCCACCTGGAGTTGTAAATAAACGAGGCTTGCCAGGAGGTGCTGGATTCGCACAGTTCCTTGGTTTCGAGCGACACCGCTTGGGAGGTTCATATCGGCCGCCCTTAAGAGTCTCTTGTACCAACAACATGGATATAATTCGTTCCGAGAATTTCATTACTTGAGGTGCTGATCGGGATACTGCCTCACTTTTCTACCAATCTTTTTTTCTTTCGAAGCTTGACTACGGATGCGAGTTTTACGTATCTGCAGCCGAGCGTGTATTGCGAAGGGTGGTTCAATCCACCACACAGGTCTCCGCCTGGTAATCTGTGCTTTTCTCAGTCCACCGTTGAGAGCCTCCTTGTCACAAGCTCTGCGCCGTACACAGTCCATTATGCGCTTACACAGGTGAGCTCGGTGTCTCCCTCAGTCGCCAACGGCTCTCACTACCCCCGCAGCCGATCTCGACAGTGCTTATGCTGTCAGAGGCGCCAGTCATACTTTAAGCCTTTTGGGTTTAGGACTAGGAATTTCTGAGAGCTTGGTGTAGCTCTCGGGCTGATGCCGCCTCTAGTTCTGCCTGAGACCATTCTCTGCTCCCAAAGCTTTCCTGCCGCCCGTCGCATTTCGTTCGACCTTTTTTAAGCATACTCCGTGTCACGCTGGATCCGTGCTAGTATACACGGATGGCTCCAAGTTCCAATGGGAGGCCGGCTTCCTGACGTATTCCCTCTCTTTGAAGTCAACAGGACCCTACCAGGTGCTTCGTTTGTCTTCATGTTCTAGCTGGTTACAATACATCGCTCGTTACGAGAAATAACGCGCCGTTTCCGTTTCTTAGAGCGGCTTGTGATCTATAGCGACCATCAAAGCGTTCCGAGTGCTTTCCCGCCATTGTATCCTCCAGAACCCATGGTTCGCAGTATCCGACTCCACAGTTGTCGCGAGCCAGGGGGATGTCGAGATTATATTCTGCCGAGTTTCAGGACATGTGGGGATTGCATGGAAAGATCGCACCAGAGTCTGAGAGGCTATACGAGCGTTTTACTCTTCCTCACAGCGACTACATTACAGGAATCAGGTCAGCCCTCTGGGCTGATTGGCAACGAAGATTGGAGAGGGCCACAGGGTCGTCAACTATTACACGCAGGGTTGTTATTGAGGCAAAAACCGATCTTCCCATTAATCGCCCAACGCCCAGGACCCCTCATATCCTGGTCTCTTACGACCTGTAGGCGTTAAAGGGCATTGGTTATAGAGTTTTAGAACCCTCTATTATGACCCGGCATGAGGTAGCTAGTCAGGTCCTTAGACCTAGCCAAAGGCCTTGGAAGAGCTAGCAGCGAAGAGTGCTTTCTAAACTTGAAGCATAGGAGGTCCATAGTGGCGTAGATCGCGAGAGGACCAATTCGTTGACCGCTTTAAAAAAGAATTCGCTCAGCAGTCTAGACGGCCAGTACCTCCCTTTCAAACAACTATAAGTCAGCGAGGCTCGGCAAAATTCACACACGTCAGTTTTATCATGTATGTCATTTAAGAAATCAACACAGTTTTAGGGTTAACCCAACTTAGCATGCCATATGTTCTGCTTGTGAGGGACGACTGACTTATACGGTAGTGATACCAAACAATTCGTACAGACTCAGGAATGCTATCATGGTCGAGCGTGGCTAAAAGTTTAAGCATGTCTCTATGCCAATCCGTTTCCTTATTACACGATAAACTTTGACTGACTACTACGTCGGCCAACTCTTGAGTGATGTCTTCTCAGGCGTAGTCAGAGTTCACTTTGCATATTAAATTCCTTTAATCAAGTTCTCTTCCTAGAGTACGGGGTTACCTGCTCGGCGAGCAATGTGACATCCGAAGAGCACTAAGAATGGCCGCATTCAGCAGAAAGCTCCCGTCCGAGAAACGGGTGAAATTAGGCCACTAAAGAGAACCCTCTGGACATGCTCGCATCGGTAGCAAGGACTACTAGCCATCGTTTAAACCCGGTGGGCTCGAAGACGCCGTGTAGCCTCTCTATGAGGAGCCTCGAAATCACTGAGGTTCTACTCACCTTATTATTCTTGGTCTAGTAGTCTAGGTCTCGCTTGCTCACTTGGCACAAGGCAGGACTATCCAGTCTTTGGTCTCGTCACCCGCCGAGTCGGCAATAGATCCACCCATTCTCTAGAACCTTCCCGGAGAGAGAACCATCCTAGTCCACTTACTCTTTTTAACTCTGGGGAAGAGAACTGGGTGTGCAGCTTCTTATTTCCCCCTGTTTAAGGGTCCCGAAGGTCGGAACCGCCAGCCACGGCATCGTCCTTCACTCAAATGATAAAGGGCTCAGCTATCTGTTGAGCTCCCCGCTACCTCTCTGTTTACAGTCCTAGGGCTGTCTTCTTAAGAGGATCTGCCCTAGACGCGAATTTAGCCTCGGGGATTAGGGTGGTTTATTTTTTACCACTTTCCTCTACCAGGGAAGACAGTGTCAAGGGCGTGTGCCTTGAGGTCCGCGCTCACTTCTGGTGAAATCTCCAACTGTCCTTTCCCTCTCGATGCGTCGGGTATCCCGCCCTAAGGGTTTCCAGGCGCGTAGGATCAAAGCGGTGTTCGTCTGGCGGATCGGCTTCCAACAAGATAAGTGCAGGCTACACGTTGGAGCGCTGACCTGATTTCGCCTGGCTCGCGGCCACCTTGGTATCAGGGATACCGTGAATTAGGGGCTGCGGAGATTCCACTGCACCAATTGTAGTCTGAGCGCTTTGTAAGTCGCTCATGATGCACTTTGTACGACGCAGAGCGAGTGGCATCAACAAGCAGGCTCTCAATAGGGGCCGTGCCGAAGTCACTAGTCGCCAAACTGAAACCCGTGTGGTAGATAGAATCCACTTGTCTCATTTCATGCTCGCCTGTTGATACTTAAAGCTCACATCCGTAGTCGAGTTTAGAACGAATAAAGGATTAGTAGAAAAGCAAAACTAGCCTTATCAGGACCCCACGTGCTGAAAGAAATAGACAAAGAATGTCAATGGTGCGGATATGGGCCACACAGGAGAGGCGCCGGTCGAAAACACGACTAAGATAACGGTTCACATCTAGGCAAGACCCGTTTAAGAACAAGTCCGGGTGGAGCCGTGGATTACGGCAGAAATGCACTACCTTTGTCTTGGTCAGAGAAAAGCGAAACCTATGCCTTTCTTCATAGCGAGATGCGGTTGGATTCGACGCTTCAGAGTTGGCATCAAGACCGCATCAAAAGAAAGCGTAGCAACATCGAGATGATACCGTTGATACCAAGGGCAAAAAAGGTGATAATGAGGATATTTCCTTGCGGGACACCCTCTTCCTGCCTCGTTGGGTAGGAGAGGGCTCCCCACACTCGTACGCTGTATCGATGATCTCGTAGAAATTCAGAAATGAAAATATACCATCCACGTCTAGCTCCGAGGAGTTGCGGAGTCCCACTTTGATAAGAAAACCCTCATAGGAATAGCCGTACTCTTCCCGGATACAAAACTTAGGGTGCTGTGGCCTTCGAGGACTTATAAGGGTAGGTTGGTTTTGCATATGAGAGTCGTTTCTTTCCTCCGTCTGGAAATCTGGCGCACTGGGTGGCTTCGGAGGCGAGTCTCTTTTGGAAAGACCCGCCTCTCCAGCTTTGACCGGGGGCGTGGGAGCCGAAGCTAATTTGATGGTGTTCTTCTTTCGTGGGGCAGCTTTAAGAATCCCAGAAGACGGTATCACAACCACCTTTAGGGAGTTTGCCTCCTGTGAAGCGCGCGGCCGTTTCGCCTTACGAGAAATGGTGATGTGGGGAGCCCTTATTTTACTCTAGGCTGGGTGTGTGCCCTTTATGGCGCCAGCTCTACCATTTTTTTCCATCAGCACACCAAAAGCATAAGTCGCCCTAATTAAAAATTTAGCCTATCACTATTCTACTTTAAATTTCCGCACAACTCCCTGCAAAAAAAAAACAAGAAATGAAACAAGAGCATGAAGGAAGGTCAGGCTCTTAAAGTTGAACGTCCCAATTATAAGGGACAAAGCGGTAGCGACTCATCTCGCCACGGTACCGGAGCAGAATGTGCACGATCCTCCTAATGGGACATTCGACAAGCATGTGAAGAACATTCTGGGGTAACAACGCAATCGTCCAAGTAATGTGCAGGAGAGTTCCATCAATTGTCGGTGCGTACTGCGAGTGTGCAAACTTCGAAGACAAAAAAAAGCTACCTGAATCCGTCACGCTATGGGGGTGGGGAGTGGCGACGGGAAGTCACGGCGCGATGACATGCAACTTACGATTCCCCTCGGCCGTCTGCCATCTTCTTTGCCAGGCAGCCTGGAGGGCTGACTTGATTCCTGAGATGTTATGTAAAGAAGATGGAAAACTGGTCTGGTAGATCAGCCTTTGCCATCATTCTGCGCAATCCTGAGGTGTCCAGTAATTCACTTGGAAGTTAATCATTACCTCCACCCGGCTCGCGGCGGGTGTGACGCCACGGATACCATGATCCAGTGGATGCGGAAATTCCAATGACTCGAGAGCACTCAGGACCCAAAAGGTCTAACCTAATACTTACCGCGCTGTAGTAGCTTTGGCACCAGAGGCGTGGCAACAAATATCAAACGTGGTACACTCCAGGATAGCGTCCTGGCAGAACTAGTTCGCGAATGAGTTTTCTACACTTAAACCCCTAAATCTTAGGTTATGAACAGCGACGTTTACTGGAATAAGCATCGCCGAGATCGGCCGTGGATGCATGCAATTAGAGCTGTTCGTGAATGATTTGGACGTCGGGTCTTTCGTAGAAACGCATCATGTAGTCTACGGCAATTCCGGCTCTGATGCGGATGTGTAAATCTAGCATACATAGTCAAGCTTTGAGCGAACAAAAGAACGATAAAACAACAACAGCGATAGCCCTATCAGCACCCCAGGTGCTTAACATCAGGGAACGAAGAATTTCCATGGAGCGGGCACAAGAGAAGGTAAAGCTGCGAATAGGAATCTCCTGATGAGGCGTCGTTGGAGAAGAAAGACCAAGAAAACGGTGCAAGTCCACCACTTCCGGCGAACCCCGTTTAGGAACAAGTCCAGGCCGAGGTAGAAACCGTTGTTACGGCAGAAGTGCGCCATAGGAAAACCGAAACATCTGTGCTTTGGTATAGCGAGAGACGCGGTTCAATGCCTGTTGGAGTCACGCTCCGGCAACACCAAAGTGATGCCGTTGATGCTCAGGGCAAATAGTGTGACACTGAGGACACTTCCTTGCGGAACACGCTTTTCCTGCTTCATTGACCCGGAGAGGACTACCCTACCCGTACGCGGAATAGACAATCTCGCAAGAATTCAGATATAAAGATTGGGAGGCGTCGACTCTCCCCCATCATGTGGAGAGCCTCAATGATATCGTATCATAGGCCTTCTCTAGATTGAAAAACGCCGTGGAGTAGGGCGTAGTGCTGTCTACCAAGGGAGGCATCGCAGACTGTATTTTCCGGTGGGAGCAGAAAATTCTACCTTGATTGGAACTTGCGGAAGAGAAGCTTCCGCTCTTCAGAAAAGGGCTAATTTGTACACGTAGGAGGTTTGAGATTGGGCGGAAACCGGCCGGGGTAGTGATCTCTTCCCGGTTTGCGGAAAGCGAGCACAATAGCCTCCCGGCTAGTATAGTGGTTAGCGTGCTTGCCCGGCAACGCTGGGTCGGCAGTTCGAATCTCCGTCGGGATCCTTTTTAAGCTGACACTATTTACTAAGGAAGGTTACCGCCGTGAACGGGCATCACGGTGGGGAGTTGGGGCTTGCCCTGGCTGACGTCCGCTTGAGAAGATACATAGCTTAAGTGAAGACACGTATGCCCGCCAGGAAGAGCGGCGGGCGTGTTTCGAAACATACCAGAACCTAGCCCTAGCGGAACGAAATTCTCCCGACAGTGAAATAGTTCGGACGGCGCTTATTGATAATGTAGTCATAACGCTTCTGTTTGAAGGTCGTCACACACTCGGCTGACCACCACGCTCTCAGGCGGCAGCTGTCCAGAAAATGATGTTTGAAAGAGAAAGTGATTGCCTACCCCTGCCCAAAATTAGGCTGTGCATCCGGAGAACGCAAAGATAGATCAAGAAAGGAAAATAAGCGGTTATCGGGCAATGATGCGTAAACTCATCCACATTTACGCTACATATCTCCAGCTCGTCGTTCAGGTCGGCAAGGACCTGCTGACCCCTGGGATTGATCGAGTAGTCTCCTCAGAGTCGGTGTCTACCGTTCAAATCTCCGAGCAAGAGAAATGGCCATGACACGGCAGATGTCCCCCGCGTCAAATTCGGCTGATGGTGGAATGTACGCAGAAGTAAGGGTATATGAGGGGCGGTCAATAAGTTTTGCGAATCGGTAGGGCAAAACAGAGGAAGGGGGATGGCTGTTTGTGGGGGTGTTAGGACAAGTTATGACAAATCAGGACCTGCAGCCGCACTCTCCTGCCTAGCCTATTTAAGAAGCAGAAGCTGATCGTAGATCGTCAGTCACAAATTTTTCAACAATGGAGAAGGTTGAGCACCGCGCAGTGATCATATTTTTTACCAAGGAAGGCAAGAATGCGAAAGAGATCCATGAACGCATGGTTGCGTGTACACCGACACCGCCCCTTCATATGCAACCATTGCTCGCTGGAATAGGGAGTTCTACCATGGTCGTGAGTCCCTTGAAGATGACCCCCGTCCAGGACACTCGTCAGACGTGACCAACGAGGACAATGTGGCCCGTGTGGAGAGGATGATGCTCGAAAATCGACGGGTGAAGGTCGAAGAAATCGATCCAGAACTTGGGATATCACACGGAAGTGTTATCAACATCATTCACGACAATTTGGCCATGACCAAGGTCTCTGCTCGTTGGGTCCCTAGAAACCTGACGCCCCATGATTGACTTCTACGTCGTCAAAGTCCACAAGGCCAGTTGCACAAGCTGCCCTGCGCGAGTGTGGATTCGAGGAACTCAACCATCCCCCTCTACAGTCCAGACCTGGCCCCTAGCGACTACTTTTTATTCTGCCAGCTCAAGGCTGCGCTGCATGGACGCCGGTTTGGGGGACGATGAAGATGTTCAGGAGTGGATTGAACAGCAGTCGGGAGATTTCTGGTTGTCGGGAATACGAAGCCTCAGGGACAAATGGCGCAAATGCATTGAAGTCGAGGGTAGTTCTATTGAAAAATAAGAAAACACTTTTCCTTATATCCGAATTGCAAAACTTATTGACCGCCCCTCGTGCCTCTTATTCAAGTGTAGCTGCACATCTACTGCCTGAAAGGAGGTATCTAAACCAAAGAAGAACGGAGACGTCATGCCGGGTGTAAATGCCTCATCCTCCACCCTGTGGAGGTGGGGTCGCAAATCCTTTATTCCCCTGGAGAGTGGGCAGGGGTACGCACCCGGCATGGTCTTCTGAAAAAATATAGCTAAGGAAAAACGGGAGGAGACGAACCTCTGCAGCTTCTCCCACTTGGCCAGTTCCATGGTCGGCAATTCCATTTAAGGAATAAGCCCTCCAGGACAAGCTCGGGGATGCGGGGGCTTCTTCGAAGAGTGGACCCTCACGGGAATGGCCGTGCGCTTCCCGGAAGCAGAACTCTGGGGGGCTGTTGGCCGAACAATGCACTGTCGCCTTCGATGACTTATCGGGGGTAGGTTGGGCTCGCCATACGTCCTTTCTTCCCTCCGCCTCGATATTTTAGGCAGACGGGAGCCGGGGTTCCCTCCTTTGAAGGATCGATCGTCTTCGAAAAACCAACCCTAGCATTGCGTGTGGGCGTAGGAGCCGAAGCTCCCGTGGTTCTTCCTCCTTTACGGGCGGAGTGGGGTAGCTTTAGAAACCCCGGAAGACGGTATCACGACCACCTTCAGGGCCAGTGCCTCCTGTGAATCTAACGGAGAAACAGTGAGCGCTGAGAAAGGAGGGGGGGAGCATGGTTTTAGCCGCGGCCTGGTGTGAACCTTTTGTGCCGCCAGCTCTACGAACCAGCTGAAGAGTTCAAATAAATGGGGGAGGCAATGACGGTGCTCGTAAGACTGGAGGATCCCTTTTTTAAAATTGAGGCATAAGACGTACAAGGCAGCGCAGGGCGCGCCAGGACCAAGTCCTTACTCTCAAAATGAGAACGATCCTGGGGGCCTGAATGGCCAGGATTTCCTTCTCTAAGAGATATGAACCATATTGCTTCGAAGCAGGATGCGACTCTGCAATTGACACACTTGGCCACACAGGATAGGGACTTTTCGTGTCGGGCCTTGGAGCAATTTACGCAGATTTCGGGTAAACCCTACTTTGCACTTCTACAGGAGCGATTCGCATGTCCGAGGCAGTGGCAGTAGTAGCACCTCTGCGGCAGTGGTATGAATGCATTCACGCGGTAGCGATAACAAACGGCACGCATCGACTCAGGAAGCATGTCACAGTCAAACATTAAGTGTAGGGGTAGGTCTCAAGGCTCCTTCCTGTTTTCTCATCACACGTTCGACCTTGACCGCTCCATGGTCGGCCAGCTCTAAGGTATTGTCATCTAGTGAGTATACCACGCGTTCTCTTGCGTATACCACTCATTTTACAAAGTTCATAGTAGATTGTGGCTTACAATCACTGGCGTCCCATTAAGCGTCCAAAGTGCACTAATTATTTCCGCTTCTGGGTGATCTGACTCATTTGCCAGAATATTTCCTTCCGAGAAACGGGACACCTTCGGCTCTCTACCAATCAAGCTAGCTAATGCTCTCCTCTGATGGATTATGTTGCCCTTGGCCAACATGCTGCCATCAGTGGAGCGAATAACCAGAAAGCGTTTGAAGCCAGCGGGCTCGAAAACACCAGGTACTCTCAATGAGTGGCCTCGACGTAACCGAGGCTCTCCTCAGCGTACTTGTGACTTGTCTCGGTCAGGGACCCTCTACTCACGGGCGCCTCGTGGCCGGACGTGTCGATTTTGGTCTGGTCGCTTGCCAAAACGGCAGTTGACCCGTCTGTCCCCGGAGCCTCAGGAGTTGAGGAACCTTTAGTCCTCTTCTTGCTTTTTTTTCTTTTTGGAAAAGACGGGAGGGAAATGTGCCTGATTCTCTCTACCGCCGGAAGGTGTTCCTAGGTCGGATGGACCGGCCTCAACAAGATCCTTCTACGAGAGGAAGAAAGTCAGTTGTCAGAGCGGCAAATGCCGGTGGAAGGTGTCCCTTCTCGCTTTGTGAGCCCTCGGAGTCCCGAGCCTTCTGAGAAGAATCTTTCACAGGCGCGGACTCTGGTTCGGTGTTTGGCACCGAAACTGGTTTGACCCCATGGAAGATCCTGCCGTCTGGGCATGGGTCACTTCCGGGACCATGTCTATCTCAGCCCCCCCCCCCCCAAGGCATCACAGATCCCATTCGAGGTATTTTCCGTAACAGTTAAGTCTCTGGCCGGCGAACCAACCTTCATCGGCGAAGAAGAGGCACGGCTAGACTCGTCCCCGTTTTCCTTGCCCCCCCCTCCCTACGGGGTGCCCTATCAGGTCTCTCCTACCAGGAGCGGTTGATTTTGAGCAGCCTGCCTACTCTCTTGGCAGTTTCCTGTGAGAGAATAGAGGAGTAAGCCACTTCTCCGATAGAAGATGGTTGCAGGGGCCCCTGAGAAACCACAGTGGGACCACCTCCTTTTCAGAGGTAGGGCTGTCCGACAACGGCTCCAAAGATGGCAAAGGGTTAGGACGAGGTCGCGCTTGGAGGCGGATCTCCATGCGCCTGCGGTTGCTTTCTATTGTCGCCATGCAAAGTAGATACCATGACCTTCCTATGAGTGGGGGAGGTTAAGAGAAAAGTCTCTATAGGATCAGAAATTCCAGAATGTGATCATTTGCACATAATCGGTCCCGGTCCGGCGTTGATTGGCTTTGCCAACCTGGCGCGCCAGTTATACGAAATTGTCCTGGAACTTTAACCATAAAGGATGGTGATGGCGTAGACACTTTATGTGTGTCCTGGAGGCATGTGAGCAGAGTCGACGGTCCAGCATGCCCCTAACATTTGCCCTAACCAGTCGGCTTTCGACTCTCGCAACAGGTAGGGACCTCACGGTATAGTTATACGTCGTCGACTAAGGCTCATAAGAGGACGAAAGTGCACCATGCAGCCCAAACCTCTGTGGATAGGAGAACAAGTGTGGAAAGGGGTAGGAGGGTATGTAATTAAGAGATTTATAAATAGTCGGGTCCACTAACAAGTAAGGTGGGTGATCACCGATTATTATCATACCCTGTTGCTAGGTGATTCCAAGATGGCATGCAGTCCACCAAGGCACCATGACTACCGGCCTGAACTCTGTACTGGTGGAAACACTCCTCCTGGTGCAAAGTGCAGGGAGAAAAGGTTGAGTGGAGAGCTGTAATGATAATAATACTTATAATAATAATATTAAATAATAATAGAATATCATAATAAATACTAATAATATAAAAATCATACTAATCATAAAATTAATAGTACTAAATAATAATCATAATAATAATAGCATAGTAATAATGATAATTAATACTAATCATAATAAATAATTATAATAATAATAACAACTAATTATAATAATACTAGTAAAAAGTAAAATAGTGCTGAGTGGGGGCGAGGGAAAACTTTCCTAGGCCCCATCCTAAAGTTCAAATCAACCCAGTGAGGGGGCCTCCCTAATTTGCACTCAGGCCAGGAGGATGTGCAACTCCTCCATTACCAAGTGTAACAGGTTACACGGGGTACCCCTTGCGTAGGAAACATGCGGTCTTTGGCCAACCTGCTGCCATCGAGGAGCGAATAATTAAGAAGCGTTTGAAAGCAACCTGGCTTGTAAAAGCCATAAAGTCTTAATGAGGTGCTCCGACGTCATCGAGGCTCCGCCGCCGTGGACGGAGAGAAACCGTTTTCTTAGATTTCTTTTTAGAGGAGGGTCAGGAGTGAACCCGCATCTCTACACCTCTGGAAGGGTCTCCACGGCAAGAAGAACCGGCCTCAGCAAGATCCTTCTCCGAAATAGGAAAGACCTTAGCTGTTAAGGGCACCAGTCTAGGGAGGCGGTCCCTCGGGGGGTAGTGCCCCCTGAAGAGGACCTTGCAGAATGGCGGAATCAGGCTCGGCCGTATGGAAGACACTGCCATCTGAAGAAAGAGCACCTCAAAGATTATCTCCACCTCAGGAGAGGCCTACAATTTGCCATTCCCCCTCCCCTTAGGTCTCAGATATCCCGACCGGGGACTCATAGGGCATGAGACCTGAATTGGGAGAAAGGGTGAACAGGTTTGGGGGCGCCCTACAACGTGATAAACAATCGGATCGACAAGTGGTCGCTGCAAGAGCCAAGGGACGCCGCCGTGTCTTATCCTTCTAAATGGATTGAGGTAGTTCATCTGCCTCCATCGGGGGTACCGAGAATGTAGGCAGACGGTCTTCTGCCTCGCTGTGTTTTGGGCCAGCCTTTGAGAAAACAAAGGGTACTTGCCCCAAGTAGAGTCGCTTGGAGACAACTCTCCAAAAGGAAGGAGGGAAACCCCCTAACCTTGACGATTGGAGAGTGAGAAGCACCCTCTCCGCTAGAATCTTCGGGGGTCCCACCACGAAACTAGTGGTGCAAAGCTAACTCTGCACAAGGGGGTAAGGGGGAGACCCGCGAACCGGTATCTATTGGAGAGGAGAAAACACCCTGTCCGCTAGAAGACTTGAGGGGCCCTTGAGATAAAACAGGGGTCCACCTCCTTAGAAGAGGCTAAGCTATGCAAGGGTGGCTCCAAAAGGGATAAAGGAGAAACCTCTTTATCGGTTGAAGGTGGTGAGAGGGAAGCCTCTCCGCCATGATTTAGTGGGGAATTGAGGGAAGCGTAAGCGCTCATGGAAAATAAGTAGTACACTAGCGTCCAAAATATAAGGGTCAATAAGAACAAGTGTATTTAAATATTTATTATAGAAGTTTAACAAAACGTTGTGACTATATATTATACACATATTTAGATATATCTAATATATATCTTTCGTGAAAATTTTAAGTAAATAGATTAAATATTTTGTAAGTTATGAGGAAATAAACAAACTATCTTCCAAATTGTAGGGTCCAGAAGTTAAGCGTCACTTAGAAAAAATTAACTACCAACCGAGGTATTTGTGTTAAGGAGAGTGATGATGGGCTAAGAGTTACTTCTTATGATCATACAATATTGGATCATTCAACTGCCAACATGGCGGCTTGTGAGACGACCGGTGTCCTGTGATGAAAAACAAAGGGTTGTGTACCTTCACAAGAGAGCGAGTAAATTCTGTGATAGCAACTACTGTAGAAAGGTCTAGAAGTGTTGTGCAGCGAAGTGTAGCTCGTTTTAAGCCATCAGGATCGACAGATGCTAAACCCCAAACCGCTAGACCTCGTAAAACAGGATCGTATTATGGTTAGAATGTCAATGAAGGATAGGTTTAAAAGTGCTGCTGAGATATCTTGCGAGTTCAGCTCCCCTTCCGATGTCAACGTATCGCGCAAAACAGTTCCCCGGAGGTTATGAGGTTCTGAGTTGCTTACTCGGGCACCGGCAAAGAAACCTCTGATCTCCAAGAAGAATCAAAGAGCCCGTCTTCGTTACGCTCACGAACATGTTTGGACAGAAGAAAAGTGGGCGCAGGTTCATTTTAGCGATGAATCGAAGTTTAATGTGATTGGTTCCGATGCGGGATGTACGTCCGACGAACATGTGGCGAAAGGTTATCTCGTGCATGTGTGAAGAAATATTGGGGAGGCAGTGTAATGGTATAGGAAGTGATCTCTGCTGCTGGTCCTGGTCCACTTATTCGCTTACAAGGGAGTATCAATGCTGAAATCTACAATCAGATTCTTAGACAGCACAGCTCTTCCACATCTCGATCCTCGTCAGTTCAACCTCAAATTTTCGTGCAGGAGAATGCTCCCTGCCACACTGCGAAGTCAAAGATTGTTTGAGTGATAAAGGGGGTGATCTCATGGACTGGCCACCTCAAAGTCTCGATCTCAACCCTATAGAAAACATTTTGAAGATTATTGGAGATGGAGCGCTAAGGAGAAATCTAAAGATCCAAGATGAACTCTGGGAATTATTGAAAAACGTATGGAACAATATTACCCCATCATTTTGCAAGAAATTAATTCAGCCCTGTCGTAACAGATGTCGGGAGGTCATTTTTAGTAAAGGGATGTTCACAAAATGTTGATAGTAATAGTTTCTTTTTTGTTCTTGTTCCATTTTATTTTGTTTTTCTAAGTAACCCTTAACTTTGGGCCTTTGCAATTTGGAAGATAGTTTGTTTATTTCCACATAACCTACGAAATATTTATTCAATTCACAAATTTTCACGAAAGATATTAGATATATCTAAATATATGTATAATATATAGTCTCAACGTTTTGCTAGACCGCTATAATAATTATTTAAATACTACTCTTGTTCTTACTGACCCTTATATTATGGCCGCAACTGTATATTCAGTGCCTATTTTGTGACCTAGGAAGAACAGTATAAGCCATTACCACAACTCCTTGGGAACCCCAGACCAAAACTTACTGATGGAGGGGTAGGCAAATCAGAGCCGCGGATCCGACTTGGTGACGCCACAGAGACGTTGGGGTCACTTTGCCTAACATCCATAGGCAGTGGAAGAGGGGGCCAATGAAAGGGTATAAAAAGGGTCAGTCGTAATGGTTTGGGTACATAAAGGGACCGGGAGAACTCACCAGCTTTCCCAAGCCTGTACCAAGAGTGGAAGTACACTCACTGGCCAAGACCATTGCGTGCCTCGGGCCGGTAGGATGTGGTTCCTCCAGGAATAATGTGTAGCGAACTATACAGGTTAACCCCCTTGATTGTGATGGTGAGATTTGGTAAAGAACGTAGATGCTAGCGCGAGGAGAGGCTAAGCTGACGGCCAAGAAAACACATCGCCATGCCCCTTATGGGGTCTGTTGTGGCAGACTCACTCACGGCACCAGAGACTTTTACTTCGCCTATCAGCCAACAAGGCATGAAATTCAGCCCGTCATAAGCAATACAGCCTTATCCACGCAATAGCGGCCACAGGGAAGAGGGATCAGAGGCATATATACGACTCTTGCCAAAGCTCTCAAATCCCAGTCTCTTGCGACATGCGGACTTTGGATGGCGTGGATTATAGACGTTATAAAGCCTTTCTTCTGATACGGCATGAAGTAGCCGGCTAGCTTCTTAAACCTAGAGAAGATAGCGAGGAGAATGCTGTAGGTAAAGGTGGGTATATAGAGGGAAAGGGGGAATGCCCCAGGTTCCCTAGCAATCGCCAAAGAGTTCAATTCAACCCAGTGAGCCGGACCTTCCTTGTCCACACTCAGGCTAGGAGGACGTGCTTTTCCTCCAGGCATCAGGTGCAAGTCTACAAAGGTACGCCCCTGCGGACTCGTGGGAAATCAAGGTGGTTGCAGCGCTAAGAGAGTTTGGGATGGCGGCTTATGTATACTTATGGGGTTTGTTTATTGCATTTTTCGCCATCAACCGCTTCCCCCATTACATATTTTGCTAACATGAACGCCGCTCACGTGGGCACGGTTTCCGGGGCGCGTCGGAAGATGGTGGGTATTCTTTATGCCCCCACATGCCAACGACTTACTGTCCTCGATTACAAATCTATATTGAACAAACAGGAATGTGTAAAACAGTTATATTCACTCACTAATGAAAGAATGAGTAGGGCAGACATAAGTGGGAGAAATGAAAATTAAAAGTGTAATAAAAAAAAGAGCGAAAGGGACCAAAATAATAAGCTCTGTCCGCAAAAATATTATAACGGTGTACTTTAATCCTCCAGGAATAAGTTCGCACTTAAGGCCTCAGTCGCTTAAAAATACGAACTTGATTTCTGTCCTCCTCTGAACAGATTACTCATCGGACTGAGTGGGTAGTGTAACAGCGAAGGAAATTAAACCTGTTTATTTCCGTATATTTTTATCTAAGTAAAATCACAAACTCGCTCTAAAACAAGAACCAACTGCGACATTTCACAGTTCTGGGACATCAATACAAACGTATCTCAAACTTGTCAGTCCTTTCATTATCCACACATCAAATAAAATCGCATCCGCAATAAACACCACGAAGTGTAGTCAAGGTTGCTATTATATCACTATTCGGTCATACGAATGAAGCTCTCATAACCACTGTCTTTTAGTGGATACATGGAAATATCCGGACTTCCTTTACTTTCTGCAAAGAAAAAGATGGATTTAAATTAAGCTCAGGGAGGTTTAAAATTGACAAAGCGTATGTACCAAACCTATTAATGGCGTTAAATACGATTAGTCCCATTTGTGATGCATCATAAATGGGAAGAACACCGGTAAACTCCACAAATTTGATTAATCATCATTTTCCATAATCCATTAATGAGACTAGTTAAGGATCGGTACAGAAAATCAGTCATTTGGATACGTGGACAAACCAAACTTTCGGATATTGTGGAAGCTATAAGAAATCTTAAATGAAGCTGGGTATACCATGTGGCAAGATTCCAAGACGATAAATGGACCCCCAAAATTACCGATTGGATTCCACTTGATAAAAGACGACCGAAAAGAAGACTAAAAACAAGATGGGGAGATCTTCAAAAATATGCTAAAAATTCGAAACAAATTGGACAAAATCGAAAAAAATCAGCAAGATGAGAAAGGGCTTCTCTCAACAGTGGAAGGCAAATGCTTGAAATGATGACGGTGGCATTAGCATCACTAGTTAACCCCTAATAAGAAGAATAAACGCCATTAATCTAAAGTCCATAAACTAGATTAAATACCGCGAGGGAAAAAAAATCATGTGTTCGTTCAAGAGGATCCACATCGTGTCCTCCCATCAGGAAAATCCCTCCGGAGGGAACTATATAATTATAGCTTCAAACAAAAGAAAATTCCAACCTTGACTTGTGACAGAAGAAACTTCTGAAGGAGAGCTGTAGACAATGTAGGAATTTTCGGATTCTTCGCACTCTCTTTCCAGACACTCTCTGCACCAGAGTGGAGAATTAAAGGGTCCTTTGGGATGGTCTACGAACACAAAAACAATTAAACTCAGCATTCAAATCACTTGAATCTGACGGATGTATAAATGTTGATTTTAAGACATTATCCAGAGACTGGCAAATATATTTAAGTGGATCTTTTTGATCATGCCAAGAAAAGCGACCCCAGTATAAATATGTAAAGGAAAAAATAAACGTGCATGATTTTTGACTTTAATGAAAATGAACGGTAGACTAATTTAGTAAAAAAGGGAAATTGAGTGGCAATTGCGTTACAAAAATTAATTAACTTGATATAAATTTTTTTTCTATTCTGTGAATTATTGATGTTAAATAAAATGGAAGAAATCGCGTTAGCATCCTCGCATGTTGTTTATTTTGCCTTATGTTTTCCCCATACGATTCACTATTCAATATGTGTATGGCCTGCCTGTGGATTAACTAAGTTCAAAGAGGGGTTGAAGATTCTGTGATGGTATAACTTGAATTATATTGGCCACATTTCTGTGGCCTCGCCATTCATCATTATGGATAATTATTTATCCATTTCAGCAGTTTTCGATCATTGGCAAAAGTGTTTCTTAATCTGTCTTCAACTCTTTATATATACCAAACTACTAAATAATAACTAGTATCTACCAGGCCAAACTTGACTTTTATGGCCCCAACTTCGATGGCTTTTTGGTTAGGTTAACATGGGCTGATCTAACCTACTGTAAACCTACCCTATTAGGTTAGGAAAAAGTCCTTGAAGACTTCACATGTCAAAAGTAACGAACTCAATTTTACCATGTCAAGAATAGCTATCTCCAAATTTCCTTTGTCAAGAATAGCGACTTCTGCAAATGTTGAGACCTCTATTCTTGACATGATCTGATCTTCTTATTGGGGCACTGAACAAGGTTAATGGAACTATTGTTTATTAAGCTTCCATTAAATAATGAATTTCACGTTGGTAATTTTAGAAGCCTGTACTCTGTATAGGAATTTCTTGATACACAGAATTTACGGCTGACAATGTTTGTTTCTAGTCTTTGTAAATAATTAAAATTGTTTAATATTCATACTCTATTTACTCTTTGTTTTTACCTCTCTTTGTCCCTCTACTCATTTTCCAATGAATCCACATGAACTATGTGGCATACAACAGTTTCCTTCCTGTATTAACAAAATGGTGAGGCATCGGAAAGCACTTTTTAATGGATTATTTATTAAGAGTCGCAAGTTATGTAATATATATTATTACATAACTCTTTCTGAATAGCAGAATACAAGAGAGGCTTAAAAAATAAATATAAACATAAACGGGTTTAGAAATGTATCTTTATACATTTCTAAATTATCTTCACACTTAGACACTTCAAGCGGGGCTAAACAGTCCATGTGGAAATAGGGAGATAGACGACAGCCAGGAGTGAAAGAGAATAAAAATATAACCAAGCCCTCACTGTGCCATGGAATTGAAGAATGGAGACGTAACAATTTGTTGTCGACCTCTACGCGTATCTAGCCATTCGTCAAACCTGCTGCTCCATCTACTAGCCCAGCAAATCCTATAGTTTATAGGCGTAAAAGAAAAAAAAAAATACACTGGTAGTTTAAAACTTACCAAAATCTTCAATCATTGTTCTCTCTTCAAAAACATGGCCGTGGTACTCTGGCCTCTCTCTCTGCCACATCCAGTGATCCGATATAAGATGCATCATCTGGAACAGGACTATGTTTTAAGGAGTCTCCGGAACAGTTTCAAATTAGTACGAGTTCTCTTTTTGTATATCCATCAAATTGCAATTTAATGGTTCTTAAAATACGCTCTCCTGTCCCCAGAATTATTTTAGCAATGAAGTTTCGTCTAAACCATTTTTCTGAGGGGTAATAAAATTTGGCGATCCCTTCTAACTTCCGCCATTGAGGTTCAGTCATCCGAGGTACAAAGAGCGCCTATCTTCACGTTAATTTAAAATAAAACAAGAATAACAACAAAATAAGGATATATTAAACTAATAAACATAATAGGAGGTACACTTAGGTTTCCTTCAGGGAGCTAAAACATGCCATCAACATTTTGAAAATTCGATAGTATAGAGGGCTCCCAAAACTTTTACCACATCACAGCCAGAAACAAAGGTAGCGACCCCGCATGTCACGGTAGCTGGACAGGTGCCGCACATTAAGCTCCCCAGACTAGGGCATTCAACTAAAATGTGGCGTAGTTGTGGGGGGGGGGGACCAAGTAGTCTTCACAGGAAAGTTCAGGGGAACGACCCATCCGATGTCAACGAGTCCGATTCGAGGGCAACAGAAAATGATTTGACAGCATCGATGTATTGGGGGATGGCCCCATACGAAGAGTTGGGGCGGAATGGCGCGCAACATTAAATTCACGTGAGCTGTCTCCCACCTTCTTTGCCACGTAGCGCAAATTTGTTTTTTTTAAATATCTCATCTGGCGACTGCTTTCTGGGGCATAAGTCGCCGTACTCATCCTGGCCAAAATCTAGGCTATATCAAAAGCCAACTAAGAGAAAGAAGAAAAATACAAACAGAAAAAAACAAACAAATTGAAAAAATATTAAGCGAGCTCCCTCGACGGGGGAAGGCCCGCCCTTCCCCGGCGAAGAAGGCCGGCTCCTCCATTTTTTTTTTTTAATTTTAGGAGTCTATCTGGCGACTGCCCACATGGGCATAAGTCGCCGCAATCACGACAGCCTAGCAAGGCTACTTTAAAATAAGAATATTAAAACACAACAACATAAAAAGGGAAAATGGCAACAATTAGGAAGCAAGCTCCGGCGTCGGGGGGAGGTACACCTCCAACCGGCGCAGAAACGTGCGAGCTACAAAGAAAACAACAATAACAAAAAACAAAACAAAACCTCGTTAAATAAAAGGGAAGAGGCCGGCCTCCCCCCAAAAGTATACAACTCCACCAGTCAATCTGCACGCACTCGTCCCGAGTACAAGGGACAGGAGGTAGCGATCCCGCCCATCCCGGTACGGGGACAGATAATGTGCTCGAAGATCGCTCAGACAGGGACATTAAACAAGAATGTGCTGAACAGTCTGGGGGAGAACGCAGAGCACTCAAGGGGTTTTGTGAGTCGATATAGATCAGAATCCGGTCTCCGAACCAGGCGCGTCGCGTTATCTCCCGTACCGAGTGGTGTATTGACACCAGCTCGGCCGTGAAGACAGACGCAGCGACTGGCAGAGCCCCGCAGACTTCAAACAGAGGGAAAACGGCGTGGAAGCTGACCTCCTCTTGGGACTTGGAGCCATCCGTATATACTGGCACGGTTCTAGCGTGACACGATGTGTGCTCCAAAAAGGTCGAACGCAATACTCCCGGCGCCGTACAAGCTTTGGAAACAGAGGCGTGGAGACAAATAGCCAAATGTGGTACCCTCCAGGGTGGCTTCCAGGGCAGAACCAGGGCTGCCACCGGCCCGAGAGCTATACTTAGCTCTCGAATGAGTTTCCTGGCCCTAAACCTAAAGGGCTTAGGGTATGACTGGCGTCTCTCGGCGGATGCAGTGAGAGCTGTTGGCGACTGAGGAAGGCGCCGGGCTCGTGCGTACAGGCGAGTGATGCACTGCACACGGCGCAGAGCGAGTGGAATCTCCGCAGCATCGAATAGTAGGCTCTCAATGGGGTAAGTGCGGAAGGCATAGGTCGCGAGGCGAAGGCTGGTGTGGTGGATCGAGTCCACCTTCCGCAATAAACGCTCGGCTGCGGATGCATAAAACTCGCATCCATAGTCGAGCTTCGAACGAACAAAGGATCGATAAAAAAGTAAGGCAAAAGCCCTATCAGCGCTCCAATCGCTGAACGTCACGGAACGGAGAATGTCCATGTCGCGGGTACAACAGACCCTAAGGCTGCGAATATGAGCCTCCCAGGTGAGGCGTCCGTCAAATACAAGATCAAGGAAACGGTGCGATTCAACCACTTCCAAGCGCATCCCATTAAGAAAAAAATCTGGGTTGGGGTGAAGCCGTGGATGGCGGCAGAAGTGCACCACCTTAGTCTTGGCCAAAGAAAACCGAAACCTGTGCGCTTCGGCATAGCGAGAGACGCGGTTCAATGCCTGTTAGAGTCGAGGCTCCAGAGTTGGCATCTGGGCCGCGCCAAAAGAGATCGAAAGGTCGTCCACGTAGAGCGTAGCGAGAACATCTTCCGGCAGCACCGAGGTGATGCCGTTGATGCTCAGGGCAAATGTGACACTGAGGACACTTCACTGCGGGACACCGTCTTCCTGCTCCATTGGGCCGGAAAGGGCTCCCACGACCAGTACGCCGAATCGACTATCTCGCAAAAATTCAGATATAGACATTAGGAGGCATCCCCTCGCCCCCATCGTGTGAAAAATCTCCATGATACCGTATCGCCAGTCGGAGCAGAGCATCCGACGTAGAGTGGAACTTGTGGAAGCCGCACTGTGCAGAAGACAGATGGCCTCCGCTGTCCAGGAAAAGGGCTAATCTAACATTTACCAATTTCTCTATCAACTTGCACACGCAAGAGGTTGGGGAGATTGGGCGGAAATCGGCCGGAGTAGACTGATCTCACAGGTTTGCGAAAGGCGAGCACAGTAGGGATTTGCCAGGAATCTGGGAGGAGACCCTCCACCCAGATCCTGTTGAACAAATCTAACAGAAAGGCCATGCCTCGCTCACCCAGGTGTCGAAGAATGGCGTACGGGACATCGTCCGGACCATGGGCGGTGTCCGCGCACGAAGAAAGAGAGAAGCGCAACTCACTCACAGTAAACCTGTCGTTGAAGAATACTCCGCCTCTGGATGTAAAGTTCATCCAGCGGCCTTCCGCGACATCACGACGTACATGGAATGCTGGCGGAGCAGTTTCCCGGATAGAGAATGCGAAAAAAGCGGTCTGCGGTCCCATTCTCCTGAAGAACAGGCGGGGGATCCTGTGAAAACTTGCCCCGAATCCTTTTGACTCGCTTCCACAGCTCTGCTAAGAGGGGTCTTCCCGTTAAGTGAAAACACGTATGCCCGCCAAGAAGAGCGGCGGGCGTGCTTCGTAATATACCGGAACCTAGCCATAGCCCGACGAAATTCAGCGACAGTGAAATCGTTCGGGCGGCGCTTATAGCGCATGTAGGCATAACGCTTCTGTTTGAGGGCCGTCTCACACTCGGCCGACAACCATGGGAGTGGTCAGGGTGCAAAACGGCCAGACGTTCTGGGAAGAGTAGTCAGGCCCGCGGCGATGAGGTTGCCGGAGAAGAACTCAACGGCCTCATCCATCGACCTAAAGTCCTCGACTGAGATAGAGAATTCAGTCATTTCCTGAAATGCAGGCCACCGCGCCCGCGCCAAGCACCATCGAGGTGGGCTCTAAGGCGGCAGTTGCCCTGTAAATAATATTTGAATGGGAAAGTGATCACTACCATGGAGGCCATCGACCACCCCCCAAATCAGGTTGTGCATCCGAAGAGCACAAAGATAGGTCAAGGCAAGAAAATGAAGTGGTTCTCGGATAGTGATGCGTAAACTCATCCACATTTAGGACACCCATTTCAAGCTCTTCGATCAGAGCGGCAAGGACTTGTCCCCTGGGATTTATTGAGTAATCCGCCCAGAGAGGATGCCTGCCGTTCAGATCTCCAAGCAAGAGAAAGGGTCTCGGCAACCGTGCCACAACGCGGCGCGGAAGTCCCCCTCGTCGAAGTCAGCTGACGGTGGAATGTACGCAGAAATTATAGTATACCTCCTATCCAGGTACTAGCTGCACAGCCACTGCCTGAAAGGAGGTATCTAAAGAGAAAGGAAGAACAGAGACATCATGCCGGGTGTAAACCGCGCATCCCCCAGCCCGGCCATCTCGCGGTGGTGGGGTCGCAAAACCCTTATACCCCGGGAGGGCGGGCAGGGGGCACGCGCCTAGCATAGTCTCCTGCAGAAAAATAGCTAAAGGGGAACGGGACGAGCCTCCGCAGCTCCTCCTAGTTCGCCCGGAGTCCACGGCAATTCTATTGAAGGAATATACCCTCCAGGCCTAGCTCGGAGGGGACGTGGGGGCCCTCTTCGAAAAGAAGACCCTCACGGGAATGGCCTTGCGCTTCCCGGAAGCATAACCCCGGCTGCTGTTTGCCGGACAAAGCGCTGAAGGCGCTGTCGTCTTCAAGAACTTATTGGGGGAGGTTGGACTCGCCATGCGAGTCTTTTCCTTCCTCCGCCTCGAAACCTTAGGCGGGCGTTGCGGCTTCAGGGGCGGGGGGCCCTCTTTTCGAGGACCCACCGTCTCTGAGCCACTCAGCACACCACTAGGCGTGGGCAAAGGATCCGAAGCTCCCTTCTTGCTGTCCTCCTTTCGGGGGACAGCTTTAGGAACCCCGGAAGATGGCCTAGCGACCAACTTCAGGGGGGTTGCCTCCTGTGAGTCTAACGACTCGGTGGAGGCGCGTGGCCGTTTCGCCATACGGGAAACGGTCACGCTGGGGGAAGAGGGGGGAGCCCTGTTTTTAGCCGGGGCTGGGTATGAACCCTTTTTGCCCTCAGCTTTACCAGGGGAGCGCCCAGGTTGGGTAGAGCCCGCAGAAGGGCTCCGAATGGGCGCGGAAACAACCGTGCTCGTTGGCCTGGATGGGCCAGGAGCAGAGGGTGCCTTTCTAACTATTGAGGCATATGACGTCCCAGGCAGAGTCCTTAGCCTCGCGGAATGAGAGTCGATCCTGGGCATGAACGGCCAGGATTTCTTTCTCAAGGAGATATGCACCACATTGCTTCGAAGAAGCGTGGTGCGGCTCTACGCAATTGACCACACACGATTTAGACTTATCGTGTGCGACCTTGGAGCAATTTACACATACTTCGGGTGAACCCGACTTTGCACGTCTACATGAGCGAGTCGTATGGCCGAAGCGGTGTCAGTAATAGCACCGCCGCGGCAGTGGCACGAATGCCTTCACGCGGTAGCGGTACCAACCGGCACGCACCGACTCAGGGAGCTTGTCACAGTCGAACGTGACGAAGAGTGTAGGAGTGGGTCTCGAGGCCCCTCCCTGTTTTCTCATCACACCTTCGACCTTGACCGCCCCATGGTCAGCCAGCTCTAGGGTGATGTCCTCAATGGAGTAGTCAACGAGTTCCCTCGCATAAACTACTCCTTTCACAAAGTTCATGGAAGAGTGCGACGTCACACTCACCGGGGTGCCATGAAGTGTCCGAAGAGCACTTATCTTGGCCGCCTCGGCGGGATTCGCCGCATTCGCCAGAAGGCTCCCGTCCGAGAAAGGGAGGTGCCCGAAAGCACCTCCAGAGAAGGGGGTGAGGGGGAGTCCCCTGCACCCTTAGGCGAAGGAGAGGAGTAAGCCTCCTCTCCGGTTAGAGAAATATGGAGGGTCCCCTGCGCAAGCACAGGGAGGGAGACCTCCATTTTTACGGTGGAGCTGCCCGAGGGCGGCTCCGTTGATGAGGAAGGGGAAGTTGAGGGTTGTTTTTTTTTTTTAGGTTGTGCATCATTGGGCATGGTGGCCCTAAATTTTCTGCGGGACGCAATAGCTCATCACCTCTTGAAGTTGCCCGCACTGCAAGAGGTGCTTACAGGCCTGGCAGAGCCAGGCGCCGCCATTTTGGACCACCCCTCCCGCCTGGTGGCCTGGCAGTCCATCGGCATGGCGGCTCCACCTTAGTACGGCGTAAAACAGATAGAATGTGAAGAGGAGAGGAAAAGGGATGTGAGGAAGGTATGGGTGGGGATGAAGCAGGTTGTTAAAAACCAACCACCTCAGACCGGAGCTCAGGGGTTAGGGAACATTGTCTCCTCCCCCCTCAGCCCCGATCCGGGACGGTTGGCTGACCGATATGGAGTAGGCGTGAAAGGTTTAGGTTATAGTAGTAGAGTAAAAAAGAAGAAGTAAAAGTAGCGTTGAGACGGAACGAGAGGAGTTAGCGCACCAACAACATTACCAGTCCCCACCAGAGTTCAAGTCAACCCATGACAGGACTTCCCTCCAGGTACCAAGAGTAACAGGCTAAGCATGGTACCCCTACCCCCCTGCATGGTGCTACAGGGGAATTAGCCTTTCACCTTTGCGGGGGATACGAGAAGAAGAATGAATTAAAAAGATAGTGGGGGGTTTAAAAAGAGGTGCAGAGGACGACTCGAGATACCGCCAGTTTATCTTGGGGCACTGGAGTCAGGAGGGTGCGTTCCTCTTCCCGGTACTAAGTGTAACAGTCTACACCTAGCAGTCCCTTGCGGGGTTTAGTATAAGCAGGCACGAATTCTATTTCCTGTGACATCAATAGCGTGTCATAAAAGATCACTAAAGATGGTTGTTGTAAAGGAATGAAAACCCCATCATGCTGCAAGATTACCCCATCAAAATGAGGTTATCCTGACGGAATTATATCGAAACGAATGCGATTAAAGGATAATAATCAAACCACACCAGCCCTACTAAAAGATATAAAAAAAACTTTACCAATGTTGGTTAAAACGTGTCTGTTTCAAGTCAGATACGCGACGTGAGATCATTAAGGATCAAACCTGTTCGCAGCACTTCTTTGAGACGATGGCGCGGCAATTCATGGCCCAAAAGAGATCGTCCCTCACGGCTAGAAGATACGAATAGTACTTCTTCCATTGAGAGCCGAAGCAGAACGGGAAAACCTCGTACTTCATCTCATCTATATCCTCTTCCATATCGTGAGCGAGGTACCTCGAAAGAAAGACAGGTGAGAAGCTCCCCCGAAACACCTATACATCGATGACTAAGATTTCTAATCTCCAATGACACCCGCTAAACACCATACAGTCCTGATCATAAGTATAGGACCAGTTGATAAAAATGGACATTTCGCACCTTCCGATACTTATAAGGTTCTAAGTGAAGCTTCGATATATTAAAAGCTAAATTGTATCTGAGACAAACAAAACTAGTTTAAACAAATTAAAGAGAAAAGACAGTTTACTCAAATGAATTGCTCAACAGCTGATCAAAAGTTTAAGACCACATCGGATAATAGTCTAAATTTGCGAAAATTCTCGGATTCTGTGTCATTTATCGTTTGGATCTTACGATGTTAAGACAGCATAATGCCTAGAGCGGGTAAACTTTCATTATTTGAACGTGGTCGGATCGTTGAACTGCATAAGCAAGGCCTGTCGCAGGATGCCATCGCTGCCGAGATTGGACGCAGTAAAACAACGATTTGCAATTTTCTGAAAGATCTCGAGGGGTATGGAACACCGAAGTCAAAGGGTAGATCCCCCAAAAAACACACCAGCACTAGATAGGAGGATCAATAGGGTTGTCCGCCAAGACACGGCACGGTCCTCAAGTCAGATAAAGGCACTCACCGATGCTGATTGGAGTCCAATAACCATTAGACCCCATCTCAGATGGAAGGGCATGAAAAATAAAAACGGCTTCAAGCCCTTCGTCTGCTTCAACGTCACAAAACCGCCCGTTTAGATTTCGCCAGGAAGCACCAGGCATGGGAAATCAGTAAGTGGAGGAAGGTTTTATTCTCTGATGAGAAGAAATTTAACCTAGACGGTCCTGACGGTTTCCAACGTTACTGGCATGACAAGCAGATCCGACCTGAGACGTTTTCCACACGACACAGTGGTGGAGGCTCCATCATGGTGTGGCAGGCGTTTTGCTTCAATGGAACAATGGGGTGTCAGGTTGTGCAGGGGCGTCAAACGGCGACTAGCTATGTAGAGATGCTCCAGAGGGCATCCTTCACGACGAAGGGCCCTGGTTTGTGTGGTGATGACTGGGTCTTCCAACAAGACAATGCGGCAATTCGCAATGCACCCCTGACAAAGACCTTCCTCCAGGAGAATGACGTCCCTCTTTTACACCACCCTGCGTGTTCAACGGATCTAAACCCAAATGAAAACATTTGGGGATGGATGGCAAGGAAAGTCTACAAAAATGGACATTAGTTCATGACAGTGGATGCCCTTCGTGAGGCCATCTTCACCACCTGGAGTAATGTTTACCCATCCCTCTTAGAAACCCTCGTATCAGGCATGCCACGTCGGATTTTTAAGTTTATTTACAAGAATGGTGGAGCCACTCACTACTGAGTCCTTATTCTGAAGGTTTAATTCTGTTTTGAGTTTTTTTTTCATGTTTTGGGGGTATTGGTCTTAAAATTTGATCAGTTGATGAGCAGCTCATTTGAGTAAACTGTCTTTTCTCTTTAATTTTTTTAGACTGCCTTTGTTTGTCTATTGAAGCTTCACTTAGAAACTTATAAGGATCTGAAGGTGTGAATTGTCCATTTTTAGTTTTTCAACTGGTCCTATACTTATGATCAGGACTGTATTCTTTTCAATTTAAGTCGTCGTACTGCCCTCAAACGACGTGGCAGAAAGTAAAGAACCTAGTGCGCCTGGTACTCCAACCTTGAAGATATAAAACATGAATTATTATTGTACATGGTGTCCCGCATGTACAATATCACAGGTGAATGCAAATAACCTCGGACATTTTACATGTCTTCGATAAGTGGGTCACCCGTCTGAATATTTGCAGGATCCCCTGTAGTAAAGGCAACTAGAGGTATAATGAGGATTAAAATGCTGCCCATCCTTACAAAAACTAAATCACAGTAAATTCCAAAGATGTCTACCATCGACAAACCTTTGTGGTCACTAGAAATTTATAATTGGAAAATAAGAATAACAGTAGTATTTTAGAGGGGGCAAATCCAGGAGCATTGTGCCTACCTTTACCCAATAAACACTCCGTGAAAGGTACCTAGCCCGAGGAGCCAAAAGATACTAGTCGGGGTGCCAGCAATCGGGGAGGGGGGACGGGGGAAAAGCCTCAAACAGTCGGCAGAAAAGTGGCCATTGGCTTTTGTGTTGACTCCCTCGTCTCGGTGAAACCGAGACACCCAAGTATTAAATACTTTAATATATTTTGTCAATATAAATACCTCGAGTTTCACACTTCGATACCCAGCGAGATCGGTGGAAGTAGGGAGCTCCCGCCAATCACCGCGGGATAAAAATCTGAAGCGTGCGCCCCTATATCATCACGCACATAGCCAATTACAACATTTCTGTTTATTTCTTCTCACCCCCACATCCCATTCTGCAGTCTATACAGGCTCCACCAAAGGCGTTTCCAGTCCATTATCCCCTGATATTCAATGGGTGGCTCTTCCTTGGGCCAATAATAGATCCCGTTTGGTGGCTGATAGCAAAACAGTAATACCGTTGTGTCTAAGCTTTCGCCGACCTCCTAGATGTAAGCTGCAGCGTGATTTCCGTTACACCTGACAACCCTTTGTAAAAAATCTGGTCGGCGACTAGCCTGCAATATTAGCCAGCAGCCGAGGAAAGGTGAGAAAGGGTTTATAAAGAAAGTGTCGAAAAAGAGAAAAATGGAGATGTCTAGAAGGAAAAAGCTTATCTTAATCTAGTTTGTGACCACCGGGAGAAGTGGGGCTGGGAGGGCGAGTCGCTCCTCTCGATGGCAGTTGTAACAGTCCTACTAAGTGCGCACAAGAGGCTCTTACCCCTGTCTCGCTACCAGGTGTAAACTAACCTATCTCTTAACCGCTACCTGAATTTAACCAGGTGAATTGTCCTGTCCTATTTCCACCTCCTTAAAAAAAAAAAGTTTTTTAATTAAAAACTTCAATACTATTTTTTATAACAAAATTCAATACTATTTTTTATTACAAAATTCAATACTTTTTTTATTACAAAATTTAATACTATTTTTTAGAACAAAATTCAATACTATTTTTTATTACAAAATTAAATACTATTTTTATTAAAAAAAACAACAAGGACACATAGGCTAACTACTCCCACCCCCACCCCAAAAAAGGAATCTACTTTGCTCGCTTTGGTGCACAACTTTCCTGAACCAACCTCCATTCAGTAACAAATGCGGGTTTCGTTGTGGGACCATATTACCAAACTATAATAACTAGCTAGCCACCCCCTCCACCCATCTCACCACGGCTAAATACCAAACGATAGTGGATGGAAAATGAAGCTTTCCTTCAAATTTACACGAGTCTTCTTTTACCCTACAAACACTCATCGAAAGAGGGAAAGGTGTTATTGTATACTAAAATGTTAAGAATTTAAGGAGATATTTTTTTTCCTTAATTACATATATAAATCATGAAAGAAGTAAGAAAAAAAACGAAGAGAAAAGTAAATACTTACAAAGCAGCAAAAAAACTTTCTCGCCTAAAATTGAAAGGACTCAGACCAGCACGAACAAAATACACAAACACCATCGCTAGGAGATACTTGTCAGCATATCGACGGCAAATGTCCCTCTTCAGGAACAAGGAAATCATCGGGTCCGCCTCTATAGAAGAAAAACTAAATAAAATGGAATATCCGGATGTATTCCACGTGAGGTTAAGTGTGCAATTCAAGCTCCGCTTCCTAGCTGTTACATCGACGTATAGCACAAGTCCACTCTTTAGCTGCTGCATGGACCTCTAGCAGGAGGGGCACTATAAAATTTCCACAGCATGCAAGAGCCTCCCTGGATCTAACTTGGTGCCTCAGACAATCTCACAGAAGCGCGGCCCGACTTAATTAAGGTAACATTGGCGGGGCCTAGAACACAGGCTGTAGGATCAAAGCTTTATTCCCTAATTTCACAAATGGTCAGAGGAAGCAGCGATGTCACCTACTCAAGGGGTGCAAGAAACAGCAACAGAGGATAAGAAGGGTGGTACGTTTGAAGCGCTTTATTCATAAACTAGTTACGGAGCATAGACTTACATGGGGCGCTGTCGATATAACAATTACGAATATATCAATTATTCATTATAATATACAAAAAATAATGGTTTCATTTTCATAGGAAAGCCTTGAAAAAAATTAAATAGATGGTTATTGTTAAGTTTGATCATCAAGCAAAACTATCTAATTGCCTTTTAGATTGATCAATGGTATGGCAATTTAAAACTTCAGTAACGGGGCGGTAATAATGTTCGCCTAACTTCTAGGTGAAGAAGTTCACGCCAAACCATGCCGAAACCGTCGCAACTTTAACTTCCACCCGTGGTTCTAAGTGCAATTCTGACGATATGTAAAACATTTGCTGTGATTAATATTCTCAAAACTTCAAAAAAACTTGATTTTTTTCGGAGGCCATCTGGTGACAGCCTACTTGGGCATAAGTCGCCGTACTCCCTACAACCTACGACTAGGCTGTATTAAAAACAAATGAAAAATAAATAACAAGGCTAAAAAGATCATAGGCTAAAAAAAAAAGCAAAAACAAAAAGGTAACAAGAAAGAAACTCACTCCAGCGTCGTGGGTAGGCCCGGAATCCCAACAGCGCAGGAATATGCAACTTACAAAAAAATAATAGCCAAATGAAGGGGAGGAGGCAGGCTTGCTCCAAAAAGTCGTAAAGTCCACAGGTCAGTGGGCACCAACCTATCCCGAACACGAGAGACAAGCGGGAGCGATCCAGCTCGTTCCGGTACCGAGACGGGTAACGTGCGCGAAGATCGCCCAGACTGGGGCATTCAACAAGAATGTGCCGAACAGCCTGGGGGACGACGCAGGCTTTGGAATAAGGCTCAGGTGAGCGCTCCATAAAATGGCGGTGCGTCCCGCGAGTGTGTCCAATTCGGAGACGACAGAAAGCAACCTAAAGCTGTCGTGACATTAGGGGGTAGGTTCATGGGAACAGTCACGGAGCAATGGCAAGCAACTTGAGGTTCCCATCGGCGGTCTCCAATCTTCTTTGCCAAGCAGACTAGAGAACTGGCCGTATTCCTGCCATGTAATCGCTGTGAGGAAGTGCGAAACACTGGTCTGGTAGCCCAGTCATTGCGGACTCAGGCTCCTTCACCAGCGCGCTCATTCCCTGCAATTCCTACATGTCCAGGAAAGAGCAGAAGATAATCTCAACATCAGCCCGGCCCGCAGAAAACGTGACGACAGGGATATTGCGAACTAAGGGATGCGGAGATTCAAATGCCGCGAGAGCACTCAGGGCGCTTGGTGAGTTGCTATAAATCACAATCCGGTCTCCGAACCGTGCACGTCGCATTATCTCCCGTAGCGAGCGGTGTATGGCAACCAGCTCGGCCGAAAAGACAGACGCAGCGCCTGGCAGAGCCCTATTGACTACAAACAGAGGGGATACGGCGTGGAAGCCGACCCCCTCTTGTGACTTGGAGCCATCCGTATACACTGGCACGGTTCCAGCGTGACACAAGGTGTGCTCCAAAAAGGTCGCACGCAATACTCACGGCGCTGCAAAAACTTTGGGAACAGAAGCGTGGCGACAAATAGCCAAATGTGGTACCCTCCAGGGTGGCGTCCTGGGCAGAACAAGGGGCGCCACCGGCACGAGAGCTATACCTAGCTCTCGAAGGAGTTTCCTAGCCCTAAACCCAAAGGGCTTAGTGTATGACTGACGTCTCTCGTCGGCATAGGCACTGTCGCGATCAGCTGAGTGGAGTTAGAGCTGTTGGAGACTGAGGGAGGCACCGGTCTCGCGCGTACAGGCGAATAATGCACTGTACACGGCGCAGAGTGAGTGGCACCTCCCCAGGATCGACAAGAGGCTCTGTAGGAGAAGTGCGAAAGGCAGCGGTCGTCATGCGAAGGCCGGTGTGGTGGATCGAGTCCACCTTCTGCAATACACGCTCGGATGCGGATGCATATAACTCGCATCCGTAGTCGAACTTCGAACGAACAAATGATCGATAAAAAAGTAAGGCAGTAGCCCTATCAGCATCCCAGGCGCTAAACCTCACGGAAAAAAGAATGTCCAAGGCGCGGGTACACGAGAACCTAAGGCTAAGAATATGAGCCTTCCAGGTGAGGTATCGGTCAAATACAAGACCAAGGAAACGGTGCGAGTCCAACACTTCCAGTAGCAACCCATTGAGGAACAAGTCTGGGTCACGGTGGAGCAGTGGATGTCGGCAGAAGTGCACCACTTTAGTTTTGGCGAAGGAAAGCCGAAGCCTGTGCACTTTTGCAAACAGCGAGAGACGCGGTTTAATGCCTGTTGGAGTCGAGGCTCCAGAGTTTGCATCTGGGCCGCGGCAAAAGAGATCGAAAGCTCGTCCACATAGAGTGTAGCGAGAACACATTCCGGCAGCACTGAAGTGATGCCGTTGATGCTCAGGACAAAGAGTGTGACACCGAGGACACTTCCCTGGGAAACACCCTCTTCCTGCTCCATTGGGCCGGAGAGGGCTCCCCCCACCGGTACGCGGAATCGACGATCTCCCCAAAATTCAGATATAAACATTGGGAGGCGACCCGTCGCCCCATCATAGTGTCTCCATGATACCGCATCCCCATGAGGTATCATAGACCTTTTCCAGATCAAAAAACAACGTGGCGTAGTGCTGTCTACGAAGGAAGGCCTCGTAGACGGCATTTTCCAGTCGGTACAGAGCATCCGACGTGGAGTGGATCTTGCGGAAACCGCACTGTGCAGAAGACAGGTGGCACCCGCTGTTAAGAAAAAAAGTAAAGTAACATTTACCAAGTTCGTCATCGGGTTCCCCATGCAGGAGGTTTGAGAGATTGGGCAGAAACCAACCGGAATAATTATCTCTCTCCAATTTGCAAAAAACAAGCACAGTAGCGATTCGCCAGGAATCTGGGAGGATACCATCTGCCCAGATAATTTTGAAAAGAATAAAACAGAAAGGCCATGCCTCGCTCACCCAGCTGTCGAAGCATGGCGTACCGGACATCGTCTGGACCGGGTACGGTGTCCGCGCACGAAGCGAGAGCGGAACAAAACTCACTCACAGTAAAACTGTCTATGAAGGCTTCTCCACCTCTGGAGGTAAAAACCAGTAGGCGGCATTCGGCGACATCACGACATGAAGTGAATGCTGACGGAGCAGCATCCCGGCTAGAGAATGCAGAGAAAGCAGTCGCGAAGGATTCCGCCACGGACGCGGGGTCCGAGATTGCGGTCCCATTCTCCTAGAGAACGGGAAGGGGGCAGGTCCTGCGAGAACTTGCCCCGAATCCTTTTGAATCACTTCCATACCTCTGCTAAATTCGAAATGTACCGGAACCTAGCCCAATCTTGACAAAATTCACGCTTCTGTTTGAGGGCCGTCTCACACTCGGCCGACCACCATGAGAGTGGTCGGCGTGCAAAACAGCCAGACGTCCTAGGAATAGTAGTCAGGCCCACGGCGATGAGGTTGCCGGAGAAGAACTCAACGGCCTCATCTACCGACCTAAACTCCTCGACTGAGATAGAGAATTCAGTCATTTCCTGAAATGCAGGCCACCGCGCCCGCGCCAAGCACCACCGAGGTGGGCTCTAAAGCGGCAGTTGCCCTGAAACTGATATTTGAATAGAAAAGTGATCACTAGGATGGAGGTCATCGACCACCACCCCCAATCAAAATCAGGCTGTGCATCCGAGGAGCACAAAGATAGGTCAAGGCAAGAAAATGAAGCGGTTCTCGTACAGTGATGCGTAAATTCATCCAAGTTTAGGACACCCTTCTCAAGTTCTTCGTTTAGGTAGGCAAGGACTTGTCCCCTGGGATTTATGAAGTAATCTCCCCAGAGAGGATGCCTGCCGTTCAGATCTCCAAGCAAGAGATAGGGCCTCGGCAACCGTGCCACGACGCGACGGAAGTCGCCCACGTGGAAGTCAGCTGACGGTGGAATCTACGCAGAAATGATAGTATACCTCCTATCCAGGTGCAGCTGCACAGTCACTGCCTGAAAGGAGGTATCTAAAGAGAAAGGAAGAACGGAGACATCATGCCGGGTGTAAACCGCGCATCCCCCAGCCCGGCCATTCCGCGGTGGTGGAGTCGCAAGACCCTTATACCCCGGAAGGGCGGGCAGGGGGCACGTGCCTAGCATGGTCTCCTGCAAAAAGATAGAAAACGGGGAACGGGACGAGATGAGCCTCCGCAGCTCCTCCCAGTTGGCCCGGAGTCCACGGCAATTCCATTGAAGGAATATGCCCTCTAGGCCTAGCTCGGAGGAGACGCGGGGGCCCTCCTCAAACTAAAGACCCTCACGGGAATAGCCGTACGCTTCCCGGGGGCAGAACCCCGGGCGCTGTTGGCCGGACAAAGCGCTGAAGGCACTGTCGCCTTCGAGGACTTATTGGGGGAGGTTGGGCTCGCCATGCGAGTCTTTTCTTCCCTCCGCCTCGAAACCTTAGGCGGGCGTTGTGGCTTCAGGGGCGGGGGGTCCCTCTTTTCGAGGAACCACCGTCTCCGAGCCCCTCGCTCCACCTCGGGGCGTAGGAGAAGGAGCCGAAGCTCCCTTGTTGCTGTCCTCCTATCGGGGAACAGCTTTAGGAACCCCGGAAGATGGCCTAGCGACCATCTTCAGGGGTGTTGCCTCCTGTGAGTTTAACGACTCGGTGGAGGCGCGTGGCCGTTTCGCCTTACGGGAAACGGTCATGCTGGGGGAAGAGGGAAGAGCCCTGGTTTTAGCCGGGGCTGGTTATGAACCCTTTTTGCCGACAGCTTTACCAGGGGAGCGGCAGGGTTGGGTAGAGCCCGCAGAAGGGCTCCGAATGGGCGCGGAAACAACCGTGCTCGTTGGCCTGGATGGGCCAGGAGCAGAGGGTGCCTTTCTAACTATTGAGGCATATGACGTCCCAGGCAGAGCCGGGCGCGCAGGGACCAAGTCCTTAGCCTCGCGGAATGAGAGTCGATCCTGGGCCTGAACGGCCAGGATTTCTTTCTCAAGGAGATATGCACCACATTGCTTCGAAGAAGCAGGGTGCGTCTCTCCGCAATTTAAACACTTCGCCACACACGATTTGGACTTATCGTGTGCGACCTTGGAGCAATTTAAACACACTTCGGGTGACCCCGACTTTGCACGTCTACATCAGCGATTCGTATGGCCGAAGCGGTGACAGTAATAGCACCGCCGCGGCAGTGGCACGAATGCCTTCACGCGGTAGCGGTACCAACCGGCACGCACCGACTCAGGGAGCGTGTCACAGTCGAACGTGATGAAGAGTGTAGGGGTGGGTCTCGAGGCCCCTCCCTGTTTTCTCATCAAACGTTCAACCTTGACTGCCCCATGGTCGGCCAGCTCTAGGGTGATGTCCTCAATGGAGTAGTCAACGAGTTCCCTCGCATAAACTACTCCTTTCACAAAGTTCATGGTAGAGTGCGGCGTCACACTCACCGGGGTGCCATGAAGTGTCCGAAGAGCACTTATCTTGGCCGCCTCGGCGGGATTCGCCAGAAGGCTCCCGTCCGAGAAACGGGTCACCTTCAGCTCTCTACCAATTGCACTAGCTAATCCTCTCCTCTGATGGATCATGTTGCCCTTGGACAACATGGTGCCATCAGTGGAGCGAATAACGAGGAAGCGTTTGAAGCCAGCGGGCTCGAAAACGCCAGGTAACCTCTGAATGAGGGGCTCCGATGTCATCGAGGCTCCACCCTGTGAACTTTGGGCTTAGTCAGGGGCTCCGCAAACGAAGAGGCAGAGAGGCCCGATGTGCCGATCTTGGCTTGGTCGTTTGCTAGAGTGGCAGCAGACCCATCCGTCCCCGCAGATGGAGAGGAGCCCCGAGTCTTCTTTGTCTTTTTGGTCTTGGTCTTTTTCTTTTTTGGAGAGGAGGGCGGGGAATGAACACGCTTCTCACCCCCACCGGTAGAAGCCCCTAGGTCATATGTACCGGCCTCAGCCAGGTCCTTCTCCGAAATAGAGAAGGTCCTGGTGGTCGTAGGGGCATCATCCGGAGGAGATCCCTCCCCTCCTTGTACTGCCTGAGAATCCCCAGCCGTTTGAGGAGAACCTTGCATAGGGTCGGATTCGGGTTCGGTGATTGGCGCCGAGCCCGGATTCCCCCACATGGAAGGCCCTACAGTCTGAGGCTGGTTTTTCTTAAGGACCATGTCAATCACAAGAGGGGCCTCCAGTTGGCCATCCACTCCTAGGACATCGCAGGTCCCCTTGGCAGCGTCATAAGTCTTTTGTGGGGAGGCAAAGGCCTTGACCCCGGCAAGGTTTAATATTCTTGCCAGCAGGTCTTTTGAGGGAAGCGACCGAAGGGGCCTGGCTTCCCTCTCCCCCTTAAGGGGGTGTGCCATACCAAGCCGCTTCGATGTGGAGCGGCTGGCTGGCTAATAGCTGCCTGCTGGCTTTCTTGGCAGTCCCCTTGGAAAGAACAGAGGGGACTGCCGCTGGAAAAAGGGAGGTGCCCGAAAGAACCTCCAGAGAAGGGGGTGAGGGGGAGTCCCCTGCACCCGTAGGCGAAGGAGAGGAGTAAGCTTCCTCTCCAAAAGAGAAATATAGCGGGTCTCCTGCGCAAGTACAGGGGCGGACCTCCATTTTTTTTTTTGCTGGAGCTGCCTGAGGGCGGCTACGTCGCTGTTTCAGGGGAAGTTGGATGTTGGGGTTTTTTTATCTTCATTATTGGGCATGGTGACCCTCTTTTTTACACGGGACACAATAGCTCATCACCTCTTGCAGTTGCCCGCACTGCAAAAGGTGCTTACAGGCCTGGCAGAGCCAGGCGCCGACATTTCAGGCCACCCCTTCCGCATGGTGGCCTGGCAGTCCATCGGCATGACGGCTCCATCTTAGACACGTCGTAAAAAAGATTGATTTTGAAGACGAGATGAAAAGGGATGTGAGGAAGGTATGGGTGGAGATGAAGCAGGTTGTTAAAAACTAACCACCCCAGAGTGGAGCTCAGGGGTTAGGGAACATTGTCCCCTCCCCCCTCAGCCCCGATCCAGGACGGTTGGCCGAGAAGGTCAGCATCTACCCTGTGAAATTAGAGGCTGACCAGAGAAAGTTGTGGGAGAGGTTGTATGAAAAGAGAGGAAACAAGTGTTTTGAAGGAAGGAAGAGAGGCTAAGCTGGGGCCGGACGGGGTGTTGAGTCCCGTCAGCATGGCGGCAAGGATGGAAAATCGCCGCGCCCATTACGGGGGCAAAAAATACAAATCTAGGGAGTGGATAGAGGCGGCACAAGCCGCTATCAAGATCGAATCACAATAATAATCCCAGATTTTTTTTTGATTTTTTTTTAAGGGGCTATCTGGCGACTGCCGACTTAGGCATAAGCCGCCGTAAACAAACAGACTAGTTCTAGGCTACTTTAAAAAATTGAACAGAAAACAACAATAAAAAGAAATAACAATAACAAAGCAATAACAAAAACAACAACAACAATTGAACCTGGTTAAATGAAAGGGAGAAGCCCGGCATCCCCCAAAAAGTCAACAAGTCCACCAGTCAAAGTGCACGCACTCGTCCCGAGTACAAGGGACAGGCGGTAGAGACCCCGCCCATCCCGGTACCGGGACAGGTGTCGTGCGCGAAGATCACCCAGACTGGGACATTCGACAAGAATGTGCCAAACAGTCTGGGGGACGACGCAGTCGTTGCAATAGGGCGCAGGCGAGCGCTCCATCCAATAGCGATGCGTCACACGAGTGTGCCCGATTCGGAAACGACAGAAAGGAACCTGAGCCGCCGCGGCATTGGGGGATAGGTCCATGGGAACAGTCGCGGCACAATGGCACGCAACTTTAAGTTCCCTTCGACCGTCTCCCATCTTCTTTGCCAAGCAGTCCGAAGAGCTGCCCGTATTCCTGCCATGTAGTCAGTGTGAGGAAGAGCGAAACGCTGGTCCGGTCGAAGAGTCCTCGCGGACTCTTTGGCGCCCTCATCGGCGCGCTCATTCCCCGCAATTCCTACATGTCCAGGAACCCAGCAGAAGATAATCTCGACATCTGCCCGGCTCGCCAAAACCGTGGCGTCACGGATTTCGCGAACCAGGGGATGCGAAGATTCCAATGCCCCGAGAGCACTCAGGGCGCTTTGTGAGTCGCTATAGATCACAATCCGGTCTCCGAACCGGGCACGTCGCGTAATCTCCCGTACCGAGTGGTGTATTGCCACCAGATCGGCCGTGAAGACAGACGCAGCGCCTGGTAGAGCCCCGCTGACTTCAAACAGAGGGGATACGGCGTGGAAGCCGACCCCCTCTTGGGACGTGGAGCCATCCGTATACACTAGCACGGTACCAGCGTGACACGATGTGTGCTCCAAAAAGGTCGAACGCAATACTCCCGGCGCAGTACAAGCTTTGGGAGCAGAGGCGTGGCGACAAATAGCCAAATGTGGTACCCTCCAGGGTGGCGTCCTGGGCAGAACCAGGGGCGCCACCGGCCCGAGAGCTATATCTAGCTCTCGATGGAGTTTCCTGGCCCTAAACCCAAAGGGCTTAGGGTATGACTGGCGTCTCTCAGGGCATAGGCACCATCGAGATCAGCTGCGGATGCAGTGAGAGCTATGGGCGACAGAGGGAGGCGCCGGGCTCGCGCGTACAAGCGAGTGTTGCACTGCACGCGGCGCAGAGCAAGTGGCATCTCCCCAGCATCGACCAACAGGCTCTCAATGGGGGAAGTGGGGAAGGCAGCGGTCGCAAGGCGAAGGCCGGTGTAGGGGATCGAATCCACATTCCGCAATAAACGCTCGGCTGCGGATGCATAAAACTCGCATCCGTAGTCGAGCTTCGAGCGAACAAAGGATCGATAAAAAAGTAAGGCGGTAGCCCTATCAGCGCCCCAAGCGCTGAACGTCACGTAACGGAGAATGTCCATGGCGCGGGTACAAGAGACCCTAAGGCTGCGAATATGAGCTTCCCAGGTGAGGCGTCGGTCGAATACAAGAGCAAGGAAACGGTGCGACTCAACCACATCCAGGCGCCCCCCATTAAGAAACAAATCTGGGTCAGGGTGAAGCCGTGGATGGCGGCAGAAGTGCACCATCTTAGTCTTGGCCAAAGAAACCTGTGCGCTTCAGCATAGCGAGAGACGCGGTTCAATGCCTGTTGGAGTCGACGCTCCAGAGTTGGCATCTGGGCCGCGCCAAAAGAGATCGAAAGGTCGTCCACGTAGAGCGTAGCGAGAACATCTTCCGGCAGCACCGAGGTGATGCCGTTGATGCTCAGGGCAAAGAGGGTGACACTGAGGACACTACCCTGCGGGACCTTCTCTTCCTGCTCCTTTGGGCCGGAGAGGGCTCCCCCCACCCGTACGCGGAATCGACGATCTCGCAAAAATTCAGATATAAACATTTGGAGGCGTCCCCTCGCCCCCATCGTGTGGAGAGTCTCCATGATACCGTATCGCCATGCGGTATCATAGGCCTTCTCCAGATCAAAAAACACCGTGGCGTAGTGCTGTCTATGAAGGAAAGCCTCGCAGACGGCATTTTCCAGTCGGAGCAGAGCATCCGACGTGGAGTGGAACTTACGGAAGCCGCACTGTGCAGAAGACGGATGGCCTCCGCTGTCCAGGAAATAGGCTAATCTAACATTTACCAATTTCTCCATCAACTTGCACACGCAAGAGGTTAGAGAGATTGGGCGGAAACCCGTCGGGGTAGAGTGATCTCTCCCCTGCGCTCGAAAGGCGAGCACAGTAGCGATTCGCCAGGAGTCTGTGAGAAGACCTTCCACCCAGATCCTGTTGAACAAATCTAACAGAAAGGCCATGCCTCGCTCACCCAGGTGTTGAAGCAAGGCGTACGGGACATCGTCCGGACCATGGGCGGTGTCCGCGCACGAAGCGAGAGCGGAACGCAACTCACTCACAGTAAACTTGTCGTTGAAGGGTTCTCCGCCTCTGGAGGTAAAGTCCAGCCAGCGGCCTTCCGTGACATCACGACGTGCATTGAATGCTGGCGGAGACACATCACGGCTAGAGAATGCGGAAAAAGCGGTCGCTAAGGATTCCGCCACGGACGCGGGGTCCGAGATTGCGGTCCCATTCTCCTGGAGAACCGGAGGAGGGTCCTGCGAGAACTTGCCCCGAATCCTTTTGACTCGCTTCCACAGCTCTGCTAGAGTGGTCTTCCCGTTAAGTGAAGACACGTATGCCCGCCAAGAAGAGCGGCGGGCGTGCTTCGAAATATACTGGAACCTAGCCCTAGCCCGACGAAATTCAGCAACAGTGAAATTGTTCGAGCGGCGCTTATAGCGCATGTAGGCATAACGCTTCTGTTTGAGGGCCGTCTCACACTCGGCCGACCACCATGGGAGTGGTCGGCGTGCAAAACGGCCAGACGTCCTAGGAATAGTAGTCAGGCCCACGGCGATGAGGTTGCCGGAGAAGAACTCAACGGCCTCATCTACCGACCTAAACTCCTCGACTGAGATAGAGAATTCAGTCATTTCCTGAAATGCAGGCCACCGCGCCCGCGCCAAGCACCACCGAGGTGGTCTCTTAGGCGGCAGTTGACCTGAAAATGATATTTGAATGGGAAAGTGATCACTACCATGGAGGTCATCGACCACCTCCGAATCAAAATCAGGCTGTGCATCCGAGGAGCACAAAGATAGGTCAAGGCAAGAAAATGAAGCGGTTCTCGGACAGTGATGCGTAAATTCATCCAAGTTTAGGACACCCTTCTCAAGTTCTTCGTTTAGGTAGGCAAGGACTGGTCTCCTGGGATTTATGAAGTAATCTCCCCAGAGAGGATGCCTGCCGTTCAGATCTCCAAGCAAGAGATAAGGCCTCGGCAACCGTGCCACGACGCGACGGAGACATCATGCCGGGTGTAAACCGCGCATCCCCCAGCCCGGCCATCCCGCGGTGGTGGGGTCGCAAAACCATTATACCCAGGAAGCGCGGGCAGGGAGCACGCGCCTAGCATGGTCTCCTGCAAAACGATAGCTAACGGGGAACGGGATGAGACGAGCCTCTGCAACTCCTCCCAGTTGGCCCTGAGTCCACGGCAATTCCATTGAAGGAATATGCTCTCCAGGCCTAGCTCGGAGGAGACGTCGGGGCCCTCCTCGAACTGAAGACCCTCACGGGAATGGCCGTACGCTTCCCGGGGGCAAAACCCCGGGCGCTGTTGGCCGGACAAAGCGCTGAAGGCGCTGTCGCCTTCGAGGACTTATTGGGGGAGGTTGGGCTCGCCATGCGAGTCTTTTCCTCCCTCCGCCTCGAAACCTTAGGCGGGCGTTGCGGCTTCGGAGGCGGGGGGACCTCTTTTCGAGGAACCACCGTCTCCGAGCCACTCGCTCAACCTCGGGGCGTGGGCGTAGGGGCCGAAGCTCCTTTGTTGCTGTCCTCCTTTCGGGGAACAGCTTTAGGAACCCCGAAAGATAGCCTAGCGACCATCTTAAGGGGTGTTGCCTCCTGTGAGTCACGGTCACGCTGGGGAAAGAGGGAAGAGCCCTGGTTTTAGCCGGGGCAGGGTATGAACCCTTTTTGCCGCCAGCTTTACCAGGGAAGCGCCCGGGTTGGGTAGAGCCCGCAGAAGGGCTCCGAATGGGCGCGGAAACAACCGTGCTCGTTGGCGTGGATGGGCCAGGAGCAGAGGGTGCCTTTCTAACTATTGAGTCATATGACGTCCGAGGCAGAGCCGGGCGCGCCAGGACCAAGTCCTTTGCCTCGCGGAATGAGAGTCGATCCTGGGCCTGAACGGCCAGGATTTCTTTCTCAAGGAGATATGCACCACATTGCTTCGAAGAAGCAGGGTGCGGCTCTCCGCAAATGACACACTTAGCCACACACGATTTGGACTTATCGTGTGCGACCTTGGAGCAATTTAAACACACTTCGGGTGACCCCGACTTTGTACATCTACACGAGCGATTCATATGGCCGAAGCGGTGACAGTAATAGCATCACCGCGGCAGTGGCACGAATGCCTTCACGCGGTAGCGGTACCAGCCGGCACGCACCGACTCAGGGAGCTTGTCACAGTCGAACGTGACGAAGAGTGTAGGGGTGGGTCTCGAGGCCCCTCCCTGTTTTCTCATCACACCTTCGACCTTGACCGCCCCATGGTCGGCCAGCTCTAGGGTGATGTCCTCAATGGAGTAGTCAACGAGTTCTCTCGCATAAACTACTCCTTTCACAAAGTTCATGGTAGAGTGCGGCGTCACACTCACCGGGGTGCCATGAAGTGTCCGAAGAGCACTTATCTTGGCCGCCTCGGCGGGATTCGCCGCATTCGCCAGAAGGCTCCCGTCCGAGAAACGAGTTACCTTCGGCTCTCTACCAATTGCACTAGCTAATCCTCTCCTCTGATGGATCATGTTGCCCGTGGACAACATGGTGCCATCAGTGGAGCGAATAACGAGGAAGCGTTTGAAGCCAGTGGGCTCGAAAACGCCAGGTAACCTCTGAATCAGGGGCCCCGATGTCATCGAGGCTCCGCCCTGTGCACTTTTGGTCTTTGTCATGGTCAGGAGCTCCGTACCCGGGGGGGGGGCAGAGGGGCCGGATGTGCCGATCTTGGCGTGGTAGCTTGCCAAAGTGGCAGCAGACCCATCCGTCTCCGTAGCCCCCGTGGATGGAGAGGAGCCCCGAGTCTTCTTCGTCTTTTGGTCTTTTTCGTCCTTTTCTTTTTTGGAGAGGAGGGCGGGGAATGAACCCGCTTCTCACCCCCGCCGGTAGAAGCCCCCAGGCCAGATGGACCGGCCTCAGCCAGGTCCTGGTGGTCGCAGGGGCATCATCCGGAGGAGATCCCTGTCCTCCTTGTACTGCCTGAGAATCCCCGGCCGTTTGAGGAGGACCTTGCATCGGGGCGGATTCGGATTCGGTGCTTGGCGCCGAGCCCGGATTCTCCCCCATGGAAGGCCCTACCGTCTGAGGCTGGGTTTCCTCAAGGACCATGTCTATCTCAGGGGGCGCCTCCAGTTGGCCATCCCCCCCCTAAGAGATCGCAGGTCCCGTTGGCAGTATCGTCACTAGTCTTCTTTGGGGAGGCATGGGCCTTGACCTCGGCAAGGTTCAGTATTCTTGCCAGCAGGTCTTTTGAGGGAAGCGACCGAAGGGGCCTGGCTTCCCTCTCCCCCCTAAGGGGGTTTGCCCTACCGAGCCGCTTCGATGTGGAGCGGCTGGCTAAGGGCTGCCTGCTGGCTTTCTTGGCAGTCCCCTTGGAAAGAATAGAGGGGAAAGCCGCTGGAAAAAGGGAGGCGCCCGAAAGCACCTCCAGAGAAGGGGGTGAGCGGGAGTCCCCTACACCCGTAAGCGAAGGAGAGGAGTAAGCCTCCTCTCCGGTTAGAGATATATGGAGGGTCCCCTGAGCAAGCACAGGGAAAGGACCTCCATTTTTTTGCTGGAGCTGCCCAAGGGCGGCTCCGTCGATGTTATAGAGGAAGTTGGGGGTTGTTTGTTTTTTTAAACTCATCATTGGGCATGGTGACCCTCTTTTTGACACGGGATGCAATCGCGCATCATCTCTCGCAGTAGCCCGCACTGCGAGAGGTGCTTACAAGCCTGGCAGAGCCAGGCGCCGCCATTTAAGACCACCCCTCCCGCCTGGTTGGCTGGCAGTCCATCGGCATGGCGGCTCCACCTTAACCACGGCGTAAAAAATATATAGATTGTGAAGAGGAGAGGAAAAGGGATGTGAGGAAGGTATGGGTGGGGATAAAGCAGGTTGTTAAAAACCAACCACCCCAGACCGGAGCTCAGGGGTTAGGGAACATTGTCCTCTCCCCCCTCAGCCCCGATCCGGGACGGTTGACTTAAGAAGAAGGTCAGCATCTACCCTGTGAAATAAGAGGCTGACCATTGAAAGTTGTGAGAGAGGTTGTATGAAAAGCGAGGAAACAAGTGTTTTGAAGGAAGGAGAAGAGGCTAAGCTGGGGTCGGACGGGGTGCTGAGTCCCATCAGCACGGCGGCCAGGATGGCAAATCGCCGCGCCCCTTACGGGGTAATAATCCCAGAGGGGACTATCATAAACTTCAATGTTCTATCAAAGATTTATGTTCATCACAGCAAATTTTAAATCCGATAATCTTCCACCGTAGACGATCTACCATCGCCCTTTCGCGTGGCAGAATGACATTGAGCGAAACTAGTTTGTTGCCATTCCTTCGCTCACGGGCTATACCTCTCCAGAACAATCTCACTTGGCTATTCAATGACATTGTCCATCTGCGTGTTTTTTTTTTCGTCACCCTAGTTTGGTATCGGTCCAACTGCACTCGGGTAAGTAGACCAACGATACCATTCCGAATGAGTTCACTTTCTCAAACAGCGCGATCGTTTACATTCATTACAGTTCATTGCCAACCCGGCGATTTCTTTCTAATCCCCACAATCTACTGCACTTTACTCTGCACTTCGCCTGAGCTGTTTGTCCGCAGTCATCTTAACTTTAACCATATTAATTAACCTCCAATTGCGGATATTTATTGCATTAATTTCTCTTATTGCTTTATGCACATTTGTATTACTATGTCCAACAAATAAAAAAAAAGAGAGCAATCACATTCTTTCATTGATCTTCTCTTTTATGAAGCCTGAAATTGACTTTTTCTTCAATGAAGTTGCATCTAATTCAATTTTTAATATATATATATATATATATATATATATATATATATATATATATATATATATATATATATATATATATATATATATATATATATATATATATATATATATATATATATATATATATATATATATATATTTTTTTTTTTTAATTGAGCATTTTGAGAAATTTTTTTTAAAGATCACTTATGGCTGCCACAATCGAGGGTACAACATCCGAAAAATAATAATAATAATAGCTAAACTCAGTAGAAAAAACAATTAAAAAGGGCCAATAACAGAAAAAGTAGAAAAAAGACGCATACTCAGGAACTGGAGGGGGTTGCTGCCTCCCTCAGGAAGACATCTTCCACCTAAAACAGTAAGACACCACAACGTGCCGTGCAAGAACAAACTCTCAGCACCAGGAGGAAGCGGTAGCGATCCCGCTCGTCACCCTAGCGGGGCAAGTACCGCATACGAAGCTCCCTGAGACTATGGCAATCAAACAAAAGGTGTCGTGCCCTTTGGGAGACCCAGCAATCTTCACAAATGTTTAGGTAGTCGCACCATATAATGGCACCGCGTCCCACGAGTGTATCCGACTCGGAGACAAGAGAGAAAGTGACTTGATACCGTCGAAGTATACGAGGGTAGGTCCAGGGGGAAACGACAAGACACAATGGCGCGCAACTTTAAATTCTCGTGCGCCGTCTCCAATTCTTCTTTGCCATGCAACGCGAAAGGTTTGACCTGATCTCGGTCATTTAGTCAATGTGGGGACGAGCGAAACACGGGTCAGGTTGCTCAGTCTGTGTAGACAACTTGACGCCCTCATCAGCGCGCTCGTTCCCAGCATCACCCACATGTCCAGGAACCCAGCAGATGGCAATCTCGACATTCCCTCGACTCTCAGTAGCCATGGCGTCGCAGATAATGCGGAAAGGGGGAAGTGGGAGATTCTGATGTCTCAAGGGCATTTAAATCGCCCTGAGTCACGATAGATGACCAAACGGTCTCTGAACCAGGCACAACTCGAAATCTCGCATATCGAGCTGTAAAATGATACCAGCTCGTCCTTGAATACATTTGAGCGAATTAAACCATATTGGATGTGGTCAGTCGCCAGATGATTATGTCAATTTTCCTGCCTCAGTGGCCTTAGCGCTTAACGGGAACTAAATGCATACAAACAATTCCACACGAGACTTTCTGAGGTGACAAGTGACTATGGTCTTGTTGGTTGCTGTCATAATGAAATCTAAACCCAGGTGATAATACTTACCAATAAATTTCATAAACTGGATGACATCAGCGGAGGAACACACAGTATGGGTTGGCAATATTGACGAGATACTTCGTCTTAGAATGTTCTTTTGACACTCCAAGTAACTTTGAAGATTTCGAAGGTCTATTTTACAATTTGGTGGTTCCAAGTCTGTATTCCACTCAAAATCACCCTAAACCGTGATAGATAATAGGAAAATTATGAGCTAGATGATAAAGAAAATAATGAATGATAGTTATAGGTAATTTTCCCAAACTCAAAAATTGAGAGAATTAAAATTTACTTCGACGCAAGGGCACAAATGTAGCGATACTTATCGCAAGGCAAAAATAAAAGGGCATACATTTGGCGATACTTATCGCAGGTCAAAAATAAAAACGCACACATTCGGCGATATTTATCGTGTAAAAAATAAAAGGGCAAACATTTAGCGATACTTATCGCAAGTCAAAAATAAAAAGGCACACATTCGGCGATACTTCTCGCAAGTCAAAAATAAAAACGTACACATTAGGAGATACTTCTGGCAAGTAAAAAATAAAAGGGCACATATTTGCGGATACTTCTCGCAAGTCAAAAATAAAAGGGTACATATTCGGCGATACTTATCGCAAGTCGAGAATAATAGCACATATTTGGCGATACCTATCGCAAGACAAAATTAAAAGGACACACATTCGGCGATATTTATCGCGATTTTTTTAAAGTAAAATGGCAATTTTGAGAAATCTTTAATCAACCCCTTCAGCCAGGCTCATGACAGAAAACGGTGCTTCAAAAATCAATTTTCTTTATTATTAAGTTACGGTTCGTTACACTTTATGGACGCAAATGGATGCAAATAAAGTTTAGAGAAAATGCGATTGCATTATTGAAAAAATATTAAAAAGGAAGTTCAGTAAGATGACTTATAATGAAAGAAAAACTATTATTAAAACAGGTAGGCCTACGTAACACTAAATGTCATCCAAAACAGTGTTGCACTCGCAAATACAATGTAGGCCAATATGATATAACATCTTTGCTAGATGGTTGTGCATACCTACAGAAGCTATTTTAAAATTTCAATAAAGTTTAAGAAATAACATTTAAATAAAGTGAGAAGCTTACAATTTTATAGTTATTTTGGTAAATATGTAGATTAGCGACTCGAACGATGGGAAGTACTATTTCGTCCATGTTCCAAAATGTTTCACGTTTTTAGAGTACATTTAAGGGAACGGTTGTGTGGGGGTAAACACAATGGGGGGGCCACACTACGACGATCCTGAGTTTCAATAAATTGGGTGGGGAGGGGGGATCTGGGGCATAGCCCCCCCAGTATATATTCCTAGTTGTTTATAGAATGATGTCCTAACATTTCTTTAGTTTTGGGCATTTTTTTTATAACAAAAATGGCGCCAGCTATATTTCGAATAGGACTCAAACGCGCATGAATATTCCGACACGGGTGAACGAAAGGTAAACACACATGAATGCACCTTTTCGGCCGAGCCACTAATCTACGTATTTACCAGAAGAACCTTACTCATCGGCTCGACCTTTATATGAATAATAAAGAATGAAATGTTGGAGGAGAGAAAGTGATATTCTGATTAAACTATCGTCCGCTTGTTTGGAGCTTCTGGAATATCGCTCGTTAGCAGTGGCGTGCGGTGACTTTTGAAGATTATGAAGCAATTCAAGTTTTACAAAAATAAATATTTTAGTTGAAGTAAATATGTTGTTCATTAAAAATAACGGTAAATATGTAGATTAGCGACTTGGCCGAAAAGTGTTATTTTTGGTAAATATTTTCGTTCACCCCTGCCAGAATATTCATGCGCGTTTGAGTCGTCTGACGTCAGACCCCACCCCCATTATAATTCGCAAAACGATTAAAGGCGCTGACATGATTTGGTTAAATCATTCACCTCTGTAAACGTTAGGACATTAGTCTATAAACAATTAGGATTATATACCCCCGACCAACCCCCCCCAATTTAATGAAACTCAGGATCACCGTAGTGTGGTTCCCCCATTGTGTTTACCCCCACACGAGCCGTCCCCTTAAATGTACTCCAAAAGCGTGAAACATTTTGGAACATGGACGAAATAGTACTTCCCATCGTTCGAGTCGCTAATCTACATATTTACCAAAATAACTATAAAATTGTAAGCTTCTCACTTTATTTAAATGTTATTTCTTAAACTTTATTGAAATTTTAAAATAGCTTCTGTAGGTATGCACAACCATCTAGCAAAGATGTTATATCATATTGGCCTACATTGTATTTGCGAGTGCAACACTGTTTTGGATGACATTTAGTGTTACGTAGGCCTACCTGTTTTAATAATAGTTTTTCTTTCATTATAAGTCATCTTACTGAACTTCCTTTTTAATATTTTTTCAATAATGCAATCGCATTTTCTCTAAACTTTATTTGCATCCATTTTGTTTAAAAGGGGGTATAACTTAACAAAATGAATAAACAATAGCCACACTTATCTAAGCACTGCTTCAGGGTACTGATCTCAAAGATACGAAGGGTGACTAATGACTATGGTAGGCCTGCCAGAATCCCGAAAATATTTACAAAATACTTAAGATATAAGAGATTAACCATACTAGAGTTTTTGCTATTTAGCTGCTTCCTTTCCTAGAGCCAGGATTTAAATATAACCTAAAAAATTGCTTAAGCTTCAGAGCATAATAATAGTTGTCAATGTGTCTTAGATATTTTGTTGCTTTTTCGTGTATTCTGGCAAATAAGGAGGGTTTCCAGATGCAAGCTGATGACTGCAGATCTAAATTTGCTTCCTTTTCCATGTACAAATAGGTAATTTTTTTCTAACTTCTAACAGGGCGTTGAAATATCTAGATAAAAATCATAAAACTCTAATGACTGTATATTATTGCTAAGAAAAGCAAAGCATCTTTTAAACTATTCATTCCAAAGCACCAAAAAACAGAACTATTATTGAAATTAAGAGGAAAAAAAGATAGTAGAAATCTCGACGAAAAGGATGCATTTCTTCAATTGCAGTCGGGCTCATCAGGGTCTAAGCCAATTCGATTGAAAGTGAACGATACCCTATGTCCTATACAAGTATGGGGGGCTCTTGAAGGTGGTCGCTAATTATGGGGGGAACATTGAAGGTAATCGTGAGGACAATCCAAGAGCCTTGGAAGGGCGGCGCTGGTTGCCAGTAAGGGTGATAAATTACCGAGTTATCGTGTAATCTTTTGGCAACGACTCCGGTTTTGATACAGATGCCCTAGTTGGTTTGCGTTGCCCTTCCTTACTTCCCACGAGAGTAATTTGTTGATGCTATGGGGTACCTTAAGCCGAGGGGCGGTCTTACACTAGCGACGGGGTCAAATAGCCCGGAGGATGGAGATAGACCACACCAGGGTAGAACACTGGTATTTCGGGAGTTAAGTAATCGCAAGGAATTGCGATGAGAATGCGCAACGGTTGGTTTCCCGATTATAAGGTCTTGGCCTTGAAGCAGGGAGATTGAGGAACGGCAGGATATTGAAGTCACCGAAAACAAAAATAGAATTATTATTCAACTATAACTTATTGCACTTTACAGAAAGTTCTTTATTTAAGTTTTAAGTTATAACTGAATTAAGTTCAAGGTCAAGTGCGGGCAAAGTCTAAAGGAGGCCGGACGAATAGAGCCTTTAAGCGTTACACCTTAATGTCTGCGTTATGTACACGACTATATACAAGGATCAATTACGCAAACCGAGAGATCGGACCGAACGATATATATTACGCGATATATTGCGATATAATAATAATAGTAGTAATCTTTACTTGGACATTGGACATAAGTTAGGAGGTATAGATTAGTAGAGCAAAAGTGAGAGAGTATAGTGGTGAAAAGGTTTTGATAAGGATAGTGAAGGTAAGTTTAGTATAAGTTTGAAGTGAGTATATTTCCCTGGTGGAAGGTTATCTCCAACAAAAGTAGGTAGTATAGTAAAATAATGCACGCAGGAGCAGGGATGTATAGAGCCCTGGTCAAAGGGTATCTCTGGCAATGTTAATCTCGTGTTGAGTTGTTTTGGGTGTCGAAATTAAAATGGCATCCAAGCCTTTGTAGTAACTAGTAGAACTCGCCACTACGGTAAGTCAAATTTCGATGAAAAGTGTTAAAATGGGTTGTCATAATCGTTAAGTTTTACATGTTTGGGTTGATGTTACCGTTCAGGTAAGGTCCTTTTTAATTTTTGGCTAAATTTGGATATTACGCTCGCATCGCAATGTAGTGTAGGTGTTATGGCGAGGAGTTCTAATCTCGGTCGACTTTAACTCCTTGGGGGGAGGACGGAGGAGTCTTCCCCTTGCCGGATCTCTTCTTACGGAACTCTGCGTCCGTGAGAACAAAGTAAGAATCGGTTGAGAATTGGACAAGGTCGCGGAAGAGAGCCTGCTTTACCAGATCTTCGGGTATGTCAGCCTCGCAGTCCCATTTGTATTGTCCGACCCTAAGGCCATCGACAATATCTTCTGGGCTTGCGTCGACAGGAAACTGGTTTCCTTTGGCAGCATATACTCTGAAGTTTATCATCATTGAGTAGTACATGTACCTGGGAGCCCGATTCATTGAAGACAAGGACCTACTTGGTCGACGTGACTGCGAGGCCTTTTGGGGGCGGGCGAAAGCTCCACCTTCTTAGGCCTCACAGCAGCAGCTTCCTTCCGCTCGACTTGTGATTTTGTTTGGGTAGTTGGGTGTGTGTGTGAGTTTTGTGCCTTCTGCCGGGCAGCCATAGCTTGCACTCGAGGATCCCGTGAAAGGGCCTTAATCGTGTCCGGAGCTTTTTGGCAGCTCTTCTCGGTCTGCGGTTGGAGGTTCACTCGAAGAACCTCGTTTGACTGAGGGTTTTCCGAGAACCACATTTTCTCCATGCCATTATTCACGAGCATGGTGTTTAGTTCCTTCGCAAAGGTGCCAGGCTTGGTCATGTTAGCAATGTGTGTATAATATATGCAACACATTATTTTTGTTGATTTCTCATTCTCGATTAGCAGGTACGTAGGTGCAGAGGCAACACTACTCTCTGCGACCGTTGCCTTGGCAACCTTCCTCGTAAGTAGTGTTAGCCTTTTTTTCTTCCTCTTTTCTCCCTTTGTTTTTTGTATTTGTTCTTTCTTTACTTAATAGGTCCTTGCCATGGTTTTGTGTGGGCTACCACAATTGAGGCATTTCTGGAACGAACTTTTACATTCGTGCCAGGAATGGTCTTACCGGCGCACACAGAACAAACTGTGAGTATAGAGTTGGGGCAAGTGGCGGGGGGGTGTTCGTTGTACCTGTAGCACTTAAAGCACATTTGCAGGTCAACAACTCCTCACGCTCAATCTGATCGGGGCAGATGTGGACATTAAAGAGGAAAAGGCCGTTTTCTTTAGCTTTAATCGTCATTGTGGTTTCCGTGAATACTACTTTAAAAACGTGGGTGTAGTCTTTAAATTTGATTACTTCGGCTACTTTTTCCTACTGATGATTCCGAAGAATTTCGTCCATGATTTGGTTGGTCGAGTGGCCTCTAACCCAGAAGTCGAGGCGTTGGCAGATAACACTTCTATGTGTGCGTATTTGTGGCGGTGTTTGAGGTGTATATCGTTTTCCGAAGGAAATCTGAGGCACACGGAGGAGAGGGCTTCGGTGTCAGCCTCCCTCGAACAGATAGCCGCGAAGCCATTTGGCAAATCAATTAGCCGTATGAGTGCAATATTAAACTCGCCGTAAATTATCTCGAAGACCTTGCTCCTGTCCGGTTTTTGCCGGCCTGGCAAGGTCCTCAGGGCAATACGCTGTGTCTCCTTCACCTCTCCACCATTACACCCAAGGGCGTAATTTGAGGGAGAATCTGGGGGGATCCGAGTCTGTAGGTGTGTGTAACTGGGTGTCTATGTAGTTTTAGGGATGCGTTATGAAAAAAGGAAAGGTGGTGTGAAGGTGGAAAAGGATGTCCAATGAACAAAATGCAACTTTACCTTCAGGCAGCGCAGAGGAGTCCTTCTTCCTTTCCCTCAACTAGCCTCCATCAAGGCAAGTCAAGGAGAAAATAGCCACTTCCGAACGTATCACTGCTGGTGGAATATCCGGTCACGCACAACAAAACGGTATCCAATCAACCTCATTTGAATGAAAATCAGTCCAAATTTCAAAGATTTTACTTTACCATAAAACGAGTATATCAGTGAACAATCCAAGCGACAAGCGTAATCAGTGGTCATCTTTACTGTTCTGACTTACCAGTTTTATACTCAATTTAAGCCACGCCCTACATGTCTGACGTATAAATAAGCCACACCTCCCTCTTATGTGCCGGCCTGTTGATTGGTCGGCATCGACATAACTCGCCTCTTGATTGGCTACTGGCAAACATAATGATAAGAGGGCACTCCGACTATTGGGTGAAATTCTCTGTGGGCGGTGGTATGTTGCCATGGAGACAGCTTTCTAATCTCTCTTGTATTTGTTTGTGATAGCTATCCGGTTTATTCTGGATTCTCCTTTGATTACAATGTTTGCCTAAGATTGCCTCGACTAACTCTAACAGAAATAACTGTGTTTCGTTTACTGCCGTGTGATATTCTCGTAAAAGGCGCTAACTTTGCTTTTCTCTCTCTCGCTCTCTGTATTTTATGTGTGTGTCGACTCTCGCGTGTGTCCTATTTTAGACGTACACGCAAGTCGCTACACAAGTATAGACAAGCATAAATGTGAAAATAAAATTGATTCTGCTGTCATATTAATTGTTGGGGTGTAATCTCTTTCTTTTCCTTTAAACAGGGAAAGCACTGCTTCCCTTGCTTCCATTGACTGCACGCCACTGATCGTTAGTAGGAGAAAAAGGGAGCACCTTCACGAGTCCTGTGTTGTGCCCACGGTGAAACATCCATGTCTAGGGATGCTTCTCATCTAAGGGAACTGGAGCACTAACAATTTTGCCCAAGAACAGTGCAATGAACTCAAATGGTACCAAAACGTTCTTCATCAGCACCTTTTCCCAGAAGTTCAAGACCAATTTGGCCATGATAACTGTATTTTTCAGCATTATGGCGCACCTTGTTACAAAGGTAAAGCAATAACAAAGTTCTTGGCTGAAAATAACATCAAACGTTTGGGACCTTAGCCCAGGAAATCGCCAAGTTTTGAAGAACAAAGGACATCATTGTAAATATTCAGTGCGCGCATCAATTAATAAAATGGGTTTCGGTTCTAAATTTCTGAATATTTCATCTTTAAAATATACAAACACAGGACAAAATGCAACGTTTCATTAGTTCTATTAATTTTCAAATTTATTATGTGAAAAAATATAGCAGTCCCCCAAAAAACTTTTGTCTATGACTGAACACGCAGACAGGTACGGCCACATAGTCATCACAAACAGCCACTCATAACACATCTGTCACTTCCTCAGTTCTCTCTTCGCACATAAGAAGTTATGTGAAAATTCCAGCAGCAGCAAATTGATACAGAAAGTTCAGTAGTATGTCGAGAGTCCCTTGGCAAGGATGAGAGCATTTATTCTTCGAGGCATGCTCACCACGACGGTGTGACACGTGTAGGGTGTGATGACCGCCTTCAGTTTTTCATTGAAGAGTGGGTGACGACGCTCTCAAAAAAAGAACACAGTAATAGTTTTTATGCAGTTATATACGTTTTTTTTATTGTTTTAACATATAAATGTATTTAAATCCTGATATTAATCAATTTTGCCACTCAGGGAGGCGAACACGCGCTCCCGGTGAGACTTGAAGGCCGCGCACACGTTGTGGACGAACTCCTTCCTCATGCTGGGTCACACGCAGTTGACGGACTTCAGCTCGTCGACGTTGCTGTGGCGGACATTGTAGGCCTTTCTCTCGAAATGCGCCCACACGCTGTAGTCGAAAGGGTTGAGGTCGGGCGACTGCAGCGACCAAAATTCCTTCGACCAGAAGTTCATGTTCAACCCTAACCACTCTTGCACGGTCTTGACCGTGAAGGCCTGGGCAGTGTCATGCTGTAAGACATAGTCGTGATCTTTTTCAGCCAGGGCAGGACTTCGTGGCCAAGATGTCCGTGTTATCGGCCGCGGTGAGCCTGTAACCTGCCGCGAAACACACCGGCGGCATCTTCTCGCAATTCTAAGCCACAACTCCGAGCATCATCAGGGAGACCGGGGGTGCATGGTCGTGGACACGTAGAGGACTTCATGGACGTCCTTGCCGATGACCACATCGAACGCGAAGGGTTCTTTATCAGACATAATGAGAATTCGATTGTTATAACTCTTCAAGTCGTTGGGAATGCGACGAGTGTTGTTCTCACATAAGGTCGATGAACAGAAGCCTTTCAACGCACCTCAAGTTCTTGCCACCATCCTCCTTGACGGCCTTGGATACTGGGGCACAGAGATATTCTTCATCTTGTGAGCGCGGTCATTTTGAGCTTCGGAGCACCTTCGAAGGCCTTTCTCACAGGTAACCGGTTATATACTATAGTAATCTATATACACAAATGTTTCACACACTCATGTACACGTTCTTTCCCAGACGCAGGTGTTCCGACTGGAGCGAACATTGATTTCACCTTGGTCGCATTATCTTCCTTTGGGTCAAAACAAAGCCAAAACCCACAAAGCTATCATTTGATCTTTTCATTCCATTTGTTTATTAACGTCAGTCTGCTAAACTGAAATTCTGTTTCCCAAACTTTCTTATAGTTTTTTTTCTTCTCTCTCTCTCTCTCTCTCTCTCTCTTGAACAAACATTGACTTCACGCAAAGCTGCTCCTCAAAAATCCCATTGGTCACGCCCACCTTCTCTACACATATAAAACAAGCGCACTTTATTCATACATTCTCATTATTCACATTATCCATACAGTCGATCAAATAATTTCGTCTTCGTCGTTGTAGTCCATCCACTTCGGTGGATAGGATTCACAAACTCCAGCCATTCTTATTAAAACTCAAGTTCCAAATAAAGTTATTTTTCATCAAGTTGTTTTAAAAATCCAAATACAATCTTATTTGATCGACACCCTCAAAAATGAACTCGAATCCAGTAATTGGATTAATGTAGGAGAGAAGGAATATTTGTTTCAACTTGGAACTGTTGATCCCCGCCACAATCTATCTATCTATCTATCTATATCTATCTATAAATATCTATCTATCTATCTATATCTATCTATATATATATATATATATATATATATATATATATATATATATATATATATATATATATATATATATATATATATTATGAAATGAAAAACTCACAAAGTATCACGTGAGGGTGGCAAATGAATGCAATGTCCCGAAGGGAAAAATGAAATGGTGTTTTCAAGTACTTTCGAACTTTATTAAGTTCCTTATCAAGGATAACTACAATAAATAATATCATATTAGAGCTATATATACGAAAAAGTATAAAAGACCGCCTCAAAAACAAGAAATCACCAATGAGGAAGGAAGGGGGAAGGTAAAGATTCACATTAAGAATTACGAGAAGCAGGTAGTAAGGTCAAACTGAGAAGACGGAAAGGGTAACAGATTAAAAGAAATGGAGATAGCCTAACGAGGGAGATTATAAGACACGAGGAGCGAAATAATGGGGAAAATACAATGTACATAACAGAGCAATGACAATTAAAAAAAAAGAAAAAGGGGGGCCACATAATTAAAGATTGTATATAAAAAACTAAAGACAAAAGTCAGAACTAATTTCTTTAAGTATTAGTCTTTTAATTATAGTATCTATTTTATATAAGTCAGGGGAAAGGTTAAAATGATCACATTGGCTTATAAAAGCACATTCAATGATATTCCTTTTTATAGGGTCATTGGAACGATAAATAAATTTTGTCGAGTTCCAGTTAATTAGATGGTCCTTATCTGACATGTGGACAAAGAAAGCACTATTATCTTCCCCTCTTCAGACATTATATTTATGTTGATTTATTATTAATATATATATATATATATATATATATATATATATATATATATATATATATATATATATATATATATATATTGGGTAGTATATCTTCATCGTGGCAGGTTTATTGAAAGCGAGAGCTAATTTTGTATTAATAATTTTCTTTTCAATCCTTTAGATTTTTCGTAATTTGCCTTTTCTTATTGTTCAACTCGTGAATAAGCTCCCCGACCTTATGGAAGGTAGCAGTAAATTAGTGTACTTTTCCCCAATATTTTATTATACTGTCACGTTTCGATACGACACTATCATCTTCAGAGACTAAGTAGACAAATATTATAAGAAATAAGTTAAAATATGTGGTTACAGACTTACTAACAAATAAAACAGGAAGCGTGTAAGCGAACTAAAGCCCATTAGGGCAGGGTCCATGAGAGCAGTAGCAGGGCAATGACTAAGTTTCTCTCGGCCGTATGGTATGTTCCACCGACCTAAACTCCTCGACTGGGACAGAAAAATTAGTCATCTCCTGAAATGCGGATCACCACACAGGCGCCAAGCATTACCGGGGGAGGGGGCTCTCAGAGGGAAGAGGTCCAGCAAATGATATTTGAATGGGAAAGTGATAACTACCAGGAGGTCATCGCCTACCCCGATCATAAATCAGCTAGATCAAGATAAGAAATTAAAGCGGTTCTCGGACAGTGATCCGTAAACTCATCCACATTTAGGACACCTATCTCCAGCCCGTCGATCAGGTCGGCAAGGCCCTTACCAATGGGATCGATTGAGTAATCTCTATAGAGGATGGGTGTCTACGGTTCAAATCTCCAAGCAGTAGAAAGGGCACGGCAAACGTGTCGCGATGCGGAACAAGTCCCTCGCGTCAGAGTCAGCGGGCGGTGAAATGTACGTAGAAATAACAGTATACATCCTATACAAGTGCAGCTGCACTAATACTAACTGAAATGAGATATTTAGAGCAAATAGATGAACGGAGACATCGTGCCGGATGGAAAATGGTGCATTCTCATGTCCGGCACCCATCTAGTAGTGGTGGGGTCGCAAATCCCTTATACCCGGGGAGAGTGGCCAGGGGATACCCGCTCGGCATGCTCTCAGGCAAAATATAGCTTATAGGTATGGCCGAAGCGGTAACTGTCGTAGCACGAACCCAGCAGTGACATGAATGCTTTCACGCAGTGGCGATACCAACCGGCACGCACCAATTCAGGTAGCCTGTAACGGTCGAACGTGACTAAGTGTAGTGTTGGTTAACGAGGCCCCTCCGTTTCCTCACCAAACGTTCAACATTGACCGTGGTTGGCCAGCTCTAAGGTCGTGTCTTATAAAAAGTAGTCCACGAGTTCGTTCGAATTAAGCACTCCTTCACGAAGTTCATGGTAGAGGGCGGCATTACACTAACCAGCGAGCCACTAATCATGGCCGCCTCGTAAGTGTACGACGCATTTGCCAAAATGCTCACGTCCGAGAAACGCATCACGTTCGGCTCCATTAATAAAAGTAGCTAATGCTCTCCTCTACTGAATTATGTAGCCTTTGACCAACATGGCGCCATATGTGGAGCGAATAAACAAAAAGTTTGAAGCTAGCGGGCTCAAAAACGCACGATAGTCACTGAATGAGGGAACCTCCGCTCACCGCATTTGCGACTTTGGACTTTGTCTGCTCTTCCCCGTCATCGGGCAGGAAAGCACCCGCGAAGAGAGATGAAGCCCTAGTCATCTCAGTCTTATTATATTTTCCCGTATTTTTAGGAGAGGAGGGCAGGGAGTGAACCCCCTTCTCCCCCACTCCCCGGAAGAGGCTACAAGCCGGGACGTACCAGCTTCAGCTACATCCTTCTCGGAAATAGGGAAAGTCGGAGAAGGAGGTTCCTCCTCTCTTTTGAGTCCTTGGGGGCCCGAACCACCTGAGAAGCTTGCCCGGGGGCGGACTCAGGTTCAGTGCTTGGCACCGAGTCCAGTTTCACCCCTATGGAAGATCATGCGATCTGGGTTGGATCACTTCTGTGACCATGTCCGGTTCAGGGATGACCTCTAAGTGGTCATCCACTCCTAAGTTATCACAGATAACTTAGTCCTGTCTTTGGTAGTCTCTTGGGCAGGTAAACCTAACTCCATCAGGGAAGAGATGGGGACAAGCTCGCCGCCCCCTTTCAAGCCCAAACGCATGCCTGTAGCACAGTAGGGGGATCGGCTCGGCGGGCCCCGCTATCACTTGCCCCCCTAAGAGGTTGGCTCTATCGAGCCGCTCTGAAAGCAGTCGATTCTGGGCCGTACGCGTGCTCTTTAGTCTCCCGTGAAAAGAAAGGGTGGAACGGCGCTGGTGCAAATATGGAGTCGCCAAGGGCCTTTCCAAAGAAGTGGGGTGAGTAGGAAGCTATCTCGCCCGTAGACTTAGGAGCGGAGTAAACTTCCTATCCACTAGAAGAAAGTTGGAGGAGGGCCACTGAAAAAGTATAGGGATGTTGCACCACATTTTCTGAGGAGAAGATGCCCGGAGGCGGTTACTTTTTTTTTCTTTTTGGGGGGCGCATCTGGCGACTGCCTACCAAGGCAAAAGTCGCCGCAATCAAGCTAAACCTAAAACTAGGATTGATTAACAAAATAAAACCTATGCAAAAAACAAATAACAGATACAAAAAAAAAGAAAAAAAGCAAAGAATCAAACAAAATAAGCAAAAGAGCAAGAAGGAAACACGTTCTGGCGTGGGGAGGAGGACCACCTTCCACCGGCGCAGGAACATGCAACCAACAACAGAGTTAAATAAAATAGAGGAGGCCAGACTCCCAGACTCCTTCAAAAAAGAAGATAGTCCATAAGTCTGGGTAAACGAACACATAGCGAGTACAAGGAACAAGCAGTCGTGAACACGCTCGTCCCGATACGGGGACAGGTAACGTGCGCGAAGATCACCAGGACTGGGACATTCAGCAAAAATTTGCCGAACAGTCTAGGGCACAACGCAGTCTTCACAGTATGACTCAGGCGAGTGCTCCATTATGGCAAGTTTTATTGAAAGCGACCGCTAGTCTCGTGTTAATGATTGTTTTTTTAATCTTCTCGATTTGTTTTATGTTCGGCTTTTCTTCATTGTTCAACCAGTGAATAAGCCTACCGAAGTTCATTAGAGACTGATATTTATTAATTGCAAAAAGGTGGAAGGAAATTAATGCAGCTTAGCACTTTCTTTTATTATACTAACGCGTTTCGATACGACAATATCATCTTCAGAGGTAAAATGGGAAATTAATACATGTATTCCAGTTAATATGTTATAAATAATGTGTTGACAAACTGACGAATGGAACGTAAACACGTGTAGGCGAACTAGAAGGCTGAGTGGATGCAGGTAGGGACTAGTCGAGGAAGTGTGAGTGAGTGGCGGGAGAGGGGTGGTGATTAAGCTGCTTGCCAGAGGTGATTAGCGGCTTGAGGCAACTGTCTTAAATGTACCTGGAAATCAAGGGACCGGGTACATTTAGGACAGCTGTGGAGTTCCTCAACGATTGTATAGCAGAAAGGGCGATTCCAAAGACATTTTTACCTAAATGTGTGCTTCAACTTTCTGATCACCCCTTCGAAGACCTTCACCGTATCATTTTAGAGAAGCACCGAGATATTGCTAAAATTATGAAGGGACGTTTTCTTTTTGCACAAAGAGCACGCCGTGATTTCGACGGTGATTCCAGCACAGGATAAGTTCCGGCTCCTTACATTCTGCTATGACGGTCTTCGTCGTGAGTGTTCTGATTTACGTAACAAGTTAAATACGAAATTGTTAAACCTTATCAGAGCTAGTGCGTGGTCACGTGACTCCGGCCAACATGGTGTCTCCAATCTTTCTTCTAAGTCTATTTCACGGGATGTAATTTCTGACCTCGGTTTTGGTATGGGCTTTTCTTTTAGTAACAAGATAAATTACGTCAAGCTTGCTAAGTCATTTGCCGATTTAGAAAAATTTAGTAAGGTTAGCGTTGATGGTGTTAATTTTTGTAAAGGCGTTGTAAATTCTGCTGCCAAGCAAATAGGTGAAGAATATGCTCTTCCCAGACGTTTTGTTAATTCCGTGATGAATCTGAAGAAAGATGAATCACTATTTTTTTTTACTAAAGCAGACAAGTCTAAAACCTTTGCTGTTCTTGATAAGGTTGATTATATTAATAAGATTGATGTGCTACTAAATGACAATTTTGCATACTCTAAATTAGTTAAAGATCCATTAACTTCTGTAAATTCATCTTTCACTAAAAAGATCAAATGCCTAATTAAGGACAAAGAGTTAATTCATAGGTTAACTGCTACTACCCCTTCCCTGCCTTATCTGTATGGCTTGGTTAGAACCGATAAACCTGGCTTCCTTCTTTGACCTATTATTAGCTCGGGTGGTTCGGTCTCTCAGAAATTATCCAAGTGGTTGGTATCGATCCTGAGTCCTTTAAGTGGGACAATTTCTAACTCCAATATAAAAAAAATCACATCGATAAACTTCATGAACTTAATGTGAATTTTGATTTTAAAATAGTAAGTTTTGACGTGGTGTCTTTATTTACCAAGGTCCCTGTTGACGACCTTCTTAGTTACTTGCCAGAAGTTTTGAATGAAGTGTCATTACCTTTTTCCACTAATGTTTTTATCAAGCTGATTGAATTGTGCATAAAAAATTGTTCCTTTAGTTTGATGGTAAATGGTATTCGCAACGCTTCGGAATGGCAATGGAAAATCCCCTCTCCCCTCTGCCTAGTTGCCTTTACATGGAGTTTTTGGAATCTAAGTTCCTGCCAAGAATTTTGCCAAGAGATATTATTTGGGTTAGGTATGCGGATGATATTTTTTGTATGTGGCCCAATGATTGTAATGCTGAGGCTTTTCTGAACGAACTAAATAACTTAGTACCTTCCATAAAGTTCACTTATGAAGTTGAACTCGAAAGTAAGCTACATTTTTCCATCGTACTGAGCAAGGTTTAAAATTTTCTGTTTATAGAAAACCTACATACGAGGGGCGGTCAATAAGTTTTGCAATTCGGATATAAGGAAACGAGATATGAGGAAAAGTGTTTTATTATTTTTTCAATATAACTACCCTCGACTTCAATGCACTTGCGCCACTTGTCCCTGAGGCTTCGAATTCCCGACAACCAGAAATGTCCCGACTGCTGTTCAATCCACTCCTGGAAGGCGAGCTGGACATCTTCATCGTCCCCAAACCGGCGTCCACGCAGTGTAGCCTTGAGCTGGCGGAATAAAAAGTAGTCGCTAGGGGCCAGGTCTGGACTGTAGGGGAGAATGGTTGAGCTCCTCGAATCCGCACTCGCGCAGGGCAGCTTGTGCAACTCTGGCCTTGTAGACTTTGACGACGTTGAAGTCGATCATGGGGCGTCAGGTTTCTTGTGACCCAACGGGCAGAGACCTTGCTCATGGCCAAATTGTCGTGGATGATGTTGATAACACTTCCATGTGATATTCCAAGTTCTCGCTCAATTTCTTCGACCTTCACCCGTCGATTTTCGAGGATCATCCTCTCCACACGGGCCACATTGTGCTTGTTGGTCACGTCTGACGGGCGTCCTGGACGCGGGTCATCTTCAAGGGACTCACGACCATGGCGGAGCTCCCTATTCCAGCGAGCAATTGTTGCATAGGAAGGGGCGGTGTCGGTGTACACTGCAACCTTGCGTTCATGGATCTCTTTTGCATTCTTGCCTTCCTTGGTCAAAAATTTGATCACTGCACGGTGCTAGCCCTTTTTCCATTGTTGAAAAATTTGTGACTGACGATCTGCGATCAGCTACTGCTTCCTAAAGATACGAGGCAGGAGCATGCGGATGCAGGTCCTGACTTGTCATAACTTGTCCACAACCCCCACAAACAGCCATCACCCTTCCTCTGTTTTGCCCTACCGATTCGCAAAACTTATTGACCGCCCCTCGTATGTTCATCTATACATTCATTTTTGCTCGAACCATCCTATTAATGTCAAAAAATCTGTATTTATTTCCATGTTTTTACCGGCACTACGACTTTGTAGCCCCGAATTGTGGACCGGGAATTTAAGTGTATTTACAAAATTGGTAGGGATCTGAAGTACCCTTTATGTTTTGGATAGTGCCTTGACGTCAGCTAAAATATCTTTTTATAATATGACAAAAATTTTCCTTCAAAAAATATTTTGAGTCTTCACTTTAATGATAATTTTTGACATATTCCCAAGCTTTTCTCCTCACCGTACTCATATCAGAGACTACTAGGCTATATTACAAAAAAATAGCTATGTAATTAATAAATAATAACAATAAAAAGGTAAGGCTAAAAAAAACAATAAGATAAAAAGATAAAACGTAACAAGGAAGAACGCTCCAGCGTCAAGGGTAGGCCCGCCTCCCCTCGGCGCAGGAACATGCGCCCCACAATAAACAGTCAAATAAAGTGGGAGGACAGCCTGCTCCAAAAAGTCGTATAGTACACAAGTCAGTGTGAACGAACGCGTCCCGAGTACAAGCGACAAGCAGTAGCGAACCCGTTGGTCCCAGCACCGGGACAGGTAACGTGCGCGATCAATCAGACTGAGACATTAATAAAAAGATGTGCCGAACAGTCTGGAGGAAGAAGCGGTTTTCAAAATAAGGCGCAGGCAAGTGTGTCCAATTCGGAGACGACAGAAAGAACCTGAAGCGGCCGTGGCCTTGGGGAGGGGGGGGTGGCGATGGGAACAGTCGCAGCGCAATGGCACGCAACTTTAAGTTCTACTCGACATCTACAATCTTATTTGAAAAGCAGCCCAGAGAGCTGCCCGTATCCCTGCCATGTAGTCAGTGTGAGTAAGAGCGAAACGCAGGTCTGGTGGCCCAGTCCTCGCGGACACTCTGGCGTCCTCATCATCGCACTCATACCCCGCAATTTTTACATGTCCAGGAACCCGGCAGAAGATAATTTCGACATCCGCTCGACTAGATAAAACAAGGGGATGCTGAGATTCCAATACCCCGAGAACAATTAGGGAGCTTTATAAGTCACTATAAATCATAATCCGATCTCCGAACCGTACACGTCGCGTCGTCTTCCGTAGCGAGCAGTGTATTACAGCCAGCTAGGCCGTGAAGACAGACGCAGCGCCTGGCATGAGCCCCGCTGACTTCAAACAGAGGTTATATGGCGTGGAAGCCGACCCCCTCTTGGGACTTGGAGCCATCCGTATACACTGGCACGGTTCCAGCGTGACACAAAATGTGCTCCAAAAAGCCGAATGCAATACTCCCGGCGCTGTATAAGCTTTGGGAGCAGAGGCGTGGCGACAAATATTCAAAGGTGGTACCCTCTAGGACGGCAAAGTGGGCAGAACTAGGGGCGCCACCAGCCCGAGAGCTATATCTAGCTCTCGAAGGAGTTTCCTGGTCCTAAAACCAAAGGGCTTAGGGTATGACTGGCGACTTTCGGCGAAATAGGCACCGTCGAAATCAGCTGCGGATGTAGTGAGAGCTGTTGGCGACTGAGAGAGGCGCCTGACTCGCGTGTACAGGCGAATAATGCACTGTGCACGCTGCAGAGCGAGTGGCATCCCCCCAACATCGACCAACAGGCTCTCAATGGGGAAAGTGCGGAAGGCACCGGTCGCAAGGCGAAGGCCGGTGTGGTGGATCGAATCCACCTTCCGCAATAAACGCTCGGCTGCGGATGCATAAAACTCGCATCCGTAGTCGAGCTTCGAACGAACAAAGGATCGATAATAAAGTAAGGCAGTAGCCCTATCAGCGCGCCAGGCGTTGAATGTCACGGAAAAAGAATATACATGGCGCAGGTACAAGAGACCCTAAAGCTGCGAATATAAGCCTCCCAGGTGAAGCGTTGGTCAACTACAAGACCAAGGAAACTGTGCGATTAAACCACTTCCAGGGGCACCCCTTTAGAAAAAGTCTGGGTCTGGGTGGAGCCGTGGATGGCCGCAGAAGTACACCACCTTAGTAGGGGCCAAGAAAAACTGAGGCCTGGCGCTTCGGCATATCGAGAGAGGCCGTTCAATGGCGGTTGGAGTCGACGGTCCAGAGTTAGCATCTGGGCCGCGCCAAAAAGATCGAAAGGTCGTCCACGTAGATGGTTGCGAGAACAACTTCGGCAGCACCGAGGTCATGCCATTGATGCTCGGGGCAAAGAGTGTGACACTGAGGACACTTTCCTGCGGAACACCCTCTTCCTGCTCCATTGGGCGGGGGAGGGCGCTTCCCACCCGTACGCTGAATCGACGATCTTGCAAAAATTCAGATATAAAGATTGGAAGGCGTCCCCTCGCCCCTATAGTGTGGAGACTCTCCATGATACCATATTGCCATGCGTTATTATAGGCCTTCTCCAGATCGAAAAATATCGTGGAGTAGTGCTTTCTACGAAGGAAGGCCTCGCAGACGGCATTTTCCAGTCGCAGTAGGGCATCCGACATGGAGTGGAACTTCGGAAGCCGCACTGTGCATAAGACAGATGGTCTCCGCGTCCAGAGAAAGAGCTAATCTAACATTTGTCAATTTCTCCATCAACTTACACACGGAGGATGTAGGAGAGATTGGGCGGAAACCGGCTTGGGTAGACTAAATTTCCCCGGTTTGCTAAAAACAGGCACATTAGCGATTCGCCATCCAGATCCTGTTGAACAAATCTAACACAAAGACCATGGCTCATTCACTCAGGTGTCGAGGCATGGCGTACGGGACATCGTCTATACCAGGGGCGGTGGCCGTTCACGAAGCGAGAGCGGAACGAAACTCTTCGGAGTAAACCTGTCGTTGAAGGGTTCTCCGCCTCTGGAGGTAAAGCTCCGTCGGTGAGCTTCATCGACATCACTACGCGCATTGAATGCTGGAGGAGCAGAATCCAGGTTAGAGAATGCGGTCGCGAAGGATTACGCTATGGACGCGGAGACCGAGATTGCGGTCCCATTCTGCTGGAGAACGAGAGAGGGGTCCTGCGAGAACGTGCCTGAATCCTTTAGACTCGCTTCCATGTCTTCTAGAGGGGTCTTCCCGTTAAGTGAAGACACGTATGTTTGACAAAATGAGAGTCGGGCGTGCTTTGAAACATACCGGAACCTATCGCTAGCTCAACGAAATTCACTGACAGTGAAGACTTTTTTTTTTTTTTCAATTTTATAGAGCCCATCTGGCAACTACACACTTGGGCATAAGTCACCGAAAAACACGACAGCCTAGAACTAGGCTACTTTAAAACAAAAATATGAAAACTTAACAATCGATATAAATTGGAAAAACTTAACAATCAGGAAGCAATCTCCGGCAGCGGGGGAAGGTCCCCCTCACCCGGGTGCAGGAGAGTGCAACCTAAAAACAAAACAATAACAAAAAAAGAACCTTAAATAAAGGAGAGAAGCCCGGCCTCCCCCCAAAAGTCAACAAGTCAATGTGCACGAATCTGTCCCGAGTACAAGGGACAGGCGGTAGCGACCCCACCCATCCCGGTACCGGGACAGTTATCGTGCGCGAAGATCACCCAGACTGGGACATTCGACAAGAATGTGCCGAACAGTCTGGGGGACGACGCAGACGTTACAATAGGGCGCAGGCGAGCGCTCCATCAAATAGCGATGCGTCACACGAGTTTGTCCGATTCGGAGACGACAGAAAGCAACCTGAAGCCGCCGCGGCATTGGGGGATAGGATCATGGGAACAGTCGCGGCGCAATGGCACGCAACTTTAAGTTCCCTTCGACCGTCTCCCATCATCTTTGCCAAGCAGTCCGAAGAGCTGCCCGTATTCCTGCCATGTAGTCGGTGTGAGGAAGAGCGAAACGCTGGTCCGGTCGCAGAGTCCTCGCGGACTCTTTGGCGCGCTCATTCCCCGCAATTCCTACATGTCCAGGAACCCAGCAAAAGATAATCTCGACATCTGCCCGGCTCGCCAAAACCGTGGCGTCACGGATATCGCGAACCATGGGATGCGGAGATTCCAATGCCCCGAGAGCACTCAGGGCGCTTTGTGAGTCGCTATAGATCACAATCCGGTCTTCAAACCGGGCAGGTCGCGTAATCTCCCGTACCGAGTGGTGCATTGCCACCAGATCGGCCATGAAGACAGACGCAGCGCCTGGTAGAGCCCCGCTGACTTCAAACAGAGGGGATACGGCGTGGAAGCCGACCCCCTCTTGGGACTTGAAGCCATCCGTATACACTGGGACGGTTCCAGCGTGACACGATGTGTGCTCCAAAAAGGTCGAACGCAATACTCCCGGCGCAGTACAAGCTTTGGGAGCAGAGGCGTGGCGACAAATAGCCAAATGTGGTACCCTGCAGGGTGGCGTCCTGGGCAGAACCAGAGGCACCACCGGCCCGAGAGCTATATCTACCTCTCGAAGGAGTTTCCTGGCCCTAAACCCAAAGGGCTTAGGGTATGACTGGCGTCTCTCGGCGGCATAGGCACCATAGAGATCAGCTGCGGATGCAGTGAGAGCTGTTGGCGACTGAGGGGGACGCCGGGTTCGCGTGTACAGGCGAGCGATGCACTGCACACGGCGCAGAGCGAGTGGCATCTCCCCAGCGTCGACCAACAGGCTCTCAATGGGGGAAGTGCGGAAGGCACCGGTCGCAAGGCGAAGGCCGGTGTGGTGGATCTAATCCACCTTCCGCAATAAACGCTCGGCTGCGGATGCATAAAACTCGCATCCGTAGTCGAGCTTCGAGCGAACAAAGGATCGATAAAAAAGTAAGGCAGTAGCCCTATCAGCGCCCTAAGCGCTAAACGTCACGGAGCGGAGAATGTCCATGGCGCGGGTACAAGAGACCCTAAGGCTGCGAATATGAGCTTCCCAGGTGAGGCGTCGGTCGAATACAAGACCAAGGAAACGGTGCGACTACACCACATCCAGGCGCACCCCATTAAGAAACAAATCTGGGTCGGGGTGAAGCCGTGGATGGCGGCAGAAGTGCACCACATTAGTCTTGGCCAAAGAAAACTGAAACCTGTGAGCTTCGGCATAGCGAGAGACGCGGTTCAATGCCTGTTGGAGTCGACGCTCCAAAGTTGGCATCTGGGCCGCACCAAAAGAGATCGATAGGTCGTCCACGTAGAGCGTAGAGAGAACATCTCCCGGCAGCACCGAGGTGATGCCGTTGATGCTCAGGGCAAAGAATGCGACACTGAGGACACTTCCCTGCTCCTTTGGGCCGGAGAGGGCTCCCCCCACCCGTACGCGGAATCGACGATCTCGCAAAAATTCAAATATAAACATTGGGAGGCGTCCCCTCGCCCCCATCGTGTGGAGTGTCTCCATGATACCGTATCGCCATGCGGTATCATAGGCCTTCTCCAGATCGAAAAAGACCGTGGCGTAGTGCTGTCTAAGAAGGAGAGCCTCGCAGACGGTATTTTCCAGTCGGAGCAGAGCATCCGACGTGGAGTGGAACTTGTGGAAGCCGCACTATGCAGAAGACAGATGGCCTCCGCTGTCCAGGAAAAGGGCTAATCTAACATTTACCAATTTCTCATCAACTTGCACACGCAAGAGGTTAGAGAGATTGGGCGGAAATCAGCCGGAGTAGACTGATCTCAGAGGTTTGCGAAAGGCGAGCACAGTAGGGATTTGCCAGGAATCTGGGAGAGACCCTCCACACAGATCCTGTTGAACAAATCTAAAAGAAAGGCCATGCGTCGCTCACCCAGGTGCCGAAGCATGGCGTACGGGACATCGTCCGGACCACGGGCGGTGTCCGCGCACGAAGCGAGAGCGGAACGCAACTCACTCACAGTAAACTTGTCGTTGAAGGGTTCTCCGCCTCTGGAGGTAAAGTCCAGCCGGCGGCCTTCCGCGACATCACGACCTGCATTGAATGCTAGAGGAGCAGCATCACATCTAAAGAATGCGGAAAAAGCGGTCGCTAAGGATTCCGCCACTGACGCGGGGTCCGAGATTGCGGTCCCATTCTCCTGGAGAACGGGAGGGGGGTCCTGCGAGAACTTGCCCTGAATCCTTTTGACTCGCTTCCACACCTCAGCTAAAGGGGTCTTCCCGTTAAGTGAAAACACGTATGGCTGCCAAGAAGAGCGGCGGGCGTGCTTCCAAATATACCGGAACCTAGCCCTAGCCCGACGAAATTCAGCGACATTGAAATCGTTCGGGCGGCGCTTATAGCGCATGTAGGCATAACGCTTCTGTTTGAGGGCCGTCTCACACTCGGTCGACCACCATGGGAGTGGTCGGCGTGCAAAACGGCCAGACGTCCTAGGAATAGTAGCCAGGCTCACGGCGATGAGGTTGCAGGAGAACTCAACGGCCTCATCTACCGACCTAAACTCCTCGACTGAGATAGAGAATTCAGTCATTTCCTGAAATGCAGGCCACCGCGCCCGCACCAAGGACAACCGAGGTGGTCTCTCAGGCGGCAGTTGCCCTGAAAATGATATTTGAATATGAAAGTGATCACTACCATGGAGGTCATCAACCACCCCCCAATCAAAATCAGGCTGTGCATCCGAAGAGCACAAAGATAGGTCAAGGCAAGAAAATGAAGCGGTTCTCGGACAGTGATGCGTAAACTCATCCACATTTAGGACACCCATCTCAAGCTCTTCGATCAGATCGGCAAGGACTTGTCCCCTGGGATTTATGGAGTAATCTCCCCAGAGAGGATGCCTGCCGTTCAGATCTCCAAGCAAGAGATAGGGCCTCGGCAACCGTGCCACGACGCGGCGGAAGTCCCCCGCGTCGAAGTCAGCTGACGGTGGAATGTACGCAGAAATGATAGTATACCTCCTATCCAGGTGCAGCTGCACAGCCACTGCCTGAAAGGAGGTATCTAAAGAGAAAGGAAGAACGGAGACATCCTGCCGGGTGTAAACCGCGCATCCTCCAGCCCGGCCATCCCGCGGTGGTGGGGTCGCAAGACCCTTATACCACGGGAGGGCAGGCAGGGGGCACGCGCCTAGCATAATCTCCTTAAAAAAAAATAGCTAACGGGGAACGGGACGAGACGAGCCTCCGCAGCTCCTCCCAGTTGGCCCGGAGTCCACGGCAATTCCATTGAAGGAATATGCCCTCCAGGTCTGCCCCCATGGTCGGCCAGCTCTAGGGTGATGTCTTCAATGGAGTAGTCAACGAGTTCCCTCGCATAAACTACTCCTTTCACAAAGTTCATGGTAGAGTGCGGCGTCACACTCACCGGGGTGCCATGAAGTGTCCGAAGAGCACTTATCTTGGCCGCCTCGGCGGGATTCGCCGCATTCGCCAGAAGGCTCCCGTCCGAGAAACGGGTCACCTTCGGCTCTCTACCAATTGCACTAGCTAATCCTCTCCTCTGATGGATATGTTGCCCTTGGACAACATGGTGCCATCAGTGCAGAGAATAACGAGGAAGCGTTTGAAGCCAGCGGGCTCGAAAACGCCAGGTAACCTCTGAATGAGGGGCCCCGATGTCATCGAGGCTCCACCCTGTGCACTTTTGGTCTTTGTCATAATCAGGAGCTCCGTACCCAGGGGGGCAGAGGGGCCGGATGTGCCGATCTTGGCTTGGTCGCTTGCCAGAGTGGCAGCAGACCCATCCGTCCCCACAGCCCCCGCGGATGGAGAGGAGCCCCGAGTCTTTTTAGTCTTTCTTGTCTTCTTTTTCTTTTTAGGAGAGGAGGGCGGGGAATGAACCCGCTTCTCACCTCTGCCGATAGAAGCCACCAGGCCAGATGTACCGGCCTCAGCCAGGTCCTTCTCCGAAATGGAGAAGGTCCTGGTGGTTGTAGGGGCATCATCCGGAGTTGATCCCTCCCATCCTCGTACTGCCTGAGAATCCCCGGCCGTTTGTAAGAGGACCTTGCATAGGGGCGGATTCGGGTTCGGTGCTTGGCGCCGAGCCCGGATTTCCCCCATGGAAGGCCCTACCGTCTGAGGCTGGTTTTCCTCAAGGACCATGTCTATCACAGGAAGGGCCTCCAGTTGGCCATCTCCTCCCAGGACATCGCAGGTCCCCTTGGCAGCGTCATGAGTCTTTAGTGGGGAGGCACAGGCCTTGACCCCGGAAAGGTTTAATATTCTTGCCAGCAGGTCTTTTGAGGGAAGCGACCGAAGGGGCCTGGCTTCCCTCTCCCCCCTAAGGGGGTTTGCCCTACCCAGCGGCTTACACGAGGGGCGGTCGGCAATGGGCTGCCTGCTGGCTTTCTTGGCAGTCCCCTTAGAAAGAAAAGGAGGGACTGCCGCTGGAGATAGGGAGGTGCCCGAAAGCACCTCCAGAGAAGGGGGTGAGGGGGAGTCCCCTACACCCGTAGGCGTAGGAGAGGAGTAAGCCTCCTCTCCGGTTAAAGAAGTATGGAGGGTCCCCTGCGCAAGCACAAGGGGAAGGACCTCCATTTTCTCGGTGGAGCTGCCCGAGGGCGGCTCCATTGATGTTCTTCGGGAAGTTGGGGGTTGGGTTTTTTTTTTATTTACATCATTGGGCATGGTGACCCTATTTGTGCTACGGGACGCAATAGCTCATCACCTCTTGCAGTTGCCCGCACTGCAAGAGGTGCTTACAGCCCTGGCAGCGCCAGCGCCGCCATTTCGGACCACCCCTCCCGCCTGGTGGGCAGTCCATCGGCATGGCGGCTCCACCTTAGACACGGCGTAAAAATGGATAGACTGTGAAGAGGAGAGGAAAAGGGATGTGAGGAAGGTATGGGTGGGGATGAAGCAGGTTGTTAAAAAATACATTCCGAACCGGAGTTCAGGGGTTAGGGAACATTGTCCCCTCCCCCCTCAGCCCCGATCCGGGACGGTTGGCTTGATAAGGTCAGCATCTACCCTGTGAAATTAGAGGCTGACTAGAGAAAGTTGTGGGAGAGGTTGTATGAAAAGAGGAAACAAGTGTTTTGAAGGAAGGAAGAGAGGCTAAGCTGGGGCCGGACGGGGTGCTGAGTCCCGTCAGCACGGCGGCCAGGATGGTAAATCTCCGCGCCCCTTACGGGGCTGACAGTGAAGACGTTAGGGCAGCGCTTTTAGCGCATGTAGGATTAACGCTTCTATTAGACGGCCGTTTCACATTGGGCTGAGCACCAAGGAATCGGTCAGTGGGAAAAACGACAAGACGTTGGGCCAACGGCATAACGCCTCCCTTTGAGGGCAGTCTCACACTCGGTTGAACAGCACGAGAGCGATGGGCGTGCAAAACGGCCAAACGTTCTAGGAATAATAGTTAGGACCACAACGATCAGGTTGCCGGCGAAGAACTCAACGGCCTCATCTACTGTGCTGAAATGCGGACCACCACGCCAGCGCCAAGGACCACCGGGGCGGGTTCTCTGGCGGCAGCGTCCCAAAAAATGATATTTGAATGGGAAAGTGATCTCTATTATGGAGGTCATTGACCACCCCTGACCTAAAATCATGCTGCACATCCGGAGAGCACAAAGATAGATCGAGGCAGGAAAATGAAGAAGTTCTTTGGCAGTGATTCGTAAACTCATCCACATTTAAGAAAACTATCTCCAGCAAGTCGATCAGGTTGGAAAGGACTAGATATTAATCGAGTAGACTCTCCAGAGGGGGTGTTTACCGTTCAGATCAACGAGCAAGAGAAAGGGCCTCGGCAACCGTGCTACGACGCGGCGGAAGTCCCCCGCGTCGAACGCGGCTGACGGTGGAATGTACGCGGAAATAACAGTATACCTCCTACACAGGTGCAGCTGCACAGCTACTGGCTGAAAGGAGGTATCTAAATCAAAGACAAAAACGGAGACATGATGGCGGGTATAAATCGCGCATCCTCCTGCCCGGCTAGGATCCCGTGGCGGTGGGGTCGCAAAACCCTTATACCCGGGAGGGTGCGGAGGGGGAATGCGCCCAGCATGGTCTCCGGAAAAAAATACCTATCGGGGAACGGGAGGACACGAGCTTCCACAGCTCCTCCCAGTTGGCCCAGAGTCCGCGGCAATTCCATTGAAGGAATATGCCCTCCATGCCTAGCTCGGAGGGGATTCGGGAGCCCTCTTCAAAGAGAAAACCCTCACGGAAATAGCCATACGCTTTCCGGAGGAATAACTCCGGGCTCTGTTGGCCTGACAATGCGCGGAAGGCGCTGTCGCCTTCGAGGACTTATTAGGGAAGGTTGGGCTCGTCATGCGAACTTTTCCTTCCTCCGGGTCGAAATCAAGGCGGGACATCTTCGGAAGCAAGCGTCCCTCTTTTGGAGGCACCAACATCTCCGAGCAACCCAACCTACCACTGAGGGCGGGCGAAGGAGCCGAACCTCCTTTAGGGGGCCAGCTTTAACAACCACAGAAGATGGCCTCACGACCAACTTAATGGGTGTTGGCTCCTGTGAGTCTAAAGACTCAGTGGAGGCGCGCGGCCATTTTCGCCTTACGTGAAACGGTCGCGCTCGGGGAAGGGGGAAAAACCTTGGTTTTAGCCGGGGCTGGGTGTAAACCCATTATGCCGCCAGCTCTACAAGGGAAGCGCCCGGAGTGGGTAGAACCCGAAGAAAGGTTCCGAATAGGCGCGGAAACGTCCTGGCTCGTAGGCCTGGAGGGGCCAGGAGCAGAGGGTGTCTTTCTTAACATTGAGGCATAAGACGTCCAAGGCAGAGCCGGGCGCGCCAGGGCCAAGTCCTTAGGGTCGCGAAATGAGACGATGCTGGGCCTGAACGGCCAGGATTTCCTTATCAAGGAGATACGCATCACATTGCTCCGAAGAATCGGGGTGCTGCTCTTCGCAATTGACACACTTGGCCACACAGGATTTGAACTTTTCGTGTGCGGCCTTGGAGCAACTTACACAGACTTTGGGTAACCCCGACTCTGCGCGTCTACAGGAGCGTTCTTATTGCCGAAGCGGTGAAAGTAGTAGCACCTCCGCGGCAATGGCAAGAATGCCTTCGGGCGGTAGCGGTTCCAACTGGCACGGACCGACTCAGGGAGCTTGTCACAGTCGAACGTGACGAAGAGTGTAGGGGTGGGTCCCGAGGCCCCTCCCTGTTTTCTCATCACGCGCTTGACCTTGACCGCCCTATTGTCAGAAAGCTCTAAGGTCATATATGGAGTAGTCCACGAGTTCTCTCGCATAAACTAATCATTTCATTAAGTTCATGGTAGAGTGCGGCGTAACACTAACCGGCGTGCCATCAAGTGTCTGAAGGGCAGTAATCATAGCCGCCCCGGAAGGATTCGACATTTCGCAAGAAGGCTACCATCCGAGAAACGGGTCACCTTCGGCTCTCTACCAATCACACTAGCTAAAGCTCTTTTCTCGTGGATCATGTTGCCCTTAGCCAACATGCTGTCATCAGTGGAGCGAATAACGTGGGAGCGTTTGAAGCAAGCGGAGTCGTAAACACCAGGTAGCCTCTGAATGAGGCCTCCCCGACCTAATCGAGGCTCCGCTCTGCGCACTTGCAATTTTGGGCTTGGTGAGGGACTCACCCTCCGGGGAAGCCCTAGGGCCTGTGGGACCTATCTTCGCTCGGTCAGTTGCCAAAACGGCAGCGGACCCGTCCGTCTCCTGCGGATGGAGAGAAGCCCTTAGTCTTTTTTGTCTTGCGTTGTTTTTTGTTTTTTCAAGGAGGAGGGCGGGGAATGCACACGCTTCGCTCCTCAGCCAGAAGGAGCCAATAGGCCAGATGGACCGGCCTCAAAAAGATCCTTTTCTGAGAAGGTCCCTGGTGTCACAGGGCAACCAGCTGGCGGAGAAGGTCCTTCCTGTCCTTGTGAGGCCTCGGGGACCAGAGCCGTCTGAAGAAAAGCTTGCACAGGGGCGAACTCTGGTTCCGTGCTTGGCACCGAGGCTGAGTTCAACCACATGGAAGATCTTACCGTCTAGGGCTGGGTCACCTCAGGAACCATGTCTATCTCAAGGGTAACCTCCATGTGGCCATCTCCACCCACCCCCCAAGACATCACGGATCCCATCCGAGGTTGCTCTGTTCGTGTCATCTTGTGCCGGCGAATTGGCATCCGTCGGGGAAGAGAGGGAGCACGTATAGTGACCCCTTGTAAGCTTGATATTCGCGTTTCCTTTGGGGGGCACGGACCGACTACCCTGTCATCATTCGCCCCCTAATGGGGGCCCAATTATGCGGCCGCCTGCCTGCTTTATTGGCAGTCCCCTTGGAAAGCAAAGGAGGGACTGCTGCACCCATATGCGAGGGCAGAGGAATAAGCCTCCTCTCCGGTAGAAGAGATTTGGAAGGTCCCCTGAGAGAGCACAGGGTAGAGGGGACCCCCATTTTATCGATGGAGCTGCCCGAGGGCGGATCATCATTGGGCCTGTTGACCCTATTTATGCCATGAGATGCATACGCCAATCACCCCACGCAGCAGTTCCCTCTACGAGGGATATGAGTAAGGTGCGGAGGGGGATGAATCAGGTTGTTAAAAACCCACCACCACAGACCGGAGCTCAGGAGTGAAGGGACGTTGTCTCTTTCCCCCTCAGCTCCAATCCGGGATAGTTGGGTGAAAGGAAGCTGGTCGGCGTCTCCCATGTGAAATTAGAGGCCGACCAGAGAAAGTTGTGGGAGAGGTTGTAGGGAAAGTGAGAAAGTAGAGCAAAAACACAGGCTATCAGAAAGAAGACACTTAGCTGGGGCCGGAGGGTGCGCTGAGTCCCATCAGCAGAGCGACCACGAAAGCAAATCGCCTCGCCCCTAACGGGGTGAATAATGAAACCCCCCTTGATCGGATCACACTTTAATTAATCAGTATGTTAAAAACTCAGAAATCCAAGGCATCTTTAATTCGCGCAGATTGAAGGTAAAAACACTACCAATTTCTTTTCTTTCGTTTCCCTTTGACAAATTCCATTGCCGGAAAAGTGATGTGTTGTGTGCACAGGAAGGTGGAAAGGGGCGGTGGCGTGATTGGCTATAAGCTTGATGACGCGTGTATTTGGAGCTCTCTGCGCACGCACGTATACGTCAAAGTTGGCCCCGATTTCTTTTTGGGGGTGGAGGGGCCCACTCTCGCCGGGACTTGAACCCGATACCCATGAATAGAAATCCAACATTCACGAGGCTAGCGCGGGCTAGAATCACCATGGGTACATAAATAAACCCCCACGTAATCAAAGAACGTTTTCGACAGGCGATGTAAATATTAAAACAAAAACGGGGGAGTCTCCACCTGTTTTTACAAAAACACGGTCAACAGACCGTCCATATGACCTTACGACCTTCAAATCCTTCAAAAGGTGGGGCAATCTGACCCATAGTTAGTTTGATTTTAATAATTCCCGGAATAACCTAGGAAGGACCTTGGCAATTATATCATTCCAAAGAAAATGTAAAACAACGCAAGGGTTTCATATTTCATTAAAATCGGCCGAATAGTTACGATATTATTGCCAAACTCATTGAAACGGAAAATGGTTACCATCCGACCGACCGACTACCTACGGATCGACATAGTAACTCATAGAGTCGCGACCACGCAATTAAAAACAAAAAACAAGCCAAATTAGGATGTGGAAAGTGAAACTATTTCATTCTAAACAGAATTCCCATTAACATCTTACACCGCTGCCCTACCCCGTCGTTTCAAATTTTCACTTTAATAAAAATGTTCCATATTTTGCATCCACTAATATCCATTAAAAACAGCAAAACACGTACCTGAATTATGCATAAATGATCAGTTAGAGGTAAAGAGGGACTCGGATTTGTTCTAGGCGATAGAGGATGGCTAGGAGCTCCAACCTCCTGCCTAGACGTATTCAATGGGCTATTGAGACCAATAAATGCTTTAGGTCTCAATATCTTCCTCGACCAATTCACTGCTGGGGTAGAGCTGAAGATATCAAGAGAATGTAGGCCTATCTTTTTCACAGATCTTTTCAGCGAGTTGCAAATTGGACTTATAAGCCATTGTGTAAATCTGTTCATATTGTCTTTTGGGGCTTCTACAGTTACAGAAGTATTGTTTTTACTTTTTTTGATATTGGGACAATTTATATTTTCTTTAGTATCATCGTCATCCTCATTAAGTTTCCGTTTCTTCTTATTTTTGTAACCACGGATGCAAATTGCTGAAGTCCTCATGGTTACTCCTAAATAGGATTATAGAAAATGCCCTAGAAACGAAAAGTTTTAAAGTAAATATCAAGATATTCTTGTTGGGGATTTATGTATGGTTTAGAAACCGAGTATTAACTCTTTTTTAAGGACGTTTAACATCATCTTTAAGACATCCAGGTGTGTGAAATACGGTGTACACCTGGTTTTTATTACCCGGGAAATTCCCAGTTCCTAGATTTCAGGAACTGAACAGAAAAGATTTCCCCGGTTCGTAAAGATCATGAAATCGTTTTACCACACCCAATGAACAATATCCGAATTTTCATTGCCCCCAAACCCCATCGAAAAGAAAGTAAATAGGCCTAGCATTATACGAATAGGATAGCTGTTTTATAATGTACAATTTATCTAGAAAAGGGTTACGCCTAATGCTTTGAATGTTATACTTATATATAATATAAAATTATAGGACACACTATTATTTATTTTTTTATTATAATTAACTATTTAGAATAGTACACAATAATATAGAATCATAAGCATCCATAAAAACCTATAAGTGTGAGAAACTAAAATTAACTTGCAAAAGATAAGAGATTCTCGCTGTTGTTCTACGCGGAGTCAAATTTGTCATTCTGTCACCGATCCGCTGTTGCGCTAAATGCATCACATTTTGGTGTGTGTGCTAAAACGGAAAATTTATAATTGATTTTTTCTGTACGATAAAGCCATTAAAGATATTTTCAAAGTGATTGTATGATTTTTTTTTTTAATTCTAGAAATGAAGCAGAATGTTTAATTTGCAAAGCAAAATTAACCTGCTCTTGGTAGTAACCACTTCGGGATTACTGAAACATTATATAAATCGCATCACGGAAAAATAAAAGCAGAAAGAGATTTACCTCCGTTTAAAAAAAAAACCTTTAACTTTTATTAAAAGTAATCCGCTGGATAAAGACATCGTTAAACTTACTTGTAAGCATGGAGTAAAAGCTTTAATTAAGCAGGTACTAGGAGTGAATTTATTCAAAAAAATGTTTGTCAAAATCTATACAACAAGAAAGCTGCGAGTTCAATCAATGGTGTTAAGAATTCTTTGATGAACTTCTATATGATCTTCAAATAACCTCACAACTTTGTATAAAGAAGGGTTTCGCATAAAGGAATCGAAACCCTTTAAAAAATAGGGCTAAACCGAGCACTTTCCCCCTCAAATTATCGCTGTCTTTTTTTGTTGTTTTTTAGCCCATCTGGCGAGAGCCTCCTTGGGCAAAAGTCGCCTTAATCACACCACAGCCTACTACTAATAGGCTAGATTAAAAAACAAACAATATGTAAATAACAAATAATAAAGATAGCAAAAAGGAACAAAGGCTAAGACATAGGGTTAAAAAGAAACAACAGCAACAAATACATATAAAAAAGATTAGTCAACAAGGAAGCGCATTCCGGTGTCGGGGGTAGGCCCGCCTCCCCGCGGCACAGGAATATGCGACCAACAACAAAATGTCGTATAGTCCTCAAGTCTGTGTGCAGGAACCAGTCCCGGGAACAAGGGACCAGCGGTAGCGACCACGCTCGTCTCGAAATGTAGACAGGTAACGTACGCGAAGATCGACCAGACTGGAAAATTCAACAAGAATGTGCCGAACAGTCAGGAAAGCAACGAGGTCTTCACAGTATGACGCAGGCGAACGCTCCAACAAATGGCGGTGCGTCTTGCGAGTGTGTGTCCAATTCAGAGACGACAGAAAGGAACCTGAAGCCGTAGCAGCAATGGGGGATAGGTCCATGGGAAAAGTGGCGGCGCAATTGCACGTATTATGTTCCCGTCGACCGTCTCCCATCTTCTTTGCAAAGCCGCCTGGGGGGCTGCCCATATTCTTGCCATGTAATTAGTTTGAGGAACAGTGAACCGCTGGACTGGTCGCATCCGTAGTCGAGCTTCGAACGAACAAAGGATCGATTAAAATTTAAGGCAGTAGCCCTATCAGCGAAGAATATCCATGGCGCGAGTACAAGAGACCCTAAGGCTGCGAATATGAGGCTCCCAGGTGAGACGTCGGTCAAATACAAAGACCAAGGAAACGGTGCAAGTCCACCAATCCAGGCAAACCTCATTTAGAAACAAGTCTGGGTCAGGGTGGAACCGTGGATGACAGAATAAGTGAACCAGTATAGTCTTGGCTAAAGAAAACCGAAACCTGTGCGCTTCGGCATAGCGAGAGACGCGGTTCAATGCCTGTTGGAGTCGACGCTCCAGAGTTGGCATCTGGGCCGCGCCAAAAGAGATCGAAAGGTCGTCCACGTAGAGCGTAGCGAGAACATCTTCCGGCAGCACCGAGGTGATGCCGTTGATGCTCAGGGCAAAGAGTGTGACACTGAGGACACTTCCCTGCGGGACACCCTCTTCCTGCTCCTTTGGGCCGGAGAGGGCTACCCCCACCCGTACGCGGAATCGACGATCTCGCAAAAATTCAGATATAAACATTGGGAGGCGTCCCCTCACCCCCATCGTGTGGAGAGTCTCCATGATACCGTATCGCCATGCGGTATCATAGGCCTTCTAAAGATCGGAAAACCACCGTGGCGTAGTGCTGTCTACGAAGGAAGGCATCGAAGACGGTATTTTCCAGTGCCAGCAGAGCATCCGATGTGGAGTGGGACTTCGGAAGCTGCATTGTGCAGAACACAGGGGCATCTGCTGTCCAGAAAAAAAGGCTAATCTAACATTTACCAATTTTTCCATCAACTTGCACACGCGCAAGGTTAGAGAGATTGGGCGGATACCGGCCGGGTAGAGTGATCTTTCCCCGGTTTGCGAAAAGCGAGCACAGTAGCGATTCGCCAGAGTCTGGGAGGATAACCTCTACCCAGATCCTGTTGAAAAAAATCTAACAAAGTTATGCCTCGCTCACTCAGGTGTCGAAGCATGGCGTACGGGACATCGGCGGGACCAGGGACGGTGTCCGCGTACGAAGCGAGAGCGGAAAGCGACTTACTCAAAATAAACCTGTCGTTAAAGGGCTTTCCGTCTCTGTAAGTAAAGTCAAGTTGGCGGCCTTCTGCGACATCACGACACAAATTGATATTTGAATGGGAAAGTGATTACTAGCAGCATAGAGGTCATAAACGACCACGACCACCCCACCCCCACCCCTAACCCCAAACCAGGATCTCCCTCAGGAGAGCACAAAGATAGAACGAGACGAAAATGAAGCGTTTCTCGAGCAGTGTTGCGTAAACTCATCCACATTTAGGACATCTATCTCCAGCTCGTCGATCAGGTCAGCAAGGAGTGATCCCTGGCATTGATTGAGTAGTCTCGCAGAAGGGGTTGTTTACCGTTCAGATCAACGAGCAAGAGAAAAGGTATCGGTAACCGTGCTACGACGCGCCGGATGTCCCCCGCGTCGAAGTCGGCTGCCGGCGGAATATACGCAGAAATAACGGTATAATTCATATCCAGGTGCAGCTGCACAGCTACTGCCTGAAAGGAGGCAATCGAAGTAAAGAGAAGGACGGAGAGATCCTGCCGGGTGTAAATAGCGCATCCTCCTGCCCGGCCCCCATCCCGTGGTGGTGGGGTCGCAAAACCATTATACCTATTGGAGTGTGGGCGGGGAGCACGCGCCCAGCATGCTATCCTGCAAGAAGATAGCTAAGGGAAAACGGAAGGAGATGAGCCTCCGCAGCTCTTCCTCCCAGTTGGCCCGGAGTCCGCGGCAATTTGATGAAGGAATGTGCTCCCCAGGCCTAGCTCGAGGGATATTACGGGCCCTCTTCGAAGAAAAGACCCATACGGGAATGGTCGTAAGCTTCCTGGGGGCAGAACTCGGGGCGCCGTTGGCCGGACAATCCGCTGAAGGTGCTGGCGCGTTCAAGGAGTTATCGGGAGAGTTTGGGCTCGCTATGCCAGTCTTTTCCTTCATCCGCCTCGAAACCTTACGCAGGCGGAGCAGCTTCGGAGGCAGCGGTCCCTCCTTTCGAGAAACCATCCCCTTCGATTATACAGGCACCAATAATAATAATAATTATTATAATTGGTGCCAGTCTTTTGCGACAGACCAGTTAGGTAGCACTTCAACCGCTAAGGGGTATATCGAGCTGAATCGTGTCAGGACGCATTGGAGCATGTGCATCGGGTACTCTATAATGTACTAAGTACATTACAGTGAGTGAAAGTGGCACGTAGTCTGCAAATAAAATATGTGGCAAAAAGGCCACACACAACGTAAAATGAGGCATATAGACCAAACTAGTCCTACATTTAAAGTGAAATGTATGGTACGAAGACACAATTATAGATGATGCGTGATGGAGTCACGTATGTGTCAGAGGTCGGATGAAATGCCTGTTCTGGTTAAAAATGAGAGAACTGCCGAGACCGCTGCTTTATCGTCCCGAAGGACCCAGCGAATATTCAGAGGCTGACCGATTGCGTTGGTGCTAAAGTGGGCCACCCGCTCATCGGCATACTCCCGGCACTCAACTGTGAGAGGGACAATACATCCATCGCAAAAAGGTGCGTTCACCGTCAAGCAAGAACTTGTGTTAGGCGTATGTGCTCAATGCGAAGCCTTGTGAGCAGGAACTCGTGTCGGCGGGTCCTACGACACCGTCACACTATCCTTGATCGTCCAGAGTTTATTGGGCCAGATAGTGGCCCAGAATAAATTCCATCGTCTACGCAGAAATGCATAGACGTAAGGGTAATAATACCTGCTCGGTAGAGGACGGGGTGTAATCTCATTCAGGTCCACAATAACAAGGAGTAACAACAAGGAAAGAAGGTACCCTAGGAGACCTTACGGTCCATTCAAAGAGGGTACCTTTGGACTAGCAATCGAGCGGGCACAAGGCTGCTCAATTGTTTTGCGTTCCTAAATGGCGACTTTTCAACACCTTGTCTAGTCTTGACTTGAACTGGTCAACAGATTCACTGTTGACAACTTCCACTGGAAGTGCGTTCCACATACCGCAGATACTGTAGGTGAAAAAATTTCCACACAGATTGCGGTTGTAACGCTTCAGTTCAAGTTTGAAGCCGTGATTGCGCGTTTTGTTATCACTCAGTGTGAAAATATCCCGGTAGTCAACATTGTCGAACCCTCGAAGTATTTTGAAAACTTCGATGAGCTGACCACGCAGTCTACGGGTTTCCAACGAGAACAGATCTAATTCCCTTAGTCTATCCTCATAACTTTTATGTCGGATAGAGGGAATCAGTTTGGTTGCCCTGGCTTGTACGCGTTCCAATCTCGCGATGTCCTTTCGCAATGAAGGACTCCAAAATTGTACGGTCGGAGGAGATCCCTCCCCTCCTTGTACTGCTTCAGAAACCACAGCCGTTTGAGGAGGACCTTGCATAGGGGACGGATTCGGGTTCGGTGCTTGGCGCCGAGCCCGGATTCCCCCCCATGGAAGGCCCTACCGTCTGAGGCTGGGTTTCCTCAAGGACCATGGCTATCTCAGGGACGGGGCCTCCAGTTGGCCATCCCCCCCCCCCAAGACACCGACAGGTCCCGTTGGCAGTATCGTCACTAGTCTTGTGTGCGGAGGCATGGGCCTTGACCCCGGCAAGGTTTAATTTTTGCCAGCAGGTCTTTTGAGGGAAGCGACCGAAGGGGCCTGGCTTCACTCTCCCCCCTAAGGGGGTTTGCCCTACCGAGCCGCTTCGATGTGGAGCGGCTGGCTTTCTTGGTAGTCCCCTTGGAAAGAACAGAGGGGACTGCCGCTGGTAAAAGGGAGGTGCCCGAAAGCACCTCCAGAGAAGGGGGTGAGGGGGTCCCCTTCACCCGTAGGCGTAGGAGAGGAGTAAGCCTCCTCTCCGATTGAAGAGATATGGAGGGTCCCCTGCGCAAGCACAGGGGGGGGGACCTCCATTTTTTTGTGGAGCTGCCCGAGGGCGGCTAGGGAAGTTAAGGGGTTGGGGTTTTTTTTATTTTTATTATTGGGCATGGTGACCCTTTTTGTGCTACGGGACGCAATAGCTCATCACCTCTTGCAGTTGCCCGCACTGCAAGAGGTGCTTACAGGCCTGGCGGAGGCAGGCGCCGCCATTTCGGACCACCCCTCTCGCCTGGTGGCTTGGCAGTCCATCGGCATGGCGGCTCCACCTTGAACACGGCGTAAAATCAAGGATAGACGGTAAAGTGAGGAAAAGGGATGTGAGGAAGGTAAGGGTGGGGATAAAGCAGGTTGTTAAAACCAGCCACTCCAGACCGGAGCTCAGGGGTTAGGGAACATTGTCCCCCACCCCCTCAGCGGGACGGTTGGCTGAGAGGAAGGTCAGCATCTACCCTGTGAAATTAGAGGCCGACCAGAGAAAGTTGTGGGAGAGGTTTTATGAAAAGCAAGGAAACAAGTGTTTTGAAGGAAGGAGAAGAGGCTAAGCTGGGGTCGGACGGGGTGCTGAGTCCCGTCAACACGGCGGCCAGGATGGCAAATCGCCGCGCCCCTTACTGTACAGTGTCTAAAATGGTGGTCGGTGGTACAGGGTTGTCAGAAATTGCGCTCGACGGTACAGTGTTTTCCGAGTGCGCTCGGTAATACAGTAATGTAGTGTTGTCCGCCAGTGCGCTCGATTGTACCGTGTTGTCCGACATTGCGTTCGTTGGTACGGCGCTGTCCGACATTGCGCTAAGTGGTACCATTTGTCTTAAATAACTATCGATGGCACCTTGTTGTCCGACAGTCATTCGGTGGTAACGTGTTGTCTGAAATGGCGCTCGGTTGTAGTGTTGCCTGAAATGGCGCTCGGTGGTACTGCCGTCCGACAGTGCGGTCGGGGGTAGTGTTGTCTGACATTGCGCTAAGTGGTACCGTTTGTCTGAAATAACTATCGATGGCACCTTGTTGTCCGAAATAGCGCTCGTTGGTGCATTATTGTTCGACATTGCGCTCGGTGGTACCGTTTAAACGAAATAGCTCGCGATGGTATCGTGTTGTGCGAAATATTGCTCAGCGGTACAGTGTTGTCCGAAATAGTGCTCGACGGTACCGTGTTGTGCGAAATAGCACTCATATGATGTTGTTCGACAGTGGGTTCGTTGTAGTGTCAGCACCATTGCGCTGGATGGTACCGTGCTGTAATACAGTGCCCTCGGTGGTACCGTGTTGTTCGACAGTACACTCGGTGGTACCATGTTTTCCGAAACAGCGCTCGGTTGTACAGTGTTGTCCGAAATGGCGGTCAGTGGTACCGCGTTGTCCAACAGTGCGCTTGGCGGTACAGTGTTATCCGACTTTTCGCTCGTGGGTACCGTTTGAATGAAATAGCTCGCCATTGTACAGTGTTGTCCGGAATGGCGCTGGGGGTACCGTGTTGTCCGGAATAGCGCCCGACGGTACCGTGTTGTTCAAAATAACGCTCGACGGTACATTGTTATCAGACAGTGCGTTGGATGGTACCGTGTTGTCCGAAATAGCGTTGGGTGTAGTGTTGTCAGAAATTGCATCCTGTTGTAGTGTTGTCCGAAATTGCGGCAAAATATACAGTTTTGTCCGACAATGCGTTTGGAGGTATCGTTTTTACTGACTTTGCGCTCAGTGGTACCGTGTTGACCGAAATTGCGCTCGGATGGTGCCACCGTTTTGACCGAAACAGCGCTCGGGCGTACCGTGAAATGTTAATATCGGTAAATGTTCAGTTTAATGCCGAATGATTTTGCGCGCGATTTTTTTGCCCATTATGCTATTTTTTTTTGTTTTGTCAGCTAGCCCACTGGTCAATCAGCGATCTGTATTAAACACCGTCAGATAGAAAACCAGAGGCCTAACCACATTTAGCAATCGCCTTGCTTATTCATATCTGATGTTAAGTTTCAAATTAGTAATATTACGAGGGGGGTAAGTTGCGTGGGTATGGGGGGCTAAGCACCCATTTTGAAAGTACCTAATAATGTTAATTTTGGGGCGGAAATAGTCTAAAGTATTCGGCACTATTGTCATCTTTGGAGGTATTTTGGGAATGGGGGCTTTGCCCCCCAATACCTCCACTCAATTGGGGGGGTTGCCCCCCCCCCCCGCATTTTTTTAAAACTCGTAATATTACTAAGTCGAAACCAAACATCAGATTTGAATGCACAAGGTGATTGATAGATTGGCCAGTGTGATAGCTGACAACACAAAAAAAATTAGCATAGCCCCAAAAATCGCGCGCAAAATCATCCGGCCATAAACTGAACAATTACCGCATCTAGGGGTTAGACAAAATAATGGAAACAGCGATATTTTGACATATATAAGAATACCGAAACTCAGTGACAAAGACCGTTGGGCAAAGAACCGCAGTCATAAAATCACAGAACCACACTTAGTAAAATGACTACAGTGCTAAACCAACATCTTTCCCACCCTGTATCAACCAAAGTAGCTCATCAAGAAATCAATGCAAGCGAATACCAGGAAAGGAAAACTTAAAATTGTGCGAAGACCACAATATAGTGGACAGTTCATCAGATGGAGAATGTCATCTTCTCTAACGAATCATACTTCACGTTTTTTCCTCTTTCAAGACAAATTTATGTATGGAGGACGGCCAAAGAAGCCTTTGATCCCGATTACCTGGCCCCCAGCAGTGAAGCAGAGAGCGGTTCTATCGTGGAATTCATTTGGTTCTGTGATAGCAATTGAATGAGAAGTTTGCTTCTAAGGAGTATGTCAATTTGGGGTGACCAAATTCACCAAATGGAACAAACACGGATTGAGCAATGGTGGCGCAATCGTCCAGTACGATAATACGCCAATTCACACAGCTAAAAGCACAAAACTGATGTACAACACGAATTGTCAGCTAAAATCACCAGATCTTACCAGAATACATCTGGTATGTTTTGGAGCAGCAAGCAGGAACCGCTTTCCCATGCCAACATCTCTGTAAGAGCTGGAGCAAGTTCGATTTAGGGAGGGGATTAAAAATCTCATGTTGGTGCCATATGAGGACTAACTCAATATCAAATATTGCTATTTAACATACTTTTATTAAATTGCCCAATACCTCTACCTCTCTCCCTCTTTCTTTAATTTTCGTTTATTCACACTATATTTCCGAAAATTTGGTTTGGCTTAGCGGCTTTTAGTTGTGGTGTGTGAATTGGGTGATAGGAAATGGTGTAACCATTTTGGCGAGCCTAATAAGGTTTATTAAAAGCTTTATTGAAATGATGGTATATTGGAAACCAATGTACACAAATGCGAATCTAATATAACGGATTAGTTGCTCAATCAAAACGATTGCGATTATGGTGCAAGAATCTCTAGATCTAGTTCTCCCCTTATTTGTTCGTGTCTCGCAAGAGGGTGATCTGTGAAGTGTTAGAACTAGTACTTTGAGGAACATCACCCTCTCCCGGGTGCAGTGAACTAGATTGCGGGCAATTCTAGAGATTAATAACTTTTTTAAAGAAAATTTACTTTCAATATATTCTAGACACCTGAATCGTCTTGCTATTTATTCGGTAGGTAACGCAATATTTTCCTAGTTATTAGCATTTAAACTAGTATTTTCAGAATCATAAAGCTATTATTTGCCGCTGTTATGACGTCATAAACCTCGGGGGAGGAAATTATTTATTAAACCAATTAAAACAAGGTATGCTGACCAGTCACGTGCTCACTTTTATTCTGATTTATGACCTTACGACCTTCAAAACTTTCAATAATTACAGGACTAACCTTGGGAGGATCTTGGCAATTATATCATTCAAAAGAGAATGTAAAACATAAGGGTTTCAAATTTCGTTTAATCGGCCAAATAGTTACAATGTTATTACCAAAGCAAAAACAAAAGAAAACCGGGGACCAATAGACCGACTGTAGTTTTAGCACGCAACTAAAAATACACATTAGGAAAGACGATGATAATTTAACTACGATGTAGAAGGTTAGGGGTAACAGATTATTTAAAAACGAGGTTTTAATTTGTAAAATTACCAAAAGTAGAAAAGATTACCGCACGGGAATTGTAGGCGAAAATTATTGACGATGCCGCGGTGCGGAGAAAATGGTAAAACCGAGTGTTCGGGTTCTTATAATGGAGAATGAACATGGTCTGCAGAGAGGGTGGGGTTTTTTTAATATTATGAATCTGAAATATTCGTGAGAATGAGTAAAATAATGCAATAATGATTATCTTCCAATTCATACAAAAGATAATAGATAAAAGCGATTGGGATAGAGTACTAATAATTATTAGCCTCCTCTTCTTTTACTTACTAAATTATTTATTTATTTTTAGTTCTGAAATTCTACAGATTAAGAATATTCGCGCGAGAACGCAAAAACCATTGTTATCACACTTGTCAAACATTCCGAACTGAAGCCTAAGGCTATACAAAATCGCTAGAATATGCTTCTTGTTTTGATTCCTTTCGGGCGGGAAAAACAGTACACTAAACCTAACAGAACGTACTATAAACAAACTAAATCAACATGCTATCAATGACAAAATGGTTGCCAATCTATTTTTCATTATAACAACATAATTGGAAATTTCCGCATCTTATATATATATATATATATATATATATATATATATATATATATATATATATATATATATATATATATATATATATATATATATATATATATATATATATATATATATATATATATATATATATATATATGGAGAGAGAGAGAGAGAGAAAGTTAATGTTGGGTTTATGCCCACCATTGAATTTTGGATAAGTAAACTCGCAAAATTCCTATTTAGAAAGCCTAACATTAGATTCGAATTCAAAAGGTGATTGCTAAATGTCGTTAAGGCCTCTAGTTTTTCTACCGCGTTCCTTGATTTCGGACATATTGAGCCTCACCCCCGAATGCTATTTGAATCAATCATATTTTCTTTAAAATTGATTAATATGAAATGTCCATATGATATTTTAATTAAGAAAAAAATCACTTAAAAATAATATATAATACAATGTGATGTGATTCAAAATTCACGTCTCCCAAAATGGCGGCCAATCTATTTTCTCACCATAATATGATAATTAGAAATTTACCCAAATTATATAGCTTCTTCATTACTTATTATGGGCAAATTTCTAATAATTTCTGATATACTCCGCGTCGGAGCCCCCCCAAAACTTTCAAGATCCCGCTCGTCCACTCTATATAGATTTGCCTATTTTTTTTTAAATTACCGCTTCTTCTTAGCCTTGGGGGGTCTAGTCGCCAACCAGCTTTCGACCATCCATCACATGTCCATTTTTTCTGCCGCTTTTTTCTTCTGCTCCCTCAATACCCCATCCCCCTTTATCCTTCTCTCCCTTCTATTCTTTTGCGACCTGACAATGGTAATCAGGTGACATAAGGAGGCGTGTACGAACTCCCGGCTCCAATACCTTAGGAAGGTATGCGGTTCTATATCATCCAGACATTTTCACTCGTTGAATTTAGCTTTAAATTCCAGGAAAATAATAGTCTTTCGTACTTCTTGCCCGAGTGGCGGACCACCCCTCATCTCAGGTCATTTTTTTTCTTATTTGTAATTATCAAATGACTGTGGCTGTTTAATTATATTTTTGGTTGCCGTCCTTAAGAAGCTCGAACGGCTATATTTAATCACTCAATCTCCTTTTTTTTAATGGTAAAGGATTATGAGGGCTTAAGTGACGCTCGTTAATACGTCCCACTCAGGCTAACGGGTTAATATGATGGGTGGACTCAATCGTTGTTGTTGTTGTTATTTCTTGAATTGTTTATATAAACTAAGAATAAGCTAAACTTTAAATTAGGGGGCTATTGCCCTTGATGGCTGTGGTCAGGCGAGACCCTTTATAAAATAACTGGCGCTGAGATTCTTAGCGGCCAAGCTGGTTGTAATACACCGGCTATTAAATGTGGAGAAGTGGAGAAAGAGGTAACGAAAGATTCCTGCACGCAGGCGGAATCCAAGATAGCGGTCCAGTTCTCCTGAGCAATGAGTGAAGACATGCGAGAACTTGCACAATCATTTTTACTCTCTTCCACACCTTTGGACTAGTGTTCTTCCTGCCAAGTGAAGAGATGTATGCCCTCCAAGAAGAATGGCGGGCGTGCTTCCCGTTGAGTGGAGGGACAGGCCGAATAGAGAGAACGGCGGGCCTGCTTTGAGACATACTGGAAGCTAGTCCTAGCTCAACGAAATTCACCGACGGTGATATCATTCGGGCGGCGCTTATAGCGCATGTAGGCATATCGCTTCTGCCTCATGGCCTTCTCAGACTGGGCTGACCACCAAGGAAGCGAACGACGTGCAAAACTGCTCGACGTTCTAGGAATAGAAGTTAGGCCAACACGGGAGTTGTGGTAGAAAAACTCAACGGCCTCATCAACCGACCGGGACAGATAAATCAGTCAAGTGGTGAAATGCGGGCGATAGCACCTGTTTCAAGCAGCAGCTACCAGAAAATGATATTAGAATGGGAAAGTGACCATTGCCATGGAGGTGTCATGCCCCACACAAATGAGGCCGAGAATCTAGAGCACAGAAATGATCAAGACAAGAAAATGAAGCAGTTTTAGGACAGTGACGCGTAAACTAATCCACCTTTAGGACACTCATCTTCAGCTCGTCAAGGACCTGACCCTTGTTGGGATTGATGGAGTAGTCTCCCCAGAGATGGTGTCTATCGGTCAAATCCCTGAGCAGTAGAAAGGGCCTCGGCAACCGTGTCACGACGCGGTGGAAGTCGACGCATCGAAGTAGGCTGACGGGGTTGTTTTTTTGTTTTTTTTAAGAGCCCATCTGGCGACTGCCTAGTAGTAGGGCAAAAGTCGCTGTACTCACGCTAAGGCCTAATACTAAGCTAGATTAAAAAAACAAAAAACAAGTAACAACTTGTAAATAACAAATAACAAAAGATAAAAAGGCGCAAAGGCTAAGACAAGCTAAAAAAACGAACGACAAATAAAACAAAAAATAAGATAAGAAAAATGGCAACAAGGAAGCTCGCTCATGCATCGGGGGTAGGCTCGCCTCTCACCGGCGCAGGAACATGCAACCTACAAAAAAGTCAAATAAAGTGGAGGAGGCCAACCTTCTCCAAAGGGTGGTATAGTCCGCAAGTCTGTGTACACGAACCAGTCCAGAGTATAAGGGACAAGCGGTAGCGACTCCACTCGCCCCGATACCGAGTCGGTAATGTGCGCGAAGATTACACAGACTGGGACATTCAACAACTATGTGCCGAACAATCTAGGGGACAAGGCAGTCAGTAATCACAATAAGGTACTAGCGAGAGCTCATCAAATGGAGGTGGGTGCCCCGATTGTCCAATTCGGAGACGACAAAAAACAACCAGAAGTCATCGCGGCATTTGCGGGGTAGGTCAATGGAAACATCCGTGCCGGAACTTAAAGTTCCCCCCTCGGCCGTCTCAAGTCATCTTTGCAAAGGAGTCCTGAAGGCTGCATGTATTCCTGCCATGTAATCGGTGTGAGGAAGAGTGAAACGGTGGTCTGGTGGCCCAGTCCTCGCCAAAACCGTGGCCTTACGGAAATTCCAATGCCCTAAGTAGCTATAAATCACAATCCGGTCTCCAAACTGGGAACGGCGCGTTATCTCCCGTACTGAGCGGTGTATGTATTGCAACCAGCTCGGCCGTGAAGACGGACGGAGCGCCTGGCAGAGCACCGCTGACTTCAAACTGAGGAGATACGGCATGGAAACCTAGCCCCTCTTGGGACTTGGAGTCATCCGTATACACTAGCATGGTTCAGCGTGACACAGAGTGTGCTCCAAAAAACAAAAAGGCCAAAATAATAATCCCGGGAATGTAGAAGCTTTGGGAGCTGAGGCGTGGCGACAAAAAGGTAAAGATCGTACACTCCAGGAGGGTTTCTTTGGCAGAACCAAGGGCGCCACCGGCCGGAGAACTACATCGAGCTCTCGAAAGTTTTTTAGCCCTAAACCCAAAGGGCTTAAAGTATGACTGGCGTCTCCCGGCAGCATATTCACGGTCGAGATCACCTATGGATGCAGTGAGAGCTGTTGCGACTGGGGTAGGCGCCGGGCTCACGCGTACAGGCAAATGATGCACTGTACACGGCGTAGAGCGAGTGGCATCTCCCTAGCATCGAAATGTAGTCAGTCACTGGGGGACGATCGGAAGGCACCTGCCGCCAGAAGGCCGGGTTAGAGGATCGAGTCCATTCGCAATACACACTCGGCTACGGATGCATAAATCTCGCATCCGTAGTCAAGCTTCGCACGAACAAAGGATCGATATAAAAGTAAGGCAGTAGCCCTAACACCCCAGGTGATTAACGTCATGGTAGAAGAATGTCTATGGCGCGGGTATAAGAGACCCAAAGACAGCGAATGTGAGCCTCCCAGGTGAGCGTCGGGCAAATACAAATCCAAAGAAACGGTTCGAGTCCACCACTTCCAGGCGAACCCCATTTAGAAACAGTCCGGGTCAGGGTGGAGCCGTAGCTGGTGGTATAAGTGCATCACCTTAGTCTTGGCCAAGGCTAAGCCAAGCCTGTGCGCTTCAGCCTAGGGAGAGACGCGGTTCAATGCCTGTTGGAGTCGACGCTCTAGAGTTGGTTTCTGGGCCGCGACAAATGAGATCGAAAGGTCGTCCACGTATAGTGATGCCGTTGAAGCTCAACGAAAAGTGTGACATTGAGGACACCATCTTCCTGCTGCATTGGGCCGTAGAAGCCTTCCCACACACGTGTGCTGAATCGACAATCTCGAAAAAATTCAGAGATAAAGAGTGGGAGGTGTCCCATCACCTCCATTGTGTGGAGCCTTCATAGTACCGTATCGCATTGCGGTATCATAGGCCTTCTCCAGATCGAAAACACCGTGGAGTAGTACCTTATACGAAGGAAGGACTGGCAGACGGCATTTTCCAGTCGGAGCAGAGCATCCGACGTGGAGTGAAGCTTGCGGAAGCCGCACTGTGCAGAAGAGAGGCGGCATCCGCTGTCCAGAAAAAAGGCTAATCTAACATTTACAAATCTCTCCATCAACTTGCACACGCAGGATGTTAAAAAGATTGGGCGGAAACCGGACGGGGTAGAGTGCTCTCTCCCCGTTTTGCGAAAAGCGAGCACAGTAGAATTTCGCCAGGAGTCTGGGAGGATACCTTAAGCCAGATCCTGTGGACCAATTCAAACAAAAAGGCCCTACCTCGCACACTCAGGTGTCGAAGAATTTGCATACAGGAGATCGTCCGGTCCAGTGGCGGTGGCTGTGCATGAAGCGAGAGCAGAGGAACGCAATTCACTCAATATAAACCTGTCGTTGAATGGTTCTCCGCCTCTGGAGGTAAAGTTTAGTTATCGGCCTTACGCTCATCACCTCATTCCGACGCGCATTTAATGCTGGCGGAGCAGCATCCCGGCTAGAGAATGCGGAGAAAGCAGTCGCGAATGATTCCACCCAGGACGAGGGGCGCGAGATTGCGGGCCTATTCTCCTGGACAAGGGTAGTGAATCCTTTTTGACTCGCTTCAACACCTCTGCTAGATCTCTTCGCGTTAAGTAAAAACGGGTATGGCCGCCAGGAAGAGAGGCGGGCGTGCTTCGAAACATACCGGAACCTAGCCCTAGCTCGACGAAATTCATCGATAGTGAAATCGTTCGAGCGGCGGTTATAGCACATGTTGGCATAACGCTTGTTTGAGGGCCATCTCAAATGGCTGACTACCACGGAATCGGTAGACTTGTAAAACGGCCAGACGTTCTAGGAATAGTAGCTAGTCCCACGGCGATGAGGTTGCCGGTGAACTCAACGGCCTCATCCACCGACCTAAATTCCTCGAATGAGATAGAGAAATCAGTCATTTCCTGAAATCCGGAGCACCGCGCCAAGCACCAACGGGGCGGAATCTCAGGCGGCAGCAGTCCATAAAATGATATTTGAATGGGACAGTGATCACTACCACGGAGGTCATCGCCCACCTAAAATCAGGCACACATCCCTCGGTGAGATCCCAAAACTCGTGTCCCGTGAGGGTCGGCAGAGAGGATGCGCCTGGTATGGTTTCCTTCAAAAAGTTAGCTAACGGTGAACAGAAGACGAGCCCCCGAAGATCCTCCCAGTTTGCCCGGAGTTTGCAATTCCATTGATGGAATATGTCCTCCAGGATACGTTCGGAGATGCAGGAGACCTCTTCGAAGAAAAGACTGACGAGAATGACCGACGCTTCACGGAGGTATAACTCAACGAGCCCAGTTGGCCGAAGAAGGCGCTGTCGCCTTCAAGGAATTATCGAGGAAAGTTATGCGAGTCTTTTCCTCCCTTCTGTCTAGAAACCTTCGGGGGTGGGCTGGCCCTCATTTGGAGGATCCACAGTCGCCGAGCCACCCAGCACTGCCTTTTAGTGGCGGCGTAGGAGCCGAAGCTCATTTTGTGCTGTACTCCTTTCGGGGGGGGGGGGCAACTATAAGAACCCGGGAAGACGGCCTCACGACCACTTTCAGAGATTTTGTCCTCTGAGTCTAACGACTGGGTGGAGGCGCACAGCCGTTTCGCCTTAAGGGAAACGCTCACGCCGAGGGAAGTCATTGTTTTAGCCGAGTCTGGGTCTGAACCTATTGTGCTGCCAGCTCTACCAGGGAAACACCCGGGGTGAGTAGAAGCAGCAGAATGGTTCCGAATGGGCGCGGAAACGCCCGTGCTCGTAAGTCTGGAAGGGGCAGGAGGAGTGTATTTATTAAAAAAATGATTCATAAGACGTCCCAGGCAGCGCCATGCGCAGCAGTACCAGGTAATTTAGCCTCGCGAAATAAGACGGTCCGTAACCTGAACGGCCACATTGCTTTGAAGTGGGGTACGGTTATACGCAATTGAAACACTTGGTCATACACGATAGGTACTTTTCGTCTACAGCCTTGGAGCAACTAACACAGACTTCAGGTAAACCCGACTTTGCACGTCTACACGAGCGATTCGTATGGCCGAATGGGTGACGGTAGTAGCAGCTCCGCGACAATGGCACGAATGCCTTCACGCGGCAGCGATACCAATGGACAGACACCGTCTCAGGGAGCCTGTCACGGTCGAACGTCACGAAGGGTAGGGTTGGGTCTCGAGGCCCTACCCTATTTTTCATCATACGTTCGACCTTGACCACTCCATGGTCGGCTAGCTCTAAGGTAATGTCATCTATGTAGTAGTCCACGACTTCCCTCACATAAACTACTCCTTTCACGAAGTTCATGGTAGAATGTGGTGTCATACTCATCAGGGTGTCATTTAGTGCCCGAAGTGCACTAATCATGGCCACTTCGGTGTAATCCAACGCATTACCAGAAGGTTCCCGTCCGAAAAACTGGTAACCTTCGGCTCTCTACCAATCAAACTAGCTAATGCTCTCCTCTGATGGATCATGTTGCCCTTGGCAAACATGCTGCCATCAGTGGATCGAATAACCAGAAAGCGTTTGATGCCAGCAGCCTCAAAAACGCCAGTTAGTCTCTCAATGAGTAGCCCTGACGTAATTAAAGTTCAGCTCAGCGCACTTGCGACTATGTTTTTGGCATGTGACCCCCACCCCCATCAGAGGGCGCTCGTTGAGGCTTGACGTACCAGCGGACCCGTCCGTTCCTGGAGCTCCCGCAGAGGGAGAGGAATCCTTAGTTGTCTTTGTCTTCTCTTACTTTTCTTTTTAGAAGAGGAGGATTGGGAGTGAACCTGCTTCTCTCTACTGTCAGAATGAGCCACGCATGACCAGAATCAGCAAGATCCTTGTGCAAGATGGAGACGATCTTGGCTGTCAAAGGGGCACCAGCTGGGCGGAGATCCGTCCTCTCCTTGTGATTTCTAGGGGGCCCGAGGGCCATGTGAAGGGAAGCTTGCACAGGAAGGGGATTCAGTTTCAGTGTTTGACACTGAGCCCAGGTTCTCCCCCATGGAAGATTCTGACATCTTTGGCTGGGTCACCTCTGGGATCATGCATAGCTCAGGGGAAGGAGGCCTCCATGTAGCCATCCCCTTCCCCTAGGCATCACAGATCCCATTCAAGGTTCCTTCAGTCAGTCAAATCTCTGGCCCGTGAACTGATTTCCATCATAGAAGAGAGGGGGAGAAGGCATGCCGAGCCCCTGCAATGTCAAAATACATGAAGGTAGGGGTCACAACCCGACGAGCCCCACTTTCCCTTGCCCTCCTAAGGGGGTTGGTTCTATCAAGTCACTCCCACCAGGAACTGTAGATTTGGGACTGCCTCTTGGCAATCCCCTGTGATAGGAAAGGGGTACTGCCATTGGTCAGAAAATGGAGGACTCCACAGAATACAGTGAATGGGAAGCCCCTTCACCAGTAGACCTAGCATATGAGTAATAATAATACACAATTATAATACATAATTAAAAAAATAATCATAAATATTAATATAAATAAGAATATTAACAATAATGCTAAATGCTAATAATAAAAAGTTAGTAGTGTTGATGGTAGGTGAGGGGAAAGTGCACCAACAACTTTCTCAGGACCCATCAGAGAGTTCACATCAACCTAGTGACAGGGCTTCCGTAATTTGCCCTCAGGCTGGGAGGATGTGTAACAGGTACACAGGTTCTATCCTTAACCTTGGTCAGTAGACCTATGGGAATTGTTTGACATCTATAAATACAATTTGGCATTTCTCATATACTACAGGTTGCTGCCTTATGCTCTTTACTACCTAGTAATGGCGGATTTACAGTAACTTATAGTTCTGAGATACTTTACATTTGTTGACATAGGAAGGAATTTCATACAGCAAGGAAAATGTTCTCTTTCATGAAATTTTAGGAGCAAGTGAAATTCTCTTACATTGGACTGAATTATAGCCAAAGCGATTTTTTATTTGACTTAGATATAGTGAAGAGGTCCAATATGAATACAGCTTTTGTTTTAATTTAAAAAATTGAAATTCAGTCCTTTTATTGAAAATAATATTTGAAACCTTGTTTAAGATATATTGGGGCAAATACATAAACCTCTGTATCAACTGCCTCCCCCAGCCTAGCTGGTATTCAGTCTCAGGGCTTAAATTGTTTCAAGTGTATACTGTACTAGCTCTAATTATTATGTTAGGATTTATTGCATAGCTATTTAACAAACAAATTAAATCAAAGACAAACATTTCAGATGCAGTGTTGGTTTTTAAATTTAGTTGTGATTACAGGAAAGGTTTCAACTACATTTTATTTGCAACTAACTCTTTATATTGTGTAATTAACTACAAATTGAATTTTGACATACATTTCAATGAAATGCATGGTTAAAATTATTAAAAAACAAAAATATATTAGCATTAGCAATTTTATAATGTAGCATGTTTTTTTTAATTCAAATATACTGGATAAATAATATTACTTTTAAATATTTTAATTTCTGTATTTATAAGGTTTTTACCCAGGATTAATATAAGCTTTTAATTTGATAGTTTGCATTAATTTTCCATATATATATGGTCAATTTAAAGGAATTAGAAATTTGGATTGTAAGGTACATGGAAAGTAAAGAAATGAAGAAATTGTAAAATTTGTAAACGTTGTGAAAAATAATTAAGTTAGTTTTTATTTTAACTTTGAATTTATTTAAATAAAATAATTGAAGCTATAAATTTTTAGATGCATAAAAATTAATTAACATATCAGATTTAAATATTTTTTTAGATATTATTTAGATATTTTTAAAAAATAAATTTAATTTAACTTTGTTCAATTGAAATAACATTTATGTGCAACTGAAAAGAAATTTATCTTTTAATAAATGATTCAGTGAATTCCATCATGCTTGCCACATAAGTGTGACATTAAATATATAAATTAATAAAAGTTATTGAATACTACATATATTGGTAACCTAATTTGTCTCATTGTATTATTAAAGTGGTTTTGTTGGTTTTTGGGGGGAAATATTTTGAGATGTTTTACATGTTATGGAGGTTAGGGTAGGTTTTTGTTTTGTTTTTTAGTTTATATGATTATAGCATTTGCATTTCCTTAATTACAGAGAAAGTTGGTACAGATAACCTTAAAAATGGCCAAATTAGAAGTATGTGTAAGTTAGGCCTATTTATGTCATTTCATGACGTAAACTATTTCGTTTTAAGGTTATTTTTACCGATTTACTTCATAATTAAATGCAAATAGCTTTTAGTCATATAAAACAACCTAACCAAACTCTGCAAAAGATAAAAGGGCTAAAAATAATCAAAAGGAAAATGTCTATAAAAGGCCAAATCACTGAAGTAACCAATATGGTAATAGGTCATAATCACCAATCAAGTCATAAATACTTTTATTTTATAAAATATATGGGTACTATAAATATAGTATCTGATTTGCTATGCTTAGCAAATCTATATCGAGTTACTTTTATTTTCTGTCACTTTGCCAAATGTTTGTCACTCCCACTTTGTTTGTTGCTTTTAATTTGATTTGCTAATTTTTTTTGCGATCAATTTCATTTTAATTATTATGATGAAGTTAAATGATTTGCTGACAATACAATAAAAGCGAGTTTAAAAAAAATATCTTTGTGGCCGCATAATGTCAAGATTTCACACAATCTGATTTTGAAGGTAAATAAAATGTTCGATTATGCATAAGTACTTTCATTAGTTTCTTTCTTACTTTAAGGTTGTTAGATTGTCTATTTCCGGCGGAATTTAAGGTCAGATTTATTACTAGCACCTTAAAAAAAATATAAAAGATTTTTTTTTATGTAAAAGCGATTAAGGTCCTAATCTTCACTATTACCAATATCGCAAAGGAAATACAGCACTGGAATAGGATCAGCAATAAAGCTGAATATTATAGGAACTGCTCAGTAATAAAATTCATAATATCACGTCTTGCTCCACCTACTACTGAAATAGTTTAGAATTACCAAGCGAATCCCCTCAACAGAATTCAAAATTATGAAATGAATAAAATAAAACTTTACCAAAGTTTTAGAGCGAAGAAAATTCGTCAGAATTCAGATAATCTTAAAGAGGGAGTAATTAAAAAGTAGTTGGGAGTTGCATAAAATGTTACAAAGTATTACTTCAGAATTTTTGTTGGCTAAAACTAAGATTCACCTTTAAACTTAGACATTTATATATTATGTACAAGATGCTTCGAAATTTAACATATTCCCGCCAAAAATCGGACAGAAGTGCGTTAAGCTAGGCCTAACTTTAAGACGTAACTTCTATACGAGCTAAGTAAAATAGAAGAAGACCTCAGGTTAAAATAGTACATATAGAACATTTCAAAATTATCATGTGAGAAATAGTACGCCCTGAATAGTTCCGTTTTTTTAAGACGCATACTTCATATGGATTAAAGTTCATACTTTTGAGTGTCTGTGTTTGGCGGAATTTTTTATAAGAAAATTTGAAATCCGCGTGCTGAGTATTACTGGTTTTTTATGTTGGACTTTTCAGATCGCAAGCATATCTTGTATTAAGACTTTTAAAAAAATAAATTGTAAAATTCATACCTGTATAATTTGAAATTCTCAAATAATATTTTGGGTATATATGTAGACGAGCGGCCCGGCCGATAAGACGTACTATTTTCGTCCGTGTTCCAAAATGTTTCACGTTTTTGAGTACATTTAAGGGGACGGCTCGTGGGGGGGTTAAACACGATGCGTGGACCGCACTACGATGATCCTGAGTTTCATTAAATTGGGGGGGGGGGTCTGGGGGGCACAGCCTCCCAGTATATAATCCTAATTGTTATAATGTTCTGACGTTTACAGAGGTGAATGCTTTAACTACATCATATCAGCGCCTTTAATCGTTTTGCGAATTATAATAGGGGTTGGGGGTGGGGTATGACGTCAGAAATGTTTGATTTCAATTTTTTTCCACTTAATAGCTTTTTATTATCCTCATTCGGAGTCATTTTTATTTGTCAATATATTTTTCCCCATTTTACTATTTTTATTACCTTCTTTTATACATTTAAATGTAATTAGCTAGATCATTTCAAGGAACTACTTGTTCTTTAGCAGTTTGGGTGTCAAACATTCCCCTTTTACGCAATTTGAAAATGATCAATCAGACGTCTTTTACGCAGTTTGAAAATAATCATCGAATTCTGAATTTTGTCCGTCGGCTATTGCGGAATTATTAATCCTAGTTTCTGATAAAGATAAATTAAACACCTTTTTGGATGTGTATACTTTAGTGCGAATTAAGGGTGAATGCGACATTTGTGGCCAAGCATTAGATGGGAACCCTAACTTCGAATTTAGATGCTCTAAAATAAAACGTGATTCAAGTCAGCTTGATTTTGAATAGGACGTAGGCGCGTAAAATAAATAGGCTTTCCTCTTCGCTATTTCGGAAGTATAACCACTGCAATTAAGTACGGAAACAGCGTGTTTCGTTTGTTTTTTTCGGGCAATTTTGTAAAAAAAAAGGCCTACGTAAACAACGTTTTCGGTTTGTTTACTTTCGGGCATTTTTTTAATAAAAAAAAATGGCGGCAGCTATCATTCGAAGGAAACTCAAACGCGCATGAATATTCAGACACAAGTGAACGATAATATTTACACAAAAAAAAAATCCGGCCGAGCCGCTCGTCTACATGTTTACCATATTTTGTAGTACTTAAATTTTACTTTTGTAACGCTAAAACGAAAATTAACTACTATTAAGTTAAAGGAAGTCTATCCAAGAGCATGTATTTACGATAAATTCACTTATCTAGTTTGTCTAGAAATTAAGTTCGGTTTTTAAAAGGAAATAAAAATAATTTTGAATATTAAAACACATTCAGCAAAGTTATTTCCATTATTATTAACAATAGCTTAAGAGGTCACTTCCTTTCTTCTTTCAACATGTACAGTGCTTTTACATACACATTTGTAGGTACTTGAGAGATTTAATACAAACACTTGTGGCAAACCTGAACAGTAATACATGGATTCAAGTTGCAGTCGTCCATGGACGCCGTGTAACAAAACATGTCGATATTAGAGTGTTAAACAAGCTTTTTCCATACAAACTCCTGGAACGATCATGTCGCCGAGGTTGACACAATTATTCTATTTCTGCCTATCGTATCATCGTTTTGTGAAACTTTAGGTTAATTAACTGAATTTATAAGATCGTTTTCAGTTTCATTGAAGATATAATGAAATATTACACAAGGGGTAAGTTGTGAGGTCCCTTTTAGTCTGTGTATATACTTGATCTGAGATACTTCCTGAAATCAATTTAGCATCAGAGGACTACTCTTTAATATTTTTTTATACTCGTAATATATTTAGCTTTATTTTGTTTTTATTATTTTATAATCATTTATCCTCTTGTGGTTGGTAATAGTCATTTGAGCCTGGTATTCAGTGCCTCGAATAAATAGATTGGATTCCTCCTTTCGGCGGGGAATATCCCTTTGGGCAGTAATGGGATTCAGCCGGTTCATAAGAACCTGTTCTTGAAAATTCATTAATTTCGAGAACCGGTTGTTAGCTTCAATGAGGGGTTCTCAATCTTTTTGAATTCGGGAAAAAAACTAAAATTAATAATTTCACTTGCTAGACTATAGCATGTATAATAACCCAAAGAACAACCTTTGCACGTATATCTGGCCAGCCAGCATGCTTTGCTGATAGACTAATAGTGAGAGAAGTCAGAGTACCTGTTGTTAGTGAGACCTGTAGAGAGAGAACCTGTTCTTAAAATTTTGAATCGCACCACTGAGTATAGGTGTTTGTTCAATTTTCTTCTCGGTATTGGTTTCCTGGTGTGTTTATTAAATGTGCAACATATCTTTCAATCACTGGTGGCTCTATTTATGGGAGGAAAAGAAAGACAAAATGGGACCAAGATAGTGAACCAAGGAAACCAGAACAGTTATGATTAGCTTCAGGAAAGATTTTTAATGTGGCGTAGTGACATATCGTAAGGTGGAATAAAACAATCAAAGACATAAAAAAATAGCACTTTGAAGTTTTATGAAATCTTGTAATGGGTTCACGTCGAACCAAAATAACATTCGATGTAAAGGAATCCGAATAGATAAGTACTGTAAAAAGAGCACTGTTCCATTATGGTATTACCTCTCTTCTGGGAAGTCTCGAAGAACAGTTGGAAAATGATTGGAGGGGTTTTGTTTTGTTCCCTAATTTAATGAGATCTGTGCAAACACTGCAATACTACAAATTAAAATTAATTATACAAAACTACAAAAATAATAACGAGCACCTAAAGATGCTGCCATACTCCTTAAAGAAATGAGAACTCATTCAAGATTTATTAGGAGCGAAAGCTTTGAAACTAAGTCCATCGTTTTCCTGAATTTCAACGCTCGGCCCAAAAAGTAATTAGTCAATTTTATAATGGTAAATATCTCCTAACGTTAAAGAATAAACAGCTTAATCATATTTTTCCAAATTTCTGTCATTTTCGTAACTAAATTTCTTATTTGTATAACTAACTAAATTACTGTTTTCTTTCCGTTAATTCGAGGAACCTTATAAGCGTTTTAAAAAGAAACAAAAGACAGGAATTGTCAGAGAGAGAGAGAAAGATGCGCGCGGCCGCACCTTTCAAAGAGAAAGAAGAGACCTTTTTTGTCTGTGCTAAATAAGGCGCGAAATCACGAGATGCCGTGGTGGCCTGAAAGCCCGTCATCGCGGAAAGCTGTGAGAAACTTGAAGGTCCCATTGGGAGTCGGACAATGTTTCGCCTCGCCGGCTTAGGAACTTTCCCGCGATCGTGCTAATAGGGCGAGACTACCGTCGCCTAGCAATGCCTCGGACCCTGGAACCCTCCTCTTTGGGTGGAGGATGGGGGGGGGGGAAACAGCCAGATTTGTAAGGCAGTATCCACCACATACCCACCCCATCAGAATCCGCCGCCTGCGCGCCCCCGTCAGTTCCTGCCGTCTGCACTTCTCCGTTTGTACCCGATATTCGCGTCCCGTTGGACTCTGCGCAATTCATCGCAGATCCCCTCAAGTTCCGTGTAGTCTCGTTTAATTCGCGTGAGGCTACCCCGTACTCGGTGGTACCCGCCCATCGAACGCAACGCGCCCAGTCGCGATTCGGTGTTCTAAACTCGAAGGCAAGATCTAAGTTCACCCCGTTAGTAGTCATTATCAACAGACTATTATTTGAACTTTGCGCCAAGGCAAGGATTACTCCCACGGACCAAATCTTCGAGATAACATCAACGCGTAACTCTCATCTGCAAGTGCTCTCTCTATCATCACCCCCCCCCCCAGTGTAAGCCTCCATCGTTGGCTTCGTGTACGCTCAAGGTCATTCGAGCAACTCTTCGGTCAATATTGTTCGTTTGTGTGTACGGCGACCGTCCCCACCAAGTCCCCCCCCCTCTCTTTAAGACGCCAAGACTCGTGTACATTTAATGCGTTGTATAGCTTGCTTCAAAACCCCTGTTAACCTTTGTAAAAAGAATATCAATTTGCATATTAATAAAGTTATTTTTGTACTCGGTTTTTCTATTGCCCCAGACCATTCCAAGATAGCTGACTATTTGGCCAACCTAAAATTCGATTAATTTGCACTCTGTATTATAAGTCTCTCAAGCACACATCCGTCTTTTCTCTCGGCTGAGAAACGCAGGAAGTGTTGAATTCGAACCTATTTTACGACATATATAGTAATATCTATTATATATTAAACTGGCGTAAGGTTGGGGGGGAGGGGTAATCTTAGTCAATCAATTGATTAAAATTTGATCAATCTACTAATTCACCTTGGTTAATTTGAATGCTGTCTCTATTATAAAGTCTCCCACGCACACAGCTGAGTAACGCAGGAAAGGTTGAACTCGACCCTATTCTACGACATATATATTAATATATATTATATATTAAACTGGCGTCAGGTTTTATAGGGGGTTAATCTTGGTCAATCCATTAATTAAAATTTTAGCAATCTATTAGTTAACCTTGGTTAAATTGTTAATTGTTGGCTAATCTTGGTTCCAGTTGTGGAGTTTAAAAGGTGAGAAATAACCATTGCATACCTACTTGCGAAGTAAATTTGTTCCTGTTCACATTATTTTTTTTGTGTGTGAATTGATTGTTGAGTGACCGTGTTTAACTATTATTTTTATTCCCGGACAGAATTGAATTGTTGGCCTTTAAATAGTATTATTCTTCGTATTGCTGTGCTTAAAGTACTGTAACTCTCGCCACAATCACAGTGAGGGATTTAAATAAAATCTCGACCCCAAAAGCTCTCTCGTGAGTGTTTCCCCTGCCTTTGTTATTCGTATTTTCGTTTTGTTTAGTAAAACCATTCGCATTCCCGTTCGTGCGTAAAGCAATCCATAAATCCGCCATATTCATTTTTCGAGTTAATTTAATTCTTGTCTTTGTGTCCGTCGCGTAAAACCAGCAACAATTCGTCGTTTGAAATTTTCAAGACCCAAGGTGAGTCCCTCGGACTCAGTGGCAAAGATCTGATAGCCTACATCCAGGAAGAAGAGAGAAGAGAAAGAGCCGAAAGAAGAGACAGAGAAGAAATGGAACGAGAAGAAAGAGAGAGAATTCGCTCACACGAACTGGAAATGAGCAGTGCTAGGGAAGAGACACTCCCTATAAACTCCTCGGGTTCTAGACGAGACGCACCACAGTCTGGGAGCATAAAACTCCCCGTCTGTAAAGAAGGCGAAGAATTCGGGTCCTATCTCACCCACTTCGAAAAGATCTTTGAGGTGAACAAATGGGACATCGAGACGGATGGCGTAGAACAATTATTGCCCCTGCTGAGCTCCTAACTCATGGATATTTTTATCTCCATCCCATCAGAGGCAACAATTGATTAATCATCGTTAAAAGCCGAGTTGCTTGACGCTTATAACATGATCCCGGACTTCTACCGAGCTAAATTTAGGCACTGTCGCATTCAACCAAACCAGACTTTCTAACAGTTCGGCTACTCCCTACAGCGTAACTTTAATTTTGGGATCGACGCATCCAAGGTGCCTCATGAATACGACGCCCTGGTGGATTTCATCGTCAAGTACCATTTTTTTGCGTAGTTTCCTTCGGAAATCATATCTTTCGTGAAGAACCAGGGGTGCCGTACTCTCAAGGAATTCATCGAGGAGGCAGACGTCTCCGCGGCTAGCCACAACTGCTATCCGAAAGAAGGGAAGAAATCAGAACCTACATCTCGTAAATCCCAAACTAGCATGGACAACCCCGTAAGGGGCGCGACGATTTGCCATCCTGGCCGCCGGGCTGATGGGACTCAGCAACCCGTCCGACCCCAGCTTAGCCTCTTCTCCTTCCTTCAAAAGACTTGTTTCCTTGCTTTTCATACAACCTCTCCCACAACTTTCAATAGACAGCCTCTAATTACACAGGGTAGATGCTGACCTTCTTCTCAAGCCAACCGTCCGGTATCGGGGCTAAGGAAGGAGGGGGCAATGTTCCCTAACCCCTGAGCTCCGGTTCGGGATGTGGTTTTTTAACAACCTGCTTCATCCCCAACCATACCTTCCTCACATCCCTTTTCCTCTCCTCTTCACAGTCTATCTATTTTTACGCCGTGTCTAAGGTGGAGCCGCCATGCCGATGGACTGCCAGGCCACCAGGCGGGAGGGGTGGTCCCAAATGGCGGCGCCTGGCTCTGTCAGGCATGTAAGCACCTCTTGCAGTGCGGGGACTTCAAGAGGTGATGAGCTATTGCTTCCCGTAGCACAAATGGGGTCACCATGCCCAATGCTGAAAGTAAAAAAACCCAACCCCAAACTTCCCTAAGAACATCAACGGAGCCGCCCTAAGGGCAGCTCCACCGAGAAAATGTAGGTCGCCCCCCATTGTGCTTGCGCAGGAAACCCTCCATACTTTTTTAACCGGAGAGGAGGCTTACTCCTCTCCTACGCCTACAGGTGTAGGGGACTCCCCCTCACCCCCTTCTCTCGAGGTGCTTTCGGGCACCTACCTATCTCCAGCGGCAGTCCCTCCTTTTCTTTCTAAGGAGACTGCCAAGAAAGCCAGCAAGCAGCCCATTGCCGACCGCCCTTCGTGTAAGCAGCTTGGTAGGTCAAACCCCCTTAGGGGAAAGAGGGAAGCCAGTCCCCTTCGGGCACTTCCCTCAAAAGACCTGCTGGCAAGAATATTGAACCTTGCCGGAGTCAAGGCCTGTGCCTCCTCACTAAAGACTCATGACGCTGCAAAGGGGACCTGCGATGTCCTAGGAGGGGAAGTCAACTGGAGGTTCCTCCTGTGATAGACATGGTCCTTGAGGAAAACCAGCCTCAGACGGTAGGGCCTTCCATGGGGGAGAATCCGGGCTCGGCGCCAAGCACCGAACCCGAATCCGCCCCTATGCAAGGTTCTCCTCAAACGGCTGGGGATTTTCAGGCAGTACAAGGAGGGGAGGGATCTCCTCCGGATGAGGCCCCTGCGACCACTAAGACCTTCTCCATTACGGAGAAGGACCTAGCTGAGGCCGGTACATCTAGCCTAGGGGCTTCTACCGGCGGGGGTGAGAAGCGGGTTCATTCCCCGTCCTCCTCTCCAAAAAAGAAGAAGACCAAGACCAGAAAATCAAAGAAGACTCAATGCTCCTCTCCATCCGTGGGGACTGCGGGGACGGATGGGTCTGTTACCACTCTGGAAAGCGACCACGCCAAGATCGGCACATCCGGCCCTTCCTCCCCTTGGTTGCAGAGCCCCTGACAAAGACAAAAAGTGCACAGGGTGGAGCCTCGATGATATCGGGGCCCCTAATTCAGAAGTTACCTGGCGTTTTCGAGCCCGCTGGCTTCAAACGCTTCCTCGTTATTCGCTCCACTGATGGCACCATGTTGTCCAAGGGCAACATGATCCATCAGAGGAGAGGATTAGCTAGTGCAATTAGTAGAGAGCCGAAGGTGACCCGTTTCTCGGACGGGAGCCTTCTGGCGAATGCGGCGAATCCCGCCGAGGCGGCCAAGATAAGTGCTCTTCGGACACTTGATGTCACCCCGGTGAGTGTGACGCCACACTCTACCATGAACTTTGTGAAAGGAGTAGTTTATGCGAGGGCACTCGTTGACTACTCCATTTAGGACATCACCCTAGAGCTGGCCGACCATGGAGCAGTCAAGGTCGAACGTGTGATGAGAAAACAGGGAGGGGCCTCGAGCCCCCCCCCTACACTTTTCGTCACGTTCGACTGTAACAAGCTCCCTGAGTCAAGGAGTGCCGGTTGGTACCACTACCGCGTGAAGGCATTCGTGCAACTGCCGCGGCGGTGCTATTACTGTCATCGCTTCGGCCATACGAATCGCTCATGTAGACGTGCAAAGTCGGGGTCACCCGAAGTATGTGTAAATTGCTCCAAGGTCGCACAAGATAAGTCCAAATCGTGTGTGGCCAAGTGTGTCAGTTGCATAGAGCCCCACCCTGCTTCTTCGAAGCAATGTGGTTCATATCTCCTTGAGAAAGAAATCCTGAACGTTACGCCCAGGATAGACTCTCATTCCGCGAGGCTAAGGGCTTGGTCCTGGCGCGCCCAGCTCTGCCTGGGACGTCATATGCCTCAATAGTTAGAAGGACACCGTCTTCTCCTGGCCCATCCAGGGCAACGAGCACGGTTGTTTCGGCGCCCATTCGGAGCCCTTCTGCGGGCTCTACCCAACCCGGGCGCTCCCCTGGTAAAGCTGGCGGCAAAAAGGGTTCATACCCAGCCCCGGCTAAAACCAGGGCTCCCCCCTCTTCCCCCAGCGTGAACGTTTGCCGCAAGGCTAAATGGCCACGCGCCTCCACCAATTTGTTAGACTCACAGGAGGCAACACCCCTGAAGATGGTCGCTAGGCCATCTTCCGGGGTCCCTAAAGCTGTCTCCCGAAAGGAGGACAGCAACAAAGGAGCTTCAGCTCCTTCGCCCACGCCCCGAGGTGGAGCGAGTGGCTCGGAGACGGTGGTTCCTCGAAAAGAGGGCCCCCGCCTCCGAAGCCGCAACGCCCGCCTAAGGTTTCGAGGGGGAGGGAGGAAAAAACTCGCATGGCGAACCCAACCTTCCCCAATAAGTCCTCGAACACGAAAGCGCCTGTAGCGCTTTTTGCGGCCAACAGCACCCGGGGTTCTGCCCACGGGAAGCGTACGGCCATTCCCGTGAGGGTCTTCAGTTCGAGGAGGGCCCCCGCGTCTCCTCCGAGCTAGGCCTGGAAGGCATATTCCTTCAATGGAATTGCCGTGGACTCCGGGCCAACTGGGAGGAGCTGCGGAGGCTCGTCTCATCCCGTTTCCCGCTAGCTATCTTTTTGCAGGAGACCATGCTAAGCGCGTGCCCCCTTCCCACCCTCCCAGGGTATAAGGGTCTTGCGATCCCACCACCGCGGGATGGCCGGGCTGGGGAATGCGCGGTTTACACCCGGCATGATGTCTCCGTTCTTCCTTTCTCTTTAGATACCTCCTTTCAGGCCGTGGCTGTGCAGCTGCACCTGGATAGGAGGTATACTATCATTTCCGCGTACATTCCACCGTCAGCTGACTTCGACGCGGGGGACTTCCACCGCGTCGTGGCACAGTTGCCGAGGCCCTATCTCTTGCTTGGAGATCTGAACGACAGGCATCCTCTCTCGGGAGATTACTCCATAAATCCCAGGGGACAAGTCCTTGCCGATCTGATCGAAGAGCTTGAGATGGGTGTCCTAAACGTGGATTAGTTTACGCATCACTGTCCGAGAACCGCTTCATTTTCTTAACTTGACCTATCTTTGTGCTCGTCGTATGCACAGCCTGATTTTGATTGAGGGGTGGTTGATGACCTCCATGGTAGTGATCACTTTCCCATTCAAATATCATTTTCAGGGCAACTGCCGCCTGAGAGACCACCTCGGTGGTGCTTAGCGCGAGCGCGGTGGCCTACATTTCAGGAATTCTCTATCTCAGTCGAGGAGTTTAGGTTGGTAGATGAGGCCGTTGAGTTCTTCTCCGGCAACCTCATCGCTATGGGCCTGACTACTATTCCTAGGACGTCTGGCCGTTTTGCACGCCGACCACTCCCATGGTGGTCGGCCGAGTGTGAGACGGCCCTCAAACAGAAGCGTTATGCCTATATGCGCTATAAGCGCCGCCCGAACGATTTTACTGTCACTGAATTTCGTCAGGCTAGGGCTAGGTTCGGGTATATTTCGAAGAACTCCCGCGGCTCTTCTTGGCGGGCATACGTGTCTTTACTTAACGGGAAGACCCCTTTAGCTGAGGTGTGGAAGCGAGTCAAAAGGATTCGGGGCAAGTTCACGCAGGACCCCCCTCCCGTTCTCCAGGAGAATGGGACCGCAATCTCGGACCCCGCGTCCGTGGCGGAATCCTTAGCGACCACTTTTTCCGCATTCTCTAGCCGTGATGCTGCTCCGCCAGCATGTAATGCACTTCGTGATGTCGCGGAAGGCCGCCGACTGGATTTTAACTCCAGAGGCGGAGAACCCTTCAACGACAAGTTTACTGTGAGTGAGTTGCGTTCCGCTCTCGCTTCGTGCACAGACACCGTCCCTGGTCCGGACGATCTCCCGTACGCCATGCTTCGACACCTGGGTGAGCGAGGCATGGTCTTTCTGTTAGATTTGTTCAACAGGATCTGGGTGGAAGGTCTTCTCCCACACTCCTGGCGAATCGCTACTGTGCTCGCCTTTCGCAAACCGGGGAGATATCACTCTACTCCGACCGGTTTCCGCCCAATGTTTCTAACCTCTTGCGTGTGCAAGTTGATAGAGAAATTGGTAAATGTTAGATTAAACTTTTTCCTGGACAGCGGAGGCCATCTGTCTTCTGCACAATGCGGCTTCCGCAAGTTCCACTCCACGTCGGATGCTCTGCTCCGACTGGAAAATGCCGTCTGCGAGGCTTTCCTTCGTAGACAGCATTACGCCACGGTGTTTTTCGATCTGGAGAAGGCCTATGATACCGCATGGCGATACGGTATCATTTAGACTCTCCACACGATGGGGTCGAGGGGACGCCTCCCAATGTTTATATCTGAATTTTTGCGAGGTCGTCGATTCCGCGTACGGGTGGGGGGAGCCCTCTCCGGCCCAAAGGAGCAGGAAGAGGGTGTCCCGCAGGGAAGTGTCCTCAGTGTCACACTCTTTGCCCTGAGCATCAACGGCATCACCTCGGTGCTGCCGGAAGATGTTCTCGCTACGCTCTACGTGGACGACCTTTCGAGCTCTTTTGGCGCGGCCCAGATGCCAACTCTGGAGCGTCGACTCCAACAGGCATTCGATCCACCACACCGGCCTTCGCCTTGCAACCGGTGCCTTCCGCACTTCCCCCATTGAGAGCCTGTTGGTCGATGCTGGGGAGATGCCACTCGCTCTGCGCCGCGTGCAGTGCATCAATCGCCTGTACGCGCGAGCCCGGCGCCTCCCTCAGTCGCCAACAGCTCTCACTGCATCCGCATCTGAACTCGATGGTGCCTATGCCGCCGAGAGACTCCAGTCATACCCTAAGCCCTTTGGGTTTAGGGCCAGGAAACTCCTTCGAGAGGTAGATATAGCTCTCGGGCCGGTGGCGCCCCTGGTTCTGCCCAGGACGCCAGCCTGGACGGTACCACATTTGGCTATTTGTCGCCACGCCTCTGCTCCCAAAGCTTGTACTGCGCCGGGAGTATTGCGTTCGACCTTTTTGGAGCACACATCGTGTCACGCTGGAACCGTGCCAGTGTATACGGATGGCTCCAAGTCCCAAGAGGGGGTCGGCTTCCACGCCGTATCCCCTCTGTTTGAAGTCAGCGGGGCTCTTCCAGGCACTGCGTCTGTCTTCATGGCCGAGCTGGTGGCAATACACCACTCGGTACGGGAGATTACGCGACGTGCCCGGTTCGGAGACCGGATTGTGATCTATAGCGACTCACAAAGCCCCTTGAGTGCTCTTGGGGCATTGAAATCTCCGCATCCCCTGGTTCGCGATATCCGTGACGCTACGGTTTTGGCGAGCCAGGCAGATGTCGAGATTATCTTCTGCTGGGTTTCTGGACATGTAGGAATTGCGGGGAATGAGCGCGCTGATGAGGGCGTCAAAGAGTCCGCGAGGACTCTGCGACCGGACCAGTGTTTCGCTCTTCCTCACACCGACTACATGACAGGATTACGGGCAGCTCTTCGGACTGCTTGGCAAAGAAGATGGGAGACGGTCGAAGGGAACTTAAAGTTGCGGGCCATTGCGTCGCGACTGTTCCCATGGACCTATCCCCCAATGCCGCAAGGCTCCAGGTTGCTTTCTGTCTTCTCCGAAACGGGCCCACTCGTGTGACGCATCGCCTGCGCCCTATTACAACCACTAAGTCGTCATCCAGACTGTTCGGCACATTCTTGTCGAATGTCCCAGTCTGGGTGATCTTCGCGCACGACACCTGTCCCGGTACCGGGATGGGCGGGGTTGCTATCGCCTGTCCCTTGTACTCGGGACGAGTGCGTGCAATTTGACTGGTGGACTTGTTGACTTTTGGGGGGAGGCCGGCCTTCTCCCTTTCATTTCACCAGGTTTAATTGTTGTTTTTGTTATTGTCTTTGTTATTGTTTTGTTATTGTTATTGTTATTTCTTTTTATTGTTTCTTCCTGTTCAATTTTTTAAAGTAGCCTAGAACTAGGCTGTTTATTTACGGTGACTTATGCCTAAGTCGGCATTCGCCAGATAGCCCCTTAAATAAAAAAAATAAAAAAATGTCCTGGTACCGGGATGGGCGGGGTCGCTACCGCCTGTCCCTCTTTCACGGGACGAGTGCGTGCACTTTGACTGGTGGACTTGTTGACTTTTTGGGGAGGCCGGCCTTCTCCCTTTCATTTAACCAGGTTTAATTGTTGTTTTTTTATTGTTTTTGTTATTGTTATTTCTTTTTTATTGTTGTTTCCTGTTCAATTTTTTAAAGTAGCCTAGAACTAGGCTGTTTGTTTACGGCGACTTATGCCTAAGTCGGCAGTCGCTAGATAGCCCCTTAAATAAAAAAAAAAAATAGCATGAACAAATTTTTTCCTAATAATGGGAATAAATTCGTTAAGGTGACTGGGCCCGCCAAACTTAAACCTCTCTTCTCGTCGAGCAACCGTGATGTTAAGCCCTTTGTTCTCAACCCGACTGATTCGTCGTTCTCTCGGAGGACCATTTTGTGCTCTTCCTGCGGAGTTTAGTCTCACGTGAGTATCAATTGCTCTCAAAACTCACAGTTTAGAAGCACCCTTCCTTCTCACCAGGTACACTAGGTCAGTGCCACTTCTACGCCCCAACCCTCGCGAAATTACCTCCCCTCCTCTTTTTCAACCCCGCCGATACTGCTGACCACCAGGTAAACTTTTTGTTCGATAAAAGTACCTATGGGCCCTCCAATTCGAAACTGGAGCAGTGAGTTGGTGCAGGATCTCCACTCTCGTCCGTGATACAGGGTGCACGTGCATTGTTTATCCGTGAATTACTCTCCCATGTGGCTCCGGACCGCGATAAGTTTGCCGTAGTGCATGATTACTTGGGGCGCGCCAATAAATTTCGCATTGTTCACTGCTACATTGAGTGCGCATATTTTACAGGTTGGGCTGAAGTCGTTGCAGCCCCCATCAAGTTTTGCGCTGTCCTCATTGGTCAGTACCCTTCGGGTTTCTTAAGCTCCCGTGGCTCAACCTATTACTACCCGTTACCGCGTGAAGAAGGAGCTGCAAGCCCTTACACCTCTGGAACCCCCATGTGCCCCGAATTCCAGAGTGCGATGATCAATGACTTTGCAAAGAGCCAGAGGGAATGTGAGTCTATTCGTCCCCACTGCTCAAAAGCCCAGAACAAAACGCGCGAAACCGTCAGAGGAAATAAGGTGATTTCCTTCCTCATCAAGGACGACCTCCTCTATCGAGTGTGCACCGAGGAAAACGAAACCGAGTCCCACACACTATGTGTACCCCGCTCCCACGTCCCTCCAATCTTGCAACCAGCTCACGATAACCTATTTGCTGGTCACTTCAGCCACACGAAGACAGCTCAAAGGATCTTCAAATATTTTTATTGGCCTGGCGCGACCGACGAAATTCTGCGATATTGTCGTTCGTGCGACATTTGCCAAAAGACAGCAATAAAAGGACAAGTCAAACCTGCGCCTTTGCAGAAGGGACCGCCAATCTCTGAACCCTTATCTCGACTAGCTATCGACCTGATCGGACCGATCCAGCCTCCGTCGAGCGAAGGCCTCAAGAAAATCGACAGCATCTCCTGCGCCGAATCCCTTATTTCCATCTTTTCTCGTGTGGGCCTTCACGCAGAAATCCTATCGGAACGTGGTAATCAATTCACCTCCGAATTAAAAGAGTACGTTGGTAAATTAATGTTAATCAAGCCCATGTTTACCACCCATTTTCACCCGAGTGGGAATGGAATGTGCGAGAGGCTAAATGGAAGCCTCAAGGCCATTCTCAGGAAGTTGCGTGCAGATCAACCCACTGAATGGCACCGCTTCCTTTCAGTAGCCTTCTTTGCCTACTGTGAAATCCCCCATCGTACATTAGGATTCGCCCCTTTTAAGCTTTTATATGGTAGGAACGTCAGAGATACCCTAAGTATCATAAAGAAACTTTATTCCAATCAAAAATTGGATCAAAACATCCAGACTTCTTATTCGTATCTACTGGATTTAAGAAAGAGGCTGGAAAAGTGCGCCGAAATTGAGTCTCAGAACGCTGACATCAATTTTGAAAAGTAGAAGACATACTTTGATTGCAAGTCCAAAGAAAGGAAATTTAACCCCGGGGAAGAAGTTTTGCTTCTCCTCCCCACAGACAACAACAAATTGTTGAGCCAGTGGAAGGGCCCAAACAACATAGTCGAGAAGCGTGGCCCCGTCGATAACCTTATTGAAATCCCCTTAGGAAGAAAGCTTTTTTATGTTAACATGTTCAAGCGGTACCACAGGCGCGCGAGCAACAACCAGATAGTTGCAATTGACGAAGAATCCCCCATACAATCTGATTACCACCGTGGACCCCTTTTGCGTAATTCAAGTTGCCTGCGTGGAGCAAGACAAGGAATACTCGTTGCATATCTTGCTCAACTTTAATAATTCCCCACCTGCAGAAATTAAGATATGCAACTAGCTATCATCTCTTCAAAAGGATCAACTGCAAGCGCTCCTGAGTCGTTTCGATGACGTCATCACCGAAATCCCCGGTTGTGCTACCCATTATTGAGCACAATATCCAACTAACCACCTTGGAACCCACCCATTCCAAACCATACCCCCTGCCTATACATTTCCGGGAAGCATTCAATAACAAAGTGGATAAACTTCTAAGGTTGCAGATCATCGAACCTTCGGAGTCAAGCTATTGTTCCCCGGTTGTCATGGTAAAGAAGGCCGATGGTTATTATCGAATGTGCATCGATTTTAAGTAGCTAAATTTGGTTACCGTATTCGATGCCGAACCAATCCCCACCATAGATCAGAACCTCCACCTTTTTGAGAGGGCCAAGTTCATCTTAGAGTTGGATTTATGCAAAGCCTATTATCAGATTCCCCTGAGAATGAAGTGAGAAAATTTACTGCTTTCCCCAATGAGAAAGGGCGGATGCAGTGTTTCAACGACTCCCTTTTTGTCTGGTGACGGCTTAGAGCAATTAGCACTGAATCATGAGGAGGATTTTAGAAGGTTTACCCAACGTTACCTTGTATTTTGATAACGTTTATGTGGCCACCTAAGATTAGGACTAACACTTGACCATCCTTCAAGCCCTTGAGTAGCGACTCCGGGAACACAATTTGACAATTGGCCACAGCAAGTGCCACTACGCTTTTGGCACTATCGATTACCTCGGCTTCCATATCGGGAATAATCGGTTAGCCCCCCAGCAAGAAAAGATCCGGGCCATCGTGGACATGCCTTTGCCCACTAACAAAAAGCGGCTTCGATCCTTCACAGGCTCTGCGTCGTTCTATCGTCGAGTGGACGCCATTTTCGACTCACAGCTTTAACCAACTCAAAGAGAAGTTGGCATCCGCTCCTATCCTCCACCTCCCTAACCCGGACAAACTGTTTGGCATTAGCACCGACGCCAGTAATGACGGTATAGGATGTGTCCTCCTCCAGTATGAGAATAACGGCGAAAGTTTCCCTATCGCTTACCCAAGCAGAAAATTACTCGCGCGTGAGAAAAATTATGCGGTAATTGAGATAGTAGCCCTCGCTATAGTTTGGGGAATCCGTAAATTTAGGATTATTTAGTAGGAAAGGAATTTGTAGTGGAAACAGACCACAAACCCCTATCATACCTACGTAACGTCAAGAATAATAACGGTCGGTTGATGCGTTAGAGCTTGTTCCTCCAGTAATTCCAATTCCGCATTTTGTATTTAAAAGGCACCGATAACTGTATTGCTGATAGTTTGAGTAGAAACCCGTTGGATTCTTTTCCAAACAAATTCCGAGCAATTAACTTTTTTTGATACGGGAATTAATTTTGGTTCATAAAATAAATTTGTATATTCAACCATATAATAAGGAAACGTGTATCTTTTTTTCATTCTTTTGGCTTATCTGGGTATAATGAATTGCTTTTATATCCTGTTCTTTTTTTAGTTTTGTATAATCGTAGGATAAACTCACCATCGGGCCAGTGAGGCCTGTTTAATTGTATACAGGAAAAAATATACTTTGGCAATCATGACTTACATTATATAGCCTTCTGTATATTGATGGTGCCCCCCCTCCTCCCACTAGCTCCACTATTTTGTATTTTGGCTCCATTTTTGAAAATTTGTCCTAGGTATTCTTAACTTTATCCTGTATTTTCATTCGACTTTAAGTTATAATCCGGCGTTAATCATTTTCCGGTGTCACTTCTTCCCCTGAAGTTCCATCTGGGGATGGAGGATTCTCAGAGATGAGAGAAAGAGAGAGAGAGAGAGAGAGAGAGAGAGAGAGAGAGAGAGAGAGAGAGAGAGAGAAGAGACACCTGGTCGACCCTTTTTGTTTGCGCTAATGAAGGCACGAAATCACGAGATGCCGTGGTGGCCTGAAAGCAGGTCATTGTGGAAAGCTGTGAGAAACTAGAAGGTCCCATTAGGAGTCAGACAAAGTTTCGCCTCGCAGGCTTAGGAACTTTCCCGCGATCGTGCTAATAGGGCGAGACTACCTTCACCTGACGATACGTCGGACCCTGGAACGCTGCCCTTCGGGCGGATGAGGGAAGAACCAATTCGATCCCACTATAAATCATCCGGCGACAGAGTTGGAAGGCAGTATCCGCCGTCTACCCGCCCCATCAGCCCAACTTAGCCTCTCTTCCTTCCTTCAGATAGCCTGTATTTCTCCCCTACTTCCTCACTTCCCCTAAAACCTCTCCGACAACATTCTCTGGTCAGGCTCTAATTTCACAGGGTAGATGCTGACCTTCTTCTCAGCCAACCGTCCCGGATCGGGGCTAAGGGGGGAGGGGAAAACGTTCCCTAACCCCTGAGCTCCGTTTTGGGGTGATTGGTTTTTAACAACCTGCTTCATCCTCACCCATACCTTCCTCACATCCTTTTTCGTTCTCACTTCACCATCTATATTTTTACGCCATATCTAAGGTTGAGCCACCATGCCGAAGGGCTGCCAGGCCACCTGGTGGGAGGGGTGGCCTTGAATGACCGCACCTGGCTCTGCCAGCCCCGTACACACCCCTTGTAGGGCGGGCTATTGCGAAGAGTAATGAGCGTTTGCTTCCCGTAAAAAAAGAGGGTCACCATGCCCAATGAGGAGAAAACTAAAAATTGCCCCTTAATTTCCCCTTGTACATCGACAGAGCCGCACTGGGGTAGCTCCAGAGAAAAAATGGAGGTCCCCCCTGTGCTTGCGCAGAAGACCCTCCATAATTCTCTGACTGGAGAGTAGGCTTACTCCTCTCCTTTGCCTACGGGTGTAGGGGACTCCTCCTCACCCCCTTCTATGGAGGTGCTTTCGGACACCTTCCTGTTTCCAGCCGCAGTCCCTCCTTTTCAATACAAGGGGACTGCCAAGAAAGCCAGCAGGCAGCTCATAGCCGACCGCTCCCCATTGAAGCGGCTTGGTAGGGCAAACACCCTTAGGAGGGAGAGCGAAGCAAGGCCACTTCGGTGGATTCCCTCAAAGGACCTGATGTCAAGAATATTGAAACTTGCCGGGGTCAAGGCCTGTGCCTCACCACACCTGACAAGTGATAATGATGCTAACAGGATATGCGATGTGCTGCGGGGGGGAGATGACCAACTGGAGGACCCCCCCACCCCCTGAGATAGACATGGTCTTTAAAGTAACCCAGCCTCAGACGGTAGGGCCTTCCATGGGAGGGAATCCGGGCTCGACGCCAATCGCCGAACCCGAATCTGCCCCAATGCAAGGTCCTCCTCAAAGGGCTAGGGTTTCCGAGGCAGTACAAGGAGGGAAGTGAACTCTTCCAACCGGTGCCCCTACAACTGCCGGGACTTCCTCCATTCCAGGGAAAGACCTGGCTGAGGCCGGTCACCCTGGCCTGGGGGCTCGTGCCGGCGGAGGGGAGAAGCGGGTTCATTCCCCGCCCTCCTATCCTTAAAAAAAAAAAATATGAAAAAGACTAGGAAGACAGGAGGCTGCGCGGACGGATGAGGCTGCTACCACTTTGGTAAGCCACCAAGCAAAGATCGTCACATCCGGCCCCTCTGCCCCCCCCTCCCGGAAGCGGAGCCCCTGTCTATGACTAGGAGCAAAGGTGCACAGGGCGGAGCCTCGATAACATCGGGCCCATAGTCAGAGGTTACCTGGCGTTTTCGAGCCCGCTGGCTTCAAACGTTTCCTCGTTATTCGTTCCACTAATGGCACCATGTTGTCCAAGGGCAACATGATCCATCAGAGGAGAGGATTAGCTAGTGTAATTGGTAGAGAGCCGAAGGTGACCCGTTTCTCGGGCGGAAGCCTTCTGGCGAATGCGGCGAATCCCTCCGAGGTGGCCAAGATAAGTGCTCTTCGGACACTTCATGGCACCCCGGTGAGCGTGACGCCGCACTCTACCATGAACGTTGTGAAAGGAGTAGTTTATACGCGGAAACTCGTTGACAACTCCATAGAGGACATCACCTTAGAGCTGGCCGACCATGGGGCGATCAAGGTCGAACGTGTGATGAGAAAACAGGGAGGGGCCTTGAGACCCACCCCTACACTCTTCGTCACGTTTGACTGTGACAAGCTCCCTGAGTCGGTGCGTGCCGGTTGGTACCGCTACCGCGTGAAGGCATTCATGCCACTGCCGCGGCGGTGCTATTACTGTCATCGCTTCGGCCATACGAATCGCTCATGTAGACGTGCAAAGTCGGGGTCACCCGAAGTATGTGTAAATTGCTCCAAGGTCGCACACGATAAGTCCAAATCGTGTGTGGCCAAGTGTGTCAATTGCGGAGAGCCGCACCCTGCTTCTTCGAAGCAATGTGGTGCTTATCTCCTTAAGAACGAAATCCTGGCCGTTCAGGCCCAGGATCAACTCTCATTCCGCGAGGCAAAGGACTTGGTCCTGGCGCGCCCGGCTCTGCCTGGGACGTCATATGCCTCAATAATTAGAAAGGCACCCTCTGCTCTTCGCCCATCCAGGCCAACGAGCACGGTTGTTTCCGTACCCATTTGGAGCCCTTCTGCGGGCTCTACCCAACCCGGGCGCTCCCCTGGTAAAGCTGGCGGCAAAAAGGGTTCATGCCCTGCCCCGGCTAAAACCAGGGCTCCCCCCTCTTCCCACAGCGTGACCGTTTCCCGTAAGGCGAAACGGCCACGCGCCTCCACCGAGTCGTTAGACTCACAGGAGGCAACACCCCTGAAGATGGTCGCTAGGCCATCTTCCGGGGTTCCTAAAGCTGTTTTCCGAAAGGAGGACAGCAACAAAGGAGCTTCGGCCCCTTCGCCCACGCCCCGAGGTGGAGCGAGTGGCTCGGAGACGGTGGTTCCTCGAAAAGAGGGCCCCCCGCCTCCGAAGCCGCAACGCCCGCCTAAGGTTTCGAGGCGGAGGGAGGAAAAGACTCGCATGGCGAGCCCAACCTCCCCCAATAAGTGCTCGAAGGCGACAGCGCCTTCAGCGCTTTGTCCGGCCAACAGCGCCCGGGATTCTGCCCTCGGGAAGCGTACGGCCATTCCCGTGAGGGTCTTCAATTCGAGGAGGGCCCCCGCGTCTCCTCCGAGCTAGGCCTGGAGGGCATATTCCTTCAATGGAATTGCCGTGGACTCCGGGTCAACTGGGAGGAGCTGCGGAGGCTCATCTCGTCCCGTTCCCCGTTAGCTATTTTTTTGCAGGAGACCATGATAGGCGCGTGCCTCCTGCCTGCCCTCCCGGGGTATAAGGGTCTTGCGACCCCACTGCCGCGGGATGGCCGGGCTGAGGAATGCGCGGTTTACACCCCGATGATGTCTCCGTTCTTCCTTTCTCTTTAAATACTTCCTTTCAGGCAGTGGATGTGCAGCTGCACCTGGATAGGAGGTATACTATCATTTATGCGTACATTCCACCGTCAGCTGACTTCGACGCGGGGGACTTCCACCGCGTCGTGGCACAGTTGCCGAGGCTCTATCTCTTGCTTGGAGATCTGAACGGCAGGCATCTTCTCTGGGAAGATTACTCCATAAATCCCAGGGGACAAGTCCTTGTCGATCTGATCCAAGAGCTTGAGATGGGTGTCCTAAACGTGGATGAGTTTACGCATCACTGTCCGAGAACCGCTTCATTTTCTTGCCTTGACCTATCTTTGTGCTCTTCGGATGCACAGCCTGATTTTAATTGGGGGGTGGTCGATGATCTCCATGCTAGTGATCACTTCCCCATTCAAATATCATTTTCAGGGCAACTGCCGCCTGAGAGACCACCTCGGTGGTGCTTAACGCGGGCGTGGTGGCCTGCATTTCAGGAAATGACTGAATTCTCTATCTCAGTCGAGGAGTTTAGGTCGGTAGATGAGGCCGTTGAGTTCTTCTTCGGCCACCTCATCGCCGTGGGCCTGACTGCTATTCCTAGGACGTCTGGCCGTTTTGCACGCCGACGACTCCCATGGTGGTCGACCGAGTGTGAGACGGCCCTCAAACAGAAGCGTTATGCCTACATGCGCTATAAGCGCCGCCCGAACGATTTCACTGTCGCTGAATTTCATCGGGCTAGGGCTAGGTTCCGGTATATTTCGAAGCACGCCCGCCGCTCTTCTTGGCGGGCATAAGTGTCTTCACTTAACGGGAAGACCCCTTTAGCTGAGGTGTTGAAGCGAGTCAAAAGGATTCGGGGCAAGTTCTCGCAGGACCTTCCTCCCGTTCTCCAGGAGAATGGGACCGCAATCTCGGACCCCGCGTCCGTGGCGGAATCCTTAGCGACCGTTTTTTCTGCATTCTCTAGCCGTGATGCTGCTCCGCCAGCATTCAATGCACGTCGTGATGTCGCGGAAGGCCGCCGGCTGGACTTTACCTCCAGTGGCGGAGAACCCTTCAACGACAATGTTACTGTGTCTGAGTTGCGTTCCGCTCTCGCTTCGTGCGCGGACACTTCCCATAGTTCGGACGATGTCCCGTACGCCATGCTTCGACACCTGGGTGAGCGATGCATGGCCTTTCTGTTAGATTTGTTCAACAGGATCTGGGTGGAAGGTCTACTCCCACACTCCTGGCGAATCGCTACTGTGCTCGCCTTTCGCAAGCCGGGGAGAGATCACTCTACTCCGACCGGTTTCCGCCCAATCTCTCTAACCTCTTGCGTGTGCAAGTTGATGGAGTAATTGGTAAATGTTAGATTAGCCTATTTCCTGGACAGCGGAGGCCATCTGTATTCTGCACAGTGCGGCTTCCGTAAGTTCCACTCCACGTCGGATGCTCTGCTCCGACTGGAAAATGCCGTTTGCTAGGCTTTCCTTCGTAGACAGCACTACGCCACGGTGTTTTTTGATCTAGAGAAGGCCTATGATACCGCATGGCGATTCAGTATCATGGAGACTCTCCACACGATGAGGGCGAGGGGACGCCTCCCAATGTTTATATCTGAATTTTTGCGAGTCGTCGATTCCGCGTAAGGGTGGGGGGAGCTCTCTCCGGCCCAAAGGAGCAGGAAGAGGGTGTCCCGCAGGAAAGTGTCCTCAGTGTCACACTCTTTGCCCTGAGCATCAACGGCATCACCTCGTTGCTGCCGGAAGATGTTCTCGCTACGCTCTACGTGGACGACCTTTCGATCTCTTTTGGCGCGGCCCAGATGCCAACTCTGGAGCGTCGACTCGAACAGGCATTGAACCGCGTCTCTCGCTATGCCGAAGCGCACAGGTTTCGGTTTTCTTTGGCCAAGACTAAGGTGGTGCACTTCTGCCGCCATCAACGGCTTCACCCCGACCCAGATTTGTTTCTTAATGGGGTGCGCTTGGATGTGGTTGAGCGCACCGTTTCCTTGGTCTTGTATTCGACCGACGCCTCACCTGGGAGGCTTATATTCGCAGCCTTAGGGTCTCTTGTACCCGCGCCATTGACATTCTCCGTTCCGTGACGTTCAGCGCTTGGGGTGCTGATAGGGCTACTGCCTTACTTTTTTATCGATCCTTTGTTTGCTCGAGGCTCGACTATGGATGCGAGTCTTATGAATCCGCAGCCAAGCGTTTATTGCGGAAGCTGGACTCGATCCACCACACCGGCCATCGCCTCGCGACCGGTGCCTTCCGTACTTCCTTCATTGAGAGCCTGTTGGTCGATGCTGGGGAGATGCCACTCGCTCTGCGCCGCGTGCAGTGCATCACTCGCCTGTACGCGCGAGCCCGGCGCCTCCCTCAGTCGCCAACAGCTCTCACTGCATCCGCAGCTGATCTCGATGGTGCCTATGCCGCCGAGAGACGCCAGTCATACCCTAAGCCCTTTGGGTTTAGGGCCAGGAAACTCCTTCGAGAGGTAGATATAGCTCTCGGGCCGGTGGCGCCCCTGGTTCTGCCCAGGACGCCACCCTGGACGGTACCACATTTGGCTATTTGTCGCCACGCCTCTGCTCCCAAAGCTTGTACTGCGCCGGGAGTATTGCGTTCGACCTTTTTGGAGCACACATCGTGTCACGCTGGTACCGTGCCAGTGTATACGGATGGCTCCAAGTCCCAAGAGGGGGTCGGCTTCCACGCCGTATCCCCTCTGTTTGAAGTCAGCGGGGCTCTACCAGGCGCTGCGTCTGTCTTCACGGCCGAGCTGGTGGCAATACACCACTCGGTACGGGAGATTACGCGACGTGCCCGGTTCGGAGACCGGATTGTGATTTATAGCGACTCACAAAGCGCCCTGAGTGCTCTCGGGGCATTGGAATCTCCGCATCCCCTGGTTCGCGAAATCCGTGACGCCACGGTTTTGGCGAGCCGGGCAGATGTCGAGATTATCTTCTGCTGGGTTCCTGGACATGTAGGAATTGCGGGGAATGAGCGCGCCGATGAGGGCGCCAAAGAGTCCGCGAGGACTCTGCGACCGGACCAGCGTTTCGCTCTTCCTCACACTGACTACATGGCAGGAATACGGGCAGCTCTTCGGACTGCTTGGCAAAGAAGATGGGAGACGGTCGAGGGGAACTTAAAGTTGCGTGCCATTGCGCCGCGACTGTTCCCATGGACCTATCCCCCAATGCCGCGGCGGCTTCAGGTTGCTTTCTGTCGTCTTCGAATCGGACACACTCGTGTGACGCATCGTTACTTGGTAGAGCGCTCGCATGTGCCCTATTGCAACGACTGCGTCATCCCCCAGACTGTTCGGCATATTCTTGTCGAATGTCCCAGTCTGGGTGATCTTCGCGCACGATACCTGTCTCGGTACCGGGATGGGCGGGGTCGCTACCGCCTGTCCCTTGTACTCGGGACGAGTGCGTGCACCATGACTGGTGGACCTATTGACTTTTGGGGGGAGGCCGGCCTTCTCCCCTTTATTTAAGGTTCCTTTTTTTTGTTATTGTTTTGTTTTAGGTTGCACTCTCCTGCACCGGGGTGAGGGGGACCTCCCCCCGCTGCTGGAGATTGCTTCGATTGTTAAGTTTTTCCAATTTATATTGATTGTTAAGTTTTCATATTTTAACTTTAAAGTAGCCTAATTCTAGGCTGTCGTGTTTTTCGGCGACTTATGCCCAAGTGGGTAGTTGCCAGATGGGCTCTATAAAAAAAAAAAAAAAAAATCCGCAGCTGATCTCGATGGTGCGTATGCCGCCGAGAGACGCCATTCATACCCTAAGCCCTTTGGGTTTAGGGCCAGGAAACTCCTTCGAGATGTAGATATAGCTCTTGGGCCGGTGGCGCCCTTGGTTTTAACCAGGACGCCACCCTGCAGGGTACCACATTTGGCTATTTGTCGCCACGCCTCTGTTCCCAAAGCTTTTACTGCGCCGGGAGTATTGCGTTCGACCTTTTTGAAGCACACATCGTGTCACGCTGGTACCGTGCCAGTGTATACGGATGGCTCCAAGTCCCAAGAGGGGGTCGGCTTCCACGCCGTATCCCCTCTGTTTGAAGTCAGCGGGGCTCTACCAGGCGCTGCGTCTGTCTTCACGGCCAAGCTGGTGGCAATACACCACTCGGTACGGGAGATTACGCGACGTGCCCGGTTCGGAGATCGGATTGTGATCTATAGCGACTCACAAAGCGCCCTGAGTGCTCTCGGGGCATTGGAATCTCCGCATACCCTGGTTCATGAAATTCGTGACGCCACGGTTTTGGCGATCCGGGCAGATGTCGAGATTATCTTTTGCTGGGTTCCTGGACATGTAGGAATTGCGGGGAATGAGCGCGCCGATGAGGGCACCAAAGAGGCCGCAAGGACTCTGCGCCTGGACCAGCGTTTCGCTCTTCCTCACACTGACTACATGACAGGAATACGGGCAGCTCTTCGGACTGCTTTGCAAAGAAGATGGGAGACGGTTGAAGGGAACTTAAAGTTGCGTGCCATTGCGCCGCGACTGTTCCCATGGACCTATCCCCCAATGCCGCGGCGGCTTCAGGTTGCTTTCTGTCGTCTCCGAATCAGGCACACTCGTGTGACGCATCGCTGTTTGATGGAGCGCTTGCCTGCGCCCTTTTGCAACGACTGCGTCGTCCCCCAGACTGTTCGCCACATTCTTGTCGAATGTCCCAGTCTGGGTGATCTTCGCGCACAACACCTGTCCCGGTACCGGGATGGGCGGGGTCGCTACCGCCTGTCCCTTGTACTCGGGACGAGTGCGTGTACTTTGACTGGTGGACTTATTGACTTTTGGGGGGAGGCCGGCTTTCTCCCTTTCATTTAACCCGGTTTAATTGTTGTCGTTGTTTTTGTTATTGCTTTGTTATTGTTATTTCTTTTTATTGTTGTTTCCTGTTGAAATTTTTAAAGTAGCCTAGAACTAGGCTGTTTGTTTACGGCAACTTATGCCTAAGTCGCCAGATAGCCCCCTTAATTAAAAAAAATAAAAAAAAATTTGTTTTTTGTTTTTTTGCTTTTGTTGTTTTCCTTTATAGGACACACGCTCCTGCGCCGGGGGACCTCCCCCCGACCCTGGAGCTTGAATTATATTTTAAAGTTGCCTAGTACTAGGCCAGTTTTTAATACGGCGACTAATGCCCAAGTAGGCAGTCGCCAGATGTGCTCTTTAAAAAAAAATATATAAAAATATCATTCGAAAGAGAATGTAAAACAACATAAGGGTTTCAAATTTTGTTAGAATCGACCGAATAGTTACAATGTTATTACAAAAACAAAAAAAAAAGCAAAACGGGAACCGACCGACATAGTGAGATGTAGAGTCGCCCGCGACTAAAAAATCTTGCTAGGAGCAAAACCAGCAAAAAATATTGATAAATCACATTAGCTTTAAAATAACTATTATTCTTATGGAGGTAAAGTGGTAGAATCTAATTGAAACTTCCCGTACTTTTTGTATGAATAGCGCAGTTATAATTAGGCCATGTTTACCCCAAAAGTTTACAAGTTAGCCTTGTTACAATAGTGTGATAACGAATTTTATCGCATAAACAGAACATATGCCCATTTTTGATAAAGGAGTTGTCAGGGTTCGTGTGCAAGTCATTGACTCAATTATCGAGGTCCCATTCATTACCTTATAAAAACTAGAAAAATACTAAAAATTGGCAACTTTATCTTCTGATAGTGATTAACGAAAAAAAATACTTCTGTATTCAAGATTTATGCAATGTGCCTTTAGTATTTGGGTGTTTATTGTGCTTTAAAAAAATGCAAATGTTTTTCATTTGAAAACATTATTTTTCGCTAGGAGCTAATCTTAACAAGTGCCCAGAAATAATTGTTAAGATAAACTTCGGGGTATTTAGAGGCAAAATAGTAAAAAGATAATTAAATTTCAAGTTTACCACAATGTGCTCTCAATATTAAGAATTTATTACTAGTTACAACATTTTAGAGGTTTTCATTTCAAATAACTTAGACACTCACTCATAGCTAAATCTTAACAATTATCACAACGATATCAACAAATGTATAAGAAGAGCGATGGCATTAAAAAAAAAGAAGCTAATTTGAGCTGTCTCCGCCTCGATACTAAAGGAAAATCCATTCGGCATACCTTGCCCCCCACTTATTAATTTTGTATTGGGATCTTTGCTTTGTGAGAGTCTGGGATTTATTGAAGTCGGGGGGGCAGGCTTCTTTAGTGGGTCTATTAAGACCCACTAAATCCAACTTCACCGCAGTAAAGAGAAAACGGAATAATTTTTCTTCGGAAATAGTTATTTCTTCGGAAAAATTATTCCGTTTTCTCTTTCCTGCGGTGAAGTTGGGTTTACTTCATCATTCTCTCACGCTCATGAGAGATATATGCATTTGTGTATTTAACGCCTGCTTAACTCAATTTCGCCCTGTAAGGGGCGCGGCGATTTACCATCCTGGCCGCCGTGCTGACGGGATTCAGCACCCCGTCCGACCCCAGCTTAGCCTCTTCTCCTTCCTTCAACCTCTCCCACAATTTTCTCTAGTCAGCCTCTAATTTCACAGGGTAGATGTGACCTCCTTCTCAGACAACCGTCCCGGATCGGGGCTGAGGGGGAAGGGGACAACGTTCCCTAACCCCTGAGCTCCGGTCTGGGGTGGTAGGTTTTTAACAACCTGCTTCATCCTCACCCATACCTTCCTCACATCACCTTTCCTTCTCACTTCACCATCTAATTCTTTTTACGCCGTGTCCAAGGTGGAGACGCCATGCCGAGGGACTGCTAGGCCACCAGGCGGGAAGGGTGGTCCTGAATAGGGGCACCAGGCTCTGCCAGGCCTGGAGGTGCTTTCGAGCACCTCCTTCTTCACAGCCGCAGTCCCCCCCCCCTTTTCTTTAAAAGATGACTGCCCAGAAAGCCAGCAGGCAGCCCATAAACGACTGCTCCCCATTGAAGCGGCTCGGTAGGGGAAACCCTCTTAGGGGGGGAGAAGGAAACCAGACCCCTTCGGTCGCTTCCCTCAAAAGACCTGCTGGCAAGAATACTGAACCTTGCCGGGGTCAAGGCCTGTGCCTCCCCAGACATGACTAAGGACACTGCCAACGGGACCTGCGATGGTCTGGGGGGGGGGGGTAGAATGGCCAACTGGAGGCTTCCCCTGAGATTGACATAGTCCTTGAGGCAACCCAACCTCAGACGGTAGGGCCTTCCATGGAAGAAAATCCGGGCTCGGCGCTAAGCACCGAACCCGAATCCGCCCCTATGCAAGGTCATCCTCAAACGGCCAGGGTTTCCAAGGTAGTACAAGGAGGGAAGTGATCTCCTCCTACCGGTGCCCCCGCGACTGCCAGGATCTTCTCCATCTGGGAGAAGGACCTGGCTGAGGCTGGTCCATCTGACCTGGGGGCTCCTGCCTGTGGAGGGGAGAAGCGGGTTCATTCCCCGCCCTCCTCTCCTAAAAAGAAAAAAAATAGGAAAAAGACTAAGACGACTCGGGGCTCCTCTCCATCCGTGGTGGCTGCGGGGACGTATAGGTCTGCTCTACTTCGGTAAGCGACAAAGCCAAGATCGGCACATTCAGCCCCTCTGCCGACCCGGGTGCGGAGCCCCTGACTATGACTAAGACCAAAAGGGCGCAGGGCGGAGCTTCGATAAGATCTGGGCCCCTGATTCAGAGGTTACCTGGCGTTTTCGAGCCTGCTGGCTTCAAACGCTTCCTTGTATTTCGCTTCTCTGATGTCAGAATATTGTTCAAGGGCAACATGATCCATCAGAGGAGACGATTAGCTAGTGCAATTGGTAGAGAGCGGAAGGTAACCCGTTTCTCGGACGGAAGCCTTCTGGCGAATGCAGCGAATCCCGCCGAGGCGGCCAAGATAAGTGCTCTTCGGACACTTCATGGCACCCCGGTGAGTGTGACGCCGCACTCTAACGTATACTTTGTGAAAGGAGTAGTTTATGCGAGGGAACTCGTTGACTACTCCATAGAAGACATCACCCTAGAGCTGGCCGACCATGGGGCGGTCAAGGTCGAACGTGTGATGAGAAAACAGGGAGGGGCCTCGAGACCCACCCCTACACTCTTCGTCACGTTTGACTGTGACAAGCTCCCTGAGTCGGTGCCTGCCGGTTGGTACCGCTACCGCGTGAAGGCATTCATGCCACTGCCGCGGCGGTGCTATTACTGTCATCGCTTCGGCCATACGAATCGCTCATGTAGACGTGCAAAGTCGGGGTCACCCGAAGTATGTGTAAATTGCTCCAAGGTCGCACACGATAAGTCCAAATCGTGTGTGGCCAAGTGTGTCAATTGCGGAGAGCCGCACCCCGCTTCTTCGAAGCAATGTGGTGCATATCTCCTTGATAAAGAAATCCTTGCCGTTCAGGCCCAGGATCGACTCTCATTCCGCGAGGCTAAGTACTTGGTCCTAGGCGCGCCCGGCTTTGCCTGGGACGTCTTATGTCTCAATGGTTAGAAAGACACCGTCTGCTCCTGGCCCATCCAGGCCAACGAACACGGTTGTTTCCACGCCCATTCGGAGCCCTTCTGCGGGTTCTACTCAACCCGGGCGCTTCCCTAGTAAAGCTGGCGGCACAAAGGGTTCATACCCAGCCCCGACTAAAACAAGGGCTCCCCCCTTTCCCCAGCCTGACCGTTTCCCGTAAGGCGAAACGGCCACGCGCCTCCACCGAGTCGTTAGACTAACAGAAAGCAACACCCCTGAATTTGGTCGCCAGGCCATCTTTCGTGTTCCTAAAGCTGTCTCCGAAAGGATAACAGCAAGAAAGGAGCTTCGGTTCCTTCGCCCACGCTTAGTGGTTGGCTGAGTGGCTCGGAGACGGTGGATCCTGGAAAAGATGGCCCCCCGACTCCGAAGCCGCAACGCCTGCCTAAGGTTTCGAGGTGGAGGGAGGAAAAGACTCGCATGGCGAGCCCAACCTCTCCCAAGTGGGTTTCGGGGCTGCATGCGCAATATATAGCCTTTAAGGCTACTTAGCCTCTGCACCCTAATTGTTGGCACATTACCTGCTCGTGGTGCCCCTGCTTATACAGAAATTGTGTCCAACGACCGAGTGCCTGGCGGTATAACCTGGCTGGGCAGGTGGAGCTCATAGTCTTGGTTGACATTCCACCTAGGAGAGGGACAACTCTGACTTCAAACCCGGGCAGATGCCGCTCGTCAGCCATGGTAGGCACCCCGTAGAGAGCGCGGCGATTTGCCTTCTTAGCCGCCGTGCAGACGGGCATCAGCGCCCCGTCCGGCCCCAGTCTAACCACTTCTCCCCTTTCTGCTAACAACCCTTTAGCCTTATCTGGCAATTTCTTTCCCAACTCTACTACTCCCTCTCTTCAAAGTCTTTGTTTCGATGGGATTGGATTTCTCTAACTCGCGTTCGAGCCTGTGCTAGTTCCAGGCGGCGAGAAATCTGATTCTCGGGAGTCTGTCCTGGCTTGATCCCCCATCCCCCAGCAATACCTGCGGAATATTGGCGGCTACCAAACCATCCCCTCCCTCCCCCCCTTTTTTTGGCCACCAAGAAGGGGTAAAACTTCACAGTTGGCGTTCGGTTCGCGGGACCGGGCCGTGGCCGGGGTGGACTAGGAAAGGGTTAAGACCCACCAGGTATATCCTGCATGGTCCGCCAGGCTTACCCTGAGGTCACTTGGCGGTGAAGTCCATGGCCACCTCTGTAAGTGGCCCCGCGCCCGCGCCTACACGCCGACTGCGTCGTTTAGAACCGGCCCGTTGTCTGCGCCAATGGGCATTCACGGGGTTAATGGAAACCAAGCAATAGGCCTTTCTCTAGAGTCTCCGGTTCGCTCGTTTAGTGGATCTGGCAAGACGGTACTTTCACGGGCGGTAGACTCCTGTTCATGTTCGAACAAATTCTTTAACAAATTCCTCTTAAAAAACCCAATGAAACCAGCAAAGAATGTCTTAAGCTGCGCATCCCCTCCTCTTTCCCCACCCTCCTTACTTCCCAGTCTATCGAAGAAAATGGATACAAACCTACTAACTCGAGGAAAGAAAAGATCACAAGACGTGGATAAAACTGGTGGGAGAACTTTAACCACAAGATTGCCCGCAAAAACAACTGCACAGATAGAAGAAAATTGCATAGAAACGAGCAAAGTCTCAGGAAATCGATATTCACCACCGCAAAAACGAACAAAGTCGGTAAGAAATCCGCCGGAAGTTTCAAACTCCCAGCAAGCAGCAGGTCTAGGACGATCCACCAAAACGCTACCTGAACTGCTCTCACTGCAGGTACTCCCAGGATAATTTGTTGATCGACCTTTCAGAAGATTTTACCTAATAAAACCAGAAAGCCAACAAACAAACCTAATGAAGACATGCATGGTCAAACAGAGTAAAGATTTCCAAAAACTATTTCAACTTCCCAGATCACAATTTTCACCTCTCTCGCCTCAATCAGATGGTAGTATACTAGTCGAAGTTAAAACAAAAAAGCAAGTGGAAAAAACCTTATTATTAAAAGAACTGGCAGGAGATAAAGGTAATAGTAACAGCACATCCCTCCTTTAACATGCGTAAAGGCGTAATAATAGAACCAGACTTCGCCCAATACTCAGAAGCGGAATTAATTGAAGAATTAAGCGAGTACTCTGTCACTCAAGTACACAGAGTACATAAAACTATCAACAACAGCAAGATACCAACGAACACTTACTTCGTCTCCTTTGACCTAGATATCCTACCAAAATATATATATTTAGGATGGCGCCACTTCACGGTTAAAGAATTTAAACCTAGCCCCAGAAGATGCTACTACTGCCAAACTTTTGGGCACTCTACAAACACCTGCCGTCGCAAGAATCAGGGCTTTGCGCCCACCTGCGTCAACTGCGCAAATGCACTACACCCTGGACAAATCGAAAATTGCCCAACGAAATGTGTAAACTGTGGAGAGCCCCACCCAGCATCAAGCAAAAAATGTAATGTCTACAAATTCAAAGAAGAAGTAGCATCCATACGTGAAAAAGAAAGACTAAATTTTAGAGATGCCAGAGAAAAGGCACAGACCTCTATAGGAACCAGAGGAAACTCTTATGCCTCTGTAGTTGAAATGAGCAGAGTGGTTAGACCCCCATACCACGGGGTTAAAGCAAGAACTCAACCACCCCTTCCCGAGGAGCCTGCGCCACAGACCCCGAATATTGAACTCCCCAACCCAATGCATATGGTCGACAATCGACCATCTCCCCCGCCCCCCCAAAAGCAGTTGCCGCATCGCGAGGCACCTGCACCCGATACCTCGATGCTAAACCCCACCCCTAGCAGAGAGGTAAACCTAAAATCGCAACCACAGCAAATCCCTAAGCACATTGACCCCCACCCCGAAGAAATGGACACTCAGGTTATACCAGAGATCGTCTGCCCACAACCTCGGTCACCCCATGACAGCGTTTTGCCACCACCAATCAAAATGCCTACCACTGACACCATCTACGAAGAGAAGGTAGAAGAGGAAAAAGAGACCCAAGATCCACGTGGAACAGACCTCGTCCCCACCAAACAAATTAAAGCTCAAACCATACCTCCAACGAGCCACCTCCCTCACCCACCAACAGAAGCCAAAAAAAGATAATCCGTCCTCCTATTATTGACGGAACACCAACACCGCCTCTAACAGTAGATATCAAAGACACAAAGAAGAAAAACGGCGACAAAGAAGAACCAAAACCTCAAAGACCAGTCCTCACCAGACTCCAGTGGCCACAGGGCCCTAATAAACCAATGGGCACCACGACCTCCGTAAAAAACAAATTGCTCACTTCTCGAACCAAACCAAAAGAATAATGAAAATAATCCAGTGGAATATCCGCGGAATCAGAGCCAACTGGGAAGAATTAAGGCTTCTTGTAGCGGACGAGACCCCTGCCTGCGTCTGTCTCCAGGAAACCATGTTGGGAATACATCCACCACGAAAGCTACCGAATTACAGTTGCGTAACCACCTCAATACCAAATGATGGCAGCTCATCCGGCGACTGTGCCATATACATCCATCAAAATGTCCCCACATTACCCATCAGATTAAATTCACCTTTGGAGACAATCGCCGTGACCATGTACATCAAGAAACGATACACGATCGCAAATGTCTACCTCCCACCCACAGGGCCCCTTCCAGTCCTCGCTTTACGAGACTTGATCTCGCAACTACCAACTCCATTCATTCTAATGGGAGACTTTAACAGTCGTCATATTGAGTGGGGCGACAGAATATGCAACGCCAGAGGAAACGAGCTATCAAAGCTAATAGAAAACCAGCAACTTAGAATCATGAACCAGGGCGAAGGTACTAGATTTAACATACAAACAGGTACCCTATCATCATTAGATCTGGCCCTCTGCTTACCCGACATCACAGCGGACTTTAAATGGAGAATCTTGGATGACCTAAAAGGAAGCGACCATTACCCGATCATCCTTTCCTCAGACGAGGGTTTACCCACCTCGGGTATACCACGATGGAGACTGGACCAAGCAAACTGGATAAAATTCAACAAAATCACTGATATCCAAGTTGATGACATCCCGGAGAAGGAGTAAGCGCTGGAAATCTTTACATCCATTATATATCAAGCAGGTAAAACATCCATTGCAACCAGCTCAGGACAACCCAGTCAGAGATCTACCCAATGGTGGAGCCCAGAATGTTCTGCCACACTGAAAGAACAAAGGAAAGCCTACCGAACATACAAACGATGGCTAAATCCGACGACTAAAATGGAATTTAATAAAAAGAGAGCTAAATATAGATACATACTTAAGCAAAGCCGCCGGAAATCATGGAGAGCTTATGTCTCCACGATAAACTCTAAAACCCCCATCCACCGCACATGGAGAAAAATCCGAGGGATGCTAGGTAAACCCAGCCGAGACCCTACCCCCGTACTTCGGATAAATGGAAACACTATCTTAAACCCAATCGATGTAGCAGACACGCTAGCGACTCACTTCGCCAAAATATCAAGTAGAGCGAACACAACCCCCGAGTTCGCCCAATACCGGTTGGAGAAGGAGTGCTCACCTCTAAACTTTGCATCAAAAGAGTACAAATCTTACAACGAAGAATTTAGCAAAAAAGAGTTCGATACAGCTCTTGCATCATGTAGAGACACTGCTCCAGGCCCAGACAATATACCTCATGCAATGCTACGCCACCTAGGGGAAAGGGGTAAACGCTTCCTCTTAGATATATTCAATCAAATATGGATGGAAAATGCCTTCCCAGACACCTGGAGAAGGGCTACAGTTCTAGCTTTCCGGAAACCAGGAAAAGACCCAACCAGTCCCCCAAACTACCGCCCAATCGCTCTAACCTCCTGCATATGTAAACTCATGGAAAAAATGGTGAATGTACGCTCAACATGGTTCCTTGAAACGAAATCCAGCATATCCCCATCGCAGTGCGGATTCCGAAAATTTCACTCGACCACGGATGCCCTTATCCGTTTGGAATCGGCGATATGTAACGCATTCACCAGGAAACAGCACGTAGTAGCTGTTTTATTCGACCTCAACAAGGCATATGATACGTCATGGCGTTATGCCATCTTAAAAGCCCTCCATAACCTCGGATTACGCGGACAACTACCAATTTTCATCCAAAATTTCCTAACCAACCGCACCTTCTCTGTAAGATTAGGTAGCACGAAATCCAAATCATTTATACAAGAAGAAGGCGTTCCACAAGGCAGCGTCTTAAGCGTACCCCTGTTTGCTATAAGAATTAATGATATCTCACAAAACCTCCATCAAGACATTAAAGCCAACCTTTATGTAGATGATTTTTCTATCTCCCTAGCAGGTTCCGAAATGGCAACAATAGAACGTCGCCTCCAGATCGCCATCAACAACATCACGAGATGGTCTACTACCCACGGCTACCAATTCTCAGCTGAGAAGACCAAAGTGGTCCACTTCTGCCGTCGTAGAAGATGTATTAGGGAACCTAACCTATACCTATACCAAAAGAGGATTGCAGTCGTTAAGAGCTATAAATTCCTAGGACTAACATTTGACAGAAGGTTGACATGGGAACCACATATAAGAAGCATTAAAAACTCTTGTTAGAAAGAAATGAACGTCATACGTACAGTATCACGCCACGACTGGGGAGCTGATCGCGAAACACTTCTGACTCTCTACCGCTCTTTAGTGCGACCCAAACTAGAATACGGATGCGAGATCTACTCCTCTACTTCCAAGAGGCGCCTTGCACTCATCAACACTGTGGCGAATGAATGTCTCCGCATGGCTACCGGAGCCTTCCGATCATCACCCATACCGAGCCTACAATGCGATACCGGGGAGACACCACTAGACCTCCGTAGGATGAAACTCTCTCTACGCCTCTTTAGCCGCATTCAGCGACTCCCAACATCGCCGACTTTGACCGCCATCATGAATGACCAAATGGATAATATTTTTACAACACGCCTAACTCTCCCACGACCATTTGGAACTAGAGTGCGACTATGGATGGAGGAAGTCGGAGTAACGATGAACCCCATCCATCCACTTGCTTTCCCAGATATTCCATTTTGGAAATCAACTTTAAAGATATGCCATGGTAACATAATAAAACAATCAACAACTAGTGCCCTGGGAGAGAAAATTCAATTCCTTACTCACGCAGCAACACATATGGGTATACATATATACACCGACGGATCAAAATTCATAGACGGAACAGGATTCTCGGTGATATCAAATAACTACACATTCTCTGAAAAACTACCCCAAACATTATCAATCTTCAATGCCGAGTGTTATGCCTTAAAACATGCAGTACATTAGGCATACAATAACCCAACATCAGATGAATTCACAATCTTCACCGACTCCTTCAGCAGCCTACAAACATTAGAACAAATGACAGACATTCATCCAATTCTGTTAGAAATAAGAAACTACGTATAAAGAGCAGCATGCGAAAGAAAGGAAATTTCCTTTTGCTGGGTCCCAGCACACGTAGGGGTAGCTGGAAATGAGCAAGCTGATAGAGCGGCAAAAAATGCCGCCCTTCGTCCAATCAGGCCCATGGATATCCCAATACCATATGAGGACTACATCATTTCAATAAAGGCCGCCATTCGGGAAAACTGGATGGCCAGATGGGCAAATTTATACGGACAAAATAAGATGCGACACATTTTCCAAAAGTTATCGCCATGGAAGCCTCGAGAACTTACCCGCCGGCAAGAGGTATCCTTATGCAGATTACGCATCGGACATTCACTACTCACACATGGATACCTAATGGAGAAAGGCTATCCCCCCTTACTGTGAAGATTGCATTCTACCCCTCACAATCGCACATCTCATCGCGAAATGCCCAACCTATGGAGAACTACGACGAAGATTCATACCCATCGATGGTGGGGGTACCCTCGATATCCTAAGATTTGCACTGACGGCTGAAAATATCCGCCCTGTCAGCGGAATCATCTGCTACCTCGAGGAGACGGGACTATTAAAGAAGCTATAGATTCGTCTCCAGTACACGATCTAAGTTTTAATGAATTTTAATTATTTTAACACATTATCATACCATTTATTCATCGAGTACTTCAATCATCACTGCATAATCACAACCTCATGATATCAGACACAACTTTTATAACTCGTGTTTAAAACTTTTACTACAAAAAAAATTACGGTGCAATCACCTCGCAGTGAGCACCAAGGGACTTGTAAATAATCCATCCATCCAACCTCTCCCAATAAGTCCTCAAAGGCGAAAGTGCCTTCAGCGCATTGTCCGGCCAACAGCGCCCGGGTTTCTGCCTCCGGGAAGCGTACGGCCATTTACGTGAGGGTCTTCTGTTCGAAGAGGGCCCCCGCGTCTCCTCCGAGCTAAGCCTGGAGGGCATATTCCTTCAATGGAATTGTCGTGGACTCCGGACCAACTGGGAGGAGCTGTGGAGGCTCGTCTCTTCCTGTTCCCTGCAAGCTATTTTTCTTCACGAGTCCATGCTAGGCACGTGCCCCCTGCCCGCCTTCCAGGGGTATAACGGTTTTGCGACCCCACCACCACGAGATGGGGGCCGGGCTGGAAGATGCGCAGTTTACACCCGTCATGAGGTCCCTGTTGTTTTTTCAATTTAGATACCTCCTTTCAGGCAGGGGCTGTGCAGCTGCACCTGGATAGGAGGTATACTATCATTTATGCGTACATTCCAGCGTTAGCTGACTTTGACGCTGGGGACTTCCACCGCGTTGTGGCACTTGCCGAGGACCTTTCTTTTGCATGGGGATCTGAAGGGCAGGCATTCTCTTTAGGGAGATTACTCAATAAATCCCAGGGGACAAGTCCTTGCCGATCTGATCGAAGAACTTGAGATAGGTGTCCTAAATGTGGATGAGTTTACGCATCACTGCCTGAGAACCGCTTCATTTTCTTGCCTTGATCTATCTTTGTGCTCTTCGGATGCACAGCCTGATTTTGATTGGGGGCTGGTCGATGACCTCCATGGTAGTGATCACTTTTCCATTCAAATATTTTCAGGGCAACTGCCGCCCGAGAGCCCACCTCGGTGGTGCTTGGCGCGGGCGCGGTGGCCTGCACTAGAGGAAATGACCGAATTCTCTATCTCAGTCGAGGAGTTTAGGTTGGTAGATGAGGCCGTTGAGTTCTTCTCTGGCAACCTCATCGCCGCAGGCCTGACTACTATTTCTAGGATGTCTGGCCGTTTTGCACGCCGAACACTCCTATGGTGGTCGGCCGAGTGTGAGACGGCCCTCAAACAGAAGCGTTATGCCTACATGCGCTATAAGCGCCGCCCGAACGATTTCACTGTCGCTGAATTTCGTCGGGCTAGGTCTAGGTTCCGGTATATTTCGAAGCAGGTATACGTGTCTTCACTTAACGGAAAGACCCCTCTGGCAGAGGTGTGGAAGCGAGCCAAAATGATTCGGGGCAAGTTCTCGCAGGACCGCCCTACCGTTTTCCAGGAAAATAGGATTGCAATCTCGGACCCGGCGACCGTTTTCTCCGCATTCTCTAGCCGGTATGCTGCTCCGTTAGCGTTCAATGAACGTCGTGATGTCGCGGAAGGCCGCCGGCTGTACTTTACCTCCAGAGGTGCAGAACCCTTCAACGACAGGATTACTGTGAGGGAGTTGCGTTACGCTCTTGCTTCGTGCGCGGACACCGCCAATGGTCCGGACGATGTCCCGTACGCCATGTTTCGACACCTGAGTGAGCGAGGAATGGCCTTTCTTTTAGATTTGTTCAACAGGATATGGCTGGCGAATCGCTACTGTGCTCGCCTTTCGCAAACCGGGGAGAGATCACTCTACTCCGACCGGTTTCAGCCCAATATCTTTAACTTTCTTGGTGTGAAAATTGATGGAGAAATTGGTAAATGTTAGATTAGCCTATTTCCTGGACAGCGGAGGCCATCTGTCTTCTGCACAGTGCGACTTCCGCAAGTTCCACTCAACGTCGGATGCTCTGCTCCGACTGGAAAATTCCGTCTGCGAGGCTTTTCTTCGTAGACAGCACTACGCCATGGTGTTTTTCGATCTGGAGAAGCCTATGATACCGCTTGGCGATAAGGTATCATGGAGACTCTCCACACGATGGAGGCGAGGGGAAGCCTCCCAATGTTTATATCTGAATTTTTGCGAGATAGTCGATTCCGCGTATGGGTGGGGGGAGCCCTCTCCGGCCCAATGGAGCAGGAAGATGGTGTCCCGCAGGGAAGTGTCCTCAGTGTCGCACTCTTTGCCCTGAGCATCAACGACATCACCTTGGTGCTGCTGGAAGATGTTCTCGGTACGCTTTACGTGGACGACCTTTCGATCTCTTTTGGCGCGGCCAAGATGCCAACTCTGTAGCGTCAACTCCAATTTGCATTGAACCGCGTCTCTCGCTATGCTAAAGCGCATAAGTTTCAGTTTTCCTTGGCCAAGACTAAGGTTATGTACTTCTGCCGCCATCCACGTCCACCCAGACCTAGACTTGTTTCTTATTGGGTGCGCCTAGAAGTGGTTGAATCGCACCATTTCCTTGGTCTTGTATTTGACCGACGCCTCACCTGGGAGGCTCATATTCGCAGCCTTAGGGTCTCTTGTACCGGTGCCATGGATATTCTCCGTTCCGTGAAGTTCAACGTTTGAAGTACTGATAGGGCTACTGCCTTACTCTCTATCGATCCTTTGTTCGTTCGAAGCTCGACCGAGCGTTTATTGCGGAAGGTGGACTCGATCCACCACACCAGCCTTCGCCTGGTGACCGGTGCCTTCCGCACTTCCCCCTTTTAAAGTCTGTTGGTCGATGCTGGCGGAAGGCCACTCGCTCTACGCCTCGTACAGTGAAACACTCGCCTGTACGCGCGACCCGGCGCCTCCCTCAGTCGCCAACAGCTCTCACCGCATCTGCAGCTGATCTCAACGCTGCCTATGCCGCAGAGAGACGCCAGCAACACCCTAAGCCCTTTGGGGTTAGGGCCAGAAACTCCTTCGAGAGTTTGATATAGCTCTCGGGACGGGGGCGCCCCTGGTTCTGCCCAGGACGCCACCCTGGAGGGTACCACATTTTGCTATTTGTCGCCACGCCTCTGCTCCTAAATCTTGTACAGCGCCGGGAATATTGCGTTTGACCTTTTTGGAGCACACCTCGTGTCACGCTGGAACCGTGCCGGGCTATACGGATGGCTCTCGGTCCGAAGAGGAAGTCGGCTTCAACGCCGTATATCCTCTGTTTGAAGTCAGCGGGGCTCTCCCAGGCGCTGCGTCTGTCTTCACGGCCGAGCTGGTGGCAATACACCACTCGGTACGGGAGATTACGCGACATGCCCGGTTCGGAGACCGGATTGTGATCTATAGCGACTCATAAAGCGCCCTGAGTGCTCTCGGGGCATTGGAATCTCCGCATCCCCTGGTTTGCGATATCCGTGACGCCACGGTTTTGGCGAGCCGTCGGATGTCGAGATTATCTTTTGCTGGGTTCCTGGACATTTAAGAATTGCGGGGAATTAGGGCGCCAAAGATTCCGCGAGGACTCTGCGGCCGGACCAGCGTTTCGCTCTTCCTCACACCGACTACATGGCAGAAATACGGGCAACTCTTCGGGCTGCTTGGCAAAGAATATGGGAGACGGTCGCTACCGCCTGTTCCTTGTACTCGGGACGAGTGCGTGCACATTGACTGGTTGACTTGTAGACTTTTTGGCGGAGGCCGCCCTTCTCCCTTTTATTTAACTAGGATTTCTTTTGTTTTTGTTATTGTTGTTTTCTTTGTAGGTCGCACGCTCCTGCGCCCGGGGGAGGAGGTTCTTTCCCCGACGCCTGAGCTTGCTTCCTGATTGTTTTCATCTTCCCTTTTTATCGTTGTTTTATGTTCTGTTTTCATATTCTTATTTTAAAGTAGCCTAGAGGTAGGATGTGTGATTGCGACGACTTATGTCCAAGTGGGCACTCTCCAGATAGCCTTTAAAAAAAAATAACTCAAGTTCTCTTTTGTCCTTTGAAACTCCAATTAGTTCTCTTTCTCCTTCTCGTTCGACCATGCGAAGAGTGCTTTAAAAAGCTTGTCTATTCGGAAGATTTTTGTCTTCCGCATAGTCGAGTGGTCTTAGTGGCGGTTTAATTTAGATCAAAGCGGTTTCTCGTTGCCTCAAAAATTCATGGTTAGAATCCCACCCCAGCTCGGATTTTTTCGAAATAAGAAATAACTATTTGTGATGAAAAATTATTCCGTTTTCTCTTTCCTGCGGTGAAGTTGGATTCATTTCATCATTCTTATCTCGCTCATGAGATATATATATATATATATATATATATATATATATATATATATATATATATATATGGAAAAATATCCAAGACAAATTGGTGCGGTTAAGGTAATGGCATAAATAGACAACTGCTCTGCTTCAGGTCCAGCAGGTGATCCTATCCTCCTTGAACTGGAAGACAACACATAGGGATGTCCCATCCATCAGCCCAAAAAAGCTGATTTCAAAGACACGCCTATATGTCGTCTCGCTTACCGTCACAGAAAACTGTTATTATTAATATATTAACAGCGTTGAGTGAGCCAAAACGCTCGAAAGATGGAAAAATATCCAAGACAAATTGGTGCGGTTAAGGTAATGGCATAAATAGACAACTGCTCTGCTTCAGGTCCAGCAGGTGATCCTATCCTCCTTGAACTGGAAGACAACACATAGGGATGTCCCATCCATCAGCCCCAAAAAGCTGATTTTTCCATCTTTCGAGCGTTTTGGCTCACTCAACGCTGTTAATATATTAATAATAACAGTTTTCTGTGACGGTAAGCGAGACGACATATAGGCGTGTCTTTGAAATCAGCTTTTTTGGGCTGATGGATGGGACATCCCTATGTGTTGTCTTCCAGTTCAAGGAGGATAGGATCACCTGCTGGACCTGAAGCAGAGCAGTTGTCTATTTATGCCATTACCTTAACCGCACCAATTTGTCTTGGATATTTTTCCATCTTTCGAGCGTTTTGGCTCACTCAACGCTGTTAATATATTAATAATAACAGTTTTCTGTGACGGTAAGCGAGACGACATATAGGCGTGTCTTTGAAATCAGCTTTTTTGGGCTGATGGATGGGACATCCCTATGTGTTGTCTTCCAGTTCAAGGAGGATAGGATCACCTGCTGGACCTGAAGCAGAGCAGTTGTCTATTTATGCCATTACCTTAACCGCACCAATTTGTCTTGGATATTTTTCCATCTTTCGAGCGTTTTGGCTCACTCAACGCTGTTAATATATTAATAATAACAGTTTTCTGTGACGGTAAGCGAGACGACATATAGGCGTGTCTTTGAAATCAGCTTTTTTGGGCTGATGGATGGGACATCCCTATGTGTTGTCTTCCAGTTCAAGGAGGATAGGATCACCTGCTGGACCTGAAGCAGAGCAGTTGTCTATTTATGCCATTACCTTAACCGCACCAATTTGTCTTGGATATTTTTCCATCTTTCGAGCGTTTTGGCTCACTCAACGCTGTTAATATATTAATAATAACAGTTTTCTGTGACGGTAAGCGAGACGACATATAGGCGTGTCTTTGAAATCAGCTTTTTTGGGCTGATGGATGGGACATCCCTATGTGTTGTCTTCCAGTTCAAGGAGGATAGGATCACCTGCTGGACCTGAAGCAGAGCAGTTGTCTATTTATGCCATTACCTTAACCGCACCAATTTGTCTTGGATATTTTTCCATCTTTCGAGCGTTTTGGCTCACTCAACGCTGTTAATATATTAATAATAACAGTTTTCTGTGACGGTAAGCGAGACGACATATAGGCGTGTCTTTGAAATCAGCTTTTTTGGGCTGATGGATGGGACATCCCTATGTGTTGTCTTCCAGTTCAAGGAGGATAGGATCACCTGCTGGACCTGAAGCAGAGCAGTTGTCTATTTATGCCATTACCTTAACCGCACCAATTTGTCTTGGATATTTTTCCATCTTTCGAGCGTTTTGGCTCACTCAACGCTGTTAATATATTAATAATAACAGTTTTCTGTGACGGTAAGCGAGACGACATATAGGCGTGTCTTTGAAATCAGCTTTTTTGGGCTGATGGATGGGACATCCCTATGTGTTGTCTTCCAGTTCAAGGAGGATAGGATCACCTGCTGGACCTGAAGCAGAGCAGTTGTCTATTTATGCCATTACCTTAACCGCACCAATTTGTCTTGGATATTTTTCCATCTTTCGAGCGTTTTGGCTCACTCAACGCTGTTAATATATTAATAATAACAGTTTTCTGTGACGGTAAGCGAGACGACATATAGGCGTGTCTTTGAAATCAGCTTTTTTGGGCTGATGGATGGGACATCCCTATGTGTTGTCTTCCAGTTCAAGGAGGATAGGATCACCTGCTGGACCTGAAGCAGAGCAGTTGTCTATTTATGCCATTACCTTAACCGCACCAATTTGTCTTGGATATTTTTCCATCTTTCGAGCGTTTTGGCTCACTCAACGCTGTTAATATATTAATAATAACAGTTTTCTGTGACGGTAAGCGAGACGACATATAGGCGTGTCTTTGAAATCAGCTTTTTTGGGCTGATGGATGGGACATCCCTATGTGTTGTCTTCCAGTTCAAGGAGGATAGGATCACCTGCTGGACCTGAAGCAGAGCAGTTGTCTATTTATGCCATTACCTTAACCGCACCATATATATATATATATATATATATATATATATATATATATATATATATATATATGGAGCTCGGCCATGAAGCCTGCATTTAATATTGAGGATAAATCCCAGAGCCACGAGAAACGGATGCAGCATCTTTTAATTTTTCACTACGTTTCGAAAACTACAAGTTTTCATCTTCAGGCTAGAATAAGTTTACAAAGTTAATACAGATGAAGAAAACTTGAAAGGGCCAACAAGACATTATTTTAAAGGGTAACTAATTATAAAATATCAGTAAAATGTACTATAAGTTAAAAATTTTAAATATGACTTGGCAACAGTTAGATTAGCTTTAAAAATGACTAAAAAAAATTGCTAATACATAAGAAGAAAACTTAAAAAGGCCAACAAATCATTATTTTAAAAGGTGACCAATTATAAAATATCAGTAAAATGTACTATGAGTTAAATTTTTTGTTATTAAATATGACTTGGCAACAGTTAAATTTGCTTTAAAACTGACTCAAAAATTAGTTAATAAATTTAAGGTTTATTGCAGAAATTAATTAAAAACTATAAGAGAAATTGACCTGGCATTATTTAAAGATAGTAAATTTAAACTTTGTTTTTAATTTTTTAAAGACTGTAAGAGTTAAAAAAACATTTACTATAAAAACGGTAAATTTGGGTACTTACTAAAGTGGATCCATCCTAGAGAGTGAATGGTGGGTTTAACAAGGGGCTAGTATTTATAGGTTACAGTGACGCTTGGTTTGTTAAAAAGCAAACCAACTAACAAACTGTAGTTAAAATTTGTTAATTAATAATGATATTGCACCTAAATCTTCATTAAGTGTGTGTTTGTAGTGTTTGATATATACAGATTCGAGGGTTCTTAGGCAATGTTTGTTGTTGTTAAAGGCTAATACTTGAAAATTCTCAATAGAAATGTCAGTTTTACAGCTTATAGTGTGTTCCCTAATAGATGACTTTTCCTTTTTATTTAATACTTTGTTTGTGCGCCAACTAATCCCCATATGAGCAGAGAATCTAGCTCCAAGAGACCTGACAGTGCTGACAATGTAAGAGGCTCCAGTACAACTGGGACATTTAAATAAATTACCATTATCACTGCGGAACTCCAAAGAGATAGGATCTTTACTGTTAAAGAAACTTCCTATCGATACTTTGTTTATAAAAACTATTTGTGGGTTGATTAACTCATAGTACATTTTACTGATATTTTATAATTGGGCACATTTTAAAATAATGTCTTGTTGTCCTTTTCAAGTTTTCATCTTATGTATTATCAATTTTTTGAGTCAGTTTTAAAGCAAATCTAACTGTTGCCAAGTCATATTTAAAATTTTTAACTTATAGTACATTTTATTGATATTTTATAATTGGTTACCCTTTAAAATAATGTCTTGTTGGCCTTTTCAAGTTTTCTTCATATGTATTAACTTTGTAAACTTATTCTAGCCTAAAGATGAAAACTTTTAGTTTTCGAAACGTATTGAAAAATTAAAAGATGCTGCATCTGTTTCTCGTGGCTCTGGGATTTATCCTCAATATTATATATATATATATATATATATATATATATATATATAGGGTCTTTCAATAAGGTCGCTCGATTTTTAAATGTAAATAAAACAAGTTGTGTGTGATATATGCACTCAATTTATCTTAAATTTGAAAGTACATTATATGGCATTAAGTGTGAAATGTCCTCCGCGGCTTTGCTTGGTGGAACGTATTCGGGAGGCCTAATTTTCGATGACTTTGTCGCATAAATCTGGCTGAATTTGCTGGATGGTGTTCGTTATGTTGACTTTAAGGACATCAACTGTTTGCAGATTATTCGCATAGACCTTTGATTTAAGGTAGCCCAAAAGAAAGTAGTTTAATGGCATTAAATCACATGATCTCGGTGGCCAGTTGACGTCGCCGCCGCGCGAGATGACCCTACCCTGAATTCGCTGGTGCAAAATGTCTATCGTGGCGTGCGCAGTGTGGCACGTAGCGCCGTCCTGTTGGAACCACATGTCGTCAGTATCCATATCAGGTATATAATCCAGTTGAGGCCACAAGAAGTTGCTTATCATCGATATGTATGTCTCGCCGTTTACGGCTATGCCAATCCCATCTTCGTTCTCCAAAAAATACGGACCGATGATTCCGTTAGACGAAAATCCGCCCCAAACAGTGACTTTGTTGGGATGCAATTGGTGCTGGTGTATCTCATGTGGATTGTTTTCGTCTTACATCCGACAATTTTGCTTGTTCACAAATCCATTCATCCAAAAATGGGCCCCGTCACTGAAGATGATAGAAATCACGTAATGCGCGGAGCGTTTGTCGAACGGAGCACTGATTTTGATAATAACATTTGATGATTTACACACGCTGTTCATCGCTATAACCTTTTATCGTGACTTGCCAAGTACTACGGAACAGTTCACAGTGAGGTTGCCAGATGTCGCTTTAACAACATGGCCACTATTGCCTGACAAAGCTCGAGTGTCCTTGTTATAAGACCCTTTGTGTGTGCGTATATATATATATATATATATATATATATATATATATATATATATATATATATTGTATTGCTATCGCAACATCTTCCATGTCTTTTGCCAGATAAATCCAAAGTTACTAGAATTGATGCACGATAGCTACCATGTAGGTATCCGAAAAGGTTTTGGCAAATTTGAATGAATAAAACGAAAGTTATCAGCAGATGAGCAATTTACTAGAAAAATAGAAGTGTCTAAAATTATCTGAACGCTTAGATTTCTTATAGAGAGAACCGGCATTGTTTGCCTAGCAACCAGCTTCAGTTCGATATCGTGTACGTTAGATGTACGATGCTTCTCGAAAACCATCCTAATCAGCCTTCCCTATGTCCATTACAAGTGACGAGAAAGCCGAAGGCCAGGAAGAACAGGTGATAGAACAATGGCAAAATAATCACTCCCATCTAGTCGTCTTGAACAGACCACAGAAAGTTAGAGAAAAATAGTCTGAGGAACCCCAGGACAAATCAACATAACTAAAGGTATCCGATTGGACACGATATGAAGTAAAATCGCCGAAGTTAAGAGTACATAAGAGATTCAACATTAAAAAAGAGTCAACAGTACGATCTTTAACATTCCAAACGTTGCCTCACAATGGATGACGAACATTAAAGTCTCCTAACAAAAAAAAAAGGAGAGAGAAGCTGATAAAAAACCCAGTAGGTCTCATCTGATCACAACCAGATATGGTGTAAAGTACAGGCTTGCTCGTAACCAAGAACGCTTTGAAAAACAAATCTTTCTTCTTGCTTTGGGTCTTAGTTGATTTCTCACTCGTCGCAGGTGCGTCTGAGTGACCATAAATCGCTAGTAAATAATTCTATGTTAGATAATGTCTCACGCCAATCACCGCCTGCGCAGTGACACTCAGGTGGCGAAATTCCTAACATCCTGAGGAGGAGGGTGATAGGTATTATTATGGGAATAAGAATCTTTGCTGTGAACAAAAGCCCGGTTTTGATGCCGTTTACTAAAAGCATCACGAAGAACATTGGAGTAGAGCTGTCTCGACGGAGAGAGTTTTTCCCTAGCTGACGGCAGGCCTAACTAAAGTTTAAGCGCAACGAATTACGGATCGAAAGAACTTCATTCTCGAATAGGAAACATCGAGATGTTTTAATTGCGGCACTGCAAAGCCACCACAATTAGCACAACAGGAGGATCTACTGTACTCAGGGTCATGTTAATCAGAGACACAATGTGCCCATGTACGTGCATGCCGACACGTTAGGTCCACCTACCTAAACTACTTGCAGTTGAAACAGCCTATCGGGAGTTCAAAATAACGGCTTACTGGGATTCGGAGGTAATCAGCCCAACAAATTAATTAAGCTCCTGGTGTTTAAACATCATAATTAAATTAGAGGCATCGATACGAGGTGAGCGGGCGGGCTTAGTCACCCCGAACACATTAGTAACACGTTGCCATGACAGCTTACTTTAGAGCCGAGACAGGTCATAACCCTTCGACGTGTTAGACCTTATTACACCCTAGACAAAATTGAGCCTGGAATGAGAAGTTGCAGAGAATGGGACATCTGAGACAGACATCATGAACAGCATCGGATCCAGCGTGACACGAAGTGTGCTGTTAAAGGCTGAACGCAATACTCGGCGGGCTGTGGGAGCAGATGCATGACGACAAAAAGTCAAAGGTGAGAGCCTCTATGGTGGCGTCCTGGATATAGAGTTACACCGAGCTCCCGAAGGAGTTTCCTAGGTCTAAACCCAAAGAGCTTGGGGTATGACTAGCGTCTCTCGGCGTCATAAATACCGTCGAGATCGACCGCAGATACAGTGAGAGCCGTGAGCAAGTGAGGGAGGCACCGAGTTCGCGCTTACAGGCGTATAATGTACTATGTAGGCGCAAAGCGAGTGTCATCAACAAGTAAGCTTTCAATGGGAGACGTGAGGAGGGCGCCGGTCGCAAGGTGTAGACCACTGTGGTGGAGCGAGACCACCTCTGCAATACATGTTTGGCTACGGATTCGTAAAACTCACATCCGCAGTCAAGCTTCAAATGAACAAAGGATCGGTAGAAAAGTAAGGCAGTAGCTCTCTTACCATCCCAGGTGCTGACCGTTACGCTACGAAGAATGTATATGGCACAGGTACAAGAGACCATAAGGCTGCGAAAAGGAGCCTCCCAAGTTAGGCGTCGGTCGGAAAATAGATCAAAGAAACGGTTCGAATCCACTATTTCCAGGCAAACCCAGTATATTTTGAAACCGGGTGAGGGTGGAGCCGTAGATGGCGGCAAGGCCTGATGGAGTAGATGCTCCAAAGTTGGCATTTTAGCCGCACTAAAAGAAATCGAAAAGCTGTGCACTTAGAGCGAAGCGAGAACATCTTCAGGCATCACCAAAGATACCCTCTTCCTGCTCCAATAGGTGGGAGAAGAATCCCCCTCCCCCTCAACGTACGCGGAATCGACGATCTCGCAGGAATTCATAAATAAATTTGGAGGCATTCTATCACCACCATCTTATGGAGACTCTACAATACCGTATCACCATGCAATATCATAGGCCTTCTCCAGATCGAAAAACACCGTGGCATAGTGATGTCTACGAAGGAAACCGAGAGTATTTTCTAGTCAAAGTGATCATCCGACGTGGAGTTGAACTTGCGGAAACCGAGCTGTGCAGAAGACAGTTGGTCTCCCAAATTTGCGAAAAGCAAGCCCAGTAGTCATTCGCCAAGAGTGGGGAGGATACCCTCTATCCATATCTTGTTGAACAAATCTAGGAGAAATGCAATGCCTTGCTCACCTAGATGTCTAAGCATGGCATAGGGAACATCGTCCGGACTATGGGTGTTGTCCGCGCACGAAGCGAAAGCGGAACGCAAATCTCAATGCAAACCTTTTGTTGAAGGGTTCTTTGCCTCTGGAGGTGAAATTCAGTCGGCAGACTTCAGCGATATCACGATGTGCATTGGATGCTTACAAAGCGCCATCTCGGCTAGATAATGTTGAGAAAGCGGTCGCGAAAGACTTCACCAAGGATGCAGGGTCCGAGATTTTGGTCCTATTCTCCTGGAAAACGGGAGGGGAGGGGGAGAGCTGTGAGAACTTGCCTCGAATCCTTTTGACTCGCTTCCACACCTCTGCAACAAGGGTCTTCACGTTAAGTGAACACACGTGTGCTCGCCAGGAAGAGCGGCGGGAGGGCGTCGAAACATATCCGAACTAGCCAAAGTTCGACGAAATTCACCGACAGTGAAATCGTTCCGGTGGTGCTTATAGCGCATGAACGGTTAACGCTTCTATTCGACGGCCGTTTCACATTCGGCTGACCACAAATGAATCGGTCAGCGTGAGAAAACCACCAGACGTTAGGCCCACGGCGATGATGTTGCTGGACAATAACTCAACGGCTTTATTCATCCACCAAAACTCTCTCGACTGGGAGAGATTAATCCGTAATTTCCTGAAATGCAAACCGCCGCACCCACTTTAAACCACAGGGGTGTTTTTTCATGCAGCAGCGGCACAGAAATTGATATTTGAATGGTAAACTGATCACTACCACGGAGGTAATCGACCACCAACCACCCAAATTGAAGTTGTGCATCCCTAGGACACAGGAATGAATCAAAGATAAATCAAAATGAAGCGGTTCTCAGGCAGTGATGCGTAAACTCATCCACATTTAGGACACTTGCCTTCAGCTCGTCGGTTAGGTTGGCAAGGATCTGACCCGTAGCATTAATTGAGTATTCTCGCCAGAGGAGATGTCTACCGTTCAAATTACCGAGCAGAGGAAATGGCCAATGAAACAGCCCAACATCGAGGCGGAAATATCCCGCGTCGAATTCTGTTGACGGTAGAATGTCTGGAGAAATTACAGTTTAGCTCCAATCCAGATGTAGCTGCACTACCACTGCCTGAAAGGAGGTATTTATAGCAAATACGGAAACACTATGAGGCTGTAAATTTCGTATCCTACTTCCAGGCCTCTTCGCAGTTCCTCAGAGTTCTACCGGAGTCCCGAAAATTCAATAGAAGGAATATGCATACCAGGTCTTGTTCAGGGGAGATACAGGGAACCTCTTCGAAGGAAACATTCTCACGAGAAAGGCCGTACGATTCCTGAAGCCGATGTTGGCCGAACAAAGCGCCGTCGCCTTCGAAGACTTATTAGGGAAGGTTGGACACGCTATGCGAATCTTTTCATCGTTCGCACCAGAAACCTTTGATGAGCGGGGCAGCTTTGACGGGTGTTGTCCCTCCCTCCATTGGAGGATCCCACGTCTCCGAGCTACCCAGTCCAACCTTGGGTGGGAGAGTAGGAGCTGAAGCTTATTTGGTGCTGTCCTCCTTTTGGGAGACAACTTTGGGGACCACAGAAGACAGCCTCACAACCACGTTTAGGGGATTTTCCTCCTGTGAGTCTAACCAGTAGGTGGAGGCACGTGACCGTTTGACGTTAAACGAAACTGTCACGCTAGGTGAGGGGTGGGTGTCCTAGTTTTAGCCGAGGCTGTGTGTGAACCCTTTGCCCCACCAGCTTTACCAGGAGAACGCGTGGGGGAGTAAACACTCAGAAGGGTTCCAAATGGGTGCAGAAACTACCGTGTTACTAGGCATGGAGGGGTCAGTGGCAGATGTCTTTTTTTAAATTGAGGCATACGACGTCCTAAGCAGTGCCAGGCGCGATAGGACAAAGTCCTTGTCCTCGCGAAATGCGAGACTATCGTAAGCTGAACGGCCAGGATTTCCTTCTCCAGGAGATAGGCATCCCATTGCTTCGAAGAAGCGATGTGTGGATCTCCGTAATTGACACACTTAGTCATACAAAATAAGAGCATCGTGAACCGTCATGTAGCAACTTACAGAGTTCGAGTAAACGCAATTCAGTGGCAGTTATATGAATGCCTTTGCGCGGTCGCGATATCAACCAGCACGCAGCGAATCAGTGACTCAGTCACGGTTGAACGTGAAGAAGAATGTATCTGTCTCTCGAGGCCCATCCCTTTTTTTCTCATCCAACGATCGAACTTGACATGTCCCTAGTCAGTTAGCTCTTCAGTGATGTCTTTTAAGGAGTAGTCCACGAGTTACCTCGCATAAACCACTCTTTTCACGAAATTTATGGTAGACGTGGCGTCACACTCACCGGCGACCCATTTGCCAGAGAGCTCAGGCCAAGAAATGGATTACCTTCGGCTCTGTACCAGTCCAACTAGGTAATGCTCTATTGCGATGATGTATGTGGCCTTTGGCCAACATCATGCCATCTATGTTTTTTTAGCACGCAGGCTAAAAAAACGCCAGGTAGTCTCTAAATGTGTGGCTCCCCCATAATCGAGGCTCCACTCAGCGCAATTGCAAATTTGGTTTTTATCTGGGCCTCTCGGCACGAGGGCGCCTCGGGGCTGGACATGCCGATCTCTGTCTGGTCACTTTCTGAAGCGGCAGAAGACCCGCCCTTATCCGCAGTCCCCGCCAAGGGAGACGATCACCTTGTCATCTTTAACTTCTTCTTGCCTTTCTTCTTATTTGGATAGGAGGGTGGGGAGTTAACTCGCTTCTCCCCAGCTCCGGAAGGATCCACAACGCCTGACAGACCAGCCTCAGCAAGAGTTCCTTTGAAATGGAGAAGAAGTTAGCTTTGAAAGGGGGAGCAACCAGTAGAGGATGAAGGTCCCTCTTCTCCTCGTGAGTACGCGACGGCCCGAGCCGCCTGAGGAGAACTTTGCACAGGGATGGACTTAAGACCAGAATGTGATTTATAGCGACTCGCAAAGCGCCCTGAGTGATCTAAGGCCATCGGAATCTTCGCGAGGTCACGGTTTTGGAGAGCCCGGCGGAAGTAGATATTATATTCTGTTGGTTTCCTGGACATGTAGGAATTGCGGGGAATGAGCGCGACGAAGAGGGCGCCAAAGCGTCTGCGATGACTGGGCGACCAGACCAGCGTTTCTCTCTTCCTCACACCGATTACATGGCAGGAATACATACAGCCCTCAGCGCTGCTTGGCAAAGAAGATGGGAGACGGTCGAGGGGAACTTAAAGTTACGTGACATTGTGCCATGACTGTTCCCATGGACCTACCCCCCAATGCTGCGACGGCTTCAAGTTTATTTTTGTCGTCTCTGAATTGGACACACTCGCAGAACGCACCGCCATTTGATGGAGCGCTCGCCTGCACCATATTATGATGACTGCGTTGTCCCCCAGACTGTTCGGCCCATTCTTGTTGAATGTTCCAGTCTGGGTGATCTTCGCACACGTTAGCTGTTCCGGTACTGGGACGAGCGGAGTCACTACTGCTTGTCCCTTGTACTTGGGACTGGTTCGTACACACTGACTTGTGGACTCTACGGCTTTTTGGAGGAGGCTGGCCTCCTCCACTTTATTTGAATGTCTTAGGTCGCTTGTTCTTGCGCTTGGGGACGACGGGCCTACCCCCTACGCCGGAGCCCGCTTCCTTGTTGCCTTTTCTTTTTAGGTGTTGTTGTTGTTTTATCGTTGTTATTTGTTTTTTTTTATATAGTCTAGTAGTAAACTTTGCTGAAGCACCGCGACTTATGATCCAAGTAGGCAGTCGCCAGATGTGCTCCTAAAAATTATAAAAAAAGCAAAAAAGAAGACCAAAGTCGAAAGTGCGTTGAGCAGAGCCTCGATTACGTAGGTGCCCCTCTTCGGGAGACTACATGACGTTTTCGAGTTCGCAGTCTTGAAATACTATCCTCTGATACATCATGTTGTCCTTGACAACACGAAGTTGACACATTTCTCAGACGGGAGCATTAAGGCAAATGCGTTGGATCTCCCATAGGCGGCCATGATTAGTGTACTTCGGACATTTAAAAGTTCGCAGTGTATGTGAGGCCGCATTCTACCATGAACTTCAAGACATAAGTGGTTTATGCGAGGAAACTCGTGGACTACTTAACAGAAGACATCACCTTAGAACTGGCTGATCATGCAGCGTTCAAGGTCGAACTTGTGATGAGAAAACAGAGAGGGGTCTCAAGACAAACTCCTGCACTCTTTGTCACGTTTGAACGTGACAGGCTCCCTGAGGGAGTATGTGCCGGTTGGCATCAAGACTGCGTGAAGAGATTCGTGCCATTGCAGCGGATGTGCTTGTACCTCCACAGCTTAGGCGTACGTATCTGCTGGAGAAGGAAATCCTAGCCGTTCAGGCTATGGATCGTCTCTCATTCACGCGCTCGCGGCAACGCCGGGGATGTTTATGTCTCGAATTTGAAAAGGCTCCATCTGCTCCTAGCCCTTTCAGGCCTACGAGCAAGGTCGTTCCCGTATTCATTCGGAACCCTTCTGCGGGTTCTACTCACCCTGGGCACTCCCATAGTAGCTGGCGTTACAACGGGTTCACACCCAGCCTGGCTAAAGCCTGGGCTCCCCCTCCTCCCTCACGGTGTGATCACTGTACAGTATTCACACCTCCTCTCCCAGCGTGCCTGTTTCCGGTAAAGCGTTACTGCCGCGCGCCTTCTCTGAGTTGCTAGACTCACAGGAGGCGAGACCCCTGAAGGTAGTCGAGAGGCCTTCATCCGGAGTTACTATTGCTGCGCTACGAAAAGAGGACAACACCAAAGGCGCTTCAGCTTCTACGCCCATATCCAAGGCTGGACTGGGCGTCTAGGAGAGGTGGATCCTCTAAAGGAAGGACGCCCTCCTCCAAAGCCGCCTTACCCACCGAAGGTTTAGAGCCCAACCTCCCCCGATAAGAACTCGAAGGTGACAACACCATGTTCGCCCTAAAGCGCTCGGAGTTCTGCTGCCGGGAAGCGTTTGGTCATTCCAGTGAGGGTCTTAACTTCGATGAGGGCCACCGCATCATCTCCGAGCTAGCCCTGGAGTACATACTCATTCAATGGAATTGCCGCGGAGTCCAATCCAACTGGGAGGAGCTGCGGAGGCTCGTATCCTCCAGTTCTCGTTGGCAATAATGGGCAGGAGACCTTGCTAGGCGCGTGCCTCGCATAAACTACTCCTTTCACAAAGTTCGTGGTAGAGTGTGGCGTTACACTCACCGGGGTGCCATCAAGTGTCCGAAGAGCACTTATCTTGGCCGCCTCTGCGGGATTCGCTGCATTCTCCAGAAGGCTTCCGTCCGAGAAACGGGTCACCTTCGGCTCTCTACCAATTGCACTAGCTAATCCTCTCCTCTGATGGATCATGTTGCCCTTGGCCAACATGGTGCCATCAGTGGAGCGAATAACAGGAAGCGTTTAATGCCAGCGGGCTCGAAAATGCCAGGTAACCTCTGTATCAGGGGCCCTGATGTTATCGAGGCTCCGCCCTGTGCAATTTTGGTCTTGGTCATAGTCAGGGGCTCCGCACCCGGGGGGGTAGAGGGGCCGGATATCCTGATCTTGTCTTGGTCACTTGCCAAAGTGGCAGCAGATCCATCCGTCCCCGCAGCCCCCACGGATGGAGAGGAGCCCCTAGTCTTCTTAGCCTTTTTCTTATTTTTTTTTTCTTTTTAGGAGAGGAGGGCGGGGAATGAACACATTTCTCCTCGTCGCCGGCAGGAGCCCCCAGGCCATATGGACCGGCCTCAGCCAGGTCCTTCTCCGAAATTGTGAAGGTCCTGGTAGTCGTAGGGGCACCGGTCGGAGAAGATCCCTCCCCTATTTGTACTGCCTCGGAAACCCTAGCCGTTTGAGGAGGAACTTGCATAGGGGCGGATTCGGGTTCGGTGCTTGGCAACGAGCCCAGGTTTCCCCCCATGAAAGGCCCTACCGTCTGAGACTGGGTTGCCTAAAGGACCATTTCTATCTCAGGGGGGCCTTCAGTTGGCCATCCTCCCCAGGACAACGCATGTCCCGGTGGCATCATTCTCACTAGTCAGGTGTACGGAGGCACAGGCCTTGACCCCGGCAAGGTTTAATATTCTTGCCAGCGGGTCTATTGAAGGAAGCGACCGAAGGGGCCTGGCTTCCCTCCCCCTCCAAGGGGGTTTGCCCTACCGAGCCTCTTCCATTAGAAGCGGTCGGCTATGAGCTGCCTGCTGGCTCTCTTGGCAGTCCCCTTGGAAAGAAAAGAGGGGACTGCCGCTAGAAAAACGGAGGTGCCCGATAGCACCTCCAGAGAAAGGGAAGAGGGGGAGAACCCTACACCCTTAGGCGTAGGAGAGGAGTAAGCCTCCTCTCCGTTTAGAGGAATATGGAGGGTCCCCTGCGCAAGCACAGGGAAGGACCTCCATTTTTTTGTGGAGCTGCCCGAGGGCGGCTCCGTCGATGGAACATGGGGAAGTTAAAGGTTGTTTTTTTTTTTAATTTGTTCATCATTGGACATGGTGACCCTGTATTTTATACGGGAAGCAATAGCTCATCACCCCTCGCAGTAGCCCACACTGCAATAGGTACGTAAAGGCCTGGCAGAGCCAGGTACCGCCATTCAGGACCAACCTTCCCACCTAGTCACCTGGCAGTCCATCGGAATGGCGGCTCCACCTTGGACACGGCGTAAAATTCATAGAGTGTAAAGAGGAAAGGAAAGGGGATGTGAGGAAGGTATGGGTGGGGATGAAGCAGGTTTTTTAAAAAAAAACATCCCAGACCGCAGCTCAGGGGTTAGGGAACATTGTCCCCTTTGGCTGAGAAGAAGGTAAGCATCTACCCTGTGAAATTAGAGGCCGAGCAGAAAAGGTGGGCAGAGGTTGTATAAAAAGCGAAGAATTAGGGGAGAAATACAGGCTGTCTGAAACCGCTGGAAACAGGGAGGTGCCCGAAAGTACCTCCAGATAAGGGGGTGAGGGGACATCTGGTAACTGCCCACGTATGCATAAGTCGCCGGAAACCCGACACAGCTTAGAACTAGGCTACTTTAAAATAAAAATATGAAAACATAACTGATAAAAATGAGAAAAACTTAACAATTAGGAAGCAATCTCCGGCAGCGGGGGGAGGTCCCCCTCACCATAGTGCAGGAGCGTGCAACCTACAAAAAAACAATAAAAAACCAAAAAAAAACAAAAAAGGAATCTTTTTAAATAAAGGGGAGGAGCCCGGCCTCGCCCCCAAAGTCAACAAGTCCACAAGTCAATGTGCACGAACTCGTCCGGAGCACAAGGGACAGGCGGTAGCGACCCCGCCCATCTCGGTACCAAGACAGGTATCTTGCTCGAAGATCACCAAGACTGGCACATTCGACAAGAATGTGCCGAACAGTCTGGGGGACGACGCAGTCGTCGCAATAGGGCGCATGCGAGCACTCCAACAGATAGCGATGCGTCACACGAGTATGTCCGATTCCAAGACGACAGAAAGCGACCTGAAGCCGTCGCGGCATTGGGGGATAGGTCCATGGGAACAGTCGCGACGCAATGGCACGCAACTTTAAGTTCCCTTCGACCGTCTCCCATCTTTTTTGCCAAGCAGTCCGAAGAGCTGCCCGTATTCCTGCCATGTAGTCGGTGTGAGGAAGAGCGAAACGCTGGTCCGGTCACAGAGTCCTTGCGGACTCTTTGGCGCCCTCATCGGTGCGCTCATTCCCCGCAATTCCTACATGTCCAGGAACCCAACAGAAGATAATCTCGACATCGACCGGGTTGCCAAAACCGTGGTGTCACGGATATCAGGAACCAGGTGATGCAGAGATTCCAATGCCCCGAGAGCACTTAGGGTGCTTTGTGAGTCGCTATAGATCACAATCCGGTCTCCGAACCGGGCACGTCACGTAATCTCTCGTACCGAGTGGTGTATTGCCACCAGCTCGGCCGTGAAGACAGACGCAGCGCCTGGTAGAGCCCCGCTGACTTCAAACAGATGGAATACGGCGTGGAAACCAACCCCCTCTTGGAACTTGGATGACACCCTCACCGGGGTGCTATCAAGTGTCCGAAGAGCACTTATCTTGGCCGCCTCGGCGGGATTCGCCGCATTCGCCAAAATGCTCCCGTCCGAGAAACGGGTCACCTTCAGCTCTCTACCAATTGCACTAGCTAATCCTCTCCTCTGATGGATCATGTTGCCCTTGGCCAACATGGTGCCATCAGTGGATCGAATAACGAGGAAGCGTTTGAAGCCAGCGGGCTCGAAAACGCCAGGTAACCTCTTAATGAGGGGCCCCGATGTCATCGAGGCTCCGCCCTGTTCACTTTTCGTCTCTTTAATAGTCAGGGGCTCTGCACCCAGGGGGGCAGAGGGGCCGGTTGTGCCGATCTTGGCTTGGTCGCCTACCAAAGTGGCAGCAGACCCATCCGTCCCCGTAGCCCCCGCGGATGGAGAGGAGCCCAGAGTCTTTATTGTCTTTTTAGTCTCTTTTTTTTTGGGAGAGGAGGGCGGGGAATGAACCCGAAGCCTCAATTCCACCGGAAGGACCCCCCAGGTCAGATTGACCGGCCTCAGCCAGGTCCTTCTTTGAAATGAAGAAGGTCCTGGTGATAGCAGGGTCACCGGTCAGAGGAGATCCCTCTCCTCATGTACTGCCTCGGAAGCCCCAGCCGTTTGCGGAGGACCTTGCATAGGGGCGGATTCGGGTTCGGTGCTTGGCGCCGAGCCCGTATTCCGCCCCCCCCATCCATGGAAGGCCCTACCGTCTGAGGCTGGGTTTTCTCAAGGACCATGTGTGTCCTTGACATCGCAGGTCCCGTTGGCTGTATTGTCACTAGTCTTGTGTGGGAAGGCACAGGCCTTGATCCAAGCAAGGTTCAATATTCTTGCCAGCAGGTCTTTTGAGGGAAGCGACCGAAGGGGCCTGGCTTCCCTCTTCCCCTAAGGGGGCGATGGGGAATATCGCGCAACTCATAGCCTATGTTCCCTAAATGTTGGCACACCACCTTCACGTGGTGCCCCTGTTTTTTAACTGAGCGTGTGCCCAACGTCCGAACACCAGGCGGGATATCCTGGTTTGGGTATCTGACTAAGGGTACCCACCAACCTTTTGGGGCAGTTGTGTGTATGGACGCCAGCACACTTCTGGCCCATATGGTTGTCTTTGCTGTGGCCCTGCAGTTAGTGAATGGCATCACAAGGGCTAGGTGACCTCACACCAACATAAAAGGTGGGTGAGGGGAACCCCATGAGGCGGTTTGATGACCAAACACTGGCATCACTCCGGCATCCCCAAATAACCTTGTGGGGCGACTGTGTGTCTGAACCTCAGCGCACTTTCGGCCCACTTGGTCCTAGTCAGTATGTGTACTCTGTATGAGTCGACCGATGTACCCACTGGCGGGCATCGTCCGCAGGACCGTGCCACGGAGGTAGGTTTGGTTGCCTGGGTCGTTGTTTTGCTTTCGGGAGGTCTTTGCACCGCAGTCCAGTAAAACTCCGTTATGCGGCTCCGCTGTTTTTGAAACAACAGTGGGAGTCGGGAGGCGGGCTACCCTGTCTGGACTGTATGGGCGCTCTCCGGACTCACGATGGCGATTTGGTACATGCCCTCGGCTCCAGAGACACCACTTATAAAAATAAAAATCATATGGGTAAACTTTCAAAAAACTCATCCCAGAGACCGCCGGCCTCTGGTCACCGTGAAAACAGCAGAGATCTTCGTCGCCTGGATCCTTTTGGATCAGAAGTAGACGAAGAACTGGATTATGACCGCTTTATTGTACTCAAATCCAGCAACGAACGTTGTCCTCTTAGCAAAGCTGACATCTTTGATGTCTTTGACGACTTCGTAAACAAGTGTGGCGAACCTGCTCAAATGTGGCCGCGCAATGATGGCGCATTGATTGTCGAGGCCAAGTCTAATGAGCAGCAAAAGAGAATTCAATCTCTCGAAAAGTTAGCCTCAGTGAATGTATCATCCGCGTCTCACCCGACATTTAATACCTCCAAAGGTGTTATTCGATCGGGTGAACTCATTGAGTATGATATCGACAGGTTGGTGACAAAACTTGCCAATCAGAAAGTAACGAGTGCACATCGCATTTCTAGGTTTGTGAATGGCGCTAGGGTCCCTACCGCCACCATAATCCTAACTTTCAACAGATTGGAACCGCCCAAGTACGTCAAGGCTGGCTACCTTAACATCCCAGTCAAGCCTTACGTCGAAAACCCCCGGCGGTGCTTCCATTGCCAACGCTTTGGCTATGTAAGCAAGTTTTGTAAAAGCGAAAGGATTTGTGTAAACTGCTCAGCAGAATTTCACGGAACACCCTGTTCCAAACAGCCGTGCTGCCCCAATTGTGGCGGAGACCACTCTGCCACATCACAGCAATGCACCTTCTTCCTCTACGAGAGAGAGGTCATTGCTGTTCGAAATAAAAACAGGGTGAGCTATAAAGAGGCTAGACGAAGAGTTAGGGAGACTTACGTTCAGCCTGGCGTGAGCTTCGCGGATGCTCTGCGCACCGCCACGCCAAAGAAGGGGAGAAGCCAGAGACCATCTACAGGCTCTCCTGAACAAACAAGAAGTCCTCCACAACCGAAACCCAGGTCTCCGCGCAGAGATGTGCCTCAACAGGTAAGGGGTTCTCCACACCCTAAACCCGCATCTCCACGCACACCTGAAAAGGTTAAGAGCCCCCCTCGACCGAAACCACGATCAATCGGTAGAGAAAACTCTTCACCAAAATCTAGCCTAGCTTCTGATGGCACAAAGAAGAGGAACCTTACATCCTCTCCCGATTCACCAAGAGTGGCAAAACACTTTGCCACCGCTCCACAAGACGTGGATGTGAATCGGATTGGGCCGCAGGTGGTGTCTATTCCAGCTCTGGACATCCATCCTGCCCCAAAAGAACAGAGAACTACAGCCCCAAAGCGAGTAGTCAGCAACCCACCCCTTGCTGATACTGCTTTGGAACTCCTTCTAGCCCTAAGTGAGAAGGAATCAACCTGTACCCTATCACAGGAAACAGCTGTAGTAGAGGCTGCCTCCTTATCCAAGGAGGAGCCGAACCAACCATCAGATTCCAAGAATCCTTCGCCAGCCGAACAATCGCTGCCACCATCACCAGCCAAGTCGATGTCATCGGCTCACGAAATGACTGATGGAGATGCTCCCACATCTGCTTCTCCAGTCAAGACAGTCATTTCGTATAGCCAGCTAACAAAATTGCCACGTCTAAAAGAAAAGCCGAGAGCTAAATTAACGCTCCCGATGCCTCCAGAGTCATACTCAAAACCGGTAATTGGTATGACCAAAACTACCCCTACGGGTAGTATAAAACCAAAACCTCCTACCCCTAAGGGTAGGATGATTGTCTTAAAGAGGTAAGGATGTATCCAATAATTCATTGGAACATCCAAGGTCTCTTCCCCAAGTGGGAAGAACTCAAGCTCCTGTTTAAAGACTACAATCCTGATTGTATAGCTTTACAGGAAACTTGCTTGGGTACTCGTAGTGTACCCAATATTCCTGGTTTTGTGGGATACTATAAGAACCCTATAGACCAATCCATGGTTCTGCTGTGCTCATCAACAGCAGGGTTCCCCACAACCAGATCGACCTTGCGACAGACCTGCAGGCGGTCGCTGTCCGCCTGTTCTCCCATCGCCACTATACGGTCTGCTCGCTTTACCTCCCTCCTAGTGAGGAAAAAGACACAGCCTCTCTAGCTAGAAAACTAGTAGAGGTAATTAAACAGCTCCCTTCCCCCTTTCTATTGATTGGGGATTTTAATGCTTGACACCCCCTTTGGGGGGACCATGATAAGAACCCTAGGGGAAACATGATTGAGAAATTTCTGGGCGAAAATGATGTCTGCCTTCTAAACGATGGCAGCCATACATCATTTCACATCCAGACGAGCAGCTCCACATGCGTGGACTTGTCCCTCTGTTCACCAAGCTGTAGAGCTGATTTTGACTGGGCAGTGGATCCTGACTTGCGAGGCAGCGATCACTTCCCCATTATTATAGCGCCATGTACAGGTGGCCCCCATCCACCACCTAGTAAAAAATGGAATGCAAAAAAAGCAAACTGGCCTAAATTCAGGCACCTCTCGAGCCATGACGGGTCCTTCCCTCATGAAGATATTGACGTGGCTATCGATGACCTCCTAGTCCACGTCAATAAAGCGGCTAACTCCTCCATCCCGCTCTCCGGCTCAACCGCTCGCGGACCACAAGTTCCCTGGTGGTCGGCTGAATGCTCGAGAGCCGTGACTGAATGTAAAATGGCTTGCCGACGTTACCATCGCTCCCCTACGATGGTAAATAAAATTGCTCGTAACAGAGCAAGGGCAGCACGGCGACGCATCCTTCGACAGGCTCGAAAGACCTCGTTGGAAGGTTACATCGCGTCCATAAGTTGGCAAACGCCTATAGAAAAAGTGTGGAAAAGGGTCAAAAAGCTATTGGGCAAATCCAATGGCTTTACAGCTCCCAACATTGTCCAAGCTGGAGAATTGTTGGGGGACTTGTCCCATATTTCCAATGTCTTGGCCAGATCATTTGCTAGCATCTCAAGCCCAGATAATTATGAGATGCAATTCCAGTGCTTTAGGCTCCAACAGGAGCAGCAACCGCTCAACTTTGTGGAGCCTAACATGGATAACGAGTCTTACAACCAACTCTTCTCTATCCATGAGCTCCATAATGCACTGAAGCACTGTAGATCCACTGCCCCCGGATCGGATGGCATTTCCTATGATATGATTAGGAATATGCATCCATCCCTTCTCTCTCATTTACTGGACATTTACAACTGGATTTGGATCAAGGGCCGCTTCCCTTCCATGTGGAGAGAGGCCATAGTCCTTCCATTCCACAAACCAGGAAAGGACGGGACGGAGCCCACCCATTACCGCCCCATTGCTCTTACCAGTTGTCCATGTAAAGTGTTTGAGAGAATGGTCAATTTCAGACTCGTCTGGTTTTTGGAGACTCAAAATCTCATATCTCCTTCTCAATCAGGGTTCAGGAAAAAGCAGAGTACGACAGACCTGCTTGTCCGAATGGAGTCACTCGTAAGAGATTCTTTTTCAAAGAAGCAGCACGCCATCGCTGTCTTCTTTGATATTGAGAAAGCATACGATACCACCTGGAGGCGTGGTATCCTTAAACAACTCCATGATTGGGGCCTGCGGGGTTACCTCCCCAGGTTTGTCGAGCAATTTCTGATGCGACGCACACTACGCGTAAGGGTTGGAGGCACCTTATCGGAGCCCGTGGACCAAGTTGAGGGTGTGCCACAGGGAAGTGTCCTCAGTGTCACCTGCTTCTCTGTGGCCATTAATAGCATTTTTAGAAATCTCCCTCCCGAGATTTCGTCGACGTTATATGTGGATGATCTGGCGCTCATTTGTTCTTCGCCCAGACTCCCATTTATCGTCCGTAAGCTACAGCGAGCTATAAGCACTGTAGCTGAAAATGCTTCCTCCAAGGGTTTCCGCTTTTCCGCAGTAAAGACCAAGGCTGTTCACTTTTATGGGCATAAGTTAGTGACATGGGACCCCCTCCTTTTGTCGCTATATGGTGTGCCTATAGATTTTAAGCCCCATTTCAAATATCTGGGGGTCATATTTGATTCAAGGCTTTCCTTCCGGCACCATGTGGACGCCTTGAAAAGGTCTTGTTTAAAGAGAATGGACATAATGAAACTGTTGTCTCACACTTCTTGGGGAAGTGATCAACGTACCCTGTGGCTCCTGTATCTAGCATTGGTCCAATCAAAGCTAGACTATGGATCACAGGTGTACTCCTCTGCCTCGCTATCCATTCTCGAAAAACTAAACACTGTGCGTAACCAGGGTATGCGCCTGGCTTCTGGAGCCTTTAAGTCCTCCCCAGTGTGGAGCCTCTACGCAGAGAACGGGGTTCTCCCCCTTCCTTATCACAGGCTCAAGTCTGATTTAAACTACCTCCTTAGACTTTAGCAACTACCGCAGACGCCAGTGTATGAGTGCATGTTCAATACACGGACAGTGGCCTCATACGATAGATCTCCATCTTTGGCTCGCCCCTTTGCTCTGCGTATGGCCGAGCACACTGCGCAACTAAGGGAGTTCTCAGTGATTCCCTTTACCATGCCAAAGACCCCCCCGTAGCTCATACCACCTGTAATGGTATGTAGGGAACTAGCTGATAGGCCCAAGGATCACCACCTGCCTGTAGTATTGAGAGCCATGTATGGCGACCACTCCTCTCAACATCGGCATAGCACTTTTGTGTTCACCGATGGGTCCAATTCACCGGACAGAGTTGGAGCAGCTGCTATCTTTCCATCTGAGACAGCATTGGTCCGCCTGCCAAACGCAGCTTTCGCATTCACAGCGGAACTCGTTGCTATGATGGCGGCACTGACTATCATAGCTGGCAGGCCATCTGGTTCTCATACTATCTTTACAGACTCCCTTAGTTCGCTTCAAATGTTGGGGGATGTTGGTTCGAGCCATCCGTTGGTTTCCAAGATCCAGCGGTGGCTCCTACGACTATCGCCCATCCACGAGATATCCTTTTGCTGGGTGCCTAGTCACGTGGGCATCCCAGGCAATGAGAGGGCAGATGCTGCAGCCAAAGAAGCAGCATCACTGGGGACAGCTCCAGTGGCCCCAGTCCCACTCTGCGATGCCTATCCTCTGATCAATAAATACGTGGTCGGCCTATGGCAGAAGAGGTGGAGTGAGCTCCCTCCCACCAAGCTCCACTTCATAAAACCCTCCGTTCACCCATGGCCACGTACAACTAGACATCGTAAAATGGAGGTTGCGCTTGTCCGTCTGAGGATAGGCCATTGCCGGCTCACCCATGAGCATTTAATGAGTGGGCTGCCTCCACCTATGTGCATTCTGTGTGGGGTACAAATATCTGTCCTCCATATATTTGTAGAATGCCCATTGCTAAGGAATCTCACAAGGACGACTTTTCCCTTCATTACCAGAGAGAGGGCCCCCCAGACAGCTCTGCGGGGCATCTTCTCTGAGACCCATTGCTTCTTTAACGTGACTAGGATACTAACCTTCCTAAAAGAAAGCAATCTTTTAAACAAAATTTAAAATAGTTTTATATATTTATTGTTGATCTATTCATAGTTTATGTTTTTACATTTTTTTAAAAAATGAATAAATTTTTTAACAAAAATATAATTGCATAATTACTTTTAAAGTTATATTGTTGATATATTCATAGTTTATTTACTTGTTATTTATTATTTTTACTTTGTTTTTACCTTTTGTTGAATCTTTTAATAGTCTATTTTTTTGTTAAAAACTCAACTGAATTAATATTGCCTATTAAACTAATTTTGGTCCCAAGGACATTTTTGTTTTTTATATATTTTAATATGGCAATATTTTAAAAATAATAACTTTAAATTCACCGCCCATAAGTGAATTTGGCTGCGAGATAGTCCATCTGGGCTACGCAGCTTTTAAATCTTTTATGCACTATTCATTCATTCATTCTCCCACCTAAGGAAGTCTGCCCTACCGAGCCGCTTACACGAGGGGCGGTCGGTAATGGGTTTCTTGGCAGTCCCCTTGGAAAGAAAAGAGGGGACTGCCGCTGGAAAAAGGGAGGTGCCCGAAAGCACCTCCAGAGAAAGGAGGAAATATGATTTTTTTTTTTTCAAGGGGCTATCTGGCGACTGCCCACTTGTGCATAATCGGCACAAACAAACAGCCCAGTTCTAGGCTACTTCAAAATAAAAATTTTAACAGAAACAACAATAAAAAAGAGATAACAATCAGGGAGCAAGCTCCGGAGCCGGGGGGAGGTCCCCCTCCCCCCGGCACAGGAGCCTGCGACCTACAAAAAAAACAAAAAACAAACAACAATAACAAAAAACAAGTTAAATACAAGGGAGAAGGCCGGCCTCCTCCAAAAAGTCAACAAGTCCACCAGTCATGGTGCACGCACTCGACCCGAGTACAAGGGACAGGCGGTAGCGACCCTGCCCATCCCGGTACCGGGAAAGGTAACGTGCGCGAAGATCACCCAGACAGGCACATTGGACAAGAATGTGCCGAACAGTCTGGGGGACGACGCAGTCGTCGCAATAGGGCACAGGCGAGCGCTCCAACAAATAGCGATGCGTCACACGAGTGTGTCCGATTCGGAGACGACGGAAAGTGACCTGAAGCCGTCGCGGCATTGGGGGATAGGTTGTGGGAACAGTCGCGGCGCATTGGCACGCAACTTTAGGTTCCCTTCGACCGTCTCCCATCTTCTTTACCAAGCAGTCCGAAGAGCTGCCCGTATTTCTGCCATGTAGTCGGTGTGAGGAAGAGCGAAACGCTGGTTTGGTCGCAGAGTCCTCGCGGGCTCTTTGGCGCCCTCATCGGCGCGCTCATTCCCCGCAATTCCTACATGTCCAGGAACCCAGCAGAAGATAATCTCGACATCTGCCCGGCTCACCATAACCGTGGCGTCACGGATATCGCGAACCAGGGGATGCGGAGATTCCAATGCCCCGAGAGCACTCAGGGCTCTTTGTGAGTCACTATAGATCACAATCCGGTCTCTGAACCGAGCACGTCGCGTAATCTCTCATCATGAGTGGTATATTGCCACCAACTCGGCCATGAAGACAGACGCAGCGCCTGGTAGGGCCCCGCTGACTTCAAACAGAGGGGATACGGCGTGGAAGCCGACCCCCTCTTGGGACTTGGAGCCATCCGTATACACTGGCAAGGTACCAGCGTGACATGAGGTGTGCTCCAGAAAGGTCGAACGCAATACTCCCGGCGCCGTACAAGCTTTGGGAGAAGAGGTGTGTCGACAAATACCAGGGTGGCATCCTGGGCAGAACCAGGGGCGTCACCGGCCCGAGAGCTATATCTACCTCTCGAAGGAGTTTCCTGGCCCTAACCTCAAAAGGCTTAGAGTATGACTGGCGTCTCTCGGCGGCTCAGGCACCATTGAGATCAGCTGCGGATGCAGTGAGAGCTGTTGGCGACTGAGGGAGGACGCCGGTTCCGCTCATACAGGCGAGTGATGCACTGCACGCGGCGCAGAGCGAGTGGCATCTCCCCAGCATCGACCAACAGGCTCTCAACGGGGGAAGTGCGGAAGGCACCGGTCGCAAGGCGGAGGCCGGTGTGGTCGATCGAATCCACCTTCCGCAATAAACGCTCGGCTGCGGATGCATAAAACTCGCATCCGTAGTCGAGCTTCGAACGAACAAAGGATCGATAAAAAAGTAGGGCAGTAGCCCTATCAGAGCCCCAAGCGCTAAACGTCACGGAACGGAGAATGTCCATGGCGCAGGTACAAGAGACCCTAAGGCTGAAAATATGAGCCTCCCAGGTGAGGCGTCGGTCGAATACAAGACCGAGGAAACGGTGCGATTCCACCACATCCAGGCGCACCCCATTAAGAAACAAATCTGGGTCGGGGTGAAGCCGTGGATGGCGGCAGAAGTGCACCACCTTAGTCTTGGCTAAAGAAAACCGAAACCTGTGCGCTTCGGCATAGCGAGAGACGCGGTTCAATACCTGTTGGAGTCGACGCTCCAGAGTTGGCATCTGGGCCGCACCAAAAGAGATCGTAAGGTCGTCCACGTAGAGCGTAGCGAGAACATCTTTCGGCAGCACCGAGGTGATGCCGTTGATGCTCAGGGCAAAGAGTGTGACACTGAGGACACTTTCCTGCGGGACACACTCTTTCTGCTCCTTTGGGCCGGAGAGGGTTCCCCCCACCCGTATGCGGAATCGACGATCTCGCCAAAATTCAGATATAAACATTGGGAGGCGTCCCCTCGCCCCCATCGTGTCGAGAGTCTCCATGATACCGTATCGCCATGCGGTATCATAGGCCTTCTCCAGATCGAAAAACACCGTGGCGTAGTGCTGTCTACGAAGAAAAGCCTCGCAGACGGCATTTTCCAGTCGGAGCAGAGCATCCGACGTGGAGTAGAACTTGCGGAAGCCGCACTGTGCGGAAGACAGATGGCCTCCGCTGTCCAGGAAAAAGGCTAATCTAACATTTACCAATTTCTCCATCAACTTGCACACGCAAGAGGTTAGAGAGATTGGGCGGAAACCGGTCGGAGTAGAGTGATCTCTCCCTGGTTCGCAAAAGGCGAGCACAGTAGCGATTCGCCAGGAGTCTGGGAGAAGACCCTCCACCCAGATCCTGTTGAACAAATCTAACAGAAAGGCCATGCCTCGCTCACCCGGGTGTCGAAGCATGGCGTACGGGAGATCGTCCGGACCATGGGCGGTTTCCGCGCACGAAGCGAGAGTGGAGCGCAACTCACTCACAGTAAACTTGTCGTTGAATGGTTCTCCGCCTCCAGAGGCGGAGAACCATTCCGCGAGAACCATTCGCGGCCTTCCGCGACATCACGACGTGCATTGAATGCTGGCGGAGCAGCATCCCGGCTTGAGACTGCGGAAAAAGCGGTCGCTAAGGATTCCGCCACGGACGCGGGGTCCGAGATTGCGGTCCCATTCTCCTGGAGAACGGGATTTTTTTTTTTTTATTTATTTAAGGGGCTATCTGGCGACTGCCGACTTAGGCATAAGTCGCCGTAAACAAACAGCCTAGTTCTAGGCTACTTCAAAAAATGGAACAGGGAACAACAAAAAAGAAATAACAATAAAAAAAACAATAACAAAAACAACAACAACAACAACAACAACAACAAAAACAACAACAACAAAAATTAAGCCTGGTTAAAAAAAAGGGAGAAGGCCGGCCTCCCCCAAAAAGTTAGCAAGTCCACCAGTCAAAGTGCACGCACTCGTCCCGAGTACAAGGGACAGGCGGTAGCGACCCCGCCCATCCCGGTACCGGGACAGGTGTCGTGCGCGAAGATCACCCAGACTGGGACATTCGACAAGAATGTGCCGAACAGTCTGGGGGACGACGCAGTCGTTGCAATAGGGCGCAGGCGAGCGCTCCACCAGATAGCGATGCGTCACACGAGTGTGTCCGATTCGGAGACGACAGAAAGAAACCTGAAGCCGCCGCGGCATTGGGGGATAGGTCCATGGGAACAGTCGCGGCGCAATGGCACGCAACTTTAAGTTCCCTTCGACCGTCTCCCATCTTCTTTGCCAAGCAGTCCGAAGAGCTGCCCGTATTCCTGTCATGTAGTCGGTGTGAGGAAGAGCGAAACGCTGGTCCGGTCACAGAGTCCTCGCGGACTCTTTGGCGCCCTCATCGGCGCGCTCATTCCCCGCAATTCCCACATGTCCAGGAACCCAGCAGAAGATAATCTCGACATCTGCCCGGCTCGCCAAAACCGTGGCGTCACGGATATCGCGAACCAGGGGATGCGGAGATTCCAATGCCCCGAGAGCACTCAGGGCGCTTTGTGAGTCACTATAGATCACAATCCGGTCTCCGAACCGGGCACGTCGCGTAATCTCCCGTACCGAGTGGTGTATTGCCACCAGCTCGGCCGTGAAGACAGACGCAGCGCCTGGTAGAGCCCCGCTGACTTCAAACAGAGGGGATACGGCGTGGAAGCCGACCCCCTCTTGGGACTTGGAGCCATCCGTATACACTGGCACGGTTCCAGCGGACACGATGTGTGCTCCAAAAAGGTCGAACGCAATACTGCCGGCGCAGTACAAGCTTTGGGAGCAGAGGCGTGGCGACAAATAGCTAAATGTGGTACCCTCCAGGGTGGCGTATTGGGCAGAACCAGGGGCGCCACCGGCCCGAGAGCTATATCTACCTCTCGAAGGAGTTTCCTGGCCCTAAACCCAAAGGGCTTAGGGCATGACTGGCGTCTCTCGGCGGCATAGGCACCATCGAGATCAGCTGCGGATGCAGTGAGAGCTGTTGGCGACTGAGGGAGGCGCAGGGCTCGCGCGTACAGGTGAGTGATGCACTGCACGCGGCGCAGAGCGAGTGGCATCTCCCCAGCATCGACCAACAGGCTCTCAATGGGGGAAGTGCGGAAGGCACCGGTCGCAAGGCGAAGGCCGGTGTGGTGGATCGAATCCACCTTCCGCAATAAACGCTCGGCTGCGGATGCATAAAACTCGCATCCGTAGTCGAGCTTCGAGCGAACAAAGGATCGATAAAAAAGTAAGGCGGTAGCCCTATCAGCGCCCCAAGCGCTGAACGTCACGGAACGGAGAATGTCCATGGCGCGGGTACAAGAGACCCTAAGGCTGCGAATATGAGCCTCCCAGGTGAGGCGTCGGTCGAATACAAGACCAAGGAAACGGTGCGACTCAACCACATCCAGGCGCACCCCATTAAGAAACAAATCTGGGTCGGGGTGAAGCCGTGGATGGCGGCAGAAGTGCACCACCTTAGTCTTGGCCAAAGAAAACCGAAACCTGTGCGCTTCGGCATAGCGAGAGACGCGGTTCAATGCCTGTTGGAGTCGACGCTCCAGAGTTGGCATCTGGGCCGCGCCAAAAGAGATCGAAAGGTCGTCCACGTAGAGCGTAGCGAGAACATCTTCCGGCAGCACCGAGGTGATGCCGTTGATGCTCAGGGCAAAGAGTGTGACACTGAGGACACTTCCCTGCGGGACACCCTCTTCCTGCTCCTTTGGGCCGGAGAGAGCTCCCCCCACCCGTACGCGGAATCGACGATCTCGCAAAAATTCAAATATAAACATTGGGAGGCGTCCCCTCGCCCCCATCGTGTAGAGAGTCTCCATGATACCGTATCGCCATGCGGTATCATAGGCCTTCTCCAGATCGAAAAACACCGTGGCGTAGTGCTGTCTACGAAGAAAAGCCTCGCAGACGGCATTTTCCAGTCGGAGCAGAGCATCCGACGTGGAGTGGAACTTGCGGAAGCCGCACTGTGCGGAAGACAGATGGCCTCCGCTGTCCAGGAAGAAAGCTTATCTAACGTTTACCAATTTCTCCATCAACTTGCACACGCAAGAGGTTAGAGAGATTGGGCGGAAACCGGTCGGAGTAGAGTGATCTCTCCCCGGTTTGCGAAAGGCGAGCACAGTAGCGATTCGCCAGGAGTCTGGGAGAAGACCTTCCACCCAGATCCTGTTGAACAGATCTAACAGAAAGGCCATGCCTCGCTCACCCAGGTGTCGAAGCATGGCGTACGGGACATCGTCCGGACCATGGGCGGTGTCCGCGCACGAAGCGAGAGCGGAACGCAACTCACTCACAGTAAACTTGTCGTTGAAGGGTTCTCCGCCACTGGAGGTAAAGTCCAGCCGGCGGCCTTCCGCGACATCACGACGTGCATTGAATGCTGGCGGAGCAGCATCACGGCTAGAGAATGCGGAAAAAGCGGTCGCTAAGGATTCCGCCACGGACGCGGGGTCTGAGATTGCGGTCCCATTCTCCTGGAGAACGGGAGGGGTGTCCTGCGAGAACTTGCCCCGAATCCTTTCGACTCGCTTCCACACCTCAGCTAAAGGGGTCTTCCCGTTAAGTGAAGACACGTATGCCCGCCAAGAAGAGCGGCGGGCGTGCTTCGAAATATACCGGAACCTAGCCCTAGCCCGACGAAATTCAGCGACAGTGAAATCGTTCGGGCTGCGCTTATAGCGCATGTAGGCATAACGCTTCTGTTTGAGGGCCGTCTCACACTCGGCCGACCACCATGGGAGTGGTCGGCGTGCAAAACGGCCAGACGTCCTAGGAATAGTAGTCAGGCCCACGGCGATGAGGTTGCCGGAGAAGAACTCAACGGCCTCATCTACCGACCTAAACTCCTCGACTGAGATAGAGAATTCAGTCATTTCCTGAAATGCAGGCCACCGCGCCCGCGCCAAGCACCACCGAGGTGGTCTCTCAGGCGGCAGTTGCCCTGAAAATGATATTTGAATGGGAAAGTGATCACTACCATGGAGGTCATCGACCACCCCCCAATCAAAATCAGGCTGTGCATCTGAAGAGCACAAAGATAGGTCAAGGCAAGAAAATGAAGCGGTTCTCGGACAGTGATGCGTAAAATCATCCACGTTTAGGACACCCATCTCAAGCTCTTCGATCAGATCGGCAAGGACTTGTCCCCTGGGATTTATGGAGTAATCTCCCCAGAGAGGATGCCTGCCGTTCAGATCTCCAAGCAAGAGATAGGGCCTCGGCAACCGTGCAACGACGCGGCGGAAGTCCCCCGCGTCGAAGTCAGCTGACGGTGGAATGTACGCAGAAATGATAGTATACCTCCTATCCAGGTGCAGCTGCACAGCCACTGCCTGAAAGGAGGTATCTAAAGAGAAAGGCAGAACGGAGACATCATGCCGGGTGTAAACTGCGCATCCCCCAGCCCGGCCATCCCGCGGTGGTGGGGTCGCAAGACCCTTATACCCCGGGAGGGCAGGGAGGGGGCACGCACCTAGCATGGTCTCCTGCAAAAAAATAGCTAACGGGGAACGGGACGAGACGAGCCTCCGCAGCTCCTCCCAGTTGGCCCGGAGTCCACGGCAATTCCATTGAAGGAATATGCCCTCCAGGCCTAGCTCGGAGGAGACGCGGGGGCCCTCCTCGAATTGAAGACCCTCACGGGAATGGCCGTACGCTTCCCGGGGGCAGAACCCCGGGCGCTGTTGGCCGGACAAAGCGCTGGAGGCGCTGTCGCCTTCGAGGACTTATTGGGGGAGGTTGGGCTCGCCATGCGAGTCTTTTCCTCCCTCCGCCTCGAAACCTTAGGCGGGCGTTGCGGCTTCGGAGGCGGGGGGCCCTCTTTTCGAGGAACCACCGTCTCCGAGCCACTCGCTCCACCTCGGGGCGTGGGCGAAGGAGCCGAAGCTCCTTTGTTGCTGTCCTCCTTTCGGGGGGCAGCTTTAGGAACCACGGAAGATGGCCTAGCGACCATCTTCAGGGGTGTTGCCTCCTGTGAGTCTAACGACTCGGTGGAGGCGCGTGGCCGTTTCGCCTTACGGGAAACGGTCACGCTGGGGGAAGAGGGGGGAGCCCTGGTTTTAGCCGGGGCAGGGTATGAGCCCTTTTTGCCGCCAGCTTTACCAGGGGAGCGCCCGGGTTGGGTAGAGCCCGCAGAAGGGCTCCGAATGGGCGCGGAAACAACCATGCTCGTTGGCCTGGATGGGCCGGGAGCAGAGGGTGCCTTCCTAACTATTGAGGCATATGACGTCCCAGGCAGAGCCGGGCGCGCCAGGACCAAGTCCTTTGCCTCGCGGAATGAGAGTCGATCCTGGGCCTGAACTGCCTAGGATTTCTTTCTCAAGGAGATATGCACCACATTGCTACGAAAAAGAAGGGTGCGGCTCTCCGCAATTGACACACTTGGCCACACACGGTTTGGACTTATCGTGTGCGACCTTGGAGCAATTTACACAGACTTCGGGTGACCCCGATTTTGCACGTCTACATGATCGATTCGTATGGCCGAAGCGGTGACAGTAATAGCACCGCCGCGGCAGTGGCACGAATGCCTTCACGCGGTAGCGGTACCAACCGGCACGCACCGACTCAGGGAGCTTGTCACAGTCGAACGTGACGAAGAGTGTAGGGGTGGGTCTCGAGGCCCCTCCCTGTTTTCTCATCACACGTTCGACCTTGACCGCCCCATGGTCGGCCAGCTCTAAGGTGATGTCCTCAATGGAGTAGTCAACGAGTTCCCTCGCATAAACTACTCCTTTCACAAAGTTCATGGTAGAGTGCGGCGTCACACTCACCGGGGTGCCATGAAGTGTCCGAAGAGCACTTATCTTGGCCGCCTCGGCGGGATTCGCCGCATTCGCCAGAAGGCTCCCGTCCGAGAAACGGGTTACCTTCGGCTCTCTACCAATTGCACTAGCTAATCCTCTCCTCTGATGGATCATGTTGCCCTTGGACAACATGGTGCCATCAGTGGAGCGAATAACGAGGAAGCGTTTGAAGCCAGCGGGCTCGAAAACGCCAGGTAACCTCTGAATGAGGGGCCCCGATGTCATCGAGGCTCCGCCCTGTGCACTCTTGGTATTAGTCTTCTTTGTCAGGGGCTCCGCACACGAGGGGGTAGAGGGGCCGGATGTGCCGATCTTGGCTTGGTCGCTTGCCAGAGTGGCAGCAGACCCATCCGTCCCCGCAGCCCCCGTGGATGGAGAGGAACCCCGAGTCTTTTTTGTCTTTTTAGTCTTTTTCTTTTTCTTTTTCGGAGAGGAGGGCGGGGAATGAACCCGCTTTTCACCTCCGCCGGCAGAAGTCCCCAGGCCAGATGGACCAGCCTCAGCCAGGTCCCTCTCCGAAATGGAGAAGGTCCTGGTTGTCGTAGGGGCACCTGTCGGAGGAGATCCCTCCCCTCCTTTTACTGCCTCGGAGCCCTCAGCCATTTGAGGAGGACCTTGCATAGGGGCGGATTCGGGTTCGGTGCTTGGCGCCGAGCCCGAATTCCCCCCCATGGAAGGCCCTACCGTTTGACGCTGGGTCTCCTCAAGGACCATGTCTATCACAGGAGGGGCCTCCAGTTGGCCATCCCCTCCCAGGACATCGCAGGTCCCCTTGGCAGTATTGTCTCTAGTCAGGTGGTGTGGGGAGGCACAGGCCTTGACCCCAGCAAGGTTTAAAATTCTTGCCAGCAGGTCTTTTGAGGGAAGCGACCGAAGGGGCCTGGCTTCCCTCTCCCCCCTAAGGGGGTTTGCCCTACCGAGCCGCTTGCACGAGGGGCGGTCGGCAGTGGGCTGCCTGCTGGCTTTCTTGGCAGTCCACTTAGAAAGCAAAGGAGGGACTGCCGCTGGAGATAGGGAGGTGCCCGAAAGCACCTCCAGAGAAGGGGGTGAGGGGGAGTCCCCTACACCCGTAGGCGTAGGAGAGGAGTAAGCCTCCTCTCCGGTTAAAGAATTATGGAGGGTCCCTTGCGCAAGCACAAGGGGGGGGACCTCCATTTTCTCGGTGGAGCTGCCCGAGGGCGGCTCCGTTGATTTTCTTGGGGAAGTTGGGGGTTGGGTTTTTTGGTGTTTTTTTTCATTCATGGGCATGGTGACCCTCTTTTTATTACGGGACGCAATAGATCATCACCTCTCGCAGTTGACCGCACTGCGAGAGGTGCTTACAAGCCCGGCAGAGCCAGGCGCCGGCATTCGGGACCACCCCTCCCGCCTGGTGGCCTGGCAGTCCTTCGGCATGGCGGCTCCACCTTGAACACGGCGTAAAAAATATAGGTTGTGAAGAGGAGAGGAAAAGGGATGTGAGGAAGGTATGGGTGGGGATGAAGCAGGTTGTTAAAAAACCCCCATCCCGAACCGGAGCTGAGGGGTTAGGGAACAATGTCCCCTCCCCCCTCAGCCCCGATCCGGGGTGGTTGGCTTGAGAAGGTCAGCATTCTACCCTGTGAAATTAGAGGCTGACCAGAGAAAGTTGTGGGAGAGGTTGTATGAAAAGCGACGAGGTAGGGGAGAAATCGGGCTATCTGAAGGAAGGAAGAGAGGCTAAGCTGGGGCCGGACGGAGCGCTGGATCCCGTCAGCACGGCGGCCAGGATGGCAAATCACCGCGCCCCTTACGGGGCTGGAGAACGGGAGGAAGGTCCTGCGAGAACTTGCCCCGAATCCTTTTGACTCGCTTCCACACCTCAGCTCAAGTGGTCTTCCCGTTAAGTGAAGACACGTATGCCCGCCAAGAAGAGCGGCGGGCGTGCTTCGAAATATACCGGAACCTAGCCCTAGCCCGACGAAATTCAGCGACAGTGAAATCGTTCGGGCTGCGCTTATAGCGCATGTAGGCATAACGCTTCTGTTTGAGGGCTGTCTCACACTCGGACGACTACCATGGGAGTGGTTGGCGTGCAAAACGGCCAGACGTCCTAGGAATAGTAGTCAGGCCCACGGCGATGAGGTTGCCGGAGAAGAACTCATCTGCCTCATCTACCGACCTAAACTCCTCGACTGAGATAGAGAATTCAGCCATTTCCTGAAATGCAGGCCACCGCGCCCGCGCCAAGCACCACCGAGGTGGGCTCTCAGGCGGCAGTTGCCCTGAAAATAATATTTGAATGGGAAAGTGATCACTACCATGGAGGTCATCGACCACCCCCCAATCAAAATCAGGCTGTGCATCCGAAGATCACAAAGATAGGTCAAGGCAAGAAAATGAAGTGGTTCTCGGACAGTGATGCGTAAACTCATCTACGTTAGGACACCCATCTCAAGCTCTTCGATCAGATCGGCAAGGACTTGTCCCCTCGGATTTATGGAGTTATCTCCCCAGAGAGGATGCCTGCCGTTCAGATCTCCAAGCAAGAGATAGGGCCTCGGCAACTCTGCCACGACGCGGCGGAAGTCCCCCGCGTCGAAGTCAGCTGACGGTGGAATGTACGCAGAAATGATAGTATACCTCCTATCCAGGTGCAGCTGCACAGCCACTGCCTGAAATGAGGTATCTAAAGAGAAAGGAAGAACGGAGACATCATGCCTGATGTAAACCGCGCATCCCCCAGCCCGGCCATCCCGTGGTGGTGGGGTCGCAAGACCCTTATACCCCGGGAGGGAGGGCAGGGGGCACGCGCCTAGCATGGTCTCCTGCAAAAAGATAGCTAACGGGCAAAGGGATGAGACAAGCCTCCGCAGTTCCTCTCAGTTGGCCCGGAGTCTGCGGCAATTCCATTGAAGGAATATGCCAAGGCCTAGCTCGGAAGAGACGCGAGGGGGTTTGGTAATGTAATGCAGAGTGGTTTGGGAAATTAGCAGAATAAGTGGAGTGATACATTTTGAGGCAGTATGTCGTACAATTGACCTTTGCTGTAGTATAGTTCGCGTGCGCAATGAAACAAAAGATTATCTAGCTTTGATCCGTCTTGGAACGACTATTCAACTCTTCTAAATTGTTTCGATCAACTTGTTGAAGTTTCTTAGGCTTTCTATGAGAGCAGTGCCGAGAAACTGAGGACACGAACTGTAAGAGTTTCTCTGCAGGGCCCTTAAGGAGAGTATATAGATTGCGTTATTGACGAGTATGGTTGCGTGCAATAGTCTTTCATAGTTTGAAGTGTGATGTTGCATGTTGGACAAGCATCGGCAACGGTCACGGCAAACCTTTTCTGATGGCTCAGAGCTGGTTGAGCCCCCACCACAGCATGGCTGTGTGGGCTCTGCCCTTAGGAGTATCCAGAAGGGTGCCAACGGGGCCGAGCATACAGCTTTGGTGTATGCAAGTGGTAATCAACCGTTTTTAATATCATGGTTGATGCTCATCCACGCCATTTAATTGGATAAAGGTTACGGTAAAACTTTCAGCTTAAAGGCAGGTAATAACATTTGATCTAGGCAATATACTTTATTATAACACAAGCATTTATACAAAGATTTGCAATATAAACGTATATGAATATAGACCAATACCTATAAAATCTCTTTATATATATATATATATATTTACACGTTTCATATATTTAGCTTTTTTGGCAGTTTGATTTAGCCAAAAATCATGTCTTCGTTAACTGGTTATGAATTAAGATTTATCGTCTTTTATATAACACTAAATTAAATTACTCAAATTATAAAGTATGGGCAAATATAATTTTAAATTAATAATTTTCTAATCGTTTTATTAAGAACTCAAAATATTTGAAGAATTTAAAAATATTAAAATCTAATTATTCGTACGCAACCAAAATATACAGGAACTAAACAAATTCTTTTGGTCTGTAGTTTCCGATTATCTAATATTTTTAATGTAAAAATAATTACAAAACGAGGGTTAAGGATGCTAATAAAGTTTTTATAAAATGGAATTAATAATGTAGAACAATGAAAATGCAGAAATTAACATCTAAAGGAGAAAAAAAAGAGAACTAAGTTTCTACCTCTTTTTGACAGGCTTATTTGTGCATAGTTCATGAAAATACGTTTGTGTTGAACAAATACTTTACTGTATGACCTCTCAGGATTTTAAAACTATATCACAAATGCAGTTCAGTAAGTTATTTTTCCTGGCATTTTTAATGCACATCGAATAAAAGTATTCGTTTTAGGCATTACTATAACAAATTCATGAACAATAACACCTCGGACTTTATATTGCTTTGGCCAAGGGCTGTAAAACAATATGATTATAAATCTCACTCTCACATATTGCTGAGAAAAGGTGCTGGAAAGATCTGAATACTGCGATAGGCAGACAAATGACAAGTTACGAACGACTTACAACGCCCACTTTCTAAGGGCTGAATTTCCTTGTTTGATCCATTCTTCTTTGGTTATTTTGGACTGTGCAAAAGCGGGGGATTCAGCTAATTCACAGGCACCAAGGTAAGCAGCGTGATATCGATAAGGAGACGCATGGACCTAAAGGAAAAGGGCGGTTCATGAAAAATTATATGTAGCAAATTTCTCATTTGTTTAATACAAAAGGAAAATGATAAATGTAAATTTGACATATTAATTGAATCAATTGAAAAAGTATACAAGGTGCCCCAGAAGTCTGAAGTGGAATAGGAAATAGTAAAGAGAGGGAATTTAATGCTTCATATTTAGTGTTCAACTTGCCGACCAAATTGAGATTTGTATACCGGTTAATGAGGCTACCCGCTCGTGGAATTGTATTAGGGACAATGGTATTATATACCTTCAGGTAGTAATAATGTAAAATCTTAAATTTCTTTGCATCAAACCGCAAGGGCGATAAGGGAAATGTTTCTTATAATTAATTAGTAACGGCACGAGTAATCTGCTCTAGAACTATAGACTTATATAGCAACCCTTAAGTTTTGGTGCTGTGCAGAACTCGTGTATAATTTAGAAAGGAAGAGATGGACAATGCTAAATATGATTAACAGAACCTATGAACAAATTCATGCCACTCCCACACGATTCAATCCAAGAAAGTAGATTACACATCAAGTGTTCTCTCTTCCCATAAATATAGATTATTTTTATGGAGGAACAGACGAAACTACTGGAAAAGTCCAAACGGACTTTATTTAGCACCGCGACACGAAAGGCTAAAAGGGTATGCAGGGGTAGAAAAAAAAACTAAAGCCAAACTAGAAAAAAATAATAAAGAACCTATGTAAAAGAAAAAAAAGGATCAAAGTAAATAAGTTAGAGAAGTTAAAAGAGGTATGACCTATAGCAAGGGATACCGAGTGAAAGGGCGAACCCATTGCTAAAATAAAGCCCAATAGTGCATCATCTGGGACGAGTGATGAGCCAGGGAAGCATTCGCAAAACGAAGTGGGTCCAAAAAGGTGGCGCATACACAAGGGGGCAGAGCAGAGGTAACAAAGTGTGGCATTTCGAGGGCATTGGGCGTTCAATATATAACACGCAACAATAAAAAAAGAAAAAAGCTAAAAAAAAAATAAGAACGAGAAAAAGCAAAAAGGTAAGAGGAAGCGTGCTCCGGCGTCGGGGGTAGCCCCCCCCCCTCCCCCGGCGCAGGAACATGCGATGCGACCGTCTTACAAAAAGAAACACAAAAAAGGTCAATTAAAGTGGAGGATGCCAGACTCCTCCACAACTCGTAAAACTCTACAAGTCAGTGTGCACGAACCCGTCCCGAGTATAAGGGACAAGCGATAGCGACCCCACTGTACCGGGACAGGCAACGTGCGCAGAGATCAACCAGACTGGGACATTCAACAAGAATGTACCGAACAGTCTGGGGAACAACGCAGTCTTCACACCATGGCGCGGGTGAGCGCTCCATCAAATGGCGTTGCGTTCCGCGAGTGTGTCCAATTCGGAGACGACAGAAAGCAACCCGAACTCAATAGACGGGGAGAACCGTGTCGAGAGCGAACAGGAACCGATGAAATGATCCTCCGGAAAACGTCCGAGAAGCGGATACCGTTTGACACACCTCGAGAATCCTACTACGAGCTTCACGAATGGAAACTTTGTGCGTATCGCAGACTGAAAGTACATCTTTTTAAATAGAAAGAAGTACAATAAGCTGAGGCACTGTGTACTTCTCCCCACTTGGCAATTATTGCGACCATCTATAAATATGCACCTTGATAAAGGTGTTCACAATCGACACAAACGCGTTCGTACCAACAATTCTGACTAACATATGGCAGCTGAAGCATCGTGGAGGATTATTGACGTATCACCTTACAAGGATGCGTAGGTATCTCACATTTACGTCAGTAGGCAACGGCTGTCGGTCAAAAGTTAGGAAAAGCGTACCTGTATTAGTTCGGACACTATTGAGGGTTTGTCTTTCCTTTGGACATAGATAACACGCGTATTGCAAGCTTTGATTGCAGTCTTTTGAGGTAATTTTTTTAGCTCATTAGAGCGTATCACATCCTTTACTACCGAATTAAAGGTAGAGCGAAGGAATACACCAGAACAAGGTTACTATCATTACACAACCACATACGATATGGTTCGCCGCAACACTTAATGTAATCTTCACTAATTTAGAAAATATCCACTTTCGAAAGGGGAAAACTAGGAGTCTGAGCAGAGGACTAGGAATTTGAGGTAATCCAGATCTGGATCCGATCACTCGGAGAAGATAGGACTGGAACGAGATCCAGTAACTGAAAGTTTCTGGGAAGTGTTAATGCTTTTACCCATAAACTAGATTCCTTACTTCACAAGGCGGATTCACCACCCTACACTGAGGGAGGAGTGGGGGGGGGTACTATACTGACGAGGAAAGGGCTCATCTCACACAGCGGTCTCAGTAATACCACACCTGGTATACTCCGGTTACCATATGTGGTCCAGACGGCAGCACCGGACAAATGGCCTGCCTGGACCCGTATCGATTGATCCCTTAAGCCCACGTGAGAGAACAACCACGCTTGACCAGGCAGAGACAACCCTGACCACCCTGCCAACGAAGTGTGTTACCATCTGAAGGTGGCAAATTAGGTGGGGATGCTTAACTTCCAGACGGGGGACATCGGGAGTTAGAGGGTTCCCACGCGGGATGGGGTAAGCCTCGGTGAGATAATGGAAAGAAGAGGAGGGGGGAACAGCAAGAGGATAAAAATGACATGAGTAAGCAGAGTAATACATACAATAAATTATAACTAACAAATAAAGGGAGAGGGAAGAGTGGGGTGTATAAAAGTCCAGTTTTCAGCCAACACAAATGGCCGATCCCCCCTTCGAGATAACAAGAGATCGTTCGCAGGAAGCCCCAAAAGTCTCCGCGTCAAAGAGGAGTAAATAATATAGATCTCACTCGTTTCTGGGACCTAAACTTAGCTTTGTAATTTACTGACCTTGGGTCTTATTGCTGGAGGAGTCAAGTTATCGAGCTCGATGGTTAGCCTGTCCACGATTCCTGGTAACTGGGTCACTCCACCGGATAAGAAGACACTGCGACTCATCTCTTTCCGAATGTCCATACTGCATTCCTGTCGTCGTAAAGTTTATATAAAACTCATTTACAATAAGGACAAGATCTCGAAAATTGTACATGGGCATTTGCGGATCCCATTTAGAGAATCGCAGTAAAATTATATTCTTTAATAATTATAAAAGAAAATGAAAGGTAAAAGGGGGGGGGGGAAACGAAGGATAAATAGAAATTACCTCGTGAAAAAAGGTTAAAGATTGTAATAGGTAATTTCACAAGCCAAGATCTGGGGCTAGGAAGGTGTTATGAAAGGCTCAAAGAAACAAGATCGTACACTAGAGTATGGAGTCAGAAGTACGAATTAGACTCCTTTATCTGGATACGTAAAAGGCTAAATACCCACTGGTACAATAACGAGTGATGTGCGCCTATTCCACTTTGTGCAAAATCGGTTATTGATCATGGTCAATTAACCAATAGGTCCACATAAGAAAGAAAATCCAATTGAAAAGGTTCTCTCAAATACCTGCAAGGGATAGTATTTCCTACCTGAATAGCCTTGTGCACAAGTTTGTGAAGACCGGGGTGGTCCAAGCCCCAGGCTTCAGGGTTGAAAAGACCTTCAGTGGCCTGGAATCTTCCGAAGTCTAAGGTGATGTTCCTTTAAAGAAGAAAATATCATCAACGTAATAACAAAAACAACGATGGCTACAAAATCTTCCCTACTCAGAGTGCTAGAGTCAAAATGCTCGGCAATTTTACTCGTTAAAAGTCCATACAATATAAACAGGCAAAACAATGGATTATTTGGAGGAAATAAACGGCGACTTATGCTTAACGACAGTTGCCAAATGGGCGCAAAAAAAGAGGATTAAGAACAGTTGATGCGGTTGGTTGCTTTGGGTGTATCTTCTCTCTCATTTAGTAGCGCCGTCAAGCTACATAAGGGTAGTTTGCCAGGAAGATAATGGTCAACCATATTTTTATTTATTTGAAAAATATCAAGCGAAAACCAATAAAAGGATATCCGTCGGAAAGCTGAAAAGATGTGTTGTAAGTATGAGTTAGGACAGGTAAAAGGTACCTATTTAAGTATGGATTTTACCACAGGAATGGTTACACACATCTTCACACTACATACCTCTTTTTAGCACTTATTTGGTGATTGCCTACAAGGGGATAAGTAGCTGTGTTTAATTACAAGCCTAATACTAGGCTACGTTAAAATAAAAATCAGAAACCCCAAATCGAAACCAAAATAAAATCTAAAAAAAAAAACAGAAACAAAGCAAAATAAAGTACGCCCCCCCCCCTCAATGCAGGAAGATGCGACCAAAACCAAAGAATGTCAAATAAAATAGAGGAGCCAAGAAGTCATAGTCCACAAGTCTGTTTAAACGAACCTGTCCAGAGTACTAATGAAAAGAGGTATATTTCCTATCCAGGTGTAGCAGCACTGTTACTGCCTGAAAGGAAGTATTAATAACAAATACATAGAAGAATGGAGAAATCAAGCATCCCCCTGTTTGGCCACAATCCCGTTGTGGTGGGGTCGCAAAACCCTTAAATCCCGTAAGGGTGGAAAGGGGGTACGCACCCATCATGGTCTCCTGCCAAAACATACCGTTTCCCGGAACGGGAGGAGACTAGTCTCCGCAGCTCTTCAGAGCTGGCCCGAAATTCGTGGCAATTCCATTGCAGGAATAATATGCCCTCCAGGCCTACCTCGGAGGACATTCGGTCACCCTCTGCGAACATTGAGACCCTCACGGGAATGGCCGTAAATAAATTCGAGGATTTATCGCAAGAGGTTGGGGTCGCTATGCGAGTCTTTTCCCCTTGTGCCTCGAAACATTTGGTGGGCGAGACGGCTTGGAAGACGAGGGTCCCTCATTTAAGGATCCACAGGCTCTGAGCCTCCCAGTACAGCCTTGGGTGGACACGTAGGAGCCGAAGTTCATTTGGTGCTGTCCTCCTTTCGGGGGGAAATTTTAATAACCACAGATGACGCCTCACAACCACCTTCAGGGGTGTTGCCTCTTCTGAGTCTAACAACTTGGTGGAGGCGTGCGGCCGTTTCGTCTTAGGGGAAACAGTGACGATGGGGGAGGGGAGAGAGCCCTGCTTGAATTCAAGGATGGGTATAGACCCTTTGTGCCGCCAAGCGCAAGGAGCTTCTGAATTGGCGCGGAATCGACCGTGCTGGCAGGTCTGGAGGGGCCAGGAGCAGAGGGTGCCTTTTTTAAGATTGAGGCAGAGCCAGGACAAGTCCTTAGGTTCGCGAAATGAGACGATCCATAGCCTGAACGGCCAGGATTTCCTTCTCAAGGAGATACACTCCACATTGATTCAAACGAAAAAGCGGAGTGCGGCTCTCTGCAATTGACGCACACATAATAGGGACTTTTGTACGTCAGTACGGCATTGGAGCAACTTACACACAGTTCGGGCAAACTCGACTTTGCACATCATCACGAACGATTCGTATGGCTGATTTTGGGCCACCTGCCCCCTATCTTAGCAGTCCACTGTGATAGGAGAGGGGGGACTGCTGCTAATACCACATTGGATTTTTTGCTCTGACTGGAAAGGTCGTTTACGAAGCCTTCCTTTCTAGACAGCACTACGCCACGGTGTTTTTCGATCTGGAGAAGGCCTATGATACCGCATGGTGATACGGTATCATGGAGACTCTCCACACGTTAGAGGCGAGGGAAGGCCTCGCAATCTTTATATAGAATTTTTGCGAGATTGTCGATTCCGCGTACGGGTGGGGGTGGGTGGGGGGAGTCCCCCTCTCCGGCCCAATGGAGCAGGAAGAGGGTGTCCCGCCGGGATGGGTCCTCAGTGTCACACTCTTTACTCTGAGCATCAACAGCATCACCTCGGTGCTGCCGACCTTTCGATCTCCTCTGGCGCTGCCTAGATGCCAACTCTGGAGCGTTGATTTCAACAGGCATTAAAACGTATCTCTTGTTATGCCCAAGTGCACAGGCTTCGGTTTTCCTTGGCCAAGACTAAGGTGGTGTACTTCTGCCACCATCCGCGGCTCCACCCTGACTAAGACTTGTTTCTAAATGGGGTGCGCCTGGAAGTGGTGGACTCGCACCGTTTCCTTGGTCTTGTATTTGACCGACGCCTCACCTGAGAGGCTCATATTCGCAGCCTTACGGTCTCTTGTACCCGCGCCACGGATATTCTTCGCTCCGTGACATTCAGCGCCCGGTTCGGAGACAGGATTGTGATTTATAGCGACGCACAAAACGCCCCGAGTGCTCTCGGGGCATTGGACTCTCCGCCTTCCCTGGTTCGCGATATCCGTGACGCCACGGTTTGGCGACCAGGGCGGATATCGAGATTATCTTTCTGCTGGGTTCCTGGACATGTAGGTATTGCGGGGAATGAGCACGCCGATGAGAGCGCCAGAGTCCGTGAGCACTGTGCGACCAGACCAGCGTTTCGCTCTTCCTCACACCGATTACATGGCAGGAATACAGTCAGCTTAACACAGAAGATGAGAGATGTCGAGGGAAACCTAAAGTTGCGTGCCATTGCGCCGCGACTGTTCCCATGGACTACCCCCCAATGCCACGACGGCTTTAGATTACTTTCTGTCGTCTCCGAATTGGACACAATCGCGGGACGCACCACCATTTGATGGAACGCTCACCTGCGCCTTATTGTAACGACTGCGTTGTCCCCCAGACTGTTCGGCACATTCTTGTTGAATGTCCCAGTCTGGGTGATCTTCGCGCACGATACCTGTCCCGGTACCGAGATGAGCGGGGTCGCTACCGTTTGTTCCTTGTACTCGCGACGGGTTCGTGCCTACTGACTTGTCGACTTTGACTTTTTGTAGGAGGCTCCCCTCGACGCCGGAGCGTGCTTCCTGCTCGTTGCCCCTTTCCTATTTTTTATTGTTATTGTTTTTTGTCTTGCATATTGTTACTTTAATGTAGCCTAGTACTAGGCTGTCGTGAGTACGGCGACTTATGCCCAAGTAGGCAGTCGCCCGATGGGCTCCTAAAATAAAAAAAACTACCTCAGGGATTACCTACTTTTTAACGTGGGGTCCGAACCACGGTCGTTAAAAAATAAGTTAAAACGTACCTGAATGTCTCGTATTGATCGGATTCTGGGAAAAACTCAGTAAGAGGAGCAGACTTCTCGAACTTCTCGGAATTCAATGCGCAGCGCTGTTTTTCCGTGTTGTAATGCTGGGCGCAATAACAAATCGTTTCTAAGACCTAAGGATGAGAATTAAGTTCTGGATCAGCATCCTATTTTGGTAGGAGTTTGCAAGGAAGCAGCAACATCCGTTCCACACATCGTAGACTAGATCCTTCGACCGGATGAAATGCACATAAAGATCAGAAGGACAATCACTGCTGAGTCCAAAGGCACCAGGGGCTGGTCATAGTGGGGGAAAGGTGTCCGGGTCTTATCGATTGGACCCAAAACATTGATGGTAAAACCCATTGTGACCCCAGGAAGGGGGGCAGGGCACCCGTTCCGTGTAAAGGGTATGTGGATACGAGAGTCCCCATGTGGGACACTAGGCCTCCATCGACTAGGTTCCGGAGCAGAGATTGACTCTGTTGGGCTGTGGAGTTGGGAGGGGGAATGATAGCGGTGTTGTGATTTTATATGTGCATGATGGTGCGTGTGTGGGTATCAGCGTATCCGCCCAATGGGCGGACACTTCATGACGCCCCTGAAAGTTTTGTGCCTGTACTCTCAATGATTGAACCCCTACCTAGACGTCAGAAATCCAATGCGGTATTTACTAGTCTAGCGAGAAGTCCGGTATAAGTTTGTAGTAGTTCTCTCTATCCCTTTCTTATAGAGGATAACAAGACTTAGATTTAAATAGTTCAATGGTCCTTTAAGCATAATACATCTGATAGTACATAACGCCGCTGACGCTCAAGCGCGTCCAGTAGTACTTGAATTTAAACCAAAATTAAGTAATGCGGCAATGAATTTGAGTCTGAACTGACCTTGTACAATACTAACTTCTCAAAATCTATACATATACTGGTGTTAAATGAAAACGAGGTTAGGACGTACCTGTCTAATCACGTAACTATCTACTTCAGTGATTAAGGAAATATTCTTTTGGAATAGGAACTGACGAAGGTGATCCATTATTCTATAGCCACCATAAGGTACTCTTGAGACACCGCCATCCACAATGTACCCTGAAGAGAGATTCAAATCAGAATTTGGTACGGATTGGGGTCAAAATTGCCATCCTTAAATATTAGCTTTCATTATGACAAAGAGCTTCCACTTCCTAGCTCTTTCAGGGACCGCTAGCATAGGGTGCTATTAAGTTCCCAGAACATGCAACAGCTTCCCTCCAATCTAAGCTGGTACCTCCGGAGGAGCTCTAAACAACAAAAAAACCTATTGTGGCAGCAAATGGCAAAGAACTCTTACCGTCAATGACAGGAACGACATCTAATCTTTCTCCGATGTCAACAACAACACCGGAAGTGGCATTGTAAGCATACAACGCCAAAATAGCCTGATGGGTCATATTAACGGACTTCACACCGAATTTTTCAAACAGAATCTTCAAGAGTTCGGCCTGAGTGTGTGGGTTCAGGACACGAGGAACGGATAATTGGATGTTGTAGTTCTTTGGATCAACTTTGAGGTCACTAAAGGTCTTCTGCAACAGACTTGACACAGCGTTCAGGTCAACAGAGAACTGAAACCAAACATTATAATTAGGTATGTCTAAGCCATTTTCCCCAAATCCATTCCATAAGGCATTACCACAGAGAAAGTGTCTTAGATTATTTTTTAATGAAGGCAAAAAACAAAACAAATTGGACAATTTCTATAAAAAAAGAGGTTGTTAAAGGTAGTTAAGGAAATAGAATATATGTAAGTATAAAATATGATTATAGAGCAAGGGTTTCCCCCCATACCGTTGAAATTGTTCTGAATTAGTAAGTGTAATTGGTATAAATTAATGTAGATTTTATGAAGTGTATTTAAATATATATAATTGCCGAACCTGATATGATATATGCCAATGACTAAATACAATTTTATATATATATTGTAATGAGTGGCTTACAACAGACCTATGTCCTCTTCAACCGTACCTGTAAGGTACTGTAAGGTAAGGTAAAATACGATTAGCCAAAAGGGAAGATCACTCTGGGTACAAAGAGCCAGTAAGGTGGGCAATTACCCCGAAATTTACCTCGTTTTGCAAAGTCAGCAACTTCCTTTGCCGATATCTTCAAGTAATCACCTAAATTTGAATTCTATTAATAATAAAAAAATTGCTATGGATGATGAATGCAGTGAAGGTGCGGGTAACGAAATGTAAAGAAGAGAGCGATAATTTCTCTAATGAAATTGGATCTGTTGTAAAATGTCATCAAGTAGATGGCTGGTGTGTACAAAAAGGTTTAAGAGGGCAGGGAATATGGGGAGGGAGGTATACGTTAATATGGAGTTTATGAGGATATAAATAGATCTCTTGTGATGGAGATATAGGAGTTGAGTACAAGAGTTGACGTGAATATGAAGCATTTACGTTAAATGTGCTGTATCAGCGTACATGATCGAATACTATCGTAAATCGGGAGAGATGTAGTAGCCAAAAAGAGTTTAGTTGAGAAAGTGTATGAACTTCCTTGTTGGAGAGGAGGAGGGTTAAAAGGGTGCATAATCGAGGTAGAAGAGGATAGATAGATATGATAAAAGACGTGATCACAGAAGCAGCGATGAACACGAGAGTGAAAGATGAGTGCATACGCACTCATTTTGGCATTTTGGAAACGGATGCAGTTTACACAGGTGAATGGGTAAAACGACCACTTCACCCACGAAATCCTCTTTCGGCTACTCGGAAGTTGTACCTTCACACATTTTTACATCCCCAATCCTCCATTACCTTTGATATTTTATGTGATGGTCGAATCGGAAAAGAGACGGAGGAAACTGATCGCACATCTGGCATCAGCGCTTCGATCCCCCAAATTTGGGTCTTGGTTTCACGATGTGTAGCAACCACTGACGGGAAGAACAACTGAGGAAGTGTGGCTGAAATGAAAGAAATGAGGTGTTGATTATTTTAATTTAAGAGGGCCATTGTGGCGACTGGCTATATGGGCACTAGTCGCCGAAAAAAATAATTATAAATTAAGCTACATTAAAAAAACCCACAAAGATCAACAACAACAAAAAAGAGTAAAAAAGCAAAAGAAAATAAGAAAAAGGGGCAAAGTATAGGTATGCTCCGAAGTGGGAGGTAGCCCCCCTCCCCGAGGTCAGAGCACACGACAGAAAGAAATGAGCAGATCACAAGTAGTTCATTAATGAAAAATCAAGATGTATCCGGGAAAATTAACCCAAACCAACTTAATCAGTAGAATCAATTATCAAAAATACCAAAAAGTTCACTTCTTTTAGGCATTTAAGTAATTCAACTAGTCTTAAATACCTAATATTTAAACTAAATTTTTAACTAAATGATGTTAAAGTTCAGTGGTCTTCCATTATTAACGATAGTTATATAATAAAGCCAAAAAATATTCAGTACATAGGTAACAATTTATGCTGCAAGGTTATTGGGTACAAAAAAAGATCTTATAAGTTAGAACTATTTCGGATACAATGGTATTTATCCAATTGACCACCATATTTTGTTATGACTCACGTTGGGAAGCCAAAACCCCAGCCCTAACACTGCAGGAACCGATGTCAATAACCAAAGTATCTCTAAGTAGGGTTGGGTTAGTGGGGCGGGGCCAAGGTTGTACGTAGTGGCTGGAGTAATCATCAATGGTATGAGTTTCCAGAGCTTCTTTCCAACGTTCGGCCTCTTGCCGGGACGGACATCTCACCACAACGTAATGTCCTTTCTAAGAGACGAACAAGGATTTTAATATTACAGGATAAACATTATAATTATTAAAAAAAATGAGTAATGATATTTAATAATTTAAATTTTGTCTTGTTTCACTTGACTGGTTTTGGGGAAATAGAATCTTTATACAAACAACCCTTCATATTTATTGTTGAAAAAATACATTTTTTAGAGTGATTTTTTTTTTTGCAACATTATTTTGTGGCAAGTTTCTTTTTTTATTGTAGTCATCCATGATTCAGATGCCACTGATAGTGAGAACAATGGTAAAATCAATACCACAACTACACACGCGTTTCTAAGCCCCAACGTGAACCATTTGCAAGATAAAATATCCAAGGATAGCAATTTTTTAGGAGGATCCTTAACTTATTAAGAACTTGAGGTCTTAAGAGGGTGGGATATGAATGTTACTTTTAAGTCTATTTATGCACGTCGACCCTACTCTGTGTGAAAGTAGTCTATGGTGATAGATAACTGAGTGAAGCATTTGGCTAAAGAGAAACGTATTTTGCTTCTTTACTAAACTGTATTTAAGGAAACTAATAATTACAATTTATGTCTTCACACCTACCATTAATTTTATGTACAAAAAAGGGCTGCGTTAAGATTATAAAAAAATATATTAAATATGTAAAAACTATTATTTATTATTATTCTACTCTGGTTGGAGAGTAATACGAGCGCCATCATTTCAGCGATCATCATGGAAAGCGTTTGTAACTGTAAAATGGGCTGAGAGGTTAAGGTGAGAAACCGTTATCTTCGCTAATAATCCCATGAATGTTAAATCTTAGATTGGGTTAGACGAGACTACATTGGGAAACTGCAAGCTTTAACGTTATTGTCCAAGTGTAGTGCAATTCTCTATCTTCAACATAGCGCATCATTCCTATGTGGACTTTCGAACCCCATGAAAACATTACTCGGCTGCTGCTCTGTGAATGCTTGAATTACACAAGATCTTGGGACCCCTTTGTATAAATCCAGAGTCAAATGGCGAAAGCAAACACACACACAATTTAGCTAGAAACCTGCTCCTAATGCCAAGGAAGGAAAATTCGCTCCCCCTCCCTCCTTTCCTAGTAATAAATCACGCGGAAAAAACACAAACAAACGGGAATAACCGTCTTTTAATATTACTTTCATTATCTTGTATCAAACTCATGCCAGAACTACCCTTTCACCAGGGATCTACCAACTAGTACAATTCTACTTTTGATGCTATTTTCCTAAAAACTTGTACTAGAGATACCCTTTCACCAGGGAACAGATCTTTCGAACTCTAACTAAACTCTTTCCTTTCCATCTTTACAAATTTTAACCACTATACCCTCTCTCACTATTTGTTCTACTACTCTATCCCTATTTCTCCTTTTAATATGTCCAATGTATCAAATTCATCTTTGTTCCTGCAGTGACAAAACATTACTCTTATGCGGGGATATTTAGTTTAAGGCCTGGGTGTGATGAAAGAGGGCTTTCATCACATCTATTAATGAAGTTCGTATTGATTTAGTCAATTTTACCTACAGAGATATTTTTTTAGGATGTTAAAATCTAGAAAGAAATAACTATGCTTCTAAGCAGTATCTTGCAGTTCGGAGTACTTTTAAAGTATATTATTATTTTTATTTCAAGTGGTTCCTTTTGATTATACACCAATTTAGTGTACAGCTATATCTTTTTAAGAATTGTGTGATTACAGCAAACAGAAAAAAACCCATAGGATTTTCCATTAGAACTATAGCGATGTAATAACTAATTTGTGCAAGTGTTGAAAAGAGTCATCTAGAAGAATTCTAGAAAAAATTGATTTAACTTGCTTTACGTTTAATAAAAAGGTTGCTAAAAAGTTGTGTTTGTAGGCATTAATAATTTACAATGACGATTACTACAGTAAAAATCAGTCTGTTCATACATTGCTTTTTTTAAGATTTGAAAGGTAAGTGGTAAAGCAACAATGGTATTTTTATTTACTGGAAAAAGTTTTAGTGTGTGGTGATAGGAGTGGAAAAAAAGAAGGATTATTTGACTTACTAAAAGAGATCAATCATTAACTAGATAATTATGACAATCATGACAAATATCATCTGGAAACAAATCTGTATACAGGCTTTCAATGTCGTGGGATAAGAAATGCAGATTGGCTCGAGTCATGGCAAGATCTTTATGACCACACATGCTCTAGAGAAGGCATACATTACTGTAACAATCCTAACCCCGGTTCAGTATTTCTCGCCAACCTTAGATATAAATGGAAACTGTACAGCATACTTCAAGACCTTCAAGGACAAGGATGTATAAATAAGAAGCTAGAAATTAAGAGTACAAACTTTAAAAACTCAACCCCCACCCCCCCTGGAGGAGTGTCACGCCGTACTGAAAATCAATGTTGATATCAAAATGTTAGCACATGCAGTATTAATGAATGACACAAACTTCAGAATTAGTAACGGGAAAGACACTTACCCCATCATCTATACACAACATTCCAGCATTTCTTGATTCTCGTCCCTGGTAAATAGCAAACGTAAATAAATATTTAGAATTTACAAAATAAAACCAAGAATTATCTTCAAAAGATAACTTCAAGGCTTGGAAGGCTTTATTCTAGGACAATTCGAAGCCTTTCAGATGCAAGTAAAAGACTCACAGTTCTACAGGAATTTACCTGTGCCATCAGGCCATTAATTTTATTCATAAGTTCATGCACTCGGCCATGAAAATGGATTATAGCATGTCGTGCACATAACAAGCCACTCTGTATATTTTATTTAGTTTTCCCTGAATAATACTAATCGTTACGTCTAAAAAAAATGTGATTAATATTAGTTGGAAGTTTAAACCTAGTTAACTACCAGAATACCTCCAATTTGGTTAATTGTAATTCCATGAGTGTAAAGATATGAAAAATCCCAAACCATTTAAGATGAAATAATTCGTTTTATCTGGGTATATGTGACGTCGTTGGGATGGGCATGCATTCATGACAGATGTAAACAAAACAACCATACTGTACAGTAATTTGGGTTTTCAATTCTCTTCAAAAATATTTTAATTCCAAGGCCAGACTGATGCAATTAAGGGAGTTGAATAAGAAAAATGTATGAATTCCAACTTACTCCGTCATCTAAGCTGACCATATTAGCATCCATAATCTCTATTTTGCCTCCCATCAAGGAAAGTTTGATGCTCGGCTTTTCCGTCTGATCGTTCTAGAGAAAAATATTAAAATCAATGCATTTGATTAAGATATGGAAACTGGTGTAGCAACGAGGGTACGTACAATCAATTCCTTAAGTAGTGTAGGGGAAAAGTAAGAAGGCAAGAAGGATGAATAGATAAAAGAAAATCAAATTAAAAAGATTGCTAAGCCAATCCTCGCTAATTTTACAAATTGGGGAGGTTGTATTCTAATTATCCGGAAATAAGGTCTCATGAGTACAGACACTCATATAAGAACTATCAGGCAATGGCTTCGCCACTCCCCTCTACGGGAGGAGCTTGCGCTTCGCTACTAAGATTAAAATTTAAAATCTAATAAAAAGCAGCCATGGTTAAATTTTTATAAATTTTCTGAACTTCGCCAATTATAATTTTAAAAAGGAACTCTAAACTAAATATCACGTTGCTAAAATATAGAGTTATAGAATATATATAAAAATAAATTCTCTGAACTTCACTATTTGTAATTATTCTTTGGGTTTTAAAAAGTTCAGAAAATTTCGATACTTATATTTATTTCTGAACTTCATCATTTTGTTTTTGCTATTATAAAAGAATTATTAGAAATAATTTTGATAAAAAAACATAAGTCATAACCAAACTAAGATGAAATTATTATTCAAATACTCAAAAAATCACCTTAAATTATAGTTAGTGATGATAATGATGATCAGATATGCTAAATTATCATATAAGGGAGGTTATAGCATATATAGCGAATGGATAGAGTCAAAACATGAATACGGAAAAGATTTAGGGGTAAAATAATAAAAGGTATGTAACACTACAGACTTGGCTAAATAATGATCTGAATATGGTACAAACTAGAGAAAATAATTGCCTTAATGTGGCTCAAATTAGGGAAAAAAGGATGAAAGTGGTGCAGACTTGTGGAGAGTGGGGGCATAGTAGCTTGAATATGGTACACATGTGGTTAAACTAAAGGTAGGAATGTACTACAGTGGGCACATACCTGATAATAATAAAGTATTCCATCCTTGGCAACAAAGTATCTCCTTTTCCAAGCATTCCAAAAAGTTGCCTTTTTGCGTCCTGATGGAAGCTTCTCAAGGTATCCTTCGATATCCACGAACGGTGCTTCCCTTCGGTGAATTTTCGGAGCGTCGGGAACATAATAGAGACGCTTCAGAATGGAACGCTGAAATAAAGGGGCGAGGGTCACTAAAATGTATAATGCAACGAGGAAAGCATGTACCACGAGGGAAGAGGGAGACCAAAGAGTGAACACATTGAGAAAAGAAACTATGATAATAAAAAACGAATTGTACTGAGAGTAACGGCTTCAATCTTAAAAAAGTTGGGTTTGGGCGGAGATCAATCATTCAAACCTTCAGTAAAAAGTTCGTCCAAGCGATAAAAACAATAACAATACGACCTTAATGGGGTCTGGTCAGAAAACCTTTTTTTCGAGATTGAAATCCGTTCGTTACCAGGATTTTTTTAATTATTTTAGGAGCTCATCTGGCGACTCCCTACTAAGGCAAAAGTCGCCGTAATCCCGTAACAGCCTAATACTAGGTTAGATTAACAAACAAAATAAAATGCAAAAAACAACAAAAGCAAAGATAAAAGAATTTTTTAAAAAGCAAGAAGAAGGAAATACGCTCCGGCGTGAGGAGGAGGAGGTCGGCCTCCCCATCGGTGCAGGAATTTGCGACCTACAACAAAGAGTCAAATAAAATGGAGGAGGCCAACCTCATTCAAAAAGTCAAATAGTCCGCAAGTCTGTGTACACGAACCCGTCCCGATAGGGAAACGGGTAACATGCACGAAGATCACCCAGATTGGGACATTCAACAAAAATGTGTACGAACAGTCTGGGGGACAACGCAGTCATCACAATAAGGCGCAGGCGAGCGCTCCATCAAATGGCAGTGCGTCCCGCGAGGGTGTGTCCAATTCGGAGAAGACAGAAAGCAACCTGATGCCGTCGCGGCATTGATGGGGGGGGTAGGTCCAAGGGAAAAGTCGCGGCGCAATGTGCATTACCGGCAGCGGTCCCTTATTCAATCTATCATTGTTTCTCGATCAAACATCCAAGGAGGAATTGAACGGCCACATTTGATTTTCGCACGCGCGAGACAAATAATCACATGGAATAGAACCCCCCCCCCCTTCAAAAAAATATTGCTGCCTATACTGAGAAGGTACCATTTAGGGAAATCCATGGCATACCACTCGAGAAAAAATATAGCAGAGAGTAGGTTCTCCCAACTCGGCTATGGGCGCACAGAAAAGATACCTCAATGTGCTGAGGAAAATAAGGAAAACCAGTATTTTATAAACCTATACTTGTAAAAATAATAATACCCTATATGCTATTTATTGTTTATTAAAAACATGTGAATTCTTTATTTGAATTGCTCATACCTAGAACTCTTAACTACCTTTGAAGGTAGTTGAAATGTGTCTCGTATTCTATATGTGAAGTTGTTGCCCACCAAAGTAATCTTGAACCACGGGAGTTTAACTATCCAACGGCGGTTGCTGGTTCTATTCAGGCTAAACAACTTCTGGTGATCAATATTTTCAAAGACTCTAAGAATTTTGAACACATTTATCAGCGGACCGAAGTCTACGACATAGCCGACTGGAAACACCGCTTCGGATTACAACTAAGTTAAGACATCGGGTCGACTTCATAGCGGCTACCATACGCTAAAAATACCCATGGTTCGGATTCTACATTGATCAGTAGACCCCTCACTGAGAAATAAAAGGCATCTTAAATGAGCGCAGAATCGTGGTAAAACTATTACCAATTTCTTCTTTCTCTTTGTCTCTAGCGAGAAGAGACCGATGTCTCGCAGTCACGTTTGATAGTCTCTATGCCTAATCGACGGGATCAGTTTCGTGACCCTTGGCTTGTATACTTTCCAACCGTTCGATGTCTTTTCGAAGGTTAGGGGACCAAAATTGAACCACGTACTCTAAGTGAGGTCGCATAGAGTTATACAGAGGACACCGCAAGGGGAGGGGGGGGCGTATCTTATCCAGTTCGCTACACATGGTACCTCCAGGGATTGCACGTCATCCCGGTATAACACGCTGCCGACAAGCAGACCAGGCAGTGCTTTTTAACCTCTAGCCACCCTGTAGGGCATGAAAATAATAGTTGTATAGTCGTCAGTCATTTCCAAGTGGATATGACACGACCAACCCCGCCTGGATGCAATCCTGCTGGGGGTTAAGCTGCAATTGAACTTCCACTTCCTAAGTGTTACATGAACCTCTGGTACAAGGGGGTGGAGGTGCTCTAAAATTCTCCACAGCATGCAACAGCCTCCTTCCACTCTAACCTAATCCCTCAGCACAGCCTCACAGAGAGCGCGGCCCCAGTTAATTGTGACAACGTTGGCGGGGCCTACAGCTGGGGCTGTAGGATCAAAGCTTTACCCTTTAATCTCACAAGCGGTCGGAGGAAGCTGGGATGTTATCTGCTCCTGGGAAGAATAAAAAGGAAAAGAAAAAAAGAGAGGAGAAAGTAAACTTGAGAAATTGCTGTTAATTGTTTCCATTTGAGTTTTGTTAAAGCCACTTCCCGATTACGTGCAATTTAAGACACAAAGGATACGAGGTTGTTTCAAGGTGGGTTTTTACCTGTGGCGAAGCGCCAGGTCCCGGCGTCGCTTTATTTTCTAAAGGAGTAAAGTTCAATTGTACCCATTTAGAGCCATGAAATGACCCATATGACCATGGAACATAGGGTTATACACCCTGGAGATTTCAAATCTGCCGTCGGATTTGGCGCTGAGTGGCGCCATCTAGTGGCAGAAGCCTCATTTATCCATTCAAAGGCACTGGTAAGTGATTTGAACTATGGGAAACCATCAATGCAATAACCATTAATCATCTTATCACAAAACGCCGTAGGTCACTGGAGGGACTTTCCCTCTCGTTTTTTTAGTGAAAAGGTAGAGTAGCGATATAATTCATTCCCCCAAAACTTGGGGGTATTTAAAGGGCGAAATTTTAACATTTGGTTCGTAAAGTAAAGTTAGAGTAAGTAAAAATGTGCAAAAGGTACTTCGAGTACCTTGCTAGCGAGAGGACATTGCCTCCACCTCTGGACAGACTAAGTAGAAACTCGACCTTTTCCTTAAGTTATTTAGAACAATTGCCTAAGCTAACCTAACCTAACCTTCGTCGATTACCGCATCAAGTTCCACTTACCGGATTCCAACCTTGGGTTGAAGGAGGTTTGCCCATCATCTCCTTCAGTTCCTCGTCGACATCTTTAAACTGTCTGAAGATGGGTTCGATCGCTTCATCGAGTGAATTGACGGCATTCGAGTCCTTCGACGAAAGGGTGGTGGGTGATGCAAGCTCGAGGGTGAGTTGGGAGGAGGTGAGGCTACCAAAGCCACTCGAAGTGTCCAAGGAGGAAAGGACCAGGGAGTTGGTGGAGGAGGAGTTGGAGGAGGTTCTTACCAGGTTACCGCCCGGTTTGCCGTTCTCAAACTGGCTGCGGAGGGCTTTGACGGATGGGAGGAACTTCTTCCCTTCTTCAGTCGACATTGAGGAGGGGCAAGATGAGGGGTCCCAATTCTTAATGTCCACCTGAGGGAATAAATTATTTCAGAAAATTATGTCTTCTAGTTTTGGGACGTCAGCTAATGTATAATACTGAATTTAATCATTATTTTTTTTAAGTTTACCTGGATTTTAGACATGTATCATATATGATACATTCGATCACAACGGTTCAAAAGACTTTATATATATATATATATATATATATATATATATATATATATATATATATATATATATATATATATATATATATATATATATATATATATATATTCTATATTATTACACGACTCTTTTTGAATAGCAGAAAACAAATATGGCTTAAAAAAGCAATATAAACATAAACGGGTCTGAAATTTAGGGAAGGGGTTCAGCCCCAACGCCCCCCCCCCCATTGGATCTGCACCTGCAGTAGCTTATTAACCTAAACCTACTTTTTTTTTAATCCTTTAAATCAAGCTATTGATATGAGTAAAAAAAAAAAAAATTAAATATTTTAATTCCAAAAGTCATCCTTACTCTTTTTCGCTTCTCTTTACTTTTTTTTCGTTTGTCCTTCTCTTCATTTCATATTAAACCTCGTTTAGATCATACCACTTTCCGTTCTCCTTCTTAATAAAATGATTAAGATGGGCCATTTTGTTCATCGTGCGCCATACAAGTGCCTACTTACATCTTTAAGCTTCATCACCACAACTAAATTGACATACGACAGTTAGGACCCCAGCTTAGTCTCTCCCCCTCCCGCTAACATCTACTTTGTGTGTACTAACTCCTAACTATCCTATTGACCCTTGGTCTAAGCTTAAAGACGCTGGCAAAGTATCTGATGCCGTGTCAGAAGAGAGGCTTTGGAACCTCCATAAACAAAGCCCTTTTAAAGTCTGCAGGTTGCAAGAAACCGGGCCTTGAGCCGACCTGGGGGTTGGGACGCGATTAATGGCAAGGTCGATTTGCCCCCAATAACCCCTCCTCTCCGTGCAATGGACTGATCACCTCCCTGCATAAGGCTATACCGCTTATGGCGGCGGCACAAACGGCGGGCAAGGCTGGGGTTTTTTTTTTAGATTTTTTAAAATTTTAGGAGCCCATCTGGCGACTGCCTAGTTGGGCATAGGTCGCCGTAATCCCGACAACCTAGTACTAGGATACATTAAAATAACTATGCAAAAAAACAACAATAACAATAAAAAAAGGAAAAAGGGCAAGAAGCACGCTCCCGGCGTCGAGACAGAAGGGAGGGGGCGAGTGACTTTTGTAAAGTGGTCATTCATTTCCAAATGGATATGACAAGACCACCCCACTCCACCTAAATGAAATCCTGTTGTGAATCCACCCCACTTGTATGTAATCCTGCTGGGAGTTAAGCTGCATTTTAACTTCCTAGCAGTTGCACGGGCAGCTATAAAATTCCCCACAGCATGCAACAACCTCCCTCCAATCTAACCTGGTCCCTCGGGACAGCCTCACAGAGAGCGCGACCCCACTTAATTGTGGTAACGTTGACAGGGGCTACAACGCAGGCTGTAGGATCAAAAGCTTCCCCCTTAATCTTCCAAAAGGTCGGAGGGAGCAAAGGTGATTTGTGCCTGGGAAACAAGAACGGACTCACGATTGTCTACGGGAGACATTTCGGAAGCACACAACCGGTGTACTCGACTCCAAGGTCGGGTAATTTTACCTAGATTGTAGGGGATTGGGGGTACCGTCATTAATGAATGGACCTATGATATTTTTTTAAGGGAAATTAGAGAAAATGCTGATGGATGAACTAATTAAAGGCGGGTTAAAGGTGGGTAGCAAATACTTCACTCGAACCTTGAAAGAGATCGACATCGAAGGTTAAGAGGTAAAGTGGGATCTGGAGTGGGGCATGGCCATTCTGAGGCTTTGTGCTTAAATGTTAAGTAATCCAACAGAGGCAGGTTCGTGAGTAGAGAAGTGGTTTAAGAAAGAGAAAAGGAATCAAAACACATAGCAAAACTCAAATGCAAAGGACCACTAGGGCAAACTTTATCAAGACCAATTGAACTAAAAAGGGGGAAAGAAATCAGCCAACGAAGGAACGTCGACTTGATTGGCGAAATATTGAGAGGAAAATAAAAAAAATACAGCCAAGAGAACAAAATTATTATTAAGAGGGGGATTTTTAAAAAATTTTAACGAGACCATCTGGCGACTGCCTACTTGAGGCGTAAGTCGCCGTACTCACCAAAGCCTATCACTAGACTATATTAAAAATAAATAACGATAAAAACAAAAACAAAATAAAACAAAGCCAAGAGGCTACGAGAAGGAAACTTGTGCCGGCGTCGGGGGTAGGCCCGTCTCCCCCCGGCACATGAACAAAAAGCCTACAAAAAGTTAAGAGGGGAGAGGGGGGAAGAGGGCATAACACAGGGTGAGGATTTTTATTAAAAGACAAAAACCAACGAGCACATCTCTACCATAAAGTTTGTGAGGAGAGGTTTGCAGAGTGGTGAAGTTAAGGGAAGTGAAAATATGTGGAAGGCGCTTAACCCTAGTATAAGGAGGAGGGGGGGGCTACTAGGGACACTGATGTTGCGCGAGAGCAGTGCAAGCCTCACCTTGCTCGGGGAGGGAGCCATGTTTCTCTGCCGTTGCCGGAGCGTCTCTGGGTAGACCTCGATGCAACGATCCTTCTGCGTCCGGTCTTCGTCCTTCCTGGGGGAAGCCTCGTCCCTCTGGGGGAGCTCTTTCCTGCGGGGACCTTCCTGGAGAGGCCCAGGGGAAGATGTGTCTGGAACCGAAACCAAAACCAGTCAATGACAAAATATTAACTGAAATAGCCTGGGTGTGAAATGCTAATACCCGAGTAGCAATAAGAGGAGACTACTTGTATAAATAAAGGAGGGCGAAGCTAAAACGAGGGACAGATGCTCGCCATGCCCTACCGTCAAAAAACTAGAACAAAATACCCCCCAAATCTTTTTCTTGAAAATACTTTTTTTATTTCCATTATAATTTCACAAAATATCCTTTGTCTCTGAGATGCCCAAGCGGATAAAAAAGGTTATGGGGGAAAAGCAAATGTATTTGAAGAAAGGATAGGTCCAAAACTAGAGAACAACACCTTATAACTTTCTGTTTACACGTAAAACTTCGGGGGGTTTTTAATTCGCCCATTTGACGGCTGTTTTCAAGGGCATAGGTCACCGTAATTAAAATTCTTGCCCAGTACTAGTCTATTCGAAAATTGGCAAAATAACGAAAAACAACAAAAAAAAACGAAAAGCAAACAAAACAAGAATGAAATACGTTACGGCAATCGTATTATTTACTAAAGGAGAGAGACACTTTCTCCTGAACTCAAACGTTTGTAATTCGGATCGGTGTTGCAGGAAGCAATTTTCTTCCATACCGGATGGCTTAAGCCCCTTATCTTAGCCTTGAGATTTCCTGAGACTTGTGAAAATTTCGTTTGAGAAAAGGATATTGTCGCGAATAAGGAGCACATTTCAACCAAGAAGTCAGTGATTAAGGCTTATTATTCACTTAAAACTCAAACCAAAAACTAACTAGGGCTTCGAGGGAACTCAAACAGGAAAAGTGATTATATTTTATAAAATTAAGGGCCAAAATTATATTTTAGTCTACAAATAGCCCCTCTCAAAAAATAACTAGGACTAAAAAAACAAACAAACCCAAAACAGCAAAATGCACGCTTAAGTCCTGAATGACGCCCGGTCCCTCAGGGGTTAGAACATGAAACCCCCAGCCCACAAAATAACCCCAACAACTATATACAAAAGAACAATAATTGCAGTCAGGTGTGCACGAACTCGTTCCGAGTGCGAGGGACAAGCTTTAGCCACCCCACTCGTGTAGATCCCCAGATTGGGACATCAACAAAAATGTACCAGATTGGGGAGCGAATATATGTAGTGGATATCTCGATTAATTTAAAGAGGAAACTACTTGGGGGTGCTTGATAACGTGACCTCCAAATTAAGGCACCATTGAGAGAACCAGGTGGGGATATTTTAAACAATCAAGGGAGGGGGATTGCGTGACCCCCTCCTAGCCCCACAGAGACACCTGCTCCGACGCGCGGTGGTGGATCTGCGGCTCTATCCATCTTACACACATTTTCTATTCATCTTCACCATTTTCTTTACAGATCTAGCCAGACAAGCTTTTGGCGATGTAGTCGCCGCTTCCTAGTTTGGAGTAAAAATAATAATTGTTCTGTCAAAACAATAACGCTCTCACCACGACGCCAAATGTAGGAACAAAGTGCGAAAATACATTCGCAACTAATTTAGGTCCTTATTAAATACAAGCTTATATTCGTCGTAAACAAGCATTCGCTCGCAGAACGGAGTGAAGGCAAGAATGACAAAGTCATTGACATTCCAGAATGGCTTCTTGTGACGAAAATAAGGGAGGGGGAGAGACGTGGCGCACATAAGGAAGAGGAGAGACGTGGCGCACATAACTATGATCCTCACATGACTCAGGACAACACGAGAATACGAAGCAAATTCATCACCAGTCTGGATACATATGTCTTATAACCCCCAATATACCGTGCTTGGGAGTATGGAGGCCATCGCACTATCATAGTTTAATCAGATGATGTAGGCGGGTGAGTGGGCAATGAGAAAAGAACGCAAATGCATGAAGGACACGACAAAGGCACACCTTATCCTCTACGAGAATACAAACAATACACGAACATCAAGTACTCAACTTTCGTTGTCAGGGTTTGAAATAACGTTGCTATCCACCTCCTTCGCTGAGCGAATCCTTACAAAGAGCATTATGTTTAGGGTCTGACCCTTTGTGGTATCTACCCCGACGTCATTTCAGCTACACGGGGCACTCACTGTGCCTTCTCAATCTGGGCCTCAAAGAGGTGGAATGAATGACCGGTCGCTAATCGGTCCCCTCTAACTTACGGTGCGTTAAAGAAGGACTTGGAGGAATCTCTTTAATATATATTTTTTTTTTAACGCGCTCATCTGTCCAAGAGTACGCGGCAATTCCATTGAAGGAATATGCCCTCCAGGCCTAGCTCGGAGGAGATGAGGGGGACCTCTTCGAAGAGAAGACCCTCACGGGAATGGCCGTACGCTACCCAGAGGCAAAACTCCGGGCGTTGTTGGCCGGGCAATGCGCTGAAGGTGCTGTCACCCTCGAGGACTTATTGGGTGAGATTGGGATCGCCATGCGAGTATTTTCCTCCCTCCGCCTCGATCCTTAGGCAGGCGGGGCCGGTTATTTGTTGTTTTTTTCCTTGTGGTAGCCCATCTGGCGACTGCCTACTTGGACATAAGTCACCGTACACAACAGCCTACTATTAGGACATATTTAAAAAATACCAAAAAACAAATAATAACTAAATAACATAACGATAAAAAAGGACGAAGGCTAAGAAAAATAACGAGAAAAAGCAAAAAGGTAGGAGGGAAGCGTGCTCTGGCGTCGGAGGTAGGCCCGACGGCGGAAAAAAAGACAAAAAGGTCAAATAAAGAGGAGGAGGAACTCGTAAAGTCCACAAGTCGGTGTGCACGCACTCGTCCTGAGTACAAGGAAGAAGCGGTAGCGACCCCGCTCGTCCCTGGGACAGGTAACGTGCGCGGACATCACCCAAACTGGGACATTCAACAAGAATGTGCCGAACAGTCTGGGGGACAACACAGTCTTCACAGTATGGCGCAGGCGGGCGCTCCATCAAATGACGGTGCGTCCCGCGAGTGTGTCCAATTCGGAGACGCGAGAAAACAACCTGAAGCTGTTGTGGCATTGGGGGGGGGGGGGGTAGCTGCATGGAAAAGGTCGCAGCGCAATGGCAGGCAACTTTTAGTTCCCCTCAACCATCTCCCATCTTATTTGCTAAGCAAACATGAGAGCTGCCCGTATCCTACCATGTAATGAGTTTGAGAAAGAGCGAAACAGTGGCGTCACGGGTATCGCGAACCAGCCCGAGAGCTATACCTAGCTCTCGAAGGAGTTTCCTGGCCCTAAACCTGGGGCTTAGGGTATGACTGGCATCTCTCGGCGGCATAAGCACCGTCGAGATCAGCTGCGAATGCAGTGAGAGCTCTTGGCGAATGGGGGAGGCGCCGTGCTCGTGCGCACAGGTGAATGATGCACTGCACACGGGGCAGAGCGAATGGCATCTCCAAGGCATCGACAGATAAACTGTCGATAGGGGATGTACGGAAAACACCGGGCGCCAGGCGAAGGTCGGTGTGGTGTATTGAGTCCACCTTCCGCAATACATGCTCGGCTGCGGTTGCATAAAACTCTCATCCGTAGTCGAGCTTCAGTGCCCCAGGCACTGAACTTCTGGGAGCGAAGGATATCCATGGCGCAGGTACAAGAGAGCCTAAGGTTGCGAATATGTGCCTCCCAAGTGAGGCGTCGGTCAAATACAAGACCAACTGCACCACATTAGTCTTTGAAAAGGAAAACCAAGGCCTGTGCGCTTCGGCGTAGCGAGAGACGCGGTTTAATGCCTGTCCGAGTAGACGCTCCAGAGTTGGCATCTCGGCCGCGACAAAAGAGATCGAAAGGTCGTCCACCTAGAGCGTAGAAAAAGCATCTTCCGGCAGCACTGGGCTGATGCCGTTGATGCTCAGGGCAAAGAGTGCGACACTGAGGACACTTCCCTGTGCGACACACTCTTCCTGCTCAATTGGGCCAGAGATGGCTACGCGGTATCATAGGTCTTCCCCAAGCGACAAGTGAGCACTGTAGTGATTCACCATGAATCTGGAAGGATACACTCTACCTAGATACTATTGAACAAATTCAACAGAAAGGCCATGCCTCGCTCACCCAGGTGTCGAAGCATGGTGTACGGGAAATCGTCCGGACCAGGGGCGGTGTCCGCGCACAAAGCGAGAGCGGAACCTGCCACGGACGCTGGGTCTGAGATTGCGGTCGCATTCTCCTGGAAAACGGGAGGGGGTCCTGCGAGAACTTGCCCCGAATCCTTTTGACTCGCCTCCACACCTCTGATAAAGAGGTCTTTCCTGTTAAGTGAAGACACGTATGCCTGCTAAGAAGAGCGGCGGGCGTGCTTCGAAATCTACCGGAACCTAGCTCGAGCCAGACGAAATTCACGACAGTGAAATAGTTCAGGCGGTGCTTATAGCGCATGTAGACATAGACTTCTGTTTGAGGGCCGTCTCACACTCTGCTGACCACCACGGGAGTGATCGAGGTGCGAAAAGGCCAGACGTTCTAGTAATAGTAATTAGGCCCACGGGGATGAGGTTGCCGGTGAAGAACACAGCGGATTCATCAACTGACCTAAACTCCTCGACTGAGCTAGAGAAATCAGTCATGTCCTGAAATGCGGACCACCGTGCCATCGCCAAACACCACCGGGTCGGGCTCTCGGGCGACAGCATCCTAAAAAAATGATATTTGAATGGGAAAGTGATCACTAACATGGAAGTCATCGACCACGCTCCACCCCAAATCAGGCTGTGCATCCGGAGAGAACAAAGATAGATCGAGGCAGGAAAATGAAGCGCTTCTCGGGCAATGATGCGTAAATTAATCCACATTTAGGATCCCTATCACCAGCTCAAGGACTTGACATCGGGGATTAATTGAGTAGTCTCCCCATATCTCCGTTTAGATCTCCGAGCAAGAGAAAGGGCCTCGGCAACCGTGCCACGACGCGGTGGAAGTACCCCGCGTCGAAGTCAGCTGACGGTGAAATGTACGCCGAAATAACAGTATACGTCCTATCCAGGTGTATCTGCACAGTTACTGCCTGAAAGGATGTATTTAAAGCAAAGAGAACATAAACATAATTCCGGTTGTAAATCGCGCATCCTCCTGCTCGGCTCCCATCCCGTGGTGTGGGGTCGCAAGCAACTTATACCACAGGAGGGTGGGCACGGGGCACGCGCCCAGCATGGTTTTTCTGCACACAGATAGCTAAAAAGAACGGGACAAGAAGAGCCTCCGCCAGTCCTACCAGTTAGCCCGGAGTCCACGGCAATTCCATTGAAGGAATATGCCCTCCAGGCCTAGCTTGGAGGAGACGCGGAGGCCCTCTTCAAACAGAATACCCTTACGGGAATGGCCGTACGCTTCCCGGAGGCAGAACCCCGGGCACTGTTGGCCGCCAAAGCGCTGTCGCCTTCGATGACTTATTGGGGGAGGTTGGGCTCGCCATGCGGGTCTTTTTCTCCCTCCGCCTCGAAACCTTAGGCGGGCGTTGCGGCTTCGGAGGTGGAGGGCCCTCTTTTCGAGCCACTCAGCTCACCACTAGGCGTGGGCGACGGAGCCGAAGCTCCTTTGTTGCTGTCCTCCTTTTGGGGGACAGCTTTAGGAACCGCGGAAGATGGCCTGACCACCAACTTCAGGGGTGTTGCGTCCTGTGAGACTAACAACTCGGTGGAGGCGCGTGGCGACAGAAGGGGCCTGGCTTCCGTCTCCCCATAAGGGGGTTTGCCCTACCGAGCCGCTTTAATGGGGAGCGGTCGGCTATGGGGTGCCTGCTGGCTTTTTTAGCAGTCCCCTTGGAAAGAAAAGGGGGGACTGCGGCTGGGAACAGGGAGGTGCTCAAAAGCACCTCCAGAGAAGGGGGTGAGGGGGAGTCCCCTACACCCATAGGCGAAGGAGAGGAGTAAGCTTCCTCTCCGGTTAGAGAAATTTGTAGGGTCTCCTGCGCAAGCACAGGGGGAGGACCTCCATTTTTTTCTGTTGAGCTGCCCGAGGGCGGTTCCGTCGATGGAACAGGGCAAGTTGACGGTTGATTTTTTATTTGTTCATCATTGGGCATGGCGACCCTATATTTTATACGGGAAGCAATCGCCCATCACCCCTCGCAGTAGCCCGCTCTGCAAGGGCTGCGTACAGGCCTGGCAGAGCCAGGTGCCGCCATTTAAGGCAACCCCTCCCGCCTGGTGACCTGGCAGCCCTTCCGCATCGGGGCTCCACCTTGGGCACGGCGTAAAATTCATAGAGTGTGAAGGGAGAAGGAAAAGGGATGTGAGGAAGGTATGGGTGGGGATGAAGCAGGTTGTTAAAAAAAAACACCATCCTGAACCGGAGCTCAGGGGTTAGGGAACATTGTCCCCTCCCCCCTCAGCCCCGATCCGGGACGGTTGGCTGAGAAGAAGGTCAGGATCTACCCTGTGAAATTAGAGGCTGACCAAGGAAAGTTGTGGGAGAGGTTGTATGAAAAGCGACGAAGTAGGGGAGAAATACAGGCTGTCTGAAAGAAGGAGAAGAAGCTAAGCTGGGGTCGGACGGGGTGCTAAGTCCCGTCAGCCCGGCGGCCAGGATGGCAAATCGCCGCACCCCTTACGGGGCCCACCACCCCAAACCGGACCTCAGAAATGAGGGAGCTGGTCGGCGTCTACCCTGTGAAATTAGAGGGCGACCAGAGACAGTTGTGGAAGTTGTAAGGAAAGTGAGGAAGTAGGGTAGAAATGCAAGCTGTCTGAAAGAAAGATAAGAGGTTAAGCTAGAGCCGGACGGCACGCTGAGTCCTGTCAGCACGACGGCCAGGAAGGCAAATCGCCGCACTCCTTACGGGACCCTCAGCCCCGATCCGGATGGCTGGGTGAGAGGAAGCTGGTTAGTGTCTACCCTGTGAAATTAGAGGCCGAACAGAGAAAGTTGTGAGAGAAGTTGTAGGGAAAGTAAAGAAGCCGGTTAAGAAGTCAGGATGTCAGAAAGAAGAGGCTAAGCTGGGGCCGGACCGGGCGCTGAGCTTTACAAAACAAATGTAAAGATGTCCCCGTTGATTTTTGCTTCTTAGTTTTCAGTAACACTAAGTTGCTGACTCTAGGAGGGAGATTCATTTTCTCTAGATGGATTCTATCCATGAATAATACTTATAAATTCACTTGTGTTAATTTTGCAATGCATATAACACACTCATACTTTGGCGTTATTAAAACGGCTTACACCCAAATGTGTACACTGTTCCCAAGCCTTGCGAAATCGAGTCGCATCGGGTATGGTTAGTTGATGGACGGAGGAGTTTCGAACGACAGATCCAGGCCACTTTTGTTAGGGCTGGTTCTGATCCAATGCTAAAATATAAGTCACAACGATAAAAAGACCTCCCCCATCCCGAAAGAAATGCAAAAACGTTTGTAAACCCCATACCACAAAGAAAGAATCGTCTAAGTATGAGTTCAAATCCCCCACGCCTTTTTACCTTTCATAAAAGCCTCCAAAAGGCGGGACGAATTTATTTCTTTGCCTTCAATCCACTTTGGTATAGCGACAGGCGAAGGGCTCTGCCGGTCTTCCATCTTATCTTGGCGTTCGAGCCATGTCCTTAAAATGATCTCTGGAGAGAGGTCCACTTTTTGTTGCACGCTTACAACCCTAGCATTCATTTCGCCAGTTTGCAAATATTCTCGACAAGTACATTTTAAGGAGCATTTTTCTTTAATAATATTGGTATCACCATTACCTCTTGGAGTGCAAGAATCTTTCACGTTTGAGCCACTTGGCGTCGAAACATTAGCTGAACCAAGGGATGAGTTTCTTTCGCTCAAGGTCGAAGTGGTGTCACAAACATTGATCATACTCCCCAAAGAAGATTCAGTCGCTGAATTTGCATCTGGCTGGTCAATTGATTTTCCATCTTCTAAGTCACAAACCTTGTTCATACCCTCCAAGGAAGATATAGTCGCTGAACTTGCATCTGGCTGGTCAATTGGTTTGCCATCTTCTAAGTTGCAAACCTTGTTCATACCCTCCAAGGAAGATATAGTCGCTGAACTTGCACTTGGCTGGTCAATTGGTTTTCCATCTTCTGAGTCGCAAACCTTGTTCATACTCTCTAAGGAAGATATAGTCGCTGAACTTGCATCTGAGTGGCCAATTGGCTTTCCATCTTCTAAGTCGCAAACCTTCTTCATGCACTCCAAGGAAGATATAGTAGCAGAACTTGCATCTGACTGGCCAATTGACGTGCCATCTTCTAAGTCGCAAACCTTCTTCATACACTCCAAGGAAGATATAGTCGCTGAACTTGCGTCTGAATGGCCAATTGGCTTGCCATTTTCTAAAGAAGTCTCAAGAATCTTCTCCAACTCTTTTTCCTGATCAACCTTTGGAGTGTACTCATTTGGAACTGAACATATAAAGAATTTTCGGCTAGTCAAAGGACTTGGAACTACTTTTTTGACAACGATGGTACCATTTTCTTCGCAACTTGTCTCTGGACTTAGGAGTGGAGGAGAGTCGAGATGTGGTGTGGACGCTCTACTCAAGGAGTTTGGATAAAACTCATTTTCAAGTCGCTTTACAACATCAGTCATATTACATCTATAAGGAAAATGGAACACATTAGAGTTCATCATTATAGGCGAATGTGAGAGTTCAGCCGGGCTATTTGGAGAGTTTGCATTGTTTTTAAGTTTAAGGTAGGCTCTTTTAAATTTATCTTCAGGAAGTGGGGAAGGATAAGTATCAATACTATTCTTCACAAAGGACTTTTGATTAGCAAGATACCAATGTTGAAGGGAAGATTCTGGGTTTAGAGATTTTAGCGAATGTTCAAACTCACGTCTGGCTCCATTTTTATCATTCAAAACAGGATCGATATCAATTGTATGGGTGTTTGATATAAAGCCTTTTATTGATTGTGCCGTATTCATGAGCTGTGAAAACATTTCTAATTTCTTATCGTTGAAAAATACATTTGCTGCCAATGCCATTAAGCTTAATGGTTGGAAGATAAATCCATGGAGTTTGGATGAATTAGTGGCGTCAAAGTCATCGTTAGGATCAAGACTGTTTGTCGACGAGACGGAATGCAATGCTTCTTCGTTGATGAAAATCGCTATCTCGGACGCGTTCTTGTTTTGATTTTCTTTAAGAATTGAGGGGGAAGTGGACCGAGTCTCGTTTAACTCTTGTTCTATCTCGGGCGTTGAGGTACACTTTCGTTCGAGGGTTTCCTTTGATGATATTTTGATGTCGGCAGGTTGTTTTTCCATTTTAACTTCCTGGCTAGACTTAGGTTCTGGTACTAGTTCTCTTTCTGGTGGTAGATGCATCTCACATGAAGTTTTATGGTATTTTTCTTCAGCTGTATGGTCGAAAGAGACAGACTTTCGATGAGAATTTCGGCGCCTCGAACTCAGAATCAAAATTTCGGCTCTCGTCAAATGGGGCCTTTCAATATCTGGTTCAGAAATTGAGTTTATATTTGGAAGGGACTGAGAGAGGTCCTTGTTCGGGGATTCAATTAGGCCTTCTGCATTAGTTTTCATGTTTATATAAGAAAGTTCAAAGACACTTTTCAATCTTCCTCTAATAAGTGATAAGGTGTTTTCCGGGTCTGAAATTGCCTCTCTCGCTTTTGAAGTATCCGGTAGACGAGACTGATCTTGAGAAACCTTTGGTCCATTTCTTTCTGATTCTTCAATCTCCATTTCTGGTATGCTTAAATCTCCATTCTTTAGTTCGTCGGAAATTGGGCCGATATGTACGTGGTGCTCTTTATCACGCCTTACTACCAAGTCTTCTAACGAGATGTTGGAATCCGACTCCCCTTCACAAGATGAATTTATATGGGAATCTGCTTTGTTTGAATGTAATCTGAAACCGTCATCCGGTTTATTCGTCCCGTCATCAATGCTACTAACTTGGAGACAAGGTTCCTTTGTTAACCCCAGAGCACATATTAAAATTTCCTTTTCATATTGTTCAGCTAAAATTGTAATGGCACTTGTCTTTGGAAAGATACTTGACGATACCAAAGCCAAAATCTCTCTTTCATACTGTTTTCCTAACGTTTCTACATTAACTGCATCAAGGTGATCTTCCCCTCGGTAAACATTCGATGATACCAAAGACAAAATCTCTCTTTCGTACTTTTTTCCCAATATATCTACATCATCTGTATCATTGTGACTTGATGATGAAGACAAATCCGATGATATGAAAGAGGAAATCTCTCTCTCGTACTTTTTTCCCAACGTGTCTACATCAGCTGCATCACTATGAGTAACAAATAAAACCTCTTTTTCCGATTTAGATATAGGAGATGAACTCCCCCTAACCATTGACATTGAAGAAGTATTAAGATGTTCATCAGAGATAGATCTTCCCCAATTCAATCGTTCTCTACAAATTGATGCTTCCCCTGCTAGTTCCGGAGAGGTTACTTCTGGAACAGTACTCGAAACCTGTTTTTCATGATCTAAAATTTTATTTTTATAATTTTTACTATCGAAGTTTCGATTGTCGAGGTTCATGTCACTTTTGTTTGCGCTTTCATCTTCTGAAACAATTTGGTTTTGTTTCAAATCGAGCGATGCATTTTGGCATTCTTCAATTAACACTTCACCATCCACCAAAGTATTTTTGGGTGTAGAAGCCAGTTCATGGTTCCAAGGGAAGGAAAATACTTCACAACTTTCTTTCGATTCTTCTTCCTCAGTATCTGCGAGTGAATTCAACAAATCTAACTTGGTGAGGCGTTCCTCGTTATAATTTAAGTCATATGCTCCTGTCGAAATGGAAGGTTGGGATGAGCTTGGTTTAAGTTCGGGAGAAGCACCATCCAAATTTTGAGATTCTTTTGGAGTACGATATGATTTAATATTTTCGAAGGCGTGATTGTAACCAATGTCAGATCCCCAAAGTGCTTTTTTTCCTATCTTTTGAATGTCTTCCAGACTTTTGTGCCAAATGTTCAAAGATGTATTGGGTGTATCGTCAGGCGTTTCGTTATATACATCTTTAATAACTTCCAACGCTTGGATATCGTACGAATATCGACGTAAAAACTTTTGCATCACTTCCTCTTGGCGAGGTTTTGTACCTTCATTGGAGACCGGCAGTGACGGAGGAACTATGATATGAGGCTCAGTATGTCGTTTGATTAGTTGACGCTTTTTACGGTTGGCCACCAAATAATGAAGAGAAAATTTACCTGGTGACTTCTTTGAAAGATCTCCATTTCTGGGCATAGAATTAGACGTTTTCTTAGAATCAGATTCCAATTCATCTCTTATGGTTGTTGTGAAACTCTTTTGCTCAGGGGGAGCAGCTTTAGAACGAGCCATATTTCCTCGACTAAAAGGGGAAAATATAGTTTTGAAAATATCTTCTGATAAGCCCATTTTGGACTTTGTAGAACCCGTAAAATCATTTGAAGAAGCCATACTTCCATTCGTCTCCGTATTCAAACTCTTTTCAGACAAATACCCCAAGTTCGATTTGCTCGTCCTTTTCGACGGTGTTGGGCTTTTATTTACCTCATTTTTTGATTTTATCGATTTATTTAAAAGTTCGTGGGCTCTTTTCAACGCCTCTTGGTTAAGGGAAACTGTGCTGATTTCTTGGGGGAGATGATTCAGAAAACGTTTCCGCGAGATGGCGTTGTGAATACAGGGTAAGCTGCCTTTGGAACCAAAGTCTTTGGAAGGCTTATGAATGGGGACATTTAGAGTATGAGATACATCGATACTGCTGGTGGACTTTCTCAAATTATCGGTATCAGGAAATCTTACGGAACTACAACTACAATTTAGGTCGGTGGTTTTGGCACAATGCTCAAGATAGGAATCATCATCACTTATGAATATACTAGCAAATGAGTGACTAGTGGTACTCTGCAGGTTACTTTCTTCGTTTATTGGTGGAAGATGGGAAGCTTCTTTTTTCTTTTTGAATTTTTTCTTTTGCCTGTATCTCTTGAGAAGGTTGGGCAAACAAGGTACGTCGTTGGATCTGCGGAGATCTCTGAGGGAAAAAGTGCGTCGAATCAAATTGCTGACCGATCTCGTCTTTGATTTATCTTTGAGTCGAGTTCGAACTTCTTGTAAATAACTGTCCCCTTGTGTGAATGTATAAGATTTTTTCTTCAAATGGGGAGTTTTCCGATAGGATGCTATTGATTTATCCCCTGGTAAGACCAGATCTTCCGACACTAAAATGACAGACGCCCGATGCTGAAGAAAGTGAGAATTGGACATAAGATCATCCCCGACAACGTCTGATATTTCTGGAGATGAGAAGCTGACGTCGTGGCATGGGCCTGGGTGGGGGTGTTCACTTTTGTCGGATTTACCTTCGTTTTTGTTCACGCACTGACAATCATTTTCAAGATTATCCAAAAAGTCAGTCCCATTACAGCTGACTTTTCGAATATCTGGTATACTGGAGGTAATGTAAGATTCTGATTCTTTCAAGTTTAATCCGTTAGTTCCATTCCCATCAACCGCTATACACTTCTTTTCGTTCGACTTTGGACTTGCAGAAGGGACTAACGAAGGTAGAGAACCCATGATTTGAGGCTGGGATTCGTCTTGGCTGATATTTAAAGCAAGATCTGATAAACTTCTTTTCTTTCTTAAAGGTGGGACGGGAGTGGAACTAACTTGAGAAGATGGAGAAAATTTGGAGTCTACTCCATGTACTTCAACTTCAAGTATTTGTTGGAAAACATCTTTTTGGGGCCTGGGTTTTCTCTTGGGAGGCAAAATGGGATCATTTTTCTGGCTACTGGTCTTAGAATTCATAATTATTGTGAAACTATCTTCAAGGTTTTCTAATCTTGACATTATGGGTTAAGTTGAAAGCTTTGAGTAACCTTAAGTATGCACTACTTTACGTGGAATATAAATATTTGTAGTTTTCTCAGGTATGGGATAATTACTAATCCCATGGGTCTCCACGGACACCAGCGCTGTCTCTGAATTCACCTTCGGTACCTTACTATTCACCTTCTCATTTGTTCTGGTGTAACTTATGGTACACCACTTTTCAACCAATTCTATCTTTTTCTGGCTTTCAACTAGTGCAACGATAAATTGGACTATCTTCAGCTCTTAAATTAGGCGTCCAGTTATAAAAAATATTTATTATTGCCTCAAAATGCTAACTAAATTCCAGATCTCTCAATATAAAACCAGCAAAGACGCTCCAAAGTGAATAAGACGATAACAGCTAAGAAATTTCCAATAGATGTTCTGAATTCAGCCTCCGAGGCACAGGAGCCATCAGACACCGACGAAAGCACTACGCCATCAGACACCGACGAAAGCACTACGCACCCACACACAACCATGAGATGGGAGCGCCGAGAACTGAAGGTCCTCCGCTAAGAAAGGAAAATATTGGGGTATTCGGCTGCCAAATTAGTGGGAGGGAGAACGGGAGTTAGGGACTTAGGGAGGGAGGGAGGGAGGAGTCGCTGGAACATCGCTTCTGGAATACGTTATCGTCGCCCTTTGAATATTCACATGATCATGAATGAAGGTTTAAATCAGCAGAAAAGAGAACGGGAAGAAAGGTAGTGGGGTGAGGAGGAAGTGGTGGTGATACTTCATAATGAGCACTGCGTCGTTTCTTCCAGAGCCTCTGAAGGCAAGTAACAAGTTGGGGGTGGTCTCCCTGAGCGATATGGGGGGGAGGGGGGAAGGCGCGTGACTTGACATCTCGCCATTATGACACAAAGGTGGCATGTTGTTTTTAAGCGAAAACCAACGATGGAAACTGTCGAAAATTTGTACGATCTGTAATTAAAGTCGTGAAGATAGAAGAGAAAATGTGTGGAAGATAAAGAGCCGCAGACCTCCCCCCCTCCGGCATAGTGAGTGTTGGGGCCAGGAGGGCAAACAAACCTCCAGAAATCACCTGACATCCCCTTGCGGGCTGCAATGCCACCCTGGCCTGGAAACATTGCAGCCAGGAGTGCAAATAACCGAAGGGCGTTGAGCTGTCATAAGATCTGGTCTTACCAGGGGATAAACAAGTTGCCTATGGTAGACCTGAGCTAGCCCCCCCCCCTACCCTTTGGGGAAAGGAGTCCGTCTAGCAGAATATGGACAGGCAAAATTCCATTTCATTGACGAAATAACTAAAATTTTATTCTTGATAACCAAAGAGCCTAAAAGTGATAAAGAACGGGGAATTTAAAGGTTAATTTCGAGTCTTAGTCAAACTATCAATAGTAATGGGATTTATTCAAAAAATTTCAGCTCTCAAAAATTAGTGATTCAACTATCAAATGTTTTTTACCAACTATTTCTGACCCATTTGCGTGTTTTCATTGTAAATGGTAATAAATTATTATTTTAATTAGGGAGAGCAACAATTAAGGCTGTATTATAAAACCAAAAACCTGCTTAGCGTCACGTCCAAACGGCCCCCCAACTACATTTGAAGAAGCATACTGAATCAGTCAAATAAATAGTAATATCATTGCAATAGTTGTTTATAAGGTCTAGTTCGAAATTAACACTTTTCATCATCGAAACAATTACCTTCAGGCCTCGCTTGTGAGAACGAGTCGGCATCTTTTGTTGTTTTAACTTTCTCAAATTTGTCATTACAGACTTCAATTTGGGTATTGTAACTGTCTTCTTTCTTAAACTCAACTTTCCCAGCATTTTGAATAAGAATTCCAGCAATCTCTTTGTCTGAGATTTCACTTTGTTTATTGTTATGATCACTAATGGATTCCACAGCCGGTTGGACGTGATTACTGGATTTCGTCACTGAAATTTCACTAAGATTTCCATTCGGAAAATACCGAGATTCTTGGTCGGCTTTAGCACTGACTTGGAGAGAATTCGACTCTGTTTGATTCTCATTTTCGGGCAAATGTATATAACGTCTAAACACTTGGTAAATATATAACTGCAGCCTAAACACGACGGCAGAAATGATAAGCATTCTTACTTATTATATTCTGGGACGTCAGTGAAAGTCGGCTACTGGGAAGAATTAACCGAAGATAACGGGTTGAGAAGGAGATAGGCCCGAATGGCAGCAACAAAAAACGAAATCTTACGCCGACTGTTTTAACATTTGGAATGGGCACTTTCTCATCGGTTTATACTCATTCTCCCACCCATTCGTACAATAGTGATATATTACATGTTCGGGAATTTCATTAATAATTCAGAACGCAAACAAAACGCATTCTTTGTTAATTAAGTTGTTATATTTGTATAAAAGTAAAGTAGGCTTTATAAGAGCGCGAGTTTCCAAACTCGCGAGGTTAAAGTCCTCCTAGAAAAAAATAACACGTTAAAAATACAATTTCATATTGTTGCAGTAAGCTTCAATACACAATTACATTGACAATAAGTGTCAAAAACGACAAATAATTATGACAATTAGACGAAAACAGTTTATTGTACAGGGTGTCCACAAAGTCTGGGTACATAAGGGATAAATACATACCTTTAGAATATTAAAATATTAAATATTAGAATATTAAAATATTAAAATTCCTAAGTACCCAGACTTTGTGGACACCCTGTATGTTAACCAATAGCATTAAAATTGGGGTATACATTATTTCATACGTCAATATTATTCCATAAAATAAATATGGAATTTATTATTTGTGGTTTGAAACCTTGGAACAGAACCCATTTTACCGGCTAAATGGTGAACACAAACGTACATGCATACACAAAAACTATTAAAATCCCATCATGGTTTCGTGCAGGAAGTAGGCAAGATTAGATAGAACTAGTTTCCGGGAGATAAATTTTTAATTAAAATCGGGAAAAATACATCTCATGAGAAATGCTTGAACACGCTTAGAATTCATTAGACAGCCCTGAAAATATCCTGACAATATGTACATATCTGCAAACCATCTTCCTCACTTATATCCCGTCAACCCTGCACAGATATTCACACAGTTCCTAAGGAGAAAAAAATCAGAAACCGAATTTTTTCCGTCACTAAATTCTAAAGGAAAAAGTATGTCAGAAAAATGAACGTACATATTCCATAAGTTGACAGGAAACTTGCTACGCCATTAAATGACACAAAGTTTCATATTTAAATCCTACAGTGCATTAAATATAATAAATAGCAAGCAAAACCCTAACCACGATTCCTTAAAAAAAAGAAAAGCAATGAACTATTTTCCGAAGGTTAATCGATTTTGGGATATTAATTTCCGCTTCATTTTGATTCTATAACGCCTAAGTGCAAGTGAATATAACATATTTCGTTTTTAATAGGTAATTTAAAAAATAATTATGCGAAAAATTGCAAATATTATGAAATTTATTCGTAAAAAAACTTTAGCATTTGTGTTTCATTAAAATAAAGACGCCAGGAAAGATTTCTGAAGGTCGCATGAAGAGTTATCTCAATCATTTATTTACTTACATTATCGAAGCTGTTACGTAATGGTGAGATAACACCGGTGTGTTGGAGGGGCTCTTAATATTAACAGTGATCATTCCATTTAGTTAAAGTTGAATGAAATAACACGAGGGTGGATTTGTGCTTTAAGAAATCGGTCTAAAAATATCTTCAGTTAGTACTCTTGATATATATATATATATATATATATATATATATATATATATATATATATATATATATATATATATATATATATATATATATATATATATATATATATATATATATATATATATATATATATATATATATATATATATATATCACGGTGTCATGTGATTTTCGATTATTATAAACAAACAAGCCCGTGCTCACTCCTACTAGAAAAACACTTATCTCTCACTAGATAAAAACCTACACTTCGTTATTCAAAAAGCTTCTTGAATCAACCTTTTGGGGGGTTGAGGATGGTAGCTCTGGCGAGGAGCGTCGTGGTCATTTTAGCGAAGAGCGCTTGATGACATACGTTCAAATCCAACTCCTTTATTCATTTTCATAAAACGGTTAAAAGGTTTCCCTATTGTCCGTTTCTATAATTTTCCCATTTTGTTTCATACGCTTTAATGGACCACGTAATTAATTTCCTTCGCGTTTTTCAAGGTTGTGTTACCAGTTTTCATTTCTTTTGGCCTTTAAATATATATATATATATATATATATATATATATATATATATATATATATATATATATATATATATATATATATATATATATATGAAGACACTGTTTTCCCCAATAGCAAGTAAATTATTGTTCAATGAAACCACTTTATGAGCGCAAAGTTTATTGAACCGGAACTAGTTTCGGGATAAAGTTATCCATGCCATCTTCAGCCGTTAACAGAGAAATTGACAAAGAAAACAGAAATACTAAAATATACAGAAACCGGCAACTGACATTAATCAGGAGGCATCAGTTTTAGGTGATTAACACTATTTTTTTTTAAATGAGGTCTGATACATAGCGGCTACATATGTGTTGACCTTCTGACAGATTAAAGTTTGGGATTTCTTTGATTAATATAGATTCGATCATTTTTCTTTTATTAAAATTGTTACATTGGTAAATTATTTGGGCACTAGGGAATTTAATTATGTGGTTGGTGTTTTACACATGGGTGAAAATACTAAAAGCATCGATTTCTTTACGAATATCTCCCTTATGTTCATAAATACGTTTATTTAATGACCTCTCGGTCTCTCCCACATAGAAAGAGGGGCAATTCGGAGTTTTACATTGGATCAGGTAAATGCCTGTATCTATCAGCTATTTTAATTGTTATCCCTGCTTGAAAGAGAATGGAAAATTTACTTTAGCCATTCTAGCTCGGGCTTAGAAATCGACAATTATTTGAAATATCGCAATTATAATTATGCGGTTAAAAAGGCAATGTTGTAGATAACTAAGCTACTTCATCAAGCCCTCGGAAGTAGCTCTTCTCACAGCACGTTAAAGGGGTGATGAAATGGAAATGTATGAAATGAACACATGTTAAGCAATCAAACGAGGGAATTGCTCGTTGCTAGGGTACAAGGGTACGCGCAACTTTCCTCAACTTACCCCGTAGTATGTAACGATGAAATATCTTTTTAGAGATTTTCTGCAGAACTAATTGATGGGTTCTCCATGTAAGACAACTGCGGCAAATTCACAAGATGAATGAACCACAATAAATTATTTTAAATTTTAGCGACGGTTTTCATAACTTCTTACACGAAGAGACAAGCGAAAGCAATTACAAACGATCGCATGTAGTGGTTACCACCCGTGCTTTCGAAGGCAATTTTACAGCGATAACATGTGATTAACTCAGCACTTTTAGATTAAGATCTCATTCTTAGAGAAAGCACTTTTCCAGCAATAATCCATTCTTGAGAAGTAACATTTAAAGCAATAACCCATTCATGAGAGGGAACTTTCCCAGCAATAACAGAAGTTTTAGAATGAACTTTTCAACAATAATCCATGCTTGAGAAGGAACTTTTATAGCAATAATACATGCTTGAAAGAACTTTTCCAGCAATAATCCATGCTTGAGGGGGAACTTTTCCACCAATAATACATGCTTGAGAAATAACTTTTCCAGCAATAACCTATGCTTGAGAAGGAGCTTTTCCAGCAATAATTCATGCTTGAGAAGGAACATTTCTAGCAATAACCCATGCTTGAGAAGGAACTTTTCCAGCAATAATCCATACTTGAGAAGGAACATTTCTAGCAGTAACCTATGCTTGAGAGGGAACTTTTCCAGAAATAATAGAAGTTTGAGAATTAACTTTTCCAGCAATAATTCATGCTTGAGAAGGAACTTTTCCAGCAATAATCTATGTTTGAGAAGGAACTTTTCCAGCAATAACCCATGCTTGAGAAGGAACTTGTCCAGCAATAATCCATACTTGAGAAGAAACATTTCTAGCAATAACCTATGCTTGAGAGGGAACTTTTCCAGCAATAATAGAAGTTTGAGAATAAACTCTTTCAGCAATAGTCCATGCTTTAGAAGGAACTTTTCCAGCATAATACATGCTTGAAAGTTTTTTCCAGCAATAATCTATACTTGGGAAGGAACTTTTCCAGCAATAATCCATGCTTGAGAAGGAACATTTCTAAAAAATAACCCATGCTTGAGAAGGAACTTTTCCAGCAATAATCCATACTTGAGAAGGAACATTTCAAGCAATAACCCATGCTTGAGAGGAAACTTTTCCAGCAATAATAGAAGTTTAAGAATGAACTTTTTCATCAAAAATCCATGCTTGAGATGGAACTTTTCCTTCATGCTTGATAAGGAACATTTCTAGCAATAACTTATGCTTGAGAAGGAACTTTTCCAGCAATAATCCATGCTTGAGATGGAACTTTTCCAGCAATAATACATATTTAAAGAGCTTTTCCAGCAATAATCCATGCTTAAGAGGGAACTTTTTCAGCAATAATACATGCTTGAGAAAGAACTTTTCCAGCAATAATCTATGCTTGGGAAGGAACTTTCCAGCAATAACCCATGCTTGAGAAGGATATTTTTAAACTTTAAATCTTGAGCCCATCTGGCGACTGCCTACTAGGGCAAAAGTCGCCGTACTTACACTCTAGTAGGCTAGATTAAAAAACAAATAGAGATAAAAAAGAGAAAGAACGAAGCACAGGCTAAAAAAGCAAACAAAAAACAACTAAAATAAAAAAAGGAAAAAGCAGAAAGGCAACAAGAAGGAAGCGCGATTCGGCGTCGTGGGTAGGCCCGCCTCCCCCCGGCGCAGGAACAGGCGACCTACAAAAAAAAACCCCAGTCACATAAAGTGAAGGAATGCAGACTCCTCCAAAAAGTCGTATAGTCCACAAGTCTGTGTGTACGAACCAGTCCCGAGCACAAGGGACAATCGGTAGTGACCCCACTCATCCAGGTACCGGGGAATGTAACACGCGGGAAGATCGCCCAGACTTGGACATTACATATGAATGTGCCGAACAGTATTGGGGACAAGGTAGTCGACACAATAAGGCGCAGCCAAGCGCTCCATCAAATGGTGGGTGCGTCCAGCGAGTGTGTCAAATTTGGAGACGACAGAAAGAAACCTGAAGCCGTCGCGGCATCGGGGGATAGGTCAATGGGAACAGTCGCGGCGCAATGGCAGGTAACTATGTTTCCCTCGACCGTCTCCCATCTTCTTTGCTAAGCAGCGCGGAGGGCATCCCGTATTTCTACAATGTAATCGGTGTGAGGAAGAGCAAAACGCTTGTCTGGTCGCCCGTTCCTCGGTTCTCTTTGCGCCCTCCACGGCGCACTCATTCTCCGCAATTCCTACAAGTCCAGAAACCCAGCAGAGGATAATCTCGCCATCCGCCGACTCACCAAAACCGTGACGTCACATATCGCGAACCAGGGGATGAGGAGATTCTAATGCCCCGAAAGCACTCAAGGTACTTTGTGAGTCACTATAAATCACAATCTAGTCTCCGAACCTGGCACGTCGCAGATATCTCCCGTACCGAGCGGTGTATTGCAACCAGATCGGCAGTGGAGACAGACGCAACGCCTGGCAGATCCCCGCTGACACAAACAGAGGGGACACGGCCTGGAAACGGACCCCGTCTTGGGACATTGAGCCATCCGTATACACTGGCACGGTTTCAGCGTGACACGAATTGTGCTCCGAAATGGCCGAACGCAATACTCCCGGCGTGGTAGAAGTTTAAGGAGCAGAGGCGTGGTGACAAATAGTTAAAGGTGGTACCCTCCAGGGTGGCGTCATAGGCAGAACCAGGGGCGCCACCGGACAACCAGATATACTGATGCATAAAAGTCGCATCCATACTCGAGCTTTGAACGAACAAAAGATCGATAAAAAAGTAAGGCAGTAGCCCTAATATCGTCCCAGGTGCTGAACGTCACTGAACGAAGAATAGCCATGACGCGGGTGCAAGAGACCCTAAGGCTAAGAATATGAGCGTCCCAAGTGAGGCGTCAGTCAACTACAAGACCAAGGAAACGGAGCGAGTCCACCACTTCCATGCGAACCCCATTTAGAAATAAGTCTGGATCAGGGTGGAGCCGTGGGTGGCGGCAGAAGTGCACCACCTGTCTTGGCCAAGGAAAATCGAAGCCTGTGCGCTTCGGCATAGGGAGAGACGCGGTTTAATGCCTGTTGGAGTCGACACTCTAGAGTTGGCATCTGGGCCGCGTCAAAAGAAAATGAAAGGTCGTTCACGTTGAGCGTAGCGAGAACATCTTCCGGCAGCATCGAGGTGATGCCGTTGATGCTCAGGGCAAAGAGTGCGACACTGAGGATATCTTCCTGCGAGACACCCTCTTCCTGCTCCAATGGCTCGGGGAGTGCTCCCAACACCCATAAGGGGGATCGACGATCTCGCAAAAATTCAGGTATAAAGATTGGGAGGCGTCCCCTCGCCACCATTGTGTGGAGAGTATCGATGATACCGTATCGCCACGCGGTAGCATATACTTTTTCCAGGTGGAAAAACACCGTGGCGTAGTACTGTCTACGAAGAAAGGCCTCGCAAACGGCATTTTCCAGTCGGAGCAGAGCATTTATCGTGGAGTGTAACTTGCAGAAGCGGCACAGAAAAAAGGCTAATCTAACATTTACCAATTTCTCCATCAACTTGCACACGAAGGAGGTTAGAGAGATTGGGCGGAAACAGACCGGGGTAGAATGATCTCTCCCGGGTTTTAGAAAAGCGAGCACAGTAGCGATTCGCCAGGAGTCTGGTAGGAAACTCTCTACCCAGATCCCGTGGAACAAATATGACAAAGGGCATGGCTCGCTCACCCAGGTGTCGAAGCATGGCGTACGGTATATCGTGCGGACCAGGGGCGGTATCCGCGCACGAAGCGAGAGTGGAACGCAACTCACTCAAATTAAATTTGGCATTGAAGGCTTCTCTGCCTCTAGAGGTAAAGTTTAGTCGGCGTTCTTAGCGACATTACGATGCGGATTGAATGCACAGAAGGTGGTCGCAAAGGAATGGGCCCGAGATTGCGGTCCCATTCTCCTGGAGAACGGGAGGGGGGTCATGCGAGAACTTGCCCTGAATCCTTTCGACTGGCTTACACACCTCTGCTAGAGGGGTTTTCCCGTTAAGTGAAGACACGTAAGCCCGCACGGAAGAGCGGCGGGCGTACTTCGAAACGTACCGGAACCTAGCCCTAGCTCGACAAAATTTATTGACAGTGAAACCGTCCGGGCAGCGCTTATAACGCTTGTTTAAAGGCCACCTCACACACGACTGACCACTACGGCAGCGGTTAGCGTGCAAACCGGCAAGGCGTTCTAGGAATAGTAGTTAGGGCCACTAACTAAATGTGAACAACAGCGCCCGAGCCAAGCGACACCGGGGCGGGCTCTCAGGCAGTAGCGGCCCAGAAATTGAATGGAAAAGTGATCACTACCACGTAGGTTATCGACTACCCCCAACCAAAATCAGGCTGTGCATCCGAAGAGAACAAGGATAGGTCAAGTAGGGAAAATGGGGCGGTTCTCAGACAGTGATGCGTAAACTCGTCCACGTTTAGGACACCTATCTCCAGCTCGTCAAGGACCTGACCCTGGGATTAATCGAGTAGTCTCCCCAGAGGGGGTGTATCCCGTTCAAATCCCCAAGCAAGAGAAAGGGCCTCAACAACAGTGCCACGACTCGAGACACCCGCGTCGAAGTCGGCTGAAGGTGGAATGTACGCAGAAATAACAGTATACCTCTTATCCAAGCGCAGCTGCACAACGACTGCCTGAAAGGTGTCTAAAGCGAAGAGAAGAACGGATACACTCTGCCCGGTGTAAATTTCGCATCCTCCTTCCCGGCCCCCATCCCGTGGTGGTGGGGTCGCAAATGCCTTATACCACGGGAGGGTGGGTAGGGGGCACGCGCCTAGCATGGTCTCCTGCAAAAAGATAGCTAACGGGAAACGGGACGAGACGAGCCTCCGCAGCTCCTCTCAGCTCCCCTGAGTTCGCGGCAATTCCATTGAAGAAATATGCCCTCCATGCCTAGCTCGGTGGAGGTGCGGGGGGCCTCTTCGAAGAGAAGACCCTGACGGGAATGGCCGTACGCTTACCGGAAGCAGAACTCCGGGCGCTGTTGCCTTCGAGTACTTATTGGAGGAGGTTTACGAGTCTTTTCCTCCCTCTGCCTCGAAACTTAGGCAGTTGGGGGTCCCTCCTCCGAGGATCCACCGCCATCGAGTCACCCAGCCTAGCACTCCATGTAGGCCTAGGAGCCGAATCTCATTTTGAGAGGCAGCTTTAGAAACCCTGGAAGATGACCAAACGACCAACTTCAGGGGTCTTGCCTCCTGTGAGTATAACGAGTCGGTGGAGGCGCGCGGCCGTTTCGCCTTAAGGGAAACGGTTACGCTGAGGGAAAGAGGGAGAGCCCTGGATTTAGCTGGGGCTGAACCCTTTATGCCGGCAGCTGTACTAGGGGAGAGGCTTGGGTGGGGAGAACCCGCAGAAGGGTTCCGAATGGGCGTGGAAACGAACGTGCTCGTAGGCCTGGATGGGTCAGGAGCAGAGGGTGTCTTTCTTAACATTAAGGCATAAGACGTCCCAGGTAGCGCAGGGCTTGCAAGGACCAACTACTTATTTTCGTGTAATGAGAGACGTACCACATTGCTTCGAAAATGCGGGGTGCAGCTCTCCACAATTGACACGCTTGACCACACACGATTTGGATTTATCGCGTGCGGCCTTGGAGCAACTTACAGACTTCGAGTAACACCGAATTTGAAGGTCTACACGAGCGATTCGTATGGCAGAAGCGGTGGCAGTAGTAGCACCTCTGCGGCAGTGGCACGAATGCCTCCACGCGGTAGCGATACCAACTGGCACGTACCGAATCAGGGAGCTTGTCGCAGTCGAACATGATGAGGAGTGTAGGGGTGGGACTCGAGGCCCATTCCTGTTTTCTCGTCACACGTTTGACCTTAACCGCTCCATGGTCGGCCAAGCTCTAAGCTGATGTCATCTATGCAGTACTCCACGAGTTCCCTCGCATACATCGCTCCTGTGACGAAATTCATGGTAGAGTTCGGCGTCACACTCACCGGTGTGCCATCAAGTGTCCGAAGGGCATTAATCATGGCCGCCTCGGAGGGATTCGACGCATTCGTGAGAAGTCTCCCGTCCGAGAAACGGGTCACATTCGGCTCTCTACCAATCTCGCTAGTTGAGCTCTCTTCTGATGGATCATGTTGCCCTTAGCCAACATGCTGCCATCAGTGGAGCGAACGAATTACAAGGAAGCTTTTCAAGCCAGCAAGCTCGAAAACGCCAGGTAGCCTCTGAATGAGGGGCCCCCGACGTAATCGAGGCTCCGCTTTACGCACTGTTGGTCTTGATCAGGAACTACCCGATCGAGAGAGCACCGGGGACGAAGGTGTCGAACTTCGCTTGATCGCTTGCCGAAACGGCAGCGGACCCGTCCATCCCTGTGGCTTCCGCGGACGGAGGGGAACCACAGGGACGGACGGGTTCGCGGCCGTTTCGACAAGCGATCAAGCGAAGATCGGTACCTCCGTCCCGGGTGATCCCTCGCGCGGGTAGTTCCTGACCAAGACCAATAGTGCGTTTTCGAGCCCGCTGGCTTCAAAAGCTTCCTTGTAATTCGCTCCACTGATGGCAGCGTGTTGGCTAAGTGCAACATGATCCATCAGAAAAGAGCCCCTAGACCGGACTCAGCAAGAGCCTTCTCCGAGATGGAGACTGTTCCCGCTTGCACAGGTACACCAGCCGGGGTAGGAGCTCCCTCCCCTCATTTTGAGGCCTCGGGGACCCAAGCCATCTGAAGAAGAGATTGCACAGGGGCGGGCTCGGGTTTCCTGCTTGGCACCCAGCCCGGGTTTGATCCCATGGAAGATCTTAGCGTCTGGGGCTGGGTCACTATAGGGACCATGTCCATCTCTCCATGTGGCCATCCCAGCCCCCACCCCCAAGAAATCATAGATCTCATTCGAGGAGCCTTTTTTCTTGTCTTTTTGGGCCGGCGAGCTACCATCCGTCGGGAAGGAGAAGGCCGGGGGGGCGGGGGGCACGTATAGTGACCCCTTGTAAATTTGCTACGCGCACCAGCATGACTTTAGATGGCACGGTCCAACGGGCTTTGTCATCTCTCGCGCCCGTAAGGGAAGGACCCTATCGGACCACTCCCACCGGGAGTGGTCAATTATGGGCCGCTGGCTAGCTTTCTTGACATTCCCTTGGGAAAGTGAAGGTACGACTACCGCTAATAAGAGGGAATCACCTAAGGGCGACTCCAAAACAAGGAGGCGAGTGGGAGTCCTTTGTACCCGTAAGCATGGAAAAGGAGTAAGCCTCTTCTCCGGTCGAAGATCAAAGAGTTTTGGAGAGTACCTTACGAAAGCACAAGAGGGGGGGGGAGGAGGAGCATCCATTTTTTCGGTGGTCTGCCCGAAGGCGGCTCCGACGGTGGTAAGGGTAAGGGGAGAGTTTTTGTGAAGTTCCCATCATTGGGCATGGTGACCTTATAGTTTACACGGGACGCATAAGCTAATCACCCCACGCAGTAGCCCGCTTTGCAAGGGGTGAACACGGAGCTGGCAGAACCAGCTGCCGCCATTTGAGGACACTCCTCCCACCCAGTGGCCCGGCAGCACATCGGCCTGGCGGCTCCACCTTAGGCTCAACTTAAAATAGATAGACATTGAAAGGAGAAAGAAATGGGATGTGAGGAAGGTGTGAGTGGGGATGAAGCAGGTTGTTAAAAACCCACCACCCTAAACCGGAGCTCAGGGGTGATGGGAAAATTGCCTCCCCCTCAGCAACGATACGGGATGGTTGGGTGAAAAAAAGCTGGTCGGCATCTGCCCTGTGAAATTAGAGGCCGACCAGAGGAAGTTGAGGGAGAGGTTTTATGGAAAGTGTTGAAGCAGAGTAAGAAGACAGGGTATCAGAAAGAAGAGGCTAAGCTGGTTTCTGGCGGGGCGCTGAGTCCCGTCAATACGGCGGACTGCAAAGCAAATCACCATGCCCCTTGAGGGTCCGGCAAAACCAGCTGCCGCCATTTGAGCCCACTCCTCTCCACTAATGATCTGGCAGCCTATCGGTATGGCGGCTCCACCTTAGGTACGGCGTAAAATTGATGGACCGTGAAAGGAGAAAGAAAGGGTATGTGAGGAAGGTGTGGGTGAGGTTGAAGCGGGTTGATAAAAACCCACCACTACAAACTGGAGCTCAAGGGGTGAGGGAACATTGTCTCCTCTCCCCTCAGCACTGATCCGGGATAGATGGGTGAAAGGAAGCTGGTGGCGTCTACCTTGCGAAATTAGAGACCGACCAGAGAAAGTTGTGGGAGAGGTTGCGGGGAAAGTGAGGAAGTAGGGGTAAAACACAGGCTGTCAGAAAGAAGGATAAGAGGCTAAGCTGGGACTGGACGGGGTGCTGTGTCCCGTCAGCACACGGTGGCCAAGAAAGCAAATCGTCGTGCCCCTTACGGGGTTACTTGAGAATGAGCTTTTCTAGCAATAACCTATACTTGAGAAAGAACATTTGTAGCAATAACCCATGCTTGAGAGGGAACTTTTCCAGCAATAATCCAAGTTCAAGAAGGAAATTTTCCAGCAATAATCCATATTTGAGAAGGAACTTTTCCAGCAATAATCAAAGTTCAAGAAGGAAACTTTTCAGCAATAATCCATACTTGAAAAGGAACTTTTCCAGCAATAATCCATGCTTGAGAAAGCACTTTTCCAGGAATAATCCATGCTTGAGAAGGAACTTTTTCATCAATAACCTATACTTGAAAGGAACATTTGTAGCAATAACCCATGCTTGAGAGGGAACTTTTCCAGCAATAATCCATACTCGAGAAGGAACTTTTCCAACAATAATCCATGCTTGAGAAGGAACTTTTCCAGGAATAATCCATGCTTGAGAAAGCACTTTTCCAGGAATAATCCATGCTTGAGAAAGCACTTTTCCAGGAATAATCCATGCTTGAGAAGGAACTTTTTCATCAATAACCTATACTTGAGAAGGAACATTTGTAGCAATAACCCATGCTTGAGAGGGAACTTTTCCAGCAATAATCCATACTTGAGAAGGAACTTTTCCAACAATAATCCATGCTTGAGAAGGAACTTTTCCAGCAATAATCCATGCTTAAGAAATAAGTTTTCCAGCACTAGCCGTGCTCCACTCACAAAAGTAACCCTTTGTTCAACAATAATTTAGTGGATGTAGAACAAAAGGTCGGTGATTAGACGGAAGAAAAGCGATGAAAAGAAAACGATAAGAAACTCTTCATTCATGTTTTGGTTCATAATTTGCAAACTCGGAATATGGAGAAAGATAGAAATAAAATGAACAAATAAGATCCTTCGCACTTTTTTTTATTCAAGGCAAAAACCAACGAGGGGTTACGCCGCAGAAAATTTGTAAACGGAGATCTGTGAAGTAAACATGGAAAGAGGAAGTAAAAATGTGTGAAATATATACAACCCCCGATACTCCTGCGGGCATTGGGACAGAGGGGACGCAACTGCCAACGTTGGAGCCTGGAGGGCGCGCAATCACCAAGAGGTCAATTGCAGCATGGTTGCCCACGTTTATTCGTGAAGTTCGTACGAAGGGTACAGGCACTCAATGATACGTTATTTAAATGGGTAGGGGGGGGGGTGCAAATATAAATGAATGAATGCTTATTAAGCACCAAGTCTATGTAAATCTAACATGACTTAATTGCCAAGGTCCACCTTGAAAAGTATCTGACCAGACCCCCGTGATCTCTTATATTTCCCCTTTTTTTTACCTCGCTTATCTGACGACCTCCAACGAAGGTACACCTGCCGCTCCTTATACCACAAAACCCGATGGTTAGTCTATTTCTTTAAAACAAGATGGCAAGAAATTGTGGTAAAGTCGGGCTGCCTCCGCTCGCATCAGCCATGTTTTGGTCAGGTCATGTTTATTCGCCTTTGCCATGTTTTGGTCAGGTCATGTCTATTCGCCTTTGCCATGTTTTGGTCAGGTCATGCCTATCTGCCTTTGCTCGTACCAGCCACGTTATGGTCAGGGCAGGTTTATTTGTACTTGCTCGCACCTGCCATGATAAGTTCAGGTCAGGTTTATTTGCCTTTGCTCGCACCAGCTATGCTTTGGCCGGTCAGCCTGTCTTGTTCACACTAGCCAATTTTGGGGTCAGTTCAGCCTAAATCAATGTAAACGCCACGTTACAGTCAACCTGTATTGCATGTAAAAGCTGTTTTGTTCAGGTCAGGCTGCCTTGTTCCTAGTACCCAGGTTTTAACCTCACAGACACGTCCTAAAATTCTTAATTAAAATCTTTTAAAAACATGTTACATTGACAGTTAATGGCCAAGAATGAATTTTGCATGGGAAAAAAATTAAATAACGAAGCAGATTTAGACCTACATTGAGCATATTCAGTCCATGCCATAAAGCATCCGATGCAGAGTAGGCCTGACCCAAAGTTAACCAAGAAGGGGCTCGTCAGGATAACTAAGGTCAGCAGTGCGATTATCACAATCACTAAATGGTTAAAGGTCGAATCACTCAACGTTTTATTCTTGAGAAGGGTATCAGTGACGTTCATATATCTGCAAGACGCTTCAATTTCACAGTCTTCGGAAATGATCGTTTCGCCAGGCCCACTGAGAATATGTGGCTCGTTTGTACGAACTGCGCCTGCGCAATCTTCCGGGTCATTGGTTGGAAGCGACGTGATTTCGGTTGTTTCCGGATGGTCGGCGATGCTTCTTAAATCGGCTCGATTTGAGCTCACGTCGGGAAACGATAACGGCTCTGGTTGGAGTTGAGAGTTGGCAAAGTAGGAATCTTCGATAGCTCGATCGACCTCTTCTGAATGAGTGGAAGCGAAATTGCGGTTGGGTCGATGATCGAATTTGGAGTTCTCGTTAACATGAGTGCAGCTTAATAACGAACTCCAACTAAATTTAAACGGAGTAGAGTTCTTTTTTAAAATGACATTGTTATTGTTTGAATTATTATTATTGTTGTGAACGAGGTCTGTCGTTCCATTTTCAACGAGAGGGATTCGGGCATCTTTTTCCTGATCAAAGTTGAAATTTGAGTCATAGGAGAGACTATTTTCAGAGGAAATAATCTGATAGGTTTCCATTGTACTCTCGTGTGGTTGGTAAATGATAGAGAGCCGTTGATGGAATATGCCCAATGAAAACAATGGATATGCTTTAAACAATGGGTGAAATGGATATTTTTTTTATCTGTAAAGATTATAATATTCGCGTTTTTAGTGAGTTCAGTAATATTCTTAAATAACAGTAATGACACTTGGCTCAAAGTTATGAATCGTCACTAAGATAATAAAAAAAAATGTGCACTCGATAATCGAACTTATTCCGGAGCATACGAATACATCGTGGCATCGATAGCAACACAACAGGACAAATGAAGACGAGTTGAGTTCAAAGATGCGAACTTTCAAATCACTCACAGCACCGAAGATGGTGAACAGCGGGAGGCAAATTTCGTCACCTTGTGGCACGCCAGTCAAAATGAATCGATGCCTGCTTCGATAGGAGACGAGTCACTACAGCGTTCATCTGCTCGGCGAGAAAACTCTAGTGCGAAATTTGAGAAGGGTGGAGAGGTCTTGGGGTGAAGTGGGAGGGGGGGGGGGGGCTACGCAGGCGTGCGTGAAGGAGAAAGAACTGCGCGAAACGTGATAGTGTGTAGACACATCCGACGTTTGGCGTGACTCCGCTTATTAATGTGCGATTTTCGGACGAGGGAAACTTGAGAAGGGATGCGGCACCAATAGACAAGCATACTACCAATATAGTAGTGAGCATGGTTAAAGTCAATAATGGTCATAAGGTAGAGGTAATTAGTAGAGGTTTTACTACCAATTTGCACTCATTTATAATCCATTTCAACCTAATTCAACGCAGGTTCCGAATCACCCGTATCTACAAGGGATGGCCGTCGTGAAGTCAACCCGAATCGGGTCTCCATTCGGCGACTAACCAAACCAGATGTGGATTAGCTTTGAAGTGGTGTTTCCCACTTCAACACGGTTGCTAAGAATAATAAACGATTAAATATAAAATGAATTAGAACCTATTCTAATAAGTGGAAAGGGCAAATTTCAAGGTTCAATCAAGGAAGGAGAAGAAGAATATTAAAGAAAAAGGATCAGAATAGTAAGGAATAATAAAAAATATATATAATTAAAAAACAAAAAACAAGAGCAGGGGTCATTTCACCAGAATGTGAAGAGGTTCGCAGAAAAAAATATGAAAAAAATCGAAAACCATCGAGGGCATCGTCATTTTATTTGTGGAGTTAGAAGAAGTGGGGTGGTAAATGTACACATCCCAGAGTAACCAAAGAAAGTAGGGGGCGCTTTGGACCAGAAAGGCGCACAACTCTACTCAACGTGGCCCCAAACTACGCCTGTTTGTAGTGGGTGGCAAAATTAAATAATGGCGATTTCGTCATGCGAGAAGATATACTAGAAATTACCACAAAGGAATGATATGATGGGCAAACTCGCAAGATTTTTACCACCTAAATTAATTCGGTCTTGGGTTAAGTCGGTGTTAGGTTAAGTGTCCTTAGTACTGGTGAGCTGGTCTGCCGCTAAGTGTCTCAAACCAATTGAAGAAAGTCTGGCACCATAGCGGTTGGCATAGCAATTGCCTTTATGGTGAAAACGCTCAGAATTACCTTTCTTTTCTCTTCTCGCGACTTCCCTAAACTCGTCTCCATGACACAACTATATGGCGTACCAATCGTTACCTATGGTAGGCCAGCACGGTGTAGTTGTTACTTAAACCTCGGAAGCTAAACTAACGAGAGCATCTCCTCTAGAAAGTTTGTCAGGAAAGATTGGCATTAGTGACGATGGAAGTGAAAATGTGTAGTATATAGGGTTAGATACACCTGCGGGCATTGGGGATGAGAGGGGCACACTCCTATGTGCCCATTGAAGTATCATGATCTCCCTGGCAACCACCTAAGCCCGTGTTTTTGTCCGTGCAAAGAGCGGTAAAGGTTTGTTCGTTCTTGGTCAGTGTGTTGATTGAATTTCCTATTATTATTACTACTAATATTATTACTATTATCATTATTAATATTATAATTATTATTATCATCATTAGTAGTAGTATTTAAAACTAGGAAGTCAACGAGAGCATTTTGTTAGAAGGTTTCAGAAGAGGCCCGTCATGAAAATACATGGACGGGACCTAACTTAGGACATTCAGGATTAAGTAGGACGCGCAGCTCTCCAGAACTTGCCCATCCTTCACATTTAAGGGCTGACCCCTCAAATATGTTAAAGCACTTGAAGAGCAGCCGAGTGCGAAAGGGTAGTTGTAATACTCGAGAGAGCAATGTGGTTGTCCTTTTCAAGGAATTTTTGACATAATTCTTGCCATAATCAATCGTTTCCCCAAAACCCTGACCCCCATCGCCACCCTGCAAAAAATGACAAAGACGAAATGAAGGTTGCTCAGGACGCAACAAAGTCAATTACCGCCCCTCCCCACTCCCCTCCGTCAATATCAAGGTTCTACGAGTGACCATTTCCTCTTTCAAGAATCAATTATGTTCTTCCTAGTTTGTGTGCGTCTGGGACGGACAATATACGTGTGTGCGTCACTTCTCGCATGTGTGTCCGTCGCACTGGAGGAGGCCGTCTCATTTTTTAGTGCTTAGGGGCTGCGGTATCCGATTATGTTTTAAAAATATAAAAAAAATATTTAAAGAAAATCAAACAAAAAAACAAACAAGCTGACCATTTTTGGCAAAAGGTTTCCGCAAGGTTTGTAAGGAAAGTCAGGGAGTGAAAATGTGGGTCAAATTATAGTCCGAATATCCAAGAGAGGCAAAAAGTGAGTATCGTGTAAAGTGCCTCGTAGCATTCTCTATGCATCGATCAAGATTCAAGCAGAGGTCAACAGACTGGAAAAATGAAGAGACTCAAATACACAGGCGACGATAAAAATAGAATAAACTTTCATTCGAGAAGTGTTGGAAATCCCGGTAGTCGAAAGCGCCGAAAAGAAAGCAGGCAAACAGAGGCAGACGAATCAGTACAAGAGGGGAAAAGCGTGGTCGTCGTGGTCTGATGCCGGCTCTAGTTGTGATCGTTGATCTTCACGGTCGGCAATGGCGACACAGTGAACGAACGGCTACATGAAAGCCGACCGTGAATTTCTCCCACTCATGAATTTGGTCCTTGGTGTATTCGCTTCAGACTGAAGCGAATAGACTTAACGGAGTACAAATTTTGAGGGAGCATTTAATGGACTTGTTTTATTTAAAACTAATATATACATTTTTTGTAAAGAGCCTGGTAAATAAAAAGAAACCATGGGTTTAAAATGCGGGAAAAGAGGACGTTTGAAGGAAATTAAATTGGGAACGATGACGAGAATTGATTCACTGACTGAACCGTCACTAAGATGAAATGGAGCAGATGTCTTACCCATTAGGCCACCCCGTAGCTAAAATAAAGGCTACCCCCCAAATGATCCCATAAGTCGGCTGTTTGTTTTTTTAGCTACAGGTTTTAATAAACGATGGCAATCATTTAAGGTGCATTTTACCACCCATCTGCACGCCTTTTAAGGTCTTTATCAGTGGGGAGATACTGATTAACATGGGAATTATATTGAATATGATTGTCGGGAGCACAGCATAAAATTACCTTAGTGGCGATTCATGACCTTTTTTTTTATTTTGAGAGCCAATCTGGCGACTGCCTACTGGGGCAAAAGTGGCGATTCATGATCGTCGTGGTCTCCGAAAATTGCTTAATTTCGTGCTAACTGCGCTCACATAAATGTGAAGCTAACTCGAAAGTAAGCCATTTGCGGCGGCAATGAACATCATATTCGCGTTCCTGAGCCATAAATACGTCATAAAAATATATTTTATGTCCAGAAATTAGTGGTGGGGATGTTCTTGTAATTTACCAAAGTTCAAAAGATGATTTTATGTATTAACTTATGTTCATTATAACAACTCAGTCTTATTAAGCATCACATGAAAATTCTTTTTTCTGTCTAATAAAAGAATTATATTTTCCCCTATTGATAAAAGAAAACGATAAAAAGAAAATTAAAATTAAATGGGCAACTATGCTACAAGTATATTCTTTAAAAAATGAAAGAAAGAAAAATTTCTGATTAAATAATAATGGACCAGCACTCACAAGAAGGTAATCTTGAGGGGAGGGGGGGGGGGGGAATTCGAGGCTTCATAAGTACGTAATTAAATTGTGGAATTAAAAATAATGTACTCATAAATTAGGAAGTGACGTAGTTGAAAACAAAAGCTTTGAGAGAGAGGACGATTTTATTAGTTCACAAGTACAGAACTAGTTTCGGAGAATCACCCTCCATCCTCCAGCCAGGCAAAGACAGACAAAAATATAGACTAATAAAGTCTCCATTTAATAGCTATAATTTTTCATTAATTATTAGCCTGTACACTATGCTAACCCAATGAAGTGACGTAGATAGTTTTGAACGAGTCGGGGCCCAAGAGTTTTCATGACTTTTTTCATCCCTAAACAACTAAAAGAAACAACATTAATGTCATTTCGAACTGGCGCTATTTTGCTAAACAAGTTAGGGAAGGGCTCACCCCTCTGACCCCCGTTTGAATTAAAATGAATTGTTGACAATTTTTTTAAGAATTCACGAAGATAAACGTGTTTAAATAAACTACTACCGCTGCCCTTCTACATCGTGGCTCGGAAAATGAATAATTACATAAAAGGATAAATAATGACCTTAAAAACAAACTCCCTTGGTTTGCTATCTTCAAACGAGCGAGCGAAACAGAACATCTCATGAAATTTGAACTTATAATCATTATATAAAACTAGCAAACCCAAATCAACCCCCCGAACACGTCAAATAGCTCACTTATGCAAACAATAACAAAAACCAAGCCATGTTGAAGAATTCCTGCGTTGCAAAATTGGATTGAAATAATGACTTTTCGTGACTTTGTGCGGGGTGATTCCCCCACCACCCTCCGTTATCAAAATAATACTCCTCGGACATTATTACAATGGTATGAAGAAGTATGACATGATCAAGTAGCCCGTCTTATTCAAAATTACCGTGAATTAAATGGAATAAGAGTTGCAGTTAAAATAATATCAAAATTGAAATTGTATAAAAGGTTTTCCCCGATATATAAGATTTATTCAAGAAAAACAAAACCAATTTTTCAGTGGTAGAAAGTCCATATATGCAGTACCACGAAATATAAATAAATCAACCGAAATTCCAAAGCCATACTGTAGATAATATATAAACTAAGCAAAGCGGTATATGTTAAATATATTAACTGAATTTCCGTAGCTATAGACATTTTTTTTTTTAAGGGGCTATCTGGCGACTGCCCACTTGGGCATAAGTCGCCGCAATCAAACAGCCTAGCGCTAGGCTACTTTAAAATAAAAATTTGAAAACAAAACAACGATAAAAAAGGAAGATGACAACAATTAGGAAGCAAGATGCAGCGTCAGGGGGAGGTCCCCCTCCCCCCGGCGCAGGAGCGTGCGACCTACAAAGAAAACAACAAAACCTAGTTAAATAAAAGGGAGAAGACCGGCCTTCCCCCAAAAGTCCATCAGTCAATGAGCACGCACTCGTCCGGAGTACAAGGGACAAGCGAAAGTGACCCCACCAATCCCGGTACCGGGAAAGGTAACGTGCGCGAAGATCGCCCAGACTGAGGCATTCAACAAGAATGTGCCGAACAGTCTGGGGGACAACGCAGTCGTCACTGTAGGGTGATGGCGAGCGCTCCATCAAATGATAGTGCGTCCCGCTAGTGTGCCCAATTCGGAGACAACAGAAAGCAACCTGAAGCCTCCGCGGCATTGGGGGGTAGGTCCATGGGAACAATCGCGGCACAATGGCACGCAACTTTAAGTTACCTTCGACCGTCTCCCATCTTCTTTGCCAAGCAGTCCGAAGAGCTGCCCGTATACCTGCCATGTAGTCGGTGTGGGGAAGAGCGAAACGCTGGTCCGGTCGCGGAGTCCTCGTGCCCTCATCAACGCGCTCATTCCCCGCAATTCCAACATGTCCAGGAACCCAGCAGAAGATAATCTCGACATCCACCCGGCTCGCCGAAACCGTGGCGTCACGGTATCGCGAGCCAGGGGATGCGGAGATTCCAATGCCCCGAGAGCACTCAGGGCGCTTTGTGAGTCGCTATAGATCACAATCCGGTCTCTGAACCGGGCACGTCGCGTATTGCCACCAGCTCGGCCGTGAAGACAGACGCAGCGCCTGGTAGAGCCCCGCTGACTTCAAACAGAGGGGATACGGCGTGGAAGCACATCCCTCTTGGGACTTATGGCCATGCGTATACACTGGCACGGTTCCAGCGTGACACGATGTGTGCTCCAAAAAGGTCGGACGCAATACTCCTATCGCAGTACAAGCTTTGGGAACAGAGGCGTGGCGACAAATAGCCAAATGTGGTACCTTCCAGGGTGGCGTCCTGGGCAGAACAAGGGGCGCCACCGGCCCGAGAGCTATACCTAGCTCTCGAAGGAGTTTCCTGGCCCTAAACCCAAAGGGCTTAGGGTATGACTGGCGTCTCTCGGCGGAGTAGGCACCGTCGAAATCAACTGCGGATGCAGTGAGAGCTATTGGCGACTGACGGAGGCACCGGGCTCGCGCGTACAGGCGAGTGATGCACTGTACGCGGCGTAGAGGAAGTGGTATCTCCCCAGCATCGACTAGTAGAATCTCAATGGGGAAAGTGCGGAAGGCACCGGTCGCAAGGCGAAGGCCGGTGTGGTGGATCGAGTCCACCTTCCGCAATAAACGCTCGGCTGCGGATGCATAAAACTCGCATCCGTAGTCGAGCTTCGAACGAACAAAGGATCGATAAAAAAGTAAGGCAGTAGCCCTATCAGCACCCCAAGCCCTGAACGTCACGGAGCGGAGAATATCCATGACACGGGTACAAGAGACCCTAAGGCTGCGAATATGAGCCTCCCAGGTGAGGCATCGGTCGAATACAAGACCAAGGAAACAGGGAGATTCAACCAACTCCAGGCGCACCCCATTAAGAAACAAATCTGGGTCGGGGTGGATCCGTGGATGGCGGCAGAAGTGCGCCACCTTAGTCTTGGCCAAAGAAAACCGAAACCTGTGCGTTCGGCATAGCGAGAGACGCGGTTCAATGCCTGTTGGAGTCGACGCTCCAGAGTTGGTATCTGGGCCGCGCCAGAAAAGATCGAAAGGTGGTCCACGTAAAGCGTAGCGAGAACATCTTCCGGCAGCACCGAGGTGATGCCGTTGATGCTAGGGCAAAGAGTGTGACACTGAGGACACTTCCCTGCGGGACACCCTCTTCCTGCTCCATTGGTCCGGAGAGGGCCCCCCCCCCGTACGCGGAATCAACGATCTCGCCAAAATTCAGATATAAACATTGGTAGGCGTTCCCTCGCCCCCCCATCGTGTCGAGAGTCTCCATGATACCGTATCACCAAGCGGTATCATCGGCCTTCTCCAGATCGAAAAACACCGTGGCGTAGTGCTGTCTACGAAGGAAGGCCTCGCAGACGGCATTTTCCAGTCGGAGCAGAGCATCCGACGTGGAGTGGAACTTGCGGAAGCCGCACTGTGCAGAACACAGATAGTTTCCGCTGTCCAGGTAAAAGGCTAATCTAACATTTACCAATTTCTCCATCAACTTGCACACGTAAGAGGTTAGAGAAATTGGGCGGAAACCGGCCGGAGTAGAGTGATCTCTCCCCGGTTTGCGAAAGGCTAGCACAATAGCGATTCGCCAGGAATCTGGGAGCAGACCCTCTACCCAGATCCTGTTGAACAAATCTAAGAGAAAGGCCATGCCTCGCTCACCCAGGTGTCGAAGCATGGCGTACGGCGTACGGGACATCGTCCGGACCATGGGCGGTGTTCGCGCACGAAGCAAGAGCGGAACGCACCTCACTCAGAACAAACCTGTCATTGAAGGGTGATCCGCTCTGGAGGTAAAGTCCAGTCGGCGGCCTTCCGCGACATCACGACGTGCATGGAATGCTGGCGGAGCAGCATCCCGGCTAGAGAATTCTGAGAAAAAGGTCGCGAAGGATTCCGTAACGGACGCGGGGTCCGAGATTGCGGTCCCATTCTCCTGGAGAACGGGAGGGGACCCTGCGAGAATTTGCCCCGAATCCTTTTGACTCGCCTCCACACCTCTGCTAGAGGGGTCTTCCCGTTAAGTGAAGACACGTATGCCCGCCAAGAAGAGCGGCGGGCGTGCTTCGAAATATACCGGAACCTAGCCCTAGCCCGACGAAATTCAGCGACAGTGAAATCGTTCGGGCGGCGCTTATATTGCATGTATGCATAACGCTTCTGCTTGAGGGCCGTCTCACACTCGGCCGACCACCACGGGAGTGGTCGGCGTGCAAAACGGACAGACGTTCTGGAAATAGTAGTCAGGCCCGCGGGATGAGGTTACCTGAGAAGAACTCAACGACCTCATCTACCGACCTAAACTCCTCGACTGAGATCGAGAATTCAGTCATTTCCTGAAATGCAGGCCACCGCGCCCGCGCCAAGCACCACCGAGGTGGGCTCTCGGGCGGCAGTTGCCCTGAAAATTATATTTGAATGGAAAAGTGATCACTACCATGGAGTTCATCGACCACACCCCAATCAAAATCAGGTTGTGCATCCGAAGAGCACAAAGATAGATCAAGGCAAGAAAATGAAGCGGTTTTCGGGCAGTGATGCGTAAACTCATCCACATTTACGACACCTATCTCAAGCTCTTCGATCAGATCGGCAAAGTCTTGTCCCCTGGGATTTATTGAGTAATATCCCCAGAGAGGATGTCTGCCGTTCAGATCTCCAAGCAAGAGAAAGGACCTCGGCAACCGTGCCACGATGCGGTGGAAGTCCCCCGCGTCGTAGTCAGCTGACGGTGGAATGTACGCAGAAATAACAGTATACGTTTTCAGGTGAAGCTGCATAGCCACTGCCTGAAAAGAGGTATCTAAAGTGTAAAGAAGAACGGAGACATCATGCCGGGTGTAAACCACGCATCCCCCAGCCCGACCCCCATCTCGTGGTGGTGGGGTCGTAAGACCCTTACACCCCGGGAGGGCGGGCAGGGGGCACGCGCCTAGCATGGTCTCCTGCAGAAAAATAGCTTATGGGGAACGGGACGAGATGAGCCTCCGCAGCTCCTCCCAGTTGTCCGGGAGTCCACGGCAATTCCATTGAAGGAATATGCCCTCCAGGCCTAGCTCGGAGGAGACGCGGGGGCCCTCTTCGAACGGAAGACCGTCACGGGAATGGCCGTACGCTTCCCGGGGGCAGAACCCCTCGCGCTGTTGGCCGGAAAAAGCGCTGAAGGTGCTGTCGCCTTCGATGACTTATTGGGGGAAGTTGGGCTCGCCATGCGAGTATTTTCTTTCCTCCGCCTCAAAACCTTAGGCGGGCGTTGCGGCTTCGGAGGTGGGGGGGACCCTCTTTTCGAGGATCCACCGTCTCTGAGCTACTCAGAACACCACTAGGCGTGGGCGAAGGAGCCGAAGATCCTTTATATAGACCACATTACCTATGCAGGTTATAATAATAAATAAACCGAATTTCCATAACAACTGACCATTGGCCCTACGCAAAAGGTTATATATTAAATAAATCAACCAATTCCCGTTGCCATGGATATTTCATAGTTCACGCGTAGCCATATAAACCTCAGAATTACATACGTTTATTAGCCAGACAAAACTTTGTATCCAATCTTGGAAACGGCATAAATAATATATAAACTAATGAAATACCACCCCCCCCCAAAAAAAAGGGAGATCACTATACAATAACATGCGAATGTAAAATTATTTAATTATAAGAAAAACAAATGTCGCCACAGACGAAATTTAGCAAAATTCAAAAAGGAGGGGGGGGGGGAGGGTAAGAAAACAAAATAAAAAGGTTAACATGAATCTATACAAGGAATAATATTTATGGGAATGAGGTGGGGGGGATCTTTATTTATTAAATAACGTGAACATCAATGTGTGCCTCTCAGTGTAGACCTATGTCTAACATGTGATTCGAACAACGGGTTTCTACAGCGTAAGACATCCGCCGGGAAGTCGACCCGAATACCCTCCATCCAATGACTTGCACACCACACGTTCTTAACTTTGTTGTAATCTGGAGCAGTGTTGCATTCGGGTGTAATATGGAGATAGATCATCAGCACAAGTGTGTGTGTGTGTGTGTGTCTGTGTGTGTATTGTGCTGCGAAAACGGGAGAGGAAAGAAAGCAGTGTTGTAATTGGCTATGCGTGTGGTGAGGAGTGTAAGATCCCCTCACCAAAGTACAGGGGTGAGCACAGCGCGTCCACCAATGGGTAGACAAATCTCTTCGTGCGCTGACGTTTGGGTCCGCTCTTGCCGATCGAACCCGGTACCGCGCCGTTGGCAGACCAACGCCGTATCCACTCAGCTAGCAAGAGCTTCGGTGCATGGTGTGGGAGGGATCTTTTAATTTTTTTTATTTTTTTTTTAGGAGACGGTTTGGACCTAGACATGTCATGGCGAGGGGAGGGGGGTATCTAACCGCCTGAATGGGATTAGTCTATCACTCTTACCTTCACTGTGAATCCCAGAACTGGCGCAATCTTCTTCGACGCCTCCTTCGGAGCAGCCGGAAGAATCGCCTTCTTCTTCCCCTTCGGCGGATCCTATCCCTTCAGAGCCTTCCAGGGAGCCCAAGGATCGCCGCTCCCCTTTACGCCGGAGCCGAGAGTCGAGTCTCCGCCTCAAGTCTTCGGCCGATGAGTGCGAACTACTGTAGTCGTCCTCAGGTTCCTCCAAAATCACCTCGAGACCTGCTAAATGAGAAGACTCATCTTCAGACTAAGTAACGCCATCCGTCTCTTGGCCAGGATGGACCTCCCGACCCAAAGGTCAGCATGACAATCACTGTTGATCCTGAGGGGACCAGGGGACGGTCCTAATTTGGGAAGGAAGATGTGGGAACTGGGAACCGTTCCGTGCCAGGGGTATATGGGCAGTATTTTTTGGAATTTTAGTATTCTGTGCTCTGACGACGAGATAGGAATGACAGCGATGTTGTGAATGGCTCAGTGTGATAACCTGAGTAACATCTAAATTCCTCAGTTCGTCCATCAAGTGGTGCCCAGACCTCTACGTGCGTTGACGTTTGCGACCACTCTCGCTTGGGATTAACTCTCCTACCTCGACGTCAGAAAACTAACGCCGTATCGACCTAGCGAGAGCGCCACCATATTCAGAGGCAAGCTCATTTAGAAGGCGGGACCAAACAAGGGAACGTAGTGTGGAGGGAGGGGGGGGGGGCGACGAAAGGATTGCTGGCAAAAGCTTTTTGAAGATAGGGTGGTCAAAATTAGCGTTCCTTAGAACTAAAAAGCACAAACCAACGAGATCATAACCACAAGAAACTTTTTTTAAGAGGTCTGTAATCAGAGTGGTGAAGTAGGGTGAAGAGAAAAAAATAGATAAAAATTATGTAACCTGATTAGTCTAAATGAGAGATTACTTGGATAAGTCGGGACCGAGAAGGCACGCAACACTCTATAACTTCCTTAATGAAGGTAGATCACCCTATGGAGAATACGACTAACACCAAGCCCCCACCCCCCTCATCCCTACACATCGCAGATAACACCCCCTTAACAAATTTGCCCAAATATACTCGAGAACGAATGTCCAACTCGAAATATTTTACCGGAGTATTTGCGGGTACATGAAAAGATTGATGCATTTATAACTTTTCCCGAGATAATACGTTCGTTGACTCACCCTTGGCCTGTGTCACTAATGAAATAAAGAACCTAAGTCACGTGCTCTCCTTTTTTTCAATAATTTTGAAAAGCTTTAACAAACGTATTATCAATTAACAAACATATCTAACCTTGCGACCTTCAAAACGATCAAAAACTCATTGGAAAGTAAAATGGCGACCGACATAGCAACTTAAATAAAAACCCTATTTTGTGAACGTTCTTCACAATAAAATGGTTAAATAGGTAAAAGCCATCGAAAAAGAGGGGGCGGTACCTATTATTAGTTATATAGCAGAAATACAAGGTTTCGCGCAATAATGCGAAAGAGTAGAGTTAAAAACACGACCAGAACCAGCGATTGCCTGTGCCACGAGGAGACTTCGGGTGTTGCCTAGGCAACCGTGCTGTAAATGACGTCTAAGGGTTAGCCGTACCAGAAGGGAGCTTCAGGTATTGCCTAGACAACCGTGGTGTAAATGACGTCTAAGGGTCTGTTGTTTGAGCTTAAAAAACAAACAAACCGAAAACCAACGAGGGATTGACAGTTTACAAGGAGAGATTTGTAAAGTGGCCCGCATGCAGTGGAGCCAGGAGAGCGCGCAATTGTACAGATGACATCTGCATCATGGTTGTCCATGTTATTTATGCCTAACACATTTCCCGGCCCCAACGCCCACCCCGGCATCTAACGGACATTGGGGTCCACTAACATATTTCCCGACCCCAACACCCACCCCGGAATTTAGCGGAGATTGGGGTCGCTGGGTGGGTACGTTATGAAGAGCTGTGTCCTCCTGGTCCCGAGTAGTTTCCTCTTTAGACTACTCGGGGTTAGGACTTTCCACTACTTTCACCAATTTCCTAGACGATCCTCTCCTCGATTACTTTCTGGCGAAGAAGCCCTCGTTGGTTGGCTTCTTAGGTTAGATAAGACAATAATAATTAATTAATAATCAAAATAATAATAATTCATAAACATTAACAGTAATAATCAATAACAAATAATAATCACAAATAAATCATAATAATTAACTATATATAAAAAAATCCCTCTTTCTTGTTCGTGAGTTATGTTATTTTCCCAGTTGTTCGTAACTGAGGTAAATGAAAATAAAAATATTTTAATCTCGAAATTTTGCTTTTGTAGTCAGGGCACTAAATTTCTAAATGTGCCCATTTGGAAAATAATGCTAGGGTATTATTAATTTCGGGAGGGGGGGGAGGAATGAGAATATATAAAAGGCTCTATGTAGGCTTTCATGATTTTTCAAAGCATGGTAGGAAAAATTGTAAATCTTACTTAAAAAAAAGACAAAAAAATAGAATGTTGTAGAATAATATTTGTTTTAAGAATACCTTCCAAAACATTCTAGATTCAATCAAAAATTACTAGAATTTTAGGAAGTTTAAAGAATGTTCCCGAACTTGCCAGAACACACCCCTTGAAACTTCTAGAATATTTTGGACTATTACATCAAAAATATTTATACAAGGATTAACAGATCTGCATTCATTTCATCTCTAGGTACCATAGTGAATACATAAGAGAAATGGCACCAATACGATGCAATCATTCTCTAGATGCATTCCGTTATATCTGCGGATAGTTCTTCATAACAAGAGTAAAAAGGTTCAATGTGGAAGCATCTATGAGAATGTGTGATGCTTACAAAGCCTACTTTGGCATGCCAGTTAGGGACCAAGACAAACCCTGTGCACCTCATGTTGCTTGTGAATAATGCAATAGAACTTTGGAAGGCAAGAAAATCGTTCGTTGTAAAGAGTAAAATATTAAATGTCACAAGTATTTAGCTATTATGTCTGTTTGTAAACCAAAAGTGTAATAAAGTAGAAGTATAGAGAGGAAAGAAGAGCCATGAAGTTTGCCATTCCCAGGATTTGGCCTGAGCCCACTGACCATTCAAGCAACTACTACTTCTGAATATCGAAGTGGCAAAAATGCACCACCTATTTTCCTATCCCGATCTTCCATTTTCTATTGCACAAGTATAGGCGGGGCTGATCTTCCTGTACCTACCCTACTAGTATAAGAAGTGCTTATGTTCCTGTACCATCTACCACACCAGAAAGGAGTAAGCCACCCTCATAAGAAAGCAACGATTCAGAAACTGAAAAGATCAGTGAAGATGTAGATTTTTTTTTAAAGTTTTGAGACCCCATCTGGCGACTGCACACTAGGGCCAAACTCGCCGTACTCACATCACAGCCTACTACTAGGCTCGATTATAAAACAAAACAAATAACAGTATGTAAATAACAAATAAAGATAAAAAAGAAGAAAAAAAGAGGCTAAAAAAACAAAAAGAAAAAGCAAAAAAGGAACCAAGAAGGAAGCGCTCTCTGGCGTCGGGGGATGCCCCCCCCCCTCGGCGCACGAACATGCGACCTACAAACAACATTCAAATAAAGTGGAGGAGGCCAGCCTCCTCCAAAAAGTCGTATAGTCCACAAGTCTGTGTGCACGAACCTTTTTGTTCATTTTAAGAACCTATCTGGTGACTTCCTACAATGACAAAAGTCACCGTACTCACCACATCCCACGGACTAGGCTATATTAAAAAAAACTAAAAAAATATGTAAATAACAACGATAAAATGAGCATAGGCTAAAAACAACAAAAAAGAAAAAGTTAAAAAGGTAACAAGAAGGAAACGCGCTCTAGCGTCGGGACTAGGCCCGCCTCCCCCCGCGCAGGAACATGAGCCCCCAAACCAACAAACAGTCTTTGGTAAATTTTCAAATCATTAAGTAAAGCTTAACTATTATAGTCACCTATAATGTTCTTAGGACTGCCAAGGCTTCAAGACTCTAAGGCTAATCACCTCACTTTGCAATATTATTTCCAACCTTGCCTCTGCCTGCCAGCGTGGACCAAATGATGTTCATTTAGGTTGGTCAAGAAAATTAGTAGAAAATATTCATAAGTTATGTTTTTTGCATGCTATATATAATATAGAAAAAATCTTTTCTACTGCTTCGGGAATGTAGATCATAAAAACTCGTAAATTTTGAGATAATAACTTCAATGCGAAACATAGAACTCGTTCAATTTACGATACAAGTGACCACCGTTTTTCTATTACAATTTTTTATAAAATGATTGGTGAAAAAAGTCTGACAACTTTTTATTTATATACTAATTGTAGGAAGGGATAAACATACCCACCGTTCTATGTACTTATACTAATTTTAGTGACGACATTTTCTGGAATGGTCACGAACTTAGGAAGTCCACTACCTTTCTCTATTCCAGTTGATCTAGTTTTCTCAAGCTTTTATCCTAATCACACTAATACCATTAACTTTAATCACTGGAAATTCTTCTAACAGTAAGTGAGAGTTGATGAAACTTTTATAGCAATATGAAAATAAATGTTGGCAAGTAATGATAAAATCTCATAACTGTAGAGTGTACCACTATGAAGAAATTAAAGTTCAGACTTCAGTGAATATTTGTGGAGTTTTGACCACCAGAAATATGAAGAGAAAAAATGTTAATCAGCATAAAGGCTCGGCAAATCACAAAAATTATGCCGATGCCGATCAGAAAAATATATGCCGATTGATCGGTACATCGTCACAGTAAGGCGCAGGCAAGCGCTCCATCAAATGGCGCTGCGTCCTGCGAGTGTGTCCAATTCGGAGACGACAGAAAGCAAACTGAAGCCGTCGTGGCATTGGGGGTTAGGTCCATGGGAACAGACGCGGCGCAATGGCACGTAACTTTAAGTTCCCCTCGACAGTCTAACATCTTCTTTGCCAAGCCGCGAGGATGGCAGCCCTTATTCGTGCCATGTAATCGGTGTGAGGAAGAGCGAATCGCTGGTCTGGTCACCCAGTGCTCGCGGACTCTTTGGCGCCCTCATTACCTCGTAATTCCCACATGTCCAGGAACCTAGCAAAGAAAATCTCGAGATTCACCCGGCTCGCGGAGACCGTAACGTCACGGATACCGCAAACCAGGGGATGTAGAGATACCAATGCCTCGAGAGCACTCAAAGCGCATTGATTCGCTACAGATCACAATCCGGTCTCCGAACCGGGCACGACGCGTAGTCTCCTGTACCAAGCGGTGTAGTGCAAAATGCTTGGCCGTGAAGACAGACGCAGCGCCTGGCTGAACCCCACTGACATCAAACAAAGGGGATAAGGCGTGGATACCGAGCCCATCTTGGGACTTGAAGCTATCCGTATACAATGGCACGGTTCCAGCGTGACATGGAGTGTGCTCCAAAAAATGCCGAAAGCAATACTTCCGGCGTGTAGAAGATTTGGGAGCAGAGGCATGGCGACAAATATTAAAAGGTGGTACCCTCCAGGGTTGTGTTCGAGAGCTACACCGAGTTCTCGAAGAAGTTTCCTAGCCCTAAACCAACAGGGCTTAGGGTATGACTGGAGTCTTTCGGTGGCAAAGACACCATCGATATCGTCTGCGGGTGCATATTATTTTGATGGTGCCGGGCTAGTGTGTATAGTCGCATAATGCATGTAAACAGCGCAGAGCGAGTGGCATCTCCCCAGCATCGACAGTAGGCTTCATTGGAGAACGTGCAAAAGGCTCCGATCGCCAGCAGAGACCAGTGTGCTGGATAGCTTCCACATCCCGCAATACACGCACGGCTGAGGATGCATAAAACTATCATCCGTAGTAGAGCTTCGCACGAACAAAGGATCGATAAAAAAGTAAGGCAGTAGGCCTATCAGCACCTCAGGCAGTGACGGTCACGAAACGAAGAATGTCCATGGGGCGGGTACATGAGACCCTAAGGCTGCGAATATGAGCCTCCCATGTGAGGCGTCGGTCAAATACAAGACCAAGGAAACAGTGCGAGTGTACTACTCTGGGTCAGAGCCGTGGATAGCGACAGAAGTGCACCATCTTAGTTTTGGCCAAGGAAAACCGAAGGCTGTGCGCTTCGGCATAGCGAGAGACGCGGTTCAATGCCTATTGGAGTCGACGCTCCAGAGTTGGCATCTGGGCAATGCCAAACGAGATCGAAAGGTCGTCCACATAGAGCGTAGCGAGAACATCTTCCGGCAGCACCGAGGTGATGCCGTTGAAGCTCAGGAAAAAGTTGGGCACTGAGGACGCTTTCCTACGGGACACCCTCTTCCTGCTCGATTGGGCCGGAGAGGGCTCCCCCCACCCGTACGCGGAATCGACGATCTCCCCAAAATTCAGATATGAAGATTGGGAGGCGTTCCCTCGCCTCCATCGTGTGGATAGTCTCCATGATACCGTATCGCCATGCGGTATCATAGACTTTTTCCAGATCAAAAACACCGTGGCGTAGTGCTGTCTATGAAGGAAGGCCTCGCAGACGACATTTTCCAGTCGGAACAGAGCATCCGACGTAGAATGGAACTTGCGGAAGCCGCGCTGTGCACAAGACAGGTGGCCTCCGCTGTCCAGAAAAAAGGCTAGCCTAATATTTACCAATTTCTCCATCAACTTGCACACGCAAGAGGTTAGCGAGATTGGGCGGAAACAGCCCGGAGTCTGGGAGGATACCCTCTACCCAGATCTTGTTGAACAAATCTAACAGAAAGGCCATGCCTCGCTCACCTATGCGTTGAATAGTAAGCGGAGATGTAAATGAGGTACTGGAGGTACGTGAAGTTAAATTTGTACAAGATATATAGTTTATGTAAGGATTGGGGCAATGAGAGTGTCATTCTTCCAAATTTCAGTTGTAACTGGTACATTATACCCATGTTACACCATCCACCCTTTTACTGTGGATACGGGACGTATGAAAAATGAAAAAAATACTGAGAGAGTTATATAGATGTAAAGGACGACCCGAAAGAGAGCACCGGTCTATCTTGCTAAACAGGGAGTAAGGACTCTTTTGTGGCCCAAGGAAGGGCTACTCATCCGGAATCGGAGTGTATGGTTATGAAAACCCCTTCGGTCGATTCAGGAAAGTCTGCGATATTGTGTGTGCAACGAGGAATGAAGGAAGAGACAGCGGTGCTATGTTTGATGTCTATGAAAATGCGTTGGGATGGAGCTGCGTGCACCTACTCGTCAGAGCACACTGCCCAATAGGCAGCTAGCTCCCTATGCCCCTGAAACCTTTTCTCTTCGCTCTCACCTGTAATAGAACCCGGTACATGAGCGCGCAAGTTCAACTTTGTCCACTACGTCTGGGAGCTCTTCCCTAATGTAGTTTACGAATAACTCCAGTCTCTCGAGTCATGAAGTCGAGCGAAAACAAAGGAAGGTTAAATTGATATTTCTTCGATCCTCTCTTAATTCTGATCACGGCAACCATCCTCCTGAGAATTGACTGTTTCACAAAATAAACTTTCCCAGCATTGCATTTGTCTTAAAATTGGGTTTCGTTGGAACCCCTCTATGGCCTGATTTCGTGGAACCTCTCTGTGACCTATTTAGGCTTTTGTTTAAAAAATTCCCTAAGATTTCGGTCGGATTAAGGCCAAGAGACTAAGAATACCAATTGAGGACTTCGAGATTATGAATGCTGTCTTTGCTCGCGCGGTGTTTGGAATCGTTATGGGGTTGTGTTGATAAAACACACGTTCAGTTTCCAAATAAATCCAAGAAGCTCGGCAACATTCCATTATGCAAAGTGCACAAATATTGATCCGTTTTTGAAATGCATACACTTTGTAGATCCTTACATCAGCGGCCGCCGTTCTTTGATGTGTTGCGCATACATTTGGATTCAAAACACTCCACTTGCCTCTTACGAACTTATCTGATATCATCCGACGTAAACATGTTGAATTGTAGCTCCTTGTTCCACAGAACACTCCTCCCATTTTCAACATCTAAGTTTTTTGGCAAACGCGACTTTTCTGAAATTGGCAACTTGAGAATCGGCTAATTTACTGCTATATGACCGGTTAATCCACTCTCTTCTTGTTTGCATCTCGTTGTACAACTTACAGGAACTGTTTCAAAATAATCATACATTAAGATAGTTTTCATCATCGGTCGAAACACTAGCTAGTCTTCCCCAAGGTTTTACATTCTCCACACTACCAGTCTCATGATGTCTGGCAAGATGAACTTGTAGGGACCACAATGTAATATGGAATAAGAGACTCAAAGAAACATCAAAATTGAGTACTTTTAAGTGTTTTATGAAATCTTATAATGGATTCATCATGTCGAATCAAAATAACATTTGTCCTAAGGAAGTCCGAACGGATAGGTAGTCTGAAAAGAGCACTGTTCCTGTATGGTCGATTTGGGGAAAAGTCTGACTGGGCAGTGATCAAATGACCGGTTTTTTATTTGTTTTACAATCTGGTGTGATTTGTGCAAGCGATGCAGACAAAAATGAATTAATATACAAAATAATAATTAGCACCTAGAGATACTGCCAGACCCCTTAAAGAAATTATGAGTGCTCGTGCTGGATCTTAAGAGCATAAAACTCGAAACAAAAGAACATCACTCTCCTAAAGTTCAACGTTCGGCCCAAAAAGTAATTAGTAAATTTTAGAACACGAAGAAAAATGATACCGAGCTTTATTTAGCGAGGTAGGCATTGATGAACGTTGACCGTAACTAACGAGAAAGGCTTTAAGTTGAAAGTGAAAGTTGAACTGACCTTGACGTATGTCGGATTTCTCCCTCTTATCTTTAAAAGGTCATAATGCTCAAGCTAACAAAACCCAACATTGGCTTGGTGCCATGAGCAAACGCTAAACTTTAGGGATATCACCCCCTCCGCTTATAAGCATTTCTTTTTTTTTAATTTAAGGAGCCCATCCTAGCAACTGCCTAGATAGGCCCGAGTCGCCGCAATCAAATTAGCCTAAAAAATAGGTAAAATAAAAAGAGGAAAAAAAAAAAAACAGCGAAACAAAAAACCAACCAAATCCACAAAAAGTACAGCAAAACAAAGAGCAAGAAAAAAGTTTTCGGCGTCGAATGAATGTCCGCCTTCCCCTTCCCGCCGGCATGAGCACGCGCCCAACATCAAAAGAGCCAAATAAAAATGGAGGAGGGCAACCTCCTCAAAAAAGTCAAACAATCCATAAGAGTACACGAACCCGTCCCGAGTACAAGAGACGAGTGGTAGCGACTCTGCTCGTGCCGGTATTGGGACAGGTTATGTGCACGAAGTTCCCCAGAATAGGGACTCAACAAGAATGTGTGAAACAGTCTGGGGGACCACGCAGTAAGGGGCAAGGGGACGCCTCCTTAGAGGGGAACTAGCGTTTATTTTCACTTCAGAACTTCTGCTCATTCGCAACCATAACAATGTAGATAGGGAAAATGGAATTGCACTATTATACAGAGGTCATCTGCTCCTAGCGAGCTATTTTAAACATGCATCTGCCACACAATGACGTGAGCTTATGTTATAGTAAACGGAGAAGAAGCGAGCTACATTCCTCAAAACGACGTCCATATATAATGTATGGAAATCCCTTCCGGAACTCGCGGATTCAAAAGAATCAACAACAGACATTTCAGGTCGTGGTAGACAGAAAAATAATATACATAATATTTTAGTATGGCGTTCATCGAGGCCACACACTTTCACAGAATGGGTCAACCAACTAAGAAAAAGCTTGAAGAAGTGTGTCTTCAAGGCATGCTTGAGGCATCCAGGAAAGGATTGAAGCAGCTGACAGATCATTCCAGACCCTAGAAGCAAATATTGAAAAAACATGATCACCCATACGGCACAAAAAAAAAGAAAGACAAAAGGGCATCAAACACGTGTGGGTCATGTTTAACGCGGGGAAATAACGCTCCTTCTGGTATTCTTACGGGATATTCACCATTAATTTCAGGCATTTGAAGTACTAGGCGGAAAGAATGGCGACTGGACAGATTATATGCGACCTTATCAGTTTAGATAAATCTAGATTACTTGATAAGACATTGGATTAACGACAAAATCAGACGGAAGTTTGGTATGATCAATGCATGTACTTTCACTTAAAGATGAGGTGAAGGGCAGGCAGCTAAGGTAGAGTGAACAAGATTAGTGAGAAAGGTTAAGATGGCAATGAGTAGCAAGCCTCGTTAAACGAGTTTGTACAATATGCAAAAGTACTCAAAAGTACGAACCTAACCTTACCTGGGCTGCATTTGTGAGAGGATTTCAATCGCCTCTATGGTAACGATTAGGCTCATTTAAAATCTTGATATTTCATCATACTCTAGATTACACGCAGGAAAAAGAAAATGGATAACAAGCGCTTTCACCTTTAACAAAGCCTTATTTAGGAAATGGAGCATTAAAGGCAAAAGCTCTTGAAATCTTTTACCCTTTTCCTGTCGGTAATCTACATCTTTAGTATCAGGCAATTTATGAGAGCTTCTCTGGACAATAATGTTAGCACAAAAGACTAATTTTTAATACGTGGAGACTACAAGGCCTTACTTAGATTTACCAGATTTAGCATTCTGAAAGTCTACGCTAACACCCTTTTGGTGTAGTACCTCGATAGAAGTCAAAGGGTTAATTAACCACTCAACCAACACGATAGTCTTATTATGATAGATTGTCGGCTAAGGCCTGCCGAGACAGAGAGAGAGCGGGCGAGAGCGGAAACGAATTGAGGGAGTTGCTATAGACGGCTTAGCGTAATACACGAGAATGGCTGCACAATGACAAGCTTACAAAGATTTGCCACCTTAAGTTGCCGCTTCGTTATTTAGCATGGAGTATAGCATTGCCTCAGGCGTTTTCATAGTCGTTTAGGTTAAGCTTTAGAAACTTTTAAGGGCGTTCGTTCATGGTTTACACGTATCAATCAACGAGATGTTCTTGAAAATAAAAATGCCAAATATACGGAGCCAATCAATACAGAATTTCCCTCCCTACGTTAATATTGCATCTTTTCAATGATTACAAAGCGTAAGCTATTTATAAAGTCACAAAATAATAGACATTTTTCAATGATCCGTGACAATGAGTGGGCTAGGTAATTAGAATGTCTTAAAATACTGGAAGTATTTGCATTCTTGATAACTTGCGACATGCTAATTATAATCTAGTGTCTAAGATACGAAAATAATTTGCGTTTTTAATATGTAACTACGTATTTATGATCTGAGGTCCCAAAATAATGAAAATATTCGAGTTATTATTATTCGTAATAATGCGAAGCCATTATAGTCTACAAAATAATGTCTCGTAAATATTTACGCTTAAAAAAAGAGATTAGTAAAAATACGCAAGCTAATTGTAATCTAATGTCGCAAAGTAATACAAATATTTGCGGTTTTTAATGCCCCGTGCCGGCGAAAATGCGATACCAAAAAATAATTGAAAAATTCCAGTTTTCAACAATTTGGATTTAGGCGGAAATTATGAAGTGGCAAAATAAAAAGTAAAAGAATTTTAATGATGCGTGACAGTGGTATAGGAGAGTGCTTGTCACGGGTTGATTGCGTGACTGAGTGGTTGAGGGAGAAAGGGATGACCAAGGAGACAATGGATGTAACAAGAAGTAACAAGGAAAGGAAGTACCCTAGGAGACCTTACGGTCCATTCAAGGAGGGTACCTTTGGACTAGCAATCGAGCCGGCACATGGCTGCTCAATTGTTTTGCGTCCCTAAACGGCCACTTTTCAAGACTTTATCTAGTCTTGACTTGAACTGGTCAACAGATTCACTGTTGACAACTTCCACTGGAAGTGCGTTCCACTTACCGCAGATACTGTAGGTGAAAAAAATTCCACACAGATTGCGGTTGTAACGCTTCAGTTCAAGTTTGAAGCCGTGATTGCGCGTTCTGTTCTCACTCAGTGTGAAAATATCCCGGTAGTCAACATTGTCGAACCCTCGAAGTATTTTGAAAACTTTATGTGTATGGTAGTGTGCATGGAGGGGGCATGCTAGAGGAGGGGTGAACCCTGACTAGACGAGATCGCTACGAAGGGATAATTTGATTGGGTAGGGGTGGGGGGGACTGGCAATTTTTAGTGGTGATGAAGCGCACCAACCCCACTTTGTGTGAAACTGGTAGAAGTTGATGACTTGACCAATGTTGAGGTCAATTACGATGACGTCATAAAAATAATTGAAAATTAGCGCTTTTTAGTGACCCGCGTCAATGCGTAATAATAATGATTTGGCGCAAAAGAGTTGAAGTATTTGAGCTATTTAATGATGAGTGAACGTAGGCTAATTATGATTCGATATCAAAACTAAGAGGCTTTGGTACAAAGACTAGACCAATTTAACAACTTACTATTGATATCCAAACTAAGAGGCTTCGGTACAAAGACTAGACCAACTTAACAGCATGGTACTACAACTCTAACCCAATTTACCTGGTTTGAGAAGGTACAGTTTAAAATCGCGAAGAAAAAGCCATGCCTAAAATATCCTACGAATAAAAGACGATAACCAACAAGGGCATCAACTTAAATCACTCCAATTAAAAAGATGACACAACATAGAACCAGAATTGGGTAGTGTTGTAGTCATTCACTCATAACAAACGAGGGCATCTCGGACAAAAATTTGTAAAGTAGAAAAGTTAGATGTAAAAATGCGTGGAAGGTACATAAGCCGACGACAAGCATTACTCTCCAACCTGCCCAACCTTCCTGCGGACGACGGGGCAAAAGGGACCCGCAAAAGTCAGGGGAAATGAAAATGTATAGAAGAGACTACTTAGTGCGCCAGGGACGGTGGGTGGAGAGCTAGTTTCTTGAACTTGCCTTCTACCCCTCCACCCCGGAAAGGTGGTTCCGTTACTGGCGGTTTTTAACAATTATTATTATTATTAATTAAAACTAAGAAGCGTAAACCAACGAGGGCATCTCCCCCAGAAATTTACGAGAGGTCTGTAAACGAAGAGGAGGAAGTGAAAATGTGTGGGAGATATATAGCCGCAGATCCACCTGCGAACGTTTGGGGCATGTAGGGCACGCAAACCCCAGATGTCAAGTACAGCACGGTTGCCCAGGCAACAGCTAAAAGCAGTGGGAAATGGCGTATGCCTAAAGCGACTGATGCCGGAGGGGACAATCCAGTAATAACATAAGATATAGTAGTACTCATATTAGTATTCGTATAACTAGTAGTTGAAGTAGTAGAAAAGTAGTGGAAGTAGGAGTAGATGTGGAAGTAGTATTAGTTAAAGTAGCAGTAAAACTAGTAGTGAAAGTGGTAGTAGAACTAAAAGGGGAAATAGTAATAGTTGAAGTAGCAATAGTGGAAGTGGTAGTAGTAGAACAAGTAGTGGAAGCAGTAGTAGAAGAACTAGTAGTGAAAGTAGAAGTGGTAGTAGAAAGAGTATTGGTGTTAGCGCTATGAGTCGAGGAGATAAAAACAAACCTTGGTCATCGACGAAATAAGATCTGGAGTCGGACTCGCCGAGTCCTTCGTCGATGTAATCTGGAGTCGCTGACGAGTCACTCTTCCTCCGCTCTTTGTCGCTCGAGTCGTCCTCTTCACTTCCGTAGTAATCTGGAACGAAGTTCCAAGTTTAATATCTCGTCACATCGCAAACTAACGAGGACATTGCAACATCAATGCCCTCTCGAAGATTTGGGTCGAATCCCACTTCATACGTCCATATCCCCATTTCCTCTAACTCCATTTTATACGCCTCCAAAACTAATTTTCTCTAACTCCACTTTATGCACCCCCACCCCATTTCTTCTAGCCCCAATACACCCAGGATCCAGAGCTGTAAAGTAGTGTCTATGATATAAAAAAGGAGAGTTGCGCTGGCTCATAGAATTGGACAAAATTAAGCGACAGTGGCCATGCTTAGTCACCGCATCGATTCAACTCTATGAGGGCTGCCATGAAGTGACCAGTGGTTTGGATAAGTGACCAGTGGTCTGGATACGAAGCGAAACTGTTGGTCCTGACTGAGATAGTACCGGACGGTGCCCAATTAGTGGTTAAAACTATGAAAAAAACAAACAACATAATTCTTTCTTGTAAAAAAAAGTGGTTGATATATACGTATATATAAACTTTTTATTCAATAACGGATAAATCAGTGGTAAAAAAATAAATCAGAGCATAAAGTTTATTTACACGGGAATAGTTTCGCTATGTAGTTTTTCCTATCAACTTCAGCCTTGAACTGAAAGTGACCGAAAAAAGGCTCTCTCATCTTATAAATACCGAGTGACTGATCGCCGACATTTATTTGGGGTCAATAAAAATATCTTTAGGACGCTGGGACTGAGATATATATATATATATATATATATATATATATATATATATATATATATATATATATATATATATATATATATATATATATATTGAAGATCATGTTTCGCCTCAATTAATTTCCTTTGGCAACTTTCTATTCTTCTAACTTTCTTTTTTATTCCATCTTGTAGATGGTGGATCACTTGTCCTGTATTTATCTCCCTTTTAAATGAATGGGTTTTTACCAAACCCATAGAATAGAAAGTTGCCAAAGGAAATTAATTAAGGCGAAATACACAATGGTCTTCAACAAAATTTGCATTCAAGAAAGACTGCTAACCATCTACAATAAATATATATATATATATATATATATTGGTGATTGCTCATGCTGCTAAGTAAGCTGAGGGGTTTCGTTCTCATGTCTCAAGTCTCAAGATCATATTCGTCAGCTAATCCTCCTTCTCGCGTATTAATTAATTATTAGTGTGAAATATCAGTAAACATTCAGCAAAATGAACCTCGAATAATACTCTATAACCTAACGAAACATAAGCGAGAGTTGCATATAAAGTGACGAAAGGATATTAAACCATTATAGAGATCTTTATACTTGTTATAAATAACACTTTCCTGGCCAGGTTTGGATTTCGAAGAAAATTGCAATTTAAAAAAAAAAAAATTCTCGAAGGAATATGTGTATTAGGTAGCGAAATTCTCAAATCCTAATTGTTAATTCGAGTTTTTAATAGAGTTTTAGTCGCTTTAACTAGTCCCCATTCCCTTGGCAACTGAAATGAGCTCAATCTTCGGAGGAAAATCCATCTGGTGAATGAAAAGGCTGAAATGGCAGAGATACCAGCAACATTGATTTTACGGGAACTATGAAACTTCTACAGGAAAACTACTTCTAGTGCTCAATAATCAAAACATTATTCTTCGATCACATTAATGATTTTTCTCGTAGAGATAATTAACATCATTGAAATTTGCGCATATTTTACGCTACAAAACCACAAAGAAGCCTCAGCTAACCCGGAAAAACGCTAACGAAATTATTACGTGTACGATTGAAGCTTAAGAAAGAAAATGGAAGAAATAGAAACGGACAAATAGGGAAAACTATTATAACTGTTATATGAAAATGAATAAAGGAGTTGGATTTGAACCTGTGTCATTAAGCGACAGATGAGCGTCGTGGGGGATTCATACCCTCTATATCGCCACCTTCCCCCATTTCTTCGCTTGTCCTCTGCTCTAGACGAACAAGTAGGCACTAGTTAAGTTGGCGTGCATCAACGCCCTTCATTACTCACAGGTCAGCGCCCCTAACCGGGATTACTCGTCTTTTACCAC